>OU745324.1:6984041-7689041 GCA_916618145.1 Emmelina monodactyla
CCCCCACTAGCTACTCCCTCCCCCAGCTGGCACTACTATACCTACTTCAGCCGCTCCTCTCCCCCAGCTGGCACTTCACGCGCTGCCCGCGCTGCCAGTGCAACGGGCACGCGGCGTGCGACGCGGCGGACCGCTGCGTGCGGCCCCCCGCCCCCACTAGCTACTCCCTCCCCCAGCTGGCACTACTATACCTACTTCAGCCGCTCCTCCTCCCCCAGCTGGCACTTCACGCGCTGCCCGCGCTGCCAGTGCAACGGGCACGCGGCGTGCGACGCGGCGGACCGCTGCGTGCGGCCCCCCCGCCCCCCACTAGCTACTCCCTCCCCCAGCTGGCACTACTATACCTACTTCAGCCGCTCCTCTCCCCCAGCTGGCACTTCACGCGCTGCCCGCGCTGCCAGTGCAACGGGCACGCGGCGTGCGACGCGGCGGACCGCTGCGTGCGGCCCCCCCGCCCCCACTAGCTACTCCCTCCCCCAGCTGGCACTACTATACCTACTTCAGCCGCTCCTCTCCCCCCAGCTGGCACTTCACGCGCTGCCCGCGCTGCCAGTGCAACGGGCACGCGGCGTGCGACGCGGCGGACCGCTGCGTGCGGCCCCCCGCCCCCACTAGCTACTCCCTCCCCCAGCTGGCACTACTATACCTACTTCAGCCGCTCCTCTCCCCCAGCTGGCACTTCACGCGCTGCCCGCGCTGCCAGTGCAACGGGCACGCGGCGTGCGACGCGGCGGACCGCTGCGTGCGGCCCCCCGCCCCCACTAGCTACTCCCTCCCCCAGCTGGCACTACTATACCTACTTCAGCCGCTCCTCTCCCCCAGCTGGCACTTCACGCGCTGCCCGCGCTGCCAGTGCAACGGGCACGCGGCGTGCGACGCGGCGGACCGCTGCGTGCGGCCCCCCGCCCCCACTAGCTACTCCCTCCCCCAGCTGGCACTACTATACCTACTTCAGCCGCTCCTCTCCCCCAGCTGGCACTTCACGCGCTGCCCGCGCTGCCAGTGCAACGGGCACGCGGCGTGCGACGCGGCGGACCGCTGCGTGCGGCCCCCCCCCCCCACTAGCTACTCCCTCCCCCAGCTGGCACTACTATACCTACTTCAGCCGCTCCTCTCCCCCAGCTGGCACTTCACGCGCTGCCCGCGCTGCCAGTGCAACGGGCACGCGGCGTGCGACGCGGCGGACCGCTGCGTGCGGCCCCCCCGCCCCCACTAGCTACTCCCTCCCCCAGCTGGCACTACTATACCTACTTCAGCCGCTCCTCTCCCCCAGCTGGCACTTCACGCGCTGCCCGCGCTGCCAGTGCAACGGGCACGCGGCGTGCGACGCGGCGGACCGCTGCGTGCGGCCCCCCGCCCCCACTAGCTACTCCCTCCCCCAGCTGGCACTACTATACCTACTTCAGCCGCTCCTCTCCCCCAGCTGGCACTTCACGCGCTGCCCGCGCTGCCAGTGCAACGGGCACGCGGCGTGCGACGCGGCGGACCGCTGCGTGCGGCCCCCCGCCCCCACTAGCTACTCCCCTCCCCCAGCTGGCACTACTATACCTACTTCAGCCGCTCCTCTCCCCCAGCTGGCACTTCACGCGCTGCCCGCGCTGCCAGTGCAACGGGCACGCGGCGTGCGACGCGGCGGACCGCTGCGTGCGGCCCCCCCGCCCCCACTAGCTACTCCCTCCCCCAGCTGGCACTACTATACCTACTTCAGCCGCTCCTCTCCCCCAGCTGGCACTTCACGCGCTGCCCGCGCTGCCAGTGCAACGGGCACGCGGCGTGCGACGCGGCGGACCGCTGCGTGCGGCCCCCCCGCCCCCACTAGCTACTCCCTCCCCCCAGCTGGCACTACTATACCTACTTCAGCCGCTCCTCTCCCCCAGCTGGCACTTCACGCGCTGCCCGCGCTGCCAGTGCAACGGGCACGCGGCGTGCGACGCGGCGGACCGCTGCGTGCGGCCCCCCCGCCCCCCACTAGCTACTCCCTCCCCCAGCTGGCACTACTATACCTACTTCAGCCGCTCCTCTCCCCCAGCTGGCACTTCACGCGCTGCCCGCGCTGCCAGTGCAACGGGCACGCGGCGTGCGACGCGGCGGACCGCTGCGTGCGGCCCCCCGCCCCCACTAGCTACTCCCTCCCCCAGCTGGCACTACTATACCTACTTCAGCCGCTCCTCTCCCCCAGCTGGCACTTCACGCGCTGCCCGCGCTGCCAGTGCAACGGGCACGCGGCGTGCGACGCGGCGGACCGCTGCGTGCGGCCCCCCCGCCCCCACTAGCTACTCCCTCCCCCCAGCTGGCACTACTATACCTACTTCAGCCGCTCCTCTCCCCCCAGCTGGCACTTCACGCGCTGCCCGCGCTGCCAGTGCAACGGGCACGCGGCGTGCGACGCGGCGGACCGCTGCGTGCGGCCCCCCGCCCCCACTAGCTACTCCCTCCCCCAGCTGGCACTACTATACCTACTTCAGCCGCTCCTCTCCCCCAGCTGGCACTTCACGCGCTGCCCGCGCTGCCAGTGCAACGGGCACGCGGCGTGCGACGCGGCGGACCGCTGCGTGCGGCCCCCCCGCCCCCACTAGCTACTCCCTCCCCCAGCTGGCACTACTATACCTACTTCAGCCGCTCCTCTCCCCCAGCTGGCACTTCACGCGCTGCCCGCGCTGCCAGTGCAACGGGCACGCGGCGTGCGACGCGGCGGACCGCTGCGTGCGGCCCCCCGCCCCCACTAGCTACTCCCTCCCCCAGCTGGCACTACTATACCTACTTCAGCCGCTCCTCTCCCCCAGCTGGCACTTCACGCGCTGCCCGCGCTGCCAGTGCAACGGGCACGCGGCGTGCGACGCGGCGGACCGCTGCGTGCGGCCCCCCGCCCCCACTAGCTACTCCCTCCCCCAGCTGGCACTACTATACCTACTTCAGCCGCTCCTCTCCCCCAGCTGGCACTTCACGCGCTGCCCGCGCTGCCAGTGCAACGGGCACGCGGCGTGCGACGCGGCGGACCGCTGCGTGCGGCCCCCCGCCCCCACTAGCTACTCCCTCCCCCAGCTGGCACTACTATACCTACTTCAGCCGCTCCTCTCCCCCAGCTGGCACTTCACGCGCTGCCCGCGCTGCCAGTGCAACGGGCACGCGGCGTGCGACGCGGCGGACCGCTGCGTGCGGCCCCCCCCCCCCACTAGCTACTCCCTCCCCCAGCTGGCACTACTATACCTACTTCAGCCGCTCCTCTCCCCCAGCTGGCACTTCACGCGCTGCCCGCGCTGCCAGTGCAACGGGCACGCGGCGTGCGACGCGGCGGACCGCTGCGTGCGGCCCCCCGCCCCCACTAGCTACTCCCTCCCCCAGCTGGCACTACTATACCTACTTCAGCCGCTCCTCTCCCCCAGCTGGCACTTCACGCGCTGCCCGCGCTGCCAGTGCAACGGGCACGCGGCGTGCGACGCGGCGGACCGCTGCGTGCGGCCCCCCGCCCCCACTAGCTACTCCCTCCCCCAGCTGGCACTACTATACCTACTTCAGCCGCTCCTCTCCCCCAGCTGGCACTTCACGCGCTGCCCGCGCTGCCAGTGCAACGGGCACGCGGCGTGCGACGCGGCGGACCGCTGCGTGCGGCCCCCCGCCCCCACTAGCTACTCCCTCCCCCAGCTGGCACTACTATACCTACTTCAGCCGCTCCTCTCCCCCAGCTGGCACTTCACGCGCTGCCCGCGCTGCCAGTGCAACGGGCACGCGGCGTGCGACGCGGCGGACCGCTGCGTGCGGCCCCCCGCCCCCACTAGCTACTCCCTCCCCCAGCTGGCACTACTATACCTACTTCAGCCGCTCCTCTCCCCCAGCTGGCACTTCACGCGCTGCCCGCGCTGCCAGTGCAACGGGCACGCGGCGTGCGACGCGGCGGACCGCTGCGTGCGGCCCCCCGCCCCCACTAGCTACTCCCTCCCCCAGCTGGCACTACTATACCTACTTCAGCCGCTCCTCTCCCCCAGCTGGCACTTCACGCGCTGCCCGCGCTGCCAGTGCAACGGGCACGCGGCGTGCGACGCGGCGGACCGCTGCGTGCGGCCCCCCGCCCCCACTAGCTACTCCCTCCCCCAGCTGGCACTACTATACCTACTTCAGCCGCTCCTCTCCCCCAGCTGGCACTTCACGCGCTGCCCGCGCTGCCAGTGCAACGGGCACGCGGCGTGCGACGCGGCGGACCGCTGCGTGCGGCCCCCCGCCCCCACTAGCTACTCCCTCCCCCAGCTGGCACTACTATACCTACTTCAGCCGCTCCTCTCCCCCAGCTGGCACTTCACGCGCTGCCCGCGCTGCCAGTGCAACGGGCACGCGGCGTGCGACGCGGCGGACCGCTGCGTGCGGCCCCCCGCCCCCACTAGCTACTCCCTCCCCCAGCTGGCACTACTATACCTACTTCAGCCGCTCCTCTCCCCCAGCTGGCACTTCACGCGCTGCCCGCGCTGCCAGTGCAACGGGCACGCGGCGTGCGACGCGGCGGACCGCTGCGTGCGGCCCCCCGCCCCCACTAGCTACTCCCTCCCCCAGCTGGCACTACTATACCTACTTCAGCCGCTCCTCTCCCCCAGCTGGCACTTCACGCGCTGCCCGCGCTGCCAGTGCAACGGGCACGCGGCGTGCGACGCGGCGGACCGCTGCGTGCGGCCCCCCGCCCCCACTAGCTACTCCCTCCCCCAGCTGGCACTACTATACCTACTTCAGCCGCTCCTCTCCCCCAGCTGGCACTTCACGCGCTGCCCGCGCTGCCAGTGCAACGGGCACGCGGCGTGCGACGCGGCGGACCGCTGCGTGCGGCCCCCCGCCCCCACTAGCTACTCCCTCCCCCAGCTGGCACTACTATACCTACTTCAGCCGCTCCTCTCCCCCAGCTGGCACTTCACGCGCTGCCCGCGCTGCCAGTGCAACGGGCACGCGGCGTGCGACGCGGCGGACCGCTGCGTGCGGCCCCCCGCCCCCACTAGCTACTCCCTCCCCCAGCTGGCACTACTATACCTACTTCAGCCGCTCCTCTCCCCCAGCTGGCACTTCACGCGCTGCCCGCGCTGCCAGTGCAACGGGCACGCGGCGTGCGACGCGGCGGACCGCTGCGTGCGGCCCCCCGCCCCCACTAGCTACTCCCTCCCCCAGCTGGCACTACTATACCTACTTCAGCCGCTCCTCTCCCCCAGCTGGCACTTCACGCGCTGCCCGCGCTGCCAGTGCAACGGGCACGCGGCGTGCGACGCGGCGGACCGCTGCGTGCGGCCCCCCGCCCCCACTAGCTACTCCCTCCCCCAGCTGGCACTACTATACCTACTTCAGCCGCTCCTCTCCCCCAGCTGGCACTTCACGCGCTGCCCGCGCTGCCAGTGCAACGGGCACGCGGCGTGCGACGCGGCGGACCGCTGCGTGCGGCCCCCCGCCCCCACTAGCTACTCCCTCCCCCAGCTGGCACTACTATACCTACTTCAGCCGCTCCTCTCCCCCAGCTGGCACTTCACGCGCTGCCCGCGCTGCCAGTGCAACGGGCACGCGGCGTGCGACGCGGCGGACCGCTGCGTGCGGCCCCCCGCCCCCACTAGCTACTCCCTCCCCCAGCTGGCACTACTATACCTACTTCAGCCGCTCCTCTCCCCCAGCTGGCACTTCACGCGCTGCCCGCGCTGCCAGTGCAACGGGCACGCGGCGTGCGACGCGGCGGACCGCTGCGTGCGGCCCCCCGCCCCCACTAGCTACTCCCTCCCCCAGCTGGCACTACTATACCTACTTCAGCCGCTCCTCTCCCCCAGCTGGCACTTCACGCGCTGCCCGCGCTGCCAGTGCAACGGGCACGCGGCGTGCGACGCGGCGGACCGCTGCGTGCGGCCCCCCGCCCCCACTAGCTACTCCCTCCCCCAGCTGGCACTACTATACCTACTTCAGCCGCTCCTCTCCCCCAGCTGGCACTTCACGCGCTGCCCGCGCTGCCAGTGCAACGGGCACGCGGCGTGCGACGCGGCGGACCGCTGCGTGCGGCCCCCCGCCCCCACTAGCTACTCCCTCCCCCAGCTGGCACTACTATACCTACTTCAGCCGCTCCTCTCCCCCAGCTGGCACTTCACGCGCTGCCCGCGCTGCCAGTGCAACGGGCACGCGGCGTGCGACGCGGCGGACCGCTGCGTGCGGCCCCCCGCCCCCACTAGCTACTCCCTCCCCCAGCTGGCACTACTATACCTACTTCAGCCGCTCCTCTCCCCCAGCTGGCACTTCACGCGCTGCCCGCGCTGCCAGTGCAACGGGCACGCGGCGTGCGACGCGGCGGACCGCTGCGTGCGGCCCCCCGCCCCCACTAGCTACTCCCTCCCCCAGCTGGCACTACTATACCTACTTCAGCCGCTCCTCTCCCCCAGCTGGCACTTCACGCGCTGCCCGCGCTGCCAGTGCAACGGGCACGCGGCGTGCGACGCGGCGGACCGCTGCGTGCGGCCCCCCGCCCCCACTAGCTACTCCCTCCCCCAGCTGGCACTACTATACCTACTTCAGCCGCTCCTCTCCCCCAGCTGGCACTTCACGCGCTGCCCGCGCTGCCAGTGCAACGGGCACGCGGCGTGCGACGCGGCGGACCGCTGCGTGCGGCCCCCCGCCCCCACTAGCTACTCCCTCCCCCAGCTGGCACTACTATACCTACTTCAGCCGCTCCTCTCCCCCAGCTGGCACTTCACGCGCTGCCCGCGCTGCCAGTGCAACGGGCACGCGGCGTGCGACGCGGCGGACCGCTGCGTGCGGCCCCCCGCCCCCACTAGCTACTCCCTCCCCCAGCTGGCACTACTATACCTACTTCAGCCGCTCCTCTCCCCCAGCTGGCACTTCACGCGCTGCCCGCGCTGCCAGTGCAACGGGCACGCGGCGTGCGACGCGGCGGACCGCTGCGTGCGGCCCCCCGCCCCCACTAGCTACTCCCTCCCCCAGCTGGCACTACTATACCTACTTCAGCCGCTCCTCTCCCCCAGCTGGCACTTCACGCGCTGCCCGCGCTGCCAGTGCAACGGGCACGCGGCGTGCGACGCGGCGGACCGCTGCGTGCGGCCCCCCGCCCCCACTAGCTACTCCCTCCCCCAGCTGGCACTACTATACCTACTTCAGCCGCTCCTCTCCCCCAGCTGGCACTTCACGCGCTGCCCGCGCTGCCAGTGCAACGGGCACGCGGCGTGCGACGCGGCGGACCGCTGCGTGCGGCCCCCCGCCCCCACTAGCTACTCCCTCCCCCAGCTGGCACTACTATACCTACTTCAGCCGCTCCTCTCCCCCAGCTGGCACTTCACGCGCTGCCCGCGCTGCCAGTGCAACGGGCACGCGGCGTGCGACGCGGCGGACCGCTGCGTGCGGCCCCCCGCCCCCACTAGCTACTCCCTCCCCCAGCTGGCACTACTATACCTACTTCAGCCGCTCCTCTCCCCCAGCTGGCACTTCACGCGCTGCCCGCGCTGCCAGTGCAACGGGCACGCGGCGTGCGACGCGGCGGACCGCTGCGTGCGGCCCCCCGCCCCCACTAGCTACTCCCTCCCCCAGCTGGCACTACTATACCTACTTCAGCCGCTCCTCTCCCCCAGCTGGCACTTCACGCGCTGCCCGCGCTGCCAGTGCAACGGGCACGCGGCGTGCGACGCGGCGGACCGCTGCGTGCGGCCCCCCGCCCCCACTAGCTACTCCCTCCCCCAGCTGGCACTACTATACCTACTTCAGCCGCTCCTCTCCCCCAGCTGGCACTTCACGCGCTGCCCGCGCTGCCAGTGCAACGGGCACGCGGCGTGCGACGCGGCGGACCGCTGCGTGCGGCCCCCCGCCCCCACTAGCTACTCCCTCCCCCAGCTGGCACTACTATACCTACTTCAGCCGCTCCTCTCCCCCAGCTGGCACTTCACGCGCTGCCCGCGCTGCCAGTGCAACGGGCACGCGGCGTGCGACGCGGCGGACCGCTGCGTGCGGCCCCCCGCCCCCACTAGCTACTCCCTCCCCCAGCTGGCACTACTATACCTACTTCAGCCGCTCCTCTCCCCCAGCTGGCACTTCACGCGCTGCCCGCGCTGCCAGTGCAACGGGCACGCGGCGTGCGACGCGGCGGACCGCTGCGTGCGGCCCCCCGCCCCCACTAGCTACTCCCTCCCCCAGCTGGCACTACTATACCTACTTCAGCCGCTCCTCTCCCCCAGCTGGCACTTCACGCGCTGCCCGCGCTGCCAGTGCAACGGGCACGCGGCGTGCGACGCGGCGGACCGCTGCGTGCGGCCCCCCGCCCCCACTAGCTACTCCCTCCCCCAGCTGGCACTACTATACCTACTTCAGCCGCTCCTCTCCCCCAGCTGGCACTTCACGCGCTGCCCGCGCTGCCAGTGCAACGGGCACGCGGCGTGCGACGCGGCGGACCGCTGCGTGCGGCCCCCCGCCCCCACTAGCTACTCCCCCCCCCAGCTGGCACTACTATACCTACTTCAGCCGCTCCTCTCCCCCAGCTGGCACTTCACGCGCTGCCCGCGCTGCCAGTGCAACGGGCACGCGGCGTGCGACGCGGCGGACCGCTGCGTGCGGCCCCCCGCCCCCACTAGCTACTCCCTCCCCCAGCTGGCACTACTATACCTACTTCAGCCGCTCCTCTCCCCCAGCTGGCACTTCACGCGCTGCCCGCGCTGCCAGTGCAACGGGCACGCGGCGTGCGACGCGGCGGACCGCTGCGTGCGGCCCCCCGCCCCCACTAGCTACTCCCTCCCCCAGCTGGCACTACTATACCTACTTCAGCCGCTCCTCTCCCCCAGCTGGCACTTCACGCGCTGCCCGCGCTGCCAGTGCAACGGGCACGCGGCGTGCGACGCGGCGGACCGCTGCGTGCGGCCGTGCGGCGGCCGCGCGGCGGGCGAGCACTGCCAGCTGTGCGCCGACATGCACTACGGACGACCGCTCAACGGCGAGAGCTGCTTGCGTGAGTTGCACTAATTATTAGAGGACTTACGGTGGAAACCAATATTCTACTAACCTTGACGCCTTGTTATTTGTGTAACTATGGTAACTATTATCCATGTTTTTGCGTCGCAATAAACTATGGTAGATAGCTGTTGATATGGAAATGACAGAAACACGACACAAAAAACAAAACTAGCAGTTTTCAATTACCAAGGTTTTAACTATAGTAGAATATTGATTTCGGCCGTTAGTCATAAACTTTGAAGACAATGTATTTAAGAATGAGCCCTAAACTGAACGCAAAAAGGCGCTGTATCTATAAAAGTGTTTAGTTTTTTGAAGTTATAGTTACTTCGATTATATTTAGTAATTAATTGATTTTGTTATAACATTATTGTTTTAGAGCCGAAGATATCTAACTTCATTTTAATACTGCAAAGACAGCGATGTAAAACTGTGGTACTTTGTTTGTATATCCTAAGTATTTCTATCGAAATTATGTCACCAATTTTAACACACTTTACACTGTACTTTAGTCATGATTTTGAAAAAAAAATACGGTCTTAAATTGTTTGTTACCGATGAAATTCGAAACCAATTACCCAATCCCAAATATTTCAACACAATTCTACGATGTAACAAAAACTACATCAATACCAACATAATAAAGACATAAATCTTGTGATTTTGGATTCTACGCGTAATCCCTAGAACCTCTGAACCGTTTTTTAAAAAACTATCAACAATACAAACCTACGTTAACGGAACCTAACATACCTACTCTTACTACTATTTAATTTAATTTTTACACCAAAAGACTTATACAAATATTGTGTGTTTAGCGTGTGAATGCAACGCGCAAGCCACGGCCTGCGCGCCCGACTCCGGCCGCTGTTTCTGCAGCGTGAAGGGGCTCGCGGGGGACAAGTGTGACAAGTGTGACAACACCAACCACTACCACGCCGACGTGTTCAACAAGGGCGCGTGCTATTGTGAGTATATATACATGTGACAACAACCACTACCACGTGACGTGTTCAACAAGGGCGCGTGCTATTGTGAGTATATATACATGTGACAACAACCACTACCACGTGACGTGTTCAACAAGGGCGCGTGCTATTGTGAGTATATATACATGTGACAACAACCACTACCACGTGACGTGTTCAACAAGGGCGCGTGCTATTGTGAGTATATATACATGTGACAACAACCACTACCACGTGACGTGTTCAACAAGGGCGCGTGCTATTGTGAGTATATATACATGTGACAACAACCACTACCACGTGACGTGTTCAACAAGGGCGCGTGCTATTGTGAGTATATATACATGTGACAACAACCACTACCACGTGACGTGTTCAACAAGGGCGCGTGCTATTGTGAGTATATATACATGTGACAACACCAACCACTACCACGTGACGTGTTCAACAAGGGCGCGTGCTATTGTGAGTATATATACATGTGACAACAACCACTACCACGTGACGTGTTCAACAAGGGCGCGTGCTATTGTGAGTATATATACATGTGACAACAACCACTACCACGTGACGTGTTCAACAAGGGCGCGTGCTATTGTGAGTATATATACATGTGACAACAACCACTACCACGTGACGTGTTCAACAAGGGCGCGTGCTATTGTGAGTATATATACATGTGACAACAACCACTACCACGTGACGTGTTCAACAAGGGCGCGTGCTATTGTGAGTATATATACATGTGACAACAACCACTACCACGTGACGTGTTCAACAAGGGCGCGTGCTATTGTGAGTATATATACATGTGACAACAACCACTACCACGTGACGTGTTCAACAAGGGCGCGTGCTATTGTGAGTATATATACATGTGACAACACCAACCACTACCACGTGACGTGTTCAACAAGGGCGCGTGCTATTGTGAGTATATATACATGTGACAACAACCACTACCACGTGACGTGTTCAACAAGGGCGCGTGCTATTGTGAGTATATATATGTTACAGCCAAAGTAATAAATCTGGATATTATACATACTGTCTAGCCATTATATATAATGTCTACTCAATTTAGATAAAGTGATAATTAACACAAAATTAATCACATTAACTGGCTATTTTATATAATATCTTCGAAGACTTGGATAATGTAATAAAACAAGTAGATATTCGTTTGTGTTACGGCTCAAACCCGAAGCGCGGATGCACCTAGTTTTAGCCGGTTGGAAACATCAATAGGTTAGGTTAGTTAGGTTACTTTTTTGATACCGCCCAAAAAAAGGAGTCCCGCGTAGCGGGACTCCGTCGACTTATGATTGAAGCCAGTTTTTATATGTATATGTTACGGCTAATACCCGAAGTGCGGTTACACCTAGTTTTAGCCGGTTAGTAGACTTTTTTATATGGAAAACTGTAACAAAAAATATATTCCTATAAATATAAAAACTGGATTCAATCATGAGTCGACGGAGTCCCGCTACGCGGGACTCCTTTTTTTGGGCGGTATCAAAAAAGTAACCTAACTAACCTAACCTATTGATGTTCTAAATACGGGTATTAGCCGTAAAACAAGTCGGCTAGGCCATATTATTACTTTGGCTAACTTTGACACGCTATTATGAATAATGTCCAGATAAAGTGATTAATTTATTACATTGTCTAGTCAATTTGGCTATTATAAATAATGACCAGTCATTATGTATAATATCCATTTAATCACTATGACTGTAACATATACATGTGACAACAACCACTACCACGTGACGTGTTCAACAAGGGCGCGTGCTATTGTGAGTATATATACATGTGACAACAACCACTACCACGTGACGTGTTCAACAAGGGCGCGTGCTATTGTGAGTATATATACATGTGACAACAACCACTACCACGTGACGTGTTCAACAAGGGCGCGTGCTATTGTGAGTATATATACATGTGACAACAACCACTACCACGTGACGTGTTCAACAAGGGCGCGTGCTATTGTGAGTATATATACATGTGACAACAACCACTACCACGTGACGTGTTCAACAAGGGCGCGTGCTATTGTGAGTATATATACATGTGACAACAACCACTACCACGTGACGTGTTCAACAAGGGCGCGTGCTATTGTGAGTATATATACATGTGACAACACCAACCACTACCACGTGACGTGTTCAACAAGGGCGCGTGCTATTGTGAGTATATATACATGTGACAACAACCACTACCACGTGACGTGTTCAACAAGGGCGCGTGCTATTGTGAGTATATATACATGTGACAACAACCACTACCACGTGACGTGTTCAACAAGGGCGCGTGCTATTGTGAGTATATATACATGTGACAA
The DNA here is from genome assembly GCA_916618145.1 of Emmelina monodactyla. Taxonomy (NCBI): domain Eukaryota; kingdom Metazoa; phylum Arthropoda; class Insecta; order Lepidoptera; family Pterophoridae; genus Emmelina; species Emmelina monodactyla. The sequence goes on from OU745324.1 coordinate 6,996,315, forward strand.
CAACCACTACCACGTGACGTGTTCAACAAGGGCGCGTGCTATTGTGAGTATATATACATGTGACAACAACCACTACCACGTGACGTGTTCAACAAGGGCGCGTGCTATTGTGAGTATATATACATGTGACAACAACCACTACCACGTGACGTGTTCAACAAGGGCGCGTGCTATTGTGAGTATATATACATGTGACAACACCAACCACTACCACGTGACGTGTTCAACAAGGGCGCGTGCTATTGTGAGTATATATACATGTGACAACAACCACTACCACGTGACGTGTTCAACAAGGGCGCGTGCTATTGTGAGTATATATACATGTGACAACAACCACTACCACGTGACGTGTTCAACAAGGGCGCGTGCTATTGTGAGTATATATACATGTGACAACAACCACTACCACGTGACGTGTTCAACAAGGGCGCGTGCTATTGTGAGTATATATACATGTGACAACAACCACTACCACGTGACGTGTTCAACAAGGGCGCGTGCTATTGTGAGTATATATACATGTGACAACACCAACCACTACCACGTGACGTGTTCAACAAGGGCGCGTGCTATTGTGAGTATATATACATGTGACAACAACCACTACCACGTGACGTGTTCAACAAGGGCGCGTGCTATTGTGAGTATATATACATGTGTCAACAACCACTACCACGTGACGTGTTCAACAAGGGCGCGTGCTATTGTGAGTATATATACATGTGACAACAACCACTACCACGTGACGTGTTCAACAAGGGCGCGTGCTATTGTGAGTATATATACATGTGACAACAACCACTACCACGTGACGTGTTCAACAAGGGCGCGTGCTATTGTGAGTATATATACATGTGACAACAACCACTACCACGTGACGTGTTCAACAAGGGCGCGTGCTATTGTGAGTATATATACATGTGACAACAACCACTACCACGTGACGTGTTCAACAAGGGCGCGTGCTATTGTGAGTATATATACATGTGACAACAACCACTACCACGTGACGTGTTCAACAAGGGCGCGTGCTATTGTGAGTATATATACATGTGACAACAACCACTACCACGTGACGTGTTCAACAAGGGCGCGTGCTATTGTGAGTATATATACATGTGACAACACCAACCACTACCACGCCGACGTGTTCAACAAGGGCGCGTGCTATTGTGAGTATATATACATGTGACAACAACCACTACCACGTGACGTGTTCAACAAGGGCGCGTGCTTTACCCTTACGAATAAAATTAGACTTATCTTGTTAAAATGATTATGTATTATATTTGACGGGGAATTCGTTATCTCTGGGTTCGATCATGGCGGGAACTTTGAAATAAAACGAAGAACTTGATGTTTGGGCGTGTATTAATCACAACGTTTAGCAACTTTACAATAATCATCAAGAATAGTCAGGATGTAAATGGATATAGGAAGCGCGGTGATTTCGGCGTGCGGCTTTCACTGATTAATTCACTACAAACTAAAAAAAAATTCTTAAATTTTCACCCCCGCATTCGTATTTTTTATTTAAGCGTACATAAGCTTAATTATGCTTTCTCTCTGTCAGATACATACGCTTTCACGTAAGATTGACAGAGACAAGACATACTTTAGCTAATGTAGGCTTAAAGTATTATCATGAATAAGGCTTTAAGTATAATCATGAATAAGGCTTAAAGTATGATCATGAATAAAGCTTAAAGTATGATGATGAATAAGGCTTAAAGTATGATCATGAATAAGGCTTAAAGTATGATCATGAATAAAGCTTAAAGTATGATCATGAATAAGTCTTAAAGTATGATCATGAATAAAGTTTATAGTATGATCATGAATAAAGCTTAAAGTATGATCATGAATAAGGCTTAAAGTATGATCATGAATAAGGCTTAAAGTATCATCATGAATAAAGCTTAAAGTATGATCATGAATAAGGTTTAAAGTATGATCATGAATAAGGCTTAAAGTATGATAATGTATAAAGCTTAAAGTATGATAATGAATAAAGCTTAAAGTATGATCATGAATAAAGCTTTAAATATGATCATGAATAAGGGGATTAATCCCAAATTTACAGTTAAAAACCCTTATCAAAGGCTTAAAGTATGATCATGAATAAGGCTTAAAGTATGATCATGAATAAGGTAGCTAATCCCGAATTTACACTTAAAAACCCTTATCAAAACACTTTCAAACCGGTTTAATTCATCCGTGTCCCCCAGACGACTTGGCGGTGGACTACCAGTTCACGTTCAACCTGTCTAAGAAAGAGGACCGGCACCTGTCGGCGATCAACTTCCGCAACGCGCCGGTGAAGCCCGACGTGGACGCGGACTTCAGCATCACGTGCTCGGCGCACGCGCGCATGAACCTGACGGTGCGGACTAGGAGCGAACCCGGCGAGAGGAGCCTGTTCACCGATGTGAATTGCACCAACTTTAGATACAAGTGAGTGGGATGTTGAGTGTGATGTTGAGTGTGATGTGATATAAGTGAGTATGATGTTGAGTGTGATATGATATAAGTGAGTATGGTTGTGGTTTTGTTGTTGTGGTATGGGAGAAAGTATTTTGGTGGTGTGTTTTTTGTTGGAATAAATGTACGGAGTAGGTTTTGATTTAAGGATTACATCCAAGGTTTATAAGTTGCACAATAGGTAAGATTTCTGTCGTTTCTTATGACATACATAGACATGGTTTTAATTCAAAATATCTTTCTCAAACAAAACTCTTTTACAGAGTTGATAATTGACCATTTAATGTGTAATAATTTACTACCCCACTATTACTAACCTGAAACTACATATGTTGTAAAAAAAACTTGTAATTAACATTGCAAAGAGGTGAAGCTTTTGAGTTTGCATGTCCGTGGTAAGCTCTGCAACTACTGAACTGTTTCTGTTTCGTTAAATTTTACAATGATTTGAACTTAATTTAGTGACAGTAATATTCCTGTCTATTTCCAATACTAACTACGAATCAGTAGTAGAAGCATGTTACAATCGTTAATATAGCTATTTTTACAATCGTCATTGTTATAATGTTCACGTAATTTTTAAGTAAACATAACAACTGTTAGAATAACAAAATTATTAATAGTTAAAAGTTCTGTGCTTGCAGCACAATAACACCAATATCTTTACCTACATTTAAAGCTCATCATGTTCCCAGAATCGGCGTCAATATTAAAACCTAGACACTTCCTCCACAGATTCACGAAGGCCGACCATCACTTCGGCGTAGAAGACAACACCACTTTAACCACTTTCTTCGTATACGTATACGACTTCAAACCGCCATTGTGGATACAGATATCGTTCTCGCAGTATCCAAAGTTGAATTTGCAACAGTTTTTTATAACGTTCTCGTCGTGTTTCCTGCTTTTGTTGTTGCTGGCTGCGGCGCTGTGGAAGATAAAACAGGTTTGTTAGATTTTATAAGGTTTTTTCTACCTTTTTTTAAAGTTTTTTTTTTAATTGAAGGATGAGGGAGAACTTTGAGGGAGTTTATACAAGAAAATTGCATAAGTAGTTTAAAATGTCTTCCCTAAATCTAATTAAACAAAGGATCTTTATGAATAAACTATTTATATTAGATTTTAAAAATCAATCGTTTTTTATCTGTAACACCTCCACCTATGCACTGTCATTTAAGTATTAAAAAAGGTACAAAATTAAAATCCACTATAAATTGTCTGTTTACAAAATTTAACGCGTCTGAGTATAACAGAGTTCTTCCCTATTCAATTTTAAATCTATAATACAATCTTGCCAGTAAAAGAGTAAACGAAACACTGAAAAGCTTATCACCATCTTTACATCACCTCACCAGCAACCCTATTAACACTAAACAGGGTTGTTGGTTAAGTCGACCTATTCCCGTTAAGGGTGTATACTACCCTACCCCTAGGTCTATCGAAAAATCGGCAATATTCTTAAAATGAAATGAAATTACAAAAACACCCTTAACGGGAATAGGTCGACTTAACCAATAACCGGTTTTTCAATGGTCAGATAAATTCTTACTGACAGAAAAAGGTAGGAAAATTTTCATTGTCACTTCATACAATTATCAGATATTTATATTTGACGTGCTACGAAAGCTTACTGATTTTCCGTCGGATAAAATGTGTCTGTCTATTGAAAAACCAGCCCTAATAACAAACAAACAAATATTCTCTATGGCACATTATACAGATAAGCTCTTAAGAGAAAGATAATGACAATTTGCAAAAGGTGGTAGTATATTGTGGTGGTAATATAATGTATTGTTATCAGAAATACGACATGTACCGGCGGCGGCAGCGGCTGTTCGTGGAGATGGAGCAGATGGCGTCGCGGCCGTTCAGCCAGGTGTGCGTGGAGCTGGAGCGCGGCGGCGGCCCGGGTGAGGAGCATTGTCATCATTATTATCATCATTATTATTATCATCATTATCATTATTATCATCATTATCATTATCATCATTATCATTATCATCATTATCATTGCATAGTATAAATCCAAGTCGCTAATTCTGTCTGTATGTTGTGCCGCTAACTCCTCCTTACGTACGTAACGGATTTAAATGCGGTTTTCTCCATATTTTAGGGTATTTATTCATTTAAATTTGTAAATAAAGAACAGTCGGAAAAAGCTTTTTTAAGTTAGCAAAAATGCAAGGGTTCGCGAGCAAGTTGGCAAAATTACACCATTGCGAAGCGTGGGCGGGTCGCTAGTACATAATAATGTGGAACCTCCGTAGTCACGATATTCCCAACAGTTATTTCTACGACCGGTGTCATCCCTCAGTCGCTGCAAAAATCTCTAAAACAATAGATCAGTCATTGCAGATTGGGCTATATAGTCATACCAAGATATATGGTTTCAACTTGTTCCCATTAAAATTTTAATTTGTCTAAAATAGTTTAACATTCGGTGCCGAGAATTTAGTTTTCTTACCATTAAAAGCATAAAACCATTTTACTACACAGCAAGAAGATTATTTACATCGTCACAAATGTATTTTCTATCAATTTTAAAAATTAAAGAAGTATCATCAGCTAACAATACAATATCGCCATGTCTGCCTACCAAAAAGGTTAGATCGTTGATACATAGAAACTAATAATAGAAATGGGCCCAGAATTGAACCTTGGCGTAACCCCATTCTCACAACGGACCAATTTGACATTTTGGTATTAACCTCAACCCTCTGAGTTCTACTACTTAAGTATGAAATTAAAAGTTTGAGGTCAGGACCGTTAATGCCGTAGTCATAGATTTATTATCTTCGCTCTCGCTCTTACTAGATGGAGCACTGGTACTCGTAAAATGCGGCAAAACACAAGTGTGCTGAATTCAGCATACTCGAACCTACCCGAGCTAGTGTCAACTTTTATGCAGGGGCGTAGCCGCCGTATTAATTTTTTGGGGCCCCCGAGCTACAGGGGCCATAAAATAGTGAAAACTTAAAAAGAATGTATTTTTTAAACCTACACATTGAATATAGCTTACTTTATTCTTTTTTTTTAAACAAAATAATTTCCATAAGTCCATAAGTTTCCAAATTGACGGTGTTAAAGAAGTAAAATATTTTTTACAAGATAGATATAGGATTTTTCTCATGAAAATGCATAGTAAGATCAAAGAGGATATTCTGACAGAGGATATACTAGTATATAAATAAGTATATTTTAATGAAACTAGTAATAAGCTACTTTAATAAACGAAAATTGGTTCTAAAAGTCTCTATTTATTATAACATCCAAAACCCTAGAAACGTGTATAGTAAAACCCATAAATGAATAAGCAAAAAGAAAAATATTCTTTATATTGTCTATAATTGGTGCTTTTACCTTCTTTATTATCCCGTACTTTTATTGTTTTTATTTATGTTTTTAATTATTCATTTTACTTTTTTCTGTACTGTTCTCGTTCCTCCTCTCTCTGTTTTAACTTATTGTTTCCAATAAATTAGCTGTTTTGTGAGGTTCTTTAGTGCCTTGTTTGGCCCAGAGTAGTCATACTCGCCTCGAAAGTTACTGGGGCGGTGGCGTTGTGTCAACGGGTCGCCCAACTTCCTCTAATATGGTTGAGTAGGACGATGGCTGGAGCACACGACATACTTGTGATCAGGTGCCGCCTTCGGGAAACGATTTGCTCTGGTTACTATCATTTTAATATTTTTTTAACTTTAATAATGTTGAGCGAGGAGGTACGAGAAAATAATTCATATGTTCACTGTATGTACACATTTTAAATGAATATAAATTATGATTGTATAATTTTGAAAAGAGTGCCGAGAGTTTTTTCCGCCAGCTTTTTCTCTCGGTCTACTACGGCCATTGCTGATGAATGTAGGGGTGTCCCGTGACATCATTTTTATTTTACGCTTTTGACAATGTATAAAAGATTAGTGTTTAATCCTACATACAATAAAGTAATTTCATTTCATTTCCCCGCATTTTACGAGTACTATGGGCGAGGAGTAAATTGTGAATCTATGTTTAAATATTTTTTATAGGGCCCTTAAAAATATTGTTACTCCTACGCCCCTGTTTTTATATGACATAATATTTGACATTAACCCTTAACCACCTAGCACCTATTTTTGGCTAATAGATAATTGCGTTGATTTTAGGATTTCAATTAACAAATTAAAGTTCCGTAACAAAACATGCAACTTTATACGCCAATGCTTCGTTTTAGCACCAAATATTTGCTATTAAATTATAAATGACTTTAGGAACTGAAAAAAAAAATATTGCAATTGTTTCCTATTTTTGTAAGTTTTTAACATAAAAAGTAGTAAAAAATAACCATCAATTTTTTTTATTAAAATTATATTTGAATTTTATAAAACATTACGGTCTCTGAGACCTGACCTGTGGTTGATGGTTAAAAAATAGTCAATTTTAAGAGTAGTTACTAACATATAACAGCTTGCATAGAATGTCAGGGGTCATATATAGATGGCGTTTCAAAACTTTTGAAACATTTATTTTTTATTGCCAAAATGATTGAAAAACGACAAAAAGACAGATGTGTAGTTTCCGTTTTGTCGAGCTTGAATTTTTTTACGTATTATTTTGTTGCTCAGCGAGGATGATGAGTAAATAAAAGGTTTGGACTTAAGCGACATCTTGGTTTGTTCCTAGTACTAAGTCAGAAAACGTGTCATGGTTTGGTCGGAAGCTTTTCGAACAGTTATGTATTATTTGACACACGAGTTGGCACGAAAATAAAAAACTGCCGCAAGATCAAAGCTATTGTTTACAGGCAGTGCTCCATCTAGTAAGAGCGAGAGCGAAGACCAATAATAAATCTATGGCCGTAGTGATGTAGCTTCCTGAGTAACGTATCGTGCTGGACACAGTCAAACGCCTTCGACAAGTCGCAGAAAATACCCAGGGCGTCTTACGACTTCTCCCAGGCATTGAAAATGTTTGTTAATACTCGTAATTCAGCACCTGCACCAATTGTTGAGCGACCCCTAGTAAAATCAAACTGTTTATTATGCATTTAGTTATTTCTCGTAAAGTGATCAAGCACTTGATTAAAAATAACTTTTTTAGATTTTACTACACGAAGGTAATATTGAATCTTAAATTTGTAGGGTCTGTATTTTCTGACTGTACCGCTTTTCAATATATTCTTTATGATTTGGGTCTAGTACGCGGTCATGGTTACAATTAGTTACAAAAAATGTACAGGGTGTAAACAGACCTTTCCCGAAGACTGAAACCATGTATTTTTGAGCCTAAATAGTTATTAAATACACCAGCAAAATATAAAACACCAGTCCGTTCCACTTGAGGTCAACACTCAATCATCAGTTGATGGTAAATTTCGTATTCGGAGCTTTTTTCATACAAATTACTAACTTTAAATTTCTAAAAACACTATCTACACCAAATTAAAAGTAATGCGGCCTCTTTTTCATTCTTAGTATTAGCGAAAGACAGGTTAAAAGGTTTCGCTAAATTTAGTCCACATCATTGTAAAATTTAATGGAGAATCGGTACCGTTGTTGTCTTTGGGCAGAGAGAAATGTTGAAAGATCTTTGTTTTTTTTAAACTGCTTCTATAAGAATCACGGATGGTCGGGAACATTTCTAGAGCTATTAATTGTATGTTGGTATTGTAAATCATATCGTTTTAATTTTGCTTTCAATGGATTTCAGTATAAAGACAATTTTTGTCTATGCTCTTGGTTGAATATTATTGTTTTTTTTTATCTCAATGGCATCACGAACTATTCTTGAATTACGATCCAAATCTACTACTACATGCCGATTTGTGTTGCCAATTATTTGACTGACGGTATTTGGCAGTTGCTTCTTTTTCATTATAAAGCTTAAGAGTTTCTTCGTTTTATCGCGCTAATTTTAGCAATTACTGGTTTAAAATAGGCTTATATAGGTACTGTGCAAGGTTATAAAACATTACACTACGACTAAAAGAAGTTGAGCAGCAATGAAAAAGAAGCAAAATACCGGACTGCTAAGCAGATGGTTCCGGGTTCGATACCCAGATCGGGCTAATTTCTTAAAAATTGTTTTTCGATATTGGCTCGTGTCTGGGTGTAACTAGGTTCTCCCCTAGCCCATTGTATGGTACGTATAGTAAAAGTTTTGCTTAGTTTGGGGCCATACAGTTGGTGGGTCAGTCTGGAGATTTATTATTTACTAGCGACCCGCCTACGCTTCGCAATGGTGTAATTTTGGCCGTCTTGCTCACGAACAATTTATTTTTGGCTAACTTAAAAAAACGTTTTCCAAATGTTCTTATTTACAAATTTAAATGAATAAGTACCCTAAAATATGGAGGAAACCGCATTTAAATCCGTTACGTACTTAAGGAAGAGTTAGCGGCCAACCATACAAACAGACAGAATTAGCGACTTGGATTTATACTATGTAATGATGATGATTATTATAATTGCGTCCAGGCGGCGGCGTGCCGGCGCCGGTGGCGCTGGAGCCGTGCTGCGGCGGGCGCGCGGCCGTGCTGTCGCTGCTGGTGCGCCTGCCCACGGGCCGCACGGGCCGCGCGCCGCCGCTCGGGGGGCTGGCGCTGGCCTCCGCGCTCGTCACGCTCGGCCACCAGCCGCCCGCCAAGCCGCACCGCCGCTGACGCGCGAGCGAGCGGAGCGAGCGGAGCGAGCGCAGCGAGCGAGCGGAGTGTGGCGGGCGGCCGGGCTGCTACTAGTGTTAGGTACGTTTTATTGATTTTTATTGTGATTGGAAAGTATTTTAACATGCTATTCGGGTGGAATTAACTTTTAGACACGCTTTTGTACATAAAAAAAACGTCGAATGTTGAAAATATTTGTATTTAGAATGAATATTTTGTATTAGCTTTTTGGCTGCCGCCCTATAAACGCGTGCCCGCGTCCTGAGAGAGAAAATAATCAATACATTTTTAGCACACGGCGATCTGGACTTGTTGGTTTTTATATGCAAAAATGTACAATTTTTAGTCCGAAATTTATAATTTAACCCTATGCTATCTTCCAGTTTTTGTTTATTTGTACTTAGTGAGGTCATAAAATGAGTGTCTTAAAATTAAAAGTTTTTTTTTTATTTCTTGCATTTATCTACTTTGGGTAAGCCACACTTTACCGATTTTTACAAAGGAGTTTTACAATCCAATACACTGTTTTGTTAATATTACTTTCAGTATTTGACATTGACATTGGCAAATCTTCTAATAAATAAATAAAGCGTCTTTTAATTTTACTAACTAATAAAAACTCGTTTTAAAACGCCTATTAATATATTTCGTCTCGTTCCAGGTCACACCAACACCAATGTAAATATTATAATTATAGTGAGCATGTAAATATCGAATTATAGTGTAACTTGTAGCGTATTGCTCAAAACAAAAGCTATATTTTTTTGTAATACTCATCACATGATTGTCGACTCTACTCCCTAAGTCGTAGAACTGATTTCAGAATGATTTTTTGTTAGTAGTGTGGTACCTACTTGCAAGAAAAGTCACGTGACTCTTTTATATCAATAACTTACTTATATTAAACGTACAAGTTTGTTTGTACAGGTGTTCGTTACTAAATCACGCAAAATGCTAGTTTCATTTGGATGAAATTTTGTGCATAGTTAGATAATTAACATACAAGTTAATTCAAATGAAACGCAGTTATTAAATAGATTTTAATGTAAAGCCAACGCATGCGTAGCTGCCGGCGAACAGCTAGTAAACAAATGCATGAGTATCCAATCATTGTGTATATAACCAATGGAGGTGACATCGGTTACAAAAGTCGCGTATAATTAGTGCCGACGTTTTAGCAGAGCCAGTGACATTCATTGAATCTATCTCTACATAGTGTAGAGCAAAGTCTACATGTCTGTATGTATGTTTGTTCGCTAACTATTTCTAAACCTTGTGACGGATTTTGATACGGTTTTTACTAGCGTTTAGATCGTTTTGTCAAGATGGTTCTTCGGTATGTAGTATTATTTAAAAAACGATTTTTTTATTCAAAAGCTAAAGTATATGATATTTTATTACACCTACACGAAGCTCTATATAAGGTCTCCATTGGTTATGTAATTTATGGTTATATGAATAAAATAGGCAGTACCTCAAAAAAATCTTCATTAAAAACTGAGTAATTTCAGTATTAATTTCATTAATTTATAACTAACTAATGTTGCATTAGATTTGTTGTTTAAGTTTTTCTAACGCTGTATAGACGAAGAGACGACTTTATATTTAGCAAAATAAACACATTTTAATAATAAATAAGAATTGAATATTTTTATAATCTGCTGGAAGAGTTGTAATATAAAATGAATTGTAGATAAAACTATTGTTTAAGGTTCATATGACTTCCTAGTGTAATGTGAGAGGTTGCCAAAATTATGTAAAATCACAGAATTGTTGCGAAGCACAGTTTAGAATGCTAGTGTGTTACTTTGTAGGATCGCTTTCTGTAGCAGATCGTTTATTTACATCATTATTTTAGAAAGATGCCTTTTTTGTAACTTTCAAACACACAGCTTTTAAGAGGTGCTATCACGTATTCTTTTAGTCTTTTCCTTTTAACGTAAGCCTAATGTGTATTTATTATTTAAACCCAAAATAATCATTTTTTGCTTGAAATATTAACGCGTAAGTGATTTTCTTTTTGAATTATTACAAATGAAGTTGTAAAATGATATCAATATAGTGTTTGTTGCAACAATTGTAAATAGGCAGCTTTTGTATGATTATCAACATTGTTTTGACTGTTCGTGTAATTTATTTATAGCATTTATTTAATAAAGGCTTTGTGCTATAGAGGTCTAAAAATCATCGTATTTGGATTACCGTTTTTTATGAAATTTGTAGAAACTGTTTTATTTTGTATTTTTTTTTTTAATTTAACTTAAAACTTTTTTATACCGTACTTTACGCTCTATAGCAATTATTTTGCCACAAATTCGTATGCAATCACACATATTCCTTGTACATTAGTTTCAGATCATTTCTTCACTCTCCTCATATATAAATCAATGTATTTATTATCTATCCGAGAGTTCAAACTCCAGAGTAACTCCAATTCAAAGCAGTTAAATTATTACTACGTATCCAGTCAAACTAATGAGAAACCAATGTGCGAATATAGTTTTAATATGAAACTGCCGTTTAGATCTCGAAGTAAGGAATGTTTGTTTATTATAAGTTCACTTTGTAATTTAACAACAAAGATTTAATAACCTTTTTGTTTGAAGAAAATAAGCTTATGATATTTTGAAAAGTAGTAATATTTGTTAATTAAACCGGCTAGTCATTTCAATGTAAAATGAAATGTGTTTTTGCATGATCACACTTTATGCAGAACGTAAATTGACATCAGGTTATTTGGCTGTGATGTCAGCTCCAAGTAATTAATGTAACTGATAATTATTTAGTAATAACTCGCGATATTGTTGATATTAAATATTTTAGCGTTTAAGTGGATCCTGTATTGAAGTTGTAAATATCCTGACACATAAATTATTGTATTTCGTAATAAAAATAATCGATCAGTGAGTGTGTGGTTTATTTTCACTTAATTACCTTTAGTTATATCTACTAAAGTATAGTTCCGTTAAAACCCTACGGCATTTTGGAAGATTAATCAACGTAAGTATATTCAAAACTGATTAGTGATGGTAACCTAAATCTGGAAATTCAGTCCCTTGGTAAATTCAATTTACATTTATAATTGTAGAACTGTTATGAATCTCTGTATGCATAATAATTATGAGTCATTTGAAAGTATTTATTTGTTTGTCATACATATCTACTAACTTATGTTATTTTTCATGACGTGTTCACAGAAAATAAATAAAAAACGGTAACTATTTAATTTTTATTTCTTAGATTTTTAGACAATATGTATGTAGCAAATTATTTAATGAGGGTTTAAGTTATCACCAAGAAAACTGACCCTATAGTATGAGGGCTGGCGTTGCAAATACGAATAAATTTTTTAAATGTATGAAACTGTTAAAGCATGTCAAAAATTAAAGTTTCATACATTTTTATTCTATTCACTCACTATAGAGAATTTCTACTGCCTTGGGGGGGCTGCAATATATTATTTATTAAGCGTTTCTTTGCAGAAATCCTTTGGAAGGAACTAGATTTAGTAAATACTGTGCAAATCCTTGGCAGTCCATTCATACGCCGGCAGACAACGCAGCAGTAACCACCACCAGAAGTAACATACCTTAATATTATATGAAGGTATTGTCTTAAAATATTTGTACAATTTTCCATTGAAGAAAAAGAGTTATACAAATCTTAAATATGAAAGAAACGATTGTTCATTTTCCCACTTTAATTTTTGTAAACTTTAGTTGTGTTTTTTTTTAATTTTCACAGGTGTAAAGTCATATAGAAGCTTATTTTAGACATATTGTACAGGCCGGTTGCGTAGTTTGGTCCGTCGAGTGTTCGCTTTGGTTGTCAACTTTGGTTTTCTGGTTACTACTACCTGTAATAATGAACAAAAGTTTAGTTAGGTAACAGATTTGCATGTTTTTTTGTAAAAATAATATAGTTAGCACTTCTCCCTCCCTCTACTCTGAATCTGCCGAACATCTGGCTGTTGAACTGTCATTACAACACTCCAAAATTCTTCTCCTAGTGTTTTATAGCCCTAATTGTCACATCGATTATTTTAGTTCGTTGGAAAACCTATTAAATGAGCTGTGTCCTTCGTACGATCATGTGATAATCATGGGTGATTTCAACACTTGCCTATTGAAACAAGATTTACGTTCACGTAAACTGCTGTCACTCCTTTCCTGCCTTAACCTTGATATCCTGCCTTTGTCTCCTACGCATAATTTCCCAAACTCTTTACCATCCCTTATCGATCACATGATTGTTTCCTCTCCTAAAAACGTTTCCTTCCACAGCCAACTTACGGCCTCCTTCTCCTATCATGATTTCATCTTCCTCTCTTATCGTATCCGCCCTCCTAAACGCACTCCTAAGTCCATTCTCCTTCGTAGCTACAGGAGTGTTGATTTGGAGGCTCTTCAACGTGATGTTAGTTGTATCGATTGGTCTTCGGTATTCGATGGCAGCACCATAGACGACAAGGTCAAACTTTTTACCAATGCACTTCTTAGCATTTTTAACTATCATGCACCTTTAAAGCGCATTAAATTAAAGCGCAATCCTGCACCTTGGATAACTGATGTGTTGAAAAATGCTATGGCTGCTCGAGACACGGCTAAACGGCGTTATAAGCGTTTCCCTACTGACTCTAATCTCAATCGTTTTAAAATGTTACGCAATAACTGTAATCGCCTATGCCGTGATGCTAAACGACGTTATTTTTACTCTTCATTACATAATCGCAGTCCCGCAGAAGTTTGGAATTTCCTAAAATCCTATGGTATTGGCAAATGTACTACAAATTCAGTCAATGACCTTGACTTAGGGTCTTTAAATAATCATTTCTCCTCACCCCCTGTTATTTTGGATCCTAATGTCAGGTCTGAGACACTGAAGTATCTTGCCAATACTCCTTGCCTTCACCCTCCTTTCATTTTCTCCACCTTGTCAGAGGAAGACGTCAGGAAAGCAGTCTTGTCTATCAGTTCTGCTGCTGCTGGACACGATGGGTTATGCGCTAAAATGGTCACTCCTATCCTTCACTTACTATTACCTGTCCTAACCCATATCTTTAATTGCTCCATTTTCTCTTCTACTTTTCCTTTATCCTGGAAACATGCCCATCTTATACCCTTACCGAAGGTATCCAATCCTACTACCTTATCTGATTTTCGCCCTATTTCAATCCTGCCATTCCTATCCAAGGTCCTTGAACATTTAGTTCACGGCCAACTATCCAATTTCCTATCTCATCACAATCTCTTAAATCCTTACCAATCCGGTTTCCGTCCTGGCCACAGCACAGTCTCAGCACTTATCAATGTCACCGATGACATCCGCTGGGCCATGGAAAATAAGTCCCTAACCATCCTTATCCTACTTGATTTTAGCAGCGCCTTCAATTCTGTGGACTTTGACGTTCTCCTCGGTATCCTTAAATCCTTAAACATTTCCTCTCCTGCCCTATCATGGTTTGACTCCTACCTCCGTGGTCGCTCGCAACGTGTTCGCCTTGATGAGTCTTTTTCTGATTGGTCGAACCTCAGCGCGGGTGTACCGCAGGGGGGTGTCCTATCTCCTTTACTTTTCTCCATTTTCATCAACACCGTAACCCAAGTTATATCCTCCAAATTCCATCTTTATGCGGATGACTTGCAAATTTATCGTCATTGTTCTCCTTCTGGCATCAATTCTGCGATTCACTCAATTAACCTTGATTTGGAAAGTATTAGTGGTTGGGCTAGATCATTTGGTCAAGTCATTAATCCTAAAAAAACCCAGGCATTGATTATAGGAAGTAGAACAATGCGTAGTCGGCTCGATTTGACATCTTTACCACCCATTTTACTGGATGCTGTCCCGATTAGCATTGCAGACTCCGCTAAAAACTTAGGTGTAACATTCGATTCGTTCCTAAAATGGAGTTTGAATGTTAACGAGATTAGTCGTAAAGTGCACTACTCATTTCATTCGTTGAAGAGTCTTCAAACCTATTTGCCTCTATCTACCAAAATTTCACTTGCTCGGTCCCTAATCCAACCTATCATAGACTATGCGGATGCGTGTTACCCTGATGCCACTGAGGAGCTCTTAAATAAGCTGGAACGCTTGCAAAATCTATGCATTAGATTTGTGTTTAATCTTAAAAAATTCGACCATGTTTCTCACTTTCGCAAGCAACTCCAGTGGCTCCCAATTCGATTTCACAGAAACGCTCGTATTCTTTGCCTACTTCATAATGTCCTCCATAATCCCAACTATCCTTCATATCTCCGAGATCGCTTCTCATTCAATCATCCTGAGGACGCTACTTGTAGGCCTCTCAAGATGTACTTTCTCACCGTACCCACCCATTCCACTGATTTTTACTCCTACTCCTTCACAGTGTACGCAGTCAGACTTTGGAACTCACTTCCGGTTGAAATTCGCGGTATCAAAACTATCTCCTTATTTAAGAAAAGAGTCAGATCGCACTTTTTATCCCTCTCTTACGATTAGTATATTATTATTATTAAGCTTTCTTATCTAATTATGCAATCTATCTATTTGGTATTTTATATTACTGTATATTATATACGTATTATATTGTTATATTGTTGTATTTGTGTATAGTTTAAGTATCTTATTATCTGCTGATATACTTATATATTGTATTGTATATGTATGTATTATATTATATATACTTAATTTTAATTAATTTAATTATGCTACACACAATATTGCATTTCTCACTATCTCTCCAACAACAGGTCTGCTGGAAGAGATTTCATACTGAAATAAGCAGTACCTTTGTGTTTACTCATGTTTTTCTGTTTCTATTATGTATTATCTTTTTTGTGTAAATGCATAAATTATAAATAAATAAATAAATAAATAGAAGTAGGTAAAATCAACATTTTGTCCCGAATTGTACTTTCGATGGATGCCTATTGAAATTTCTTATCGCTCACCGTTTTTTTCTAAATTTTGAATCAATTCCTTAAAACCTATAAATGTTTCCTTCTTTTACTGAGACATTTAGAAATAACAAATTATATAGTAATGAAAAAAATAAGATTATATTTCATTACAAGTGTGGAAAGGCTGTCATTGCAACGAGTTCCGACAAATGTCTACCCGAGCCGAGGCACAGCCGAAGCCGAGGGTTGACAGGCGGGACGAGTTGCAATGTCGGTTCCGCACGTGTACTGAACGACTATTTTTAATACAGTTGCGAAAAAATGAAGCAATTTAATAAAATAAAAAATTAGGATCGTAAATGTCGAAATTACTCATTTTGTGCAACAATCAACTCGCAAAGAAAATTTCTGGAAAATGGCGCCATTTTTTCTTCACCCATTCTGGTAGGCAAAGGGAACTATGCCCATACAGCCAAGTCTTAAGTAGTTTTTTTTTATTGATATGAAATGAAAATGAAATTTAATGAGATAAAATGAAATGAAACCTAACCTCACTAATTTAATCAAATCATTAAATCTGATATCAACACAAATTAGTAGCTTTTTTTTGAAACCTACCTACGTACCTACGCTACGTATTAACATGAATCATAAAAGTTTCTTTGTTTTTTTTAGTAAAAACTTCATGGTTGGTTTTTCTTTTTAATAGACATTATTTTGACAGTTGGGAAAGAGACGGCACTGGTGCGGGAAAGGTAAAAAAAAAGCACGAGTGTGTAATAGCCCACATCCCGAACGCTATACGTCCCTACAATACGCCACTTTTTGAGCAACTGTATTAAAAAAGCCTTTTAATTCTTGCATTCCAAAGCTTTAATTAGATATACTCATTACTCTTTTTTAAGTTATAAAGAGAATGTTGCTATATCTTACCATAACTTGTCCTTTGCTATATTTATATTTGAGTTTCTTCGACACATCTGGTTGTAATAGGTGCATTCGCAGTAACACGTTAGGTCCGGCTATACTTTGATAACTAACACTGAAAATATATTAAATAGTATCTAATAAATAGTTCATCAGGTGTAACAATGGTTTTCCTAAGGACCTGTTCATATTTTAATACTTGGTTTCAATAACCTACTCAGTTATATCGTTTAAACCCCGATAACGGATAGAGTTTGTTTTGTTTCGATGGCGTTTGATCTATCTGTTACCATCATTTTAATATCAAATTCTACGTGGATAATTTTATTGAGATGCAAAAACATGGAATTAACTATTTTGGCTGTTAAAAACACCTATAGCAAATATCAGATATACCTAAATGCCAATCAAATTTAGGAATAAAATGCTATAAAATGCATGTTAATTCGGTTTTATACAAGTTATTACTTGGAAAAGAACTAAGCTAATTGACCATAATTTTCAATTTAAGAACAGACGGTGTCTTTAGTCTTTACCTAATCTGCAACACAAACAATCGAAAAAAAGCCCATAAATACGAACTGAAAAATTGTAATAAATAAAAAGTTATATAACAGACAAAAGTCAATGTAATTGTATTCTCTCAGCGGACTTTGAACCCTGTGTCCTGAAACAGTTGGTCCAAATCCTCTTGATCTAGCTTCAGTGAGCTCTGAAACAAATCAAAATGTTAGCCTTGGACTCGTGATGAATAATTTTTGGTAATTATAAGTCTTATTTGCATTTTTTATTCAAAGTTACAAATATTGACAGATTTATATGTATTAGTGTAAGTATGTGCACTTTTTATTTTTCACAAAAAGCTTGCATGCAAAAAAATACCAGTACCTACCTAGGTACTTAACTAAATAAAGTATACCTACAGAGTGCATATTATATACCTACTTGTTGTGTACGTACGTATCGAATAAAATGTAATGCAAGGTGTAGGTACCTACTGTTTACTTTTCACACTTAGGTAATTGTAGAGCTTGTTTTTCCCTTTCTAGTTAGATGTCTTTTTTGCAGTCGAGTTTTTAAAAAATATATATTTTTCTAGAAATCAGCCTTTCTTAGACATCACAAAAAGGTAGCTAGTTATTACTCTAATATAGTTACCCTGCTTGTAGTGTTGCTCTTGGTTGCCTCAGTACTGTGTTCCTCTGTTACGGGGATATTGAGTAGAGCGTATGCGCCTGGCCTGAAACATATTTTATATTAGCATAGGTATTTATCAAGCAAGTTTTACACCCAATGTACACCATGATTATACCAGATACAATTGTTTATATTATTAATTTTATTTAAAAAGGCCCATTTTTTTTCTACATATTTTTTGACATATCTAACCTTACTTACAATTTTTTTGGTAAAAGATTATATTTACCGACTTAGATACCCTTTAAGATGTTTATTAAATAAAACAAATATAGATATTAATAAACCGAAAATATTGTCAAATCCTTTTTATATACCTACTATGAAATAAAATAATGAAATACGAAAGAACTTAACCCATTTCATTACAAAGCGAGCCCCAAAAAAGCCAAAAGCTAGTGCTATTCAGTGCTTTACCCCGCGAGTGCATTAGTGATGTTACTTCCTTATCTTGAAAAGAACATACCGATAGAAAATCGTGTTTTTATTTTTTCTTGCACACTACACTATTTTTTATTAAATATGATTCAGTTATGATTATAAAAATTATGTGTTGAAAAAATGTGCTTCATTATTTTTATTTGCTGTGTTATATTTGAATAATAAGAAGCTTTGAGGTTATGTTGTGATTTAGTTTTGCATATGGTCGGTTGCCTCTCACCAATATCTGATGAAGCATCTAGTATACGATAATATTCTTTATTTAACGAAGACGATAAATCGAAACTTTTCAAAAAAAGCTTCAGAAACGTTAGCGGATATCTACAATGTGGAAAAATAGAGCTGATTTTGATTAAGATACATATAAAATAAATAATTTAAGAATATGAAAAAATACTGTAACTTTTCCTTTAAGTTTGGTATAAGGAAGGTAGAAGGGAAATTCAAGTTATATTTTGTTTTTTACTAACCGACTTCTGACGACTTCATACACGCAACTTCAGTTATATAAAAATGTACTTAACCTTAATCAACGATAACTTGTAAAAACTCGTGTCCAGAGCGTCTATAAGGGTTTTGCATTATTTAAATTGTTAACTTACCTAACTGGTCGGTCTCTTTGTTGCTGCCATCTTATCCGGTCTGATTTTGGAGGTATCTATTGCAAACAAAAAATAAACAATTTAAAACCAAAAAATAACATCGATAAAAACCATCGACACATTCCCCTCCCTACCGTAGTAAGCTTCTTGAAATGCACCGGTCGGATCTCGTTGACCGTAGGGTCGGTGTCGTCTCTATCGATATCTTTCGTTTTGTGCTGCGCTGTCACTTTCACTAATCGGGGAGCTGCAGTTATTTCGATGTGTCTGAAAAATACATGATGCTTTGTGGACGCAAAATGTAGAACTTAATACGCAGTAAGGATATTCTAAAATATCGTTACAAAAATTTGCCTATATAAGTTTTTTTTATTCTGTAGGTAGAGCAATAGAGGAAGGCTATAAACTTATAATATTTATATATATCGAGAAAACCATGATCTAAACGCTTTTCCCGACAGAGACTCAAGCTAAGCTAAAATTGTTAAAAACTTACTCTGAAGTAAATGTCGGTTTATTTGTCCATGAGAAAATTTCCTTCCTTTTAGTTGTCATTTCTGTCATTTTGCGGTTTATATTTGGAAAATCTGTCCCAGTTTTTATTACATCTGGAACAAATAAAACGAAACGTTTTTTTAAAAAGATACTTATACTGATTGAATTTAAAAAAAAGTTATAAATGTGACTTTAATTTTTTTTGGAAATAAAATAATACCTATTCTGTTAGGAAAGTTTTTGTACTTCAATTCTTCAAGGTCAAATTTTGGTGTCGCGATCTTTTGGTACTTTGCTGCTCTGTATCTGCAAGGAAAAAATTTAAAAAGCATATTGAAAACAGAAATTAAAATATAAACATCATTTTGCTAAGCATATACCTAATATTAATTGAGGTTAAGTTCGGAACCATACCCATTGTTATAACTTTTTCTACGTCTAAACAGTTGTCTGTCGACCAATTTACCTGACTGTTTAATAGGTACTAAAGGCGGGTTGTATCACAACAACTTAACGTGTCTGTCAACGTTAAAAATGGCGTTAACCACTGTCAAGCTAGA
Organism: Emmelina monodactyla; assembly: GCA_916618145.1. NCBI lineage: Eukaryota > Metazoa > Arthropoda > Insecta > Lepidoptera > Pterophoridae > Emmelina > Emmelina monodactyla. The sequence goes on from OU745324.1 coordinate 7,016,548, forward strand.
AAACGGGTTGTTTCACCAATGTCGGCCTTTAACGGACGTTAAAAATTAACGATTACGTTGACCGGCCATCCACCCACTGGTTAACGTAACTTTTCTTTTGTGTTGACAGGACATCTTTGATGCAAAGCTTTAATTTTTTGTGACGAAACAACGCTTGTTATTGACGTACGGTAAATATCTGATGTAAGTAAAATACCTACTGTTTGATACAACCCGCCCTAAGAGAGTGAAAGTGATAGCAATATTTTAACTTTGGTTTCAGCATAAGGGCCAATACGCACTGTGACTTTCTTTAGTTTAAATTAGTGTTTACGCACTCGGTCGCCGGTTGCGGCCTACGTTTCGATCGCCGAGAGACTGAGTCACCGGCGACAAGTCGACAGTGCGTATTGGCCCTAAGGGCCAGTATCTCAGTTACCTGGGCGTGTGTTCGTGGTCATCATCGGGGAACAGTTTGATGGACTTGCCCTCGTTCTCCTCGTCTTCGTCCTCTTCCTCTTCTTCTTCCACATAATTTACCTAAAATTACATTTTTATTGTTCCTACTTGTTATCTCTAAACTACTGGCCTATAAATCTCCAGACCAACATACCAATTATGTGGCCCTAAATTAAGTTGCAGTAAGCACTTGTGTTATAGGTACCACACAATGGACTAGGTGAGACCCTAGTTACACCCAGACACGAGCCAATATCGAAAAAAACATTTTACGAAATTGGCCCGACCCGGGCATCGAACCCGGAACCATCCGCTTAGCAATCCGGTATATACTGGGTGTAAAAGAACTGCTTCCGAAAACAAAAACTGGTTGCTGGAGGGGTACTGGTTACGTTTTGAGCAAAAAAATATGTTTTTATGATTAAAAAAAATAAAAATATTTTACGTAATTTTCCGAAATTGCATTAATAAGATTTTGCGATGATTTCAAATTAAAAAGGGTTTTAATTTAATTTGCACTGTAAATAATCGCAGCTGAACCGACAGTTGATGTGTGAGCGGCGATTTCAAGCGGCGAATATGACTTTTCAATCCTTAATAACTTTTTTAAATTGAGTTTTCTGGGTATACTGCTAACAACTGCTGAATTTAGTAACTATTGAGGCTCAAGAATACATGGTTTCAGGTTTTGGAAGTGGTCTTTTTACACCCGTTATACCGCTGCACCACAGAGGTCGTCAACTGTGGCTTAACTGTCGAATTCTAGTGCATGAAGTTACACTATCAATACCATCGATTGCATTAAATCTGCGGAAGTTTTGCAAAAAGTCGTAGAACAAATGTTATTGAGATTGATGTAAGGAAGCCGCAAGAGGTGATGCGCTAATTACAATAACCCTGTACAGGCAAATGCCAAAATATATTCGAGATCACACAACACATGGTGTTTTTTTTGGAAACACGTATTCACAGCTTCAAATAACTTATTGCTATTTCGACGACCTCTGTGGTGCAGCGGTATATATACCGGACTGCTAAGCGGAAGGTTCCGGGTTCAATTCCCGGTCGGGCCAACTTCTGATTTTTCGATATTGGCTCGTGTCTGGGTGTAACTAGGTTCTCCCCTATTCCATTGTGTGCTACGTATAGTTCAAGCTTTGCTTAGTTTAGGGCCACACAGTTGGTGTGTCAATCTGGAGATTGATTATTATTATCCCTACTAATATTATAAATGCGAAAGTAACTCTGTCTGTCTGTCTATCTGTCTGTCTGTCTGTTACGCTTTCACGCCTAAACCACTAAACTGATTTTGATGAAATTTGGTATGAAGAGAGAACTGGACTTAGGAAAGGACATAGGGTACTTTTTACCGCGGGAAAATTTCTCATTCCCACGGGAAACCGACTTCCACGCGAACGGAGTCGCGGGCGGCCACTAGTTATTTATATGTCCACAATACCCACAGGCGCGCACAGCAGCGGGAAGGCGCTCTTGGGGCGGCGGGCGGAGTGCAGCGGGCACGGCGCCTGCGGGCCCGGCGTCAGCGTGCTCTGGCCCAGCATGTTGGTGTGCGAGAAGTCGCAGACCAGCAGCAGGCGCGAGTAGTCGAAGCCGTGGCATACTGAAAGGTTATTTTTTCTTGTATGAGAAAGTAACTTGGCAATTCAAGAGGATGACGTTAGTAATCATGCTGAAACTACAACATATTACGAAAAAGTTAAGCTAGACATCGTCAAACTAATTGAATCTTACTTAACCTTTAGTATATTTGATCACTTCTGGAAGATATTTGATACTTAGCTTACTGAAATTTGAAGCAAAATTACGTGAAGTAAACATCTCAAAGACTTACCAGCACCACAACCGACAGCCTGTAGAGACCAGACTGCGATCTGACTGAAATGCCCCCAAAACGCTCCTCTACAAATAAAAAAAAAATAAAGGATCGGTAACCTACTCGAATTTGATGCAAATCTTAAAAATACACAATGTTGAAGATCTCTACAATATATTCATATTTCATCATCAAAAAAAAAACTCTAGATATAGTTTACCTACTTTAAGTCTATGCAGAATAAGGTTCATTATTCGAAAACAAATTTTAAAAGAAAAGATCAAAGATTTTTTATCTTAAAATTATTTTCTGGCTATCTTCTTTAGAATTCAAAGCTTCTTGTGTGAAATCATATTTCCTTCCAATCAAAAGCAACCCTCGTCAACTATCCACACACCTGGAGAGCAACTTGAAGGGTTCAGTGAGGTGTTCCGGCAGCGCCCGCCTGCGCTCGCCCCACCACGCGTTCAGGATCCGTCTGATGGCGAACTGCGAGTTGAGCGCGTCCGACTCGCTGGAGCGGCGCCAGCGAATCTCACCCACGGTCTGCCCCGCGTGCGGGTAGCGGACTGGAATTGAGATATTTTTTTATTATATAGGGAGCAAACGAGCATGCGGGTCACCTGATGGTTAGTGATCACCGCCGCCCATGACTACCCGCAACACTGTGGGTGTTGAGGGTGTGTTGCTGAGCCTTTTCGAAAATTGGGCACCGGATACTGCACTCACCGAACGAAACGCAGGAACATCGTCCCTACTTAACGTCGGTTTTCTGTGCGACGGTGGTATTTCACCCGTCGAGTCAGCCCAGTAATCGCTGCAGACAGATCCTACAGCTAGACTCTAGCAGTTTTAGGGCTTAGGATTTGAAAAGATAGTATGGCTTCCTTCTTAAGGAGACTTTGTCTGACATTGGTGTGTCCATCTGTCAGTCTGTAACCACCTTTTATTCGGCAACGCGTGTTTTTATCGGGTTAAAATTAATATCAATTGTTCAAGTCGGTTCCCCAAAACATTTCTAATTCCAAAAATAAATCTGAAAAGTTACTTTAACAGGGTTCAACCAATCTCATCTTCTGCTTATCTATTAAATACAAAACGCAAACCGAGCATAAGTAATGCTTATTGAAAGTATTTTTGAAAATTATTTAGCAACAGTGTCCCTTATAAATAAATAAATCTCCAGACTGACACACCAACCGTGTGGCCCTAAACTAAGCAAAGCTTGTACTATAGGTAGAGAGATAGCACCTAGTTGATAGAATTCCATTGACACCATTATTGGAGTTTACCTGTAGCTCGACAGCTGTCATGAGCGAAGGTGCACTGGTCCGCCAGCCGCTGTGCCAGGGTAGCCAGCTCCCGGTCCCATGTCTGCACAAAAACGAAAACATTACTTCATTATTTAAGTCGGAAGTTATTTTGTTTGATTATATCGTTGTATTTCGATCGTTTCTAGTCTTCGAAATGACCAGGAAGGCAATTCTGTAACTTGAAACGTACCAATAACAATTTGTACGAACATTGCAAACACTTCACCAATATCTGCGTATGTAAATGCAATAACTTTTTATCGATTTTTTTTAAATTGAATAAAAGGGTGTTCAGCCACTCTTAGGAACAACTTATGATGTAAAAAGTTTATAATCTATGAGTTTTTATCAAGTGGGATCTCGAGTGACTTTAAAGCATAAAAAGCTCAGATACAGTTTAACATTATTTCTGGTGAAGCTTCCTTAAACAACCTAAGACGCCTGTTGCACCGGTCGATTATAGAAAAAATCTCCCGGCACGTGGGGTCTTTACTTACACCTTGATACTCCAAACACAGTTACCTATTAAATTGATTAATTACTTCTAAAAGTCTAGTAAATCGAACTTACTTACAACGTACATCAAGAGTTTCGGGCGCGGAATCCTGGCGCCGCCGCGCACGCGCTCTATGCCCGACGCTATGCGCTGGCGACGTCTGCAATGTAAGTCTTTAATGGACTAATGGACTTAAAAGGTGAAAGCAATGATGTAAAAGTAGAAAATCTAATAGAACATAAACAATAACTTTAATTTAACTAGATTAATTTGAGTATCTATTTTAATCATTGGAGTCAACTGCGATCAGTCCAAGGATGGGTTGATGAGTTTGCCCCGGGTACGTTTCTAGTGAAAGCAAGTATTACTCGTTACGCGGCTTGAAAATCCTTATAGGGAAAGGGCTTATTTCCTAAAGAACCTTATCAAAATCCTAAATTAAAAAAAACTAAAGGTTTTTTCGGAAAAACCATACCTATATCACACAAACAAAGAAGAAGGCGATGTCTAGCAAATCATCCTAATTTTAAAACTAAATTTAAATAAAATTTATATAATTTGTAATGGTTACCTATTGATATAATTGAGAACAAATGTTTTGAGTGCGGTATTAAAATTCACCATGGAGTAGTTGTAGCACAATGGACCGGGACCAGCCTGGAAATAGATAAATACATTAATATGTAGGCATCTTCTAATTGACTAAAGGTCTTGTATAGTGACTGAAAGGCTTATTAAATGATTAAATGAAATTAGTTCGGAGAAATAGAATTCATAAATATAAGATGATTAAATTACGAACCGCAAGAGTGTTGGGGATAAAGTTAACTATGGAACGACTATGGCGCACAAACTTAAATTAACAGGTAGGTACTCGTTCCTCAGGTTCATATGTAATGATAAGCTCAGGCCTATTTGAATTTCCAGAGAGATTGGGCTATGGCCTATCCACACCACCACCACCACACTGTCTAAAATGCGAGCTAATGAATTCACATAAACAGACTTGACCGGAGACCATTAGTTAACGTTCACAATCAGAAGGATATCGAATCACGAACCGTTCTCTCAAGATCAACAATAATTCACGTCTCTCCTCAGGGAACTGGCATCCCATTTGCTGTCCCTTGCCTTGACACAAGCGGGAGTACACAGCGAGCACCAGGAGTTGGTGCAAGAAGACGCGGAGGTGCATGGTTGCTGGGGGGGGGGTCATGTCAACCAGCTTGCACAACTCACCTCGGGGAACTGGCAGCCCACATGCTGGCCCTTGCCCTGGCACAGGCGGGAGTACACAGCGAGGACCAATAGCTGGAACAGGAAGACGCGGAGGTGCATGGTTGCTGGGGGGGGGGTCATGTCAACCAGCTTGCACAACTCACCTCGGGGAACTGGCAGCCCACATGCTGGCCCTTGCCCTGGCACAGGCGGGAGTACACAGCGAGGACCAGGAGGTGGAGCAGGAAGACACGGAGGTGCATGGTTGCTGGGGGGGTCAACTAGCTGTCACAACTCACCTCGGGGAACTGGCAGCCCACATGCTGTCCCTTGCCCTGGCACAGGCGGGAGTACCGCGGCGCGCAGTAGCCGTGCTCGAAGTCGTCGTCCAGCGATAGGCAGGGGACGACCAGGGTCAGCAGCACGGAGACCAGGAGGTGCATGGTTGCTGGGGTCAGAGGTGGAGAGAGAAAAGTTGGAGTAAAGGAAAGTGGTCTTAAAATAATTTTATAAACTAACTTTCCGCCCTGCCCCCCAAGTCAAGTTATTTTTGTCAAGCTTGAAATTTGACAGTTTTATACATTTTTATTATATTCACTCGCTAACGCAAATATCACCTGCCACTTGACTTGGGGGGCTGTACATCAATCTGCAGATGAATATAGGGCAGGTGACCCGGTTTTGGCCACTTTAAGGATTTTCTCGACTTTGAGGCTTTCTTAATTTATGGTTTTTGTTATTACGAACATATTTCTTGCAAAAACTCATTAAACATATATTAACCTTGCCTAAGAAAATCCTTTTTTTAAAAAACATCCAATAGAAAAATAATTCTATAAAAATAAAAAAATAATGGCAGTATGTGCCATTTTTGGCCAGATTGACGCCATTTCTGGCCATGGTCGTGTGCCAGTTCTGGCCATCAAAAAATAAAATCAGATGAATTCAAAGTAATCAAAATTAATTAATTAAATTGCACATTTTTTGCCTCAAATCAGGATATCTTGCCGTAAATCCGTCAAATCACGATCCTGAAGGTCTATTATTTTAAAAAAGAGTGGTAATTTGGCCCTTTACTACAATTTTATTGACAGATACTTTATTATTAGAAAACCCAGCACGAGCGCAGTCTTTGACCTATACGACAAGTTCATTCTCTATTTCATTTTCAAGAACTGCCTTTTTTCTTTTTTTTTTGTTGATCAGGAAAATGCCTACGCATACCCGCCCCTCCAGGGAAAGGAGACGGGTTTTGTCGGCCTCGCACCGACTAAAAACCTGGAGTTGTCCTTTTGGCCGTCGTATAGTGGCGGGGACACGGGAATAGTCATGTTAAGGCCCTCGCTGCGAACCCGCCGACGGCTGGCCACTGAGGCAGCCCCCTCAAGCTTGGAGGGGACAAACCGCGGTGCGCCTGCCCCCTCATTTTCCCTTGGTTAGCCACCGATCTAGCCCTGTGTCGGCAGCCTGGGAACCACCCCAGGGTCCTTGGCCGTCGCCGCCGACCCGGGACCTCACCGGCTGGAGTCACCAACACGCCACACGCCCCTCCGGGCGTTTCAACACGCTGGGCTCACGCCCAGCTGCAGCAGTCCCCCTCTCGTGGGCCGGTCTGCTTCACGACCAGCCCCGGTGTGGGATTTCGCCATCCCGCAACAATGAACCCTAATAGGAACACGGTTGTGGGACGCCCAGGGTGCACCGGGCCGAACCCCTTTTCTTCCCTGTGGAACACAAGTATTCCAGAGAGCAGGAAAGAGGACGGCCGCACGAAGAGTTGTAGTCCTACATGTTCAAGAGTTTTAGATGCTTTTCCAGAAATTTTATGTCGCAAATTCGTTAGAGGTACATTACAATCTCTATTAACAGTGGAAACGGGCATCCCATTCTTAATAGCGTTCAACGCTAAAGTTATTTTATGTGTAAGTACTGGAATATTATTTTTTTGACGGCTTCTTTTTTGTCACTATTTGATTTTGGTTTAGGCATTTTATTGTAACTCTGAAAATAAAAAATACGTATCGAAACACTTACGTTGGTACGTAAAGCCAAGTAAAAAAACCTCGATAAATATAAATGGCCAGAAATGGGGTATCTATGTACACCACTTTTGGCCAGCCACGTGGCCAAAGATGGAGAAATACATGATTTTGACTCCATTAGTGGCCACCTGCTCATAACCTCGCTTCATAAACATATGGCGACAAAATAACTTTAGTTCTACTTAGACAATATATTCTTCAAGTAGTATTAACATAAAAATCCAAAAAATAGTCAAAGATTTAAAAAATAAAAATTTATTAGTCACCCGCTTGCCTTAACCTTTTTACTAAGATCTTAACAATTTCGCGCTCACCTAATAAGAATGGCTTGTTGCATCGAAGTGAAGCTTGACACATCAGAGCTATCAACGGTATCAGTGCTACCAATATTCAATATTCTAAATAATATAAACCATAGATTAATAAATTTGTTTTTGCCTTAGTTATAATTATTTGAAACCCCGAATGGCCACAAAGGGGTCGGTGGCCACAACCGGGTCACCTGCCCTATCTGCCTTTTTCCGTAGGAATTGGTTATTTTTCGACGTTTAAAAGGTCCCCCGTGTGTTCTACGATAATGTGTATCTACATATACATATATGAAGTTTCATTCAAATCCGATAATTTTACAATTAAGAGTAACAAACAAGCATATATAGGAGCAAAGTTTCGTATTTACAAGTCTTTGTAAGGATAGACGGATGGGTATATTATAACTTAGTAAACTAGAATAACACAATAGTTGCTTTTACCCTGGGAAAATATCTCATAGTCGAGGATATTTCCACTTAAAAAATCTAGCTTTTTAGTAATAGTACTTGGTTACCTTTTTTTTTTTTTTTTGTTTGTCCAGGAAAATGCCTACGCATACCCGTCCCCTCCAGGGAAAGGAGACGGGTTATGTCGGGCTCGCACCGACTAAAAACCTGGAGTTGTCCTACTGGCCGTCGTATAATGGCGGGGACGCGGGAATGTCCTGTAAAGGTCTGCTCGCCGCGAACCCACCGACGGCTGGCCACCGAGGCAGCCCCCTCAAGTTTGGAGGCGCGCTGGAACAACCGCGGCGCGCCTACCCCCTCTTGTTCTCTTGATTGGCTACCGACCTAGCCCTGTGTCGGCAGCTTGGGAACCTCCCCAGGGTCTTCGGCCGTCTGCCGACCTGGGGCCTCACCGGCTGGAGTCGCCGGCGCGCCACTGTCCCCGCAGTGGCGCGCCGCCGAATCCGCCCCGGGCCTAGGAGAGGGGTTTTCCCACCACCCCTTCCTCAGCCCACCACCTCCAATCCGAATCGCGGAGGATCGGATGCCGCGGCCGCCACGCCGCACCACCCGACCCCCCACGACTACCCCCCTGGGCGCTCAACAGAACGAGGGCCAAAGGCCCTGCTGGAGCCAGTACTTGGTTACCTTTACTTTTAAACGTAGATTTTGAATTATGTAGATAAACGGTTCTTAAAGAAGTTTACACTATTATAAGCATAAATAGCACAATTAATAGATATCATTAGGTATGTAAATCGCAAGTCTGTAGCACAGCAACTTTTCTGGCATACCAACCTTATTAAAAACTATGAAAAACTTAATCAAAGCCTTATATTATTTCTAACACCACACCACGAGAACACAATCAGAGAAACTGTTCCTTTTCATCGATTTCTTTAACGTTGACTCATTGTTTATTATTTTTCTGATTATTGAAATAAAACATTTGTTTTGTTTTATTGTAAGCAAATAAAATCACGCATTGAAGCGTCTACGCGTATTGTTTGAATTGGTATTTATAGCCATTCAGGATTGTAGTCAGTCAAGGGTCTTTTAACGAAAGGAGATCTACGTTAATGAGCAAGATTTTGGACTTGTAAAATAAGAGTGAAATATGATGAAATAAGAAATTAAAGCAAGTTGGGTAATTAATTATGAAAGTGTTATACAGAGAGATTCCATTTATTTTCACAAAAAATATTATTCCGGGATTGTAGTCAGTCGCCATTTTTAAAGTAGTTTAAGTTACCAAAACTGTGTTAAAAGCTTTTACTTCAAACAAATTATTGTTAAATAATCGACCAAGCGCGAGATGCAAATCTGGCAAAGGGTAATGAACTAAAATTTGTAAAAAAAACCACGTTTATTAAAGAAAAAAGAGTCCGCCTTAAATGTTTATTTCATTTTTATTAAATGATATATATTCCAAAACAAATAACCTAATATTCCGTGAATATTTCAAGCTACTAGCTATAACGGTTCATGAGATACAGCCTAGTGACAGACAGCCTTCCGGACATCATAAACAGAGTCTTAGTAGGTAATAGGCCCCTTTTTGCCCTTTATAGGAACCCTAAAAAACGACAAGTAAGGAAAACGGAGACATGATTTTGTATAAATAAATTACAGGCTTATATTCCTACTAGTGGTCGCCCGCGACTCCATTCGCGTGGAAGTCAGTTTCCCGTGGGAATGAGAAGTTTTCCCGCGGTAATGTTATTCTGATGTATAACCTATATTACTGCAAATTTTCATCCAAATCCGTCCAATAGTTTTTACTTGAAAGAGTAACAAACATCCATACATCCTCACATACTCACAAACTTTCACTTTTATAATATAAGTAGGATTATTGGCCTTTGTCTGACCATAGTGCATCTTAAATAAAATTACGAGAAGCCAAGATATCATTAATAAGGTCATCAAATGGAACAGGCATGTACCTACCTACTTGCCAAGAGTGCGTTACTTCCAAGTCATTACAGTCAAAACACTTTTGTAATATCACATTCCTATGCACAGTAAATAAATATAAAAAGGAACGTATAAAAAATATAACTAAACGAAAATAACGTAATAATTTGATTTGTTTACATACAAAATGCCAGTTGCCATAATTCGTTTTCTTTTTCGTATTATAGGGCAAAGGTTTCTCAATTATCTAAGTATTAGAACGTTTGCTAAAACAACCTATTATTCTATTGGGTAGCTTTGATGCAGGAATACTTGCGGATCTAATGATTGTAAATATATCGTATATTCACAAGTTATTGTTTGATGTTGAGAAGGTTTTCTATATACAAGAATTGACTTACGGCGCCTGAAAGAATTCGTTAGCAATGTTGCAGCTTTGTCAGTTGAGATATACAGGGTGTCCAGGAAACAATGGATAAGCTCTGAAGGGCTAATAGTAGAACTAAAGGTAAGACTAAAAAATAATTGATAAAAAGTATAACCCTTGCACTGCTAGAAATATGGCGCTTTAAAAAAAAACTTCATATTTTTTTGACTGTGTTCATATTTTTACTCGTAACGAGGTCAAATCACTTAATAACATCATTATTTCTGTGCTAAAATAATTAATATTAACCGCATCAGTGAATAACTACCAAATAAAATAGCTAACTAAAGTATTTTTCTCAAAAAATAATGTTAAACTTTTGATTTGTGTAAAATTTCTGAAGAAATATTTTTGATGCGCAACTTTGAACAGCTCTGGTGTAAAAAAATTATATGAAAGTAACAGTGACCAATGATTTCAAAATATTCCTGGTTTAATAACGTTTTTAAAAAGATGTAATATGTCGTTATTGTAATGAAAAAATATTGAACTAATGGTATTAGTGTGTAAAATGGGATAATTATTTAGATCTAGCAAAATTAAAAAAATACAATAAAACTAAAGAAATATGATTTTCAATTGACATTAATTGCAAACCCATTGGAATAATTTAGAGTAACTGTTCAAATTGTCTGTCCCCTTTGCATTAAATTATTAATAAGTAAGACCAAGTAAGATTAAAACTGATCATCCGACGCAGAAAACAAGAATATTGACGTAGGCAGTTAATACAGTTTAATCATCTATTGCTTCGATCGATCTAATTGGAAGTCAGTCAAGCATTGTTACTGATAGAGACCTGATTATTTTCCTGATCGCTGAATAGCTAGAGTTATTGGAAATAATATTAATGAATGTTGTCTATAACTTGTACGGATCTACTACTATAAAAATATCCTTAAGGTAAGGGTGCTTTGGTGCCAGGAGGGGGTAACATATGTCAGTCATAATACATTATGTTTGACTTTATTTATTTTAATTTAGTGATCCATCTAGGTCCTAGACCCAGCTCAGGGATCGGCCCTTGCTAAGGCAGGTAAGGTTGTTCATAGGGGTATATCGTTTAACTGGGCAGGATACTTTGGAATTAATTGTGTCAATAACTATAAGATTTCGTTTTACAAGACGTCATTTATTTTTTTATTTTAATAATTAAATAAATAGAAAAAAATACATGTGAACAGATTATTGTAGTACGTATCTAAATTTTGAAGTCAAATTTGCTGAGAAGCAATTGAATTTTAAGTAGGTACATAGATCCAATACAATAAACGCTAGTTTTACGTATCGTATATAGTTAAATAAATTACCTTAATTTTATAAAAAAAAACTGAAAGACTACTATATTATGATGACTGTAGTATTGTTTTATGTTATAGATCGATTTTATCTCTGCTAAATTTTCAATAGATGTTTCAATTCAAAAATCTGTGTGAAAAATACAATACCTCAATTGTTAACTAAAATTATTATAGCATTGTGTTAAAAACGTACCTATATTTTCTTTTTAAATGCCATGATGTCATGTTGGGTTTCATATAATTTATCTATCTTTTTAATTTTATAAAATTTGAATGTTCGGGGTTATCCCAAGAACTACTAACAGATGTTGAAAAATCCTTTACCAGCAGAAAACTACGTTATCAGAAATTATACAGGGTTATTTGTAATTAGCGCATCACCTCTTGCAGGCGGCTTCCTTACATCCCAATAACATTTGTTCTACGACTTTTTTCAAAACTTGATAATTAACACAAAAACATAAAAACTAAAACAAATTTGCGCGCTTTGTTATTTATAACTCTGTATTTTGTAAGAAGTTCCTAAACCGGTCGCCCACCCCCCCCCCCGTCGCCCGCGCGCCTGCTACACCAGTTGCGTGCGCGTAGAGTATTGTACCGTTTAGATGCACCTAATAAATTTGTATGGAAAAACTTATTTTTTTTAAATTATTAATTTTAATTATTCGTTGGTTAAATGTTGTTGGGATTAATGTAGAAAAGCTGCCTGCAAGAGGTGATGCGCTAATTAGAAATAACCCTGTATAGGTACCTACTAAGTACTTTAAGATTATTGATAATGAAAAAAACACAATTTGTCCTACCTCTGTAATATTTGTTTACAGAGAATTTGTATGATGTCTTATTGTAATTAAAAATCAAAACTGGTTTACCTAAGCAAGCTCATCGTCGTTATAATATTTAGATTGTAAGGGACTTTACCGACAGGACAACGAAAACACTTTTAGAAACCTTTTAACATATTTTTATCGCTGTTGCCTTTTGCCTCGTGATAGCATTCGCTTCATTATCATTACATAGTACAAATCCAAGTCGCTAATTCTGTTTGTTTGTATGTTTGTTCGCTAACTTCTCCTAAACCAGTTGAGCGATTTTAATGCGGTTTTCACCATCCTTTAGGTATTTTTTTCATTTAAATTTGTAAACAAAGAACATACGGAAAAAGTTTTTATAAGTTACTAAAAATCAATGTTTCGTGAGCAAGTCGGCCAAAATTACACCATTGCGAAGCGTGGGCGGGTCGCTAATAACTCATAATTCAGTTGTAAAGCTGTCAAAATTATGACTTGTAACCCCGATTTCTTTTTCGACGAACATTTGAAGGTATTTGAAGTTCTGTAAAAAAACCTTTATTTTTTTAGAAACATCCATTACTGTATATATTAAAAATCAAGGGAAATAAGTAAATAGTTTAAAGGTTTTTTTGACTGCAATTACTACAAAAGAAATAAAAAGGCCAAGTATAAATGGGCATTTTCTTAATAAGTATATACGAGTGCCTACCCTTATTTTTTATAACTGAATTAATTCTACCAGATTTTTTTAAAACATATTCTGTAATTTTATGATATATCCTACATACCCACAATGACAGTGTATATTTATCTTACCATCCTTTAACCAGGGTCTAATCACAATAATAATTACTAAACAATCAAAACCGGTAAAGCCTAGGTGCTTTTAAGATCTGCAGCCTCAATAAATAGACTACTACTAACCAATGTCATAATTCGTAGGATTTGATACAATCGACTAATATTTCGTATTTATTAGTTGTGTAGTTCGGTCACGGTCGACTCGACGGGAGCACCGTTATACACACTTACACGGTCCGATCCGACGACGACACGATGTGGCTTTGATTGATTCCCTATGTTTGTAATATAATAATATCTATAGGGATTATTATGTAAGGAAGCTAAAAGAAATCACATTTGAACCCTTGTGTTAATGTTGTGTTGCTTTATAAAAATACGAGCGACCCGCCCACGCTTCGCAATGGTGTTATTTTGGCCGACTTGCTCACGAAATATTGAATTTTGCCTAGCTTAAATAAACTTTTTCTGAATGTTTTTTATTTACAAATTTAATTGAAAAAACCACCTAAATGTTGGCGAAAACCGCATTTAAATCCGTCTTCTGGTTTAGGAGGAGATAGCAGCCAAACATACAAACAGTCACAATAAGCGACTTGGATTTATACTATGTAATGATGATGATAATGACTATGTAACGATGATGTAGGTAAATCTTGTTAAGAAAACTGAAATAAAACTTACATCTGCAAAATGTTCTTTTATTAAAAAATATTGTGTGAGAAAACTAAAATTGCACAAGACACACCTATTGCTAAATATAATGTAGCGTTACCGTGGAAGCCATAAATGTTGTATTAAAAATGTTAAATAGTTATTTAAACTTGCAATACCTACTGAATATACGAATTAAAGAGTTAAGGCCGCAAGTATACAAAGGTTTGGGGTCGTTTGTGGTGATGTAATGAAAGCTTTGGGTACTTTCAAACAGATATTTATTGTTGACTCCAAATACAACAAACGACACACGAAATAATTAAAATACAGTACTTGCGTATTAATAATTAATAACAAACGTGTCGGCTCAGACGCCGGTTGAACCAAGAGAGAGAAACATAGACCAGTGAGTGATTGAGTCGGTTAGATACAAGCTCGCTCGCTAGGGAGCGCGACAGACTAGTTTGACATATGATAATACAGATGGCGTTGGGAACATCCAAAACGCCACATCACCCCCCCACGGAGAGAAATACACACATTGAAATGAAAATTACAGAGAATAAGTGCTTAAAATTAGGATGGTGAAACACAAAATACAATATTTACAAGGTACTGCTTTTTACAATTAAGTACAAGAAAATATTTACAAATCTAAGCGCTCCCTGGCATTAATTATCCTACCACTTCTGGTACTCACAGTTGGGGTTAATAGTGTTTTTATTGGAGGATGGTCGTCCTTAAAATGTACCCTGCGACTGACTGTGTGTGGAGGTAGAGCTGACACAGGAGCCGGTGTTGCCGGAACGATCGGAACTGAGGGAGCAATTGGAGGTAAAGCAAACTCGATGTGAGCGGGCTTGACCCTGTCAATACTCACCTCCAGCTTCCTGCTGCCTGTATCCAAGGTCATGGTCTTATCGGTGCGCGCCAGTATTTTGTAGGGCCCAGTATAAGGTGGCTGCAGTGCGCGTCTTACAGCGTCGTCGCGCAAAAAGACATGGGTAGCCTTAGACAGGTCTTTGTAGACAAATGTCGAAGGCTGTGTGTGCCGTGACGCGGGGACGGGGCGAAGCTGGGACATATGGGAACGCAACCTCGAGACCAAGTCTAGCGAGTCATCACGGTGGGATGGCGGTGCGGGAACGATGAGCTCTCCGGGTAACCGCAGAGGTTCACCATACACGATTTCTGCACTAGAGCATTGCAAGTCCTCCTTAAGAGCTGTGCGGATGCCAAGAAGAACTAGTGGAAGAGCTTGACTCCACGAACTGGCGTGGCACATCATAGCAGCCTTCAGTTGCCTGTGTAGGCGCTCTACCATGCCATTTGCTTGCGGGTGGTAGCTCGTCGTCCGTGTGCGGTTGATGGCGCAGGTGTTTGTGAGTTTGGCAAATAAAGCAGATTCAAACTGGCGTCCTTGGTCAGTTGTTATGACCTGTGGTACACCGAAACGCGCAATCCATCCTGCAATAAAGGTTTCCGCTACCTCTTCGGCTGTAATGGACGACATGGGCCACACTTCCGGCCAACGAGAGAATCTGTCCACTGCTGTGAGACAGTAGGTGAAGTTCTTCGAGGGAGGGAGGGGACCAATAATATCCAGGTGTACGTGTTGGAATCGTCTGGATGAACATGGGAAATTCCCCAGAGGTGTGGAATTATGACGCGCAACTTTACTGCGCTGGCAGGCGACACAAGAGCGTGCCCACGAACTGCAATCTTTACGCATAAGCGGCCAAACGTAACGGTCAGCCACCAGGCGAGCGCTTCCGCGCGCACTCGGGTGGCTAAGGTTGTGCAGCTTCTGGAAAGCAGGTCGGCGAAAAGATGTAGGTAAAAATGGACGTGGTTTACCGGTTGTGGTGTCGCAAATGATAATAATGTCCGTTCCAGTTATTGGGATGGGCTCTAGTCGTAGGGAAGAGTTGTTGCTACTAATCAGCTGGGCTAGTTCTTGATCTGAAGCCTGAGCTTCGGCTAAAGCTGTGTAGTCTTCTTCCAGCGAGATGGCCTCAATCCGCGTCATGGCGTCTGCCACTATATTTTCTTCACCGCTGATGTGGACTATGTCGGTGGTGAACTGGCTGATGAAAGACAGTTGATTGAGTTGAGCGGGTGGGAGCTTGTCTCGCCGTTGTGCGAAAGCGAATATGAGTGGCTTATGGTCAGTAAAAATAGTAACATGCTGGACCTCTAAGAAATGCCTGAAATGTTGTACGCTTTCATACACGGCGAGAAGCTCTCGATAATAGGTCGGCCACTCTTTTTGTTTTTCTTTCAGCTTTTGGCTGAAAAATGCAATTGGCTGCCAATCATCATCGTCACCGGTCCGTTGTTGAAGACATGCACCAATGTGTGTACCAGATGCATCAGTGAAAAGGCCGAGCTTGACGCTATCACTTGGGTGAGACAGCCTGGTTGCAGACATCAAGCTCTTTTTACATATAATATTTTAATTATTTCGTGTGTCGTTTGTTGACTCCAAATACAACAAACGACACACGAAATAATTAAAATACAGTACTTGCGTATTAATAATTAATAACAAACGTGTCGGCTCAGACGCCGGTTGAACCAAGAGAGAGAAACATAGACCAGTGAGTGATTGAGTCGGTTAGATACAAGCTCGCTCGCTAGGGAGCGCGACAGACTAGTTTGACATATGATAATACAGATGGCGTTGGGAACATCCAAAACGCCACAAAGGTATAATTGAAAGCAATTGGACTTCATATTGTCAATAAATTAAATATAATAAACAAAATAATTAAATTTGGAATATATAATACCTTCATACCTTCATCATGTCGTCCACACCCAGCTCGGTGACGGCGACTCCTGCTAGTTATTTTATTATCTCTATTGCGATGGGCTACTTAGGGAAAAATTATTGTAAAACATTATTGTACAATCGATTATCAAGGCTTACTTACATTAATTGCCTACTTTTTCTTGACCCGCTCTCTCAATCAGCAATCGCATCGTACCGTGTAAAGTGCTTTCATTACGTGCGTATTACACACGACGTTTAGTTACATCGTCGCTGGTAAAACCACTCAGTTTGCGGGTAGACTCCGCCAAACCAACAACTCTGTGCTATTTCGTGATTTGTGAAATTATTTGCGTAAGTTTTTCAAGTTACTTAAGGATAAGCAGCGAGTTTTTGAAGTGAGAATTTTAAATTGATTCATACCTACTTTATTTCTATATAATTAATAACTTCGTTAATTAAAATTCTTAATTCAGAAATTGACGGGTAAAAACCTATGGGATTATGTTTTTTTATAGTGGCGCGCGAAATTATATTGACGTAACATTATTAAGTAAGTATAAAGTGACGGTTTTTAATGATCAGTTGCCTAGTTTATAGTTTATGTTGAAACAGTAAAAGTTTTAATCATTGGTAACTAAGAGTAGGTATATTACATCATTAATGATTTATTTGTTTTTGATGTCTTAAGTAATTAGAAACTTCACTATTTATTGCTTTTTTAAAGGGTTAACATTTCTGGTATTATCGTTTATTAGTAGTATTGATCGTTATGTAGTTTGTTTGTTTATCTTACTTGGATATCTTTTTGAAAAATAGATTAACTAGTGACACCCACCCCTGTTACACGCGACAGTTCTAATCTAATTAACTACTGACCCATTATTATTTCCCTGTAATAATGTTTTCACAGCCTTTTACGTTTCTCTAGTTGGGCACAGGCTTCCCTCTCGGATAATGAGGGGTTCTAAGCCGTAATCCAATACCTACTTTGGCTCTGACTTACATTCGCACAAAAAATATCCTTCACATCTCGCTTGGTTAGTTAACTAGTTTGAAAAAACGTCGGAATTGGTCATGAATGCAGTGTTTTTGTGTTTTTAGGTGTTTTAAGTTTAAAGTTGGGTGTTTCTAAAAAAAAAATGTTCTGCAACAATAACTCAATAAGAATACAATGCTTAGGTACCTAAAGATATGTTTTGATATCATGATCACCAAACATTTGATTCTGACTAGTTTTTAATATACCTTAAAAAATTAAACTACTTTAAATGCATATTGTGCTTTGGAAAAAGTTATTTGATATAAATATGTAAATATATACAGATTATGACTTTCTTTGTTACCGCAAATTTTTTTATTGGTCATTGCCTGCGACTTCTCTCGCGGCTAAAAAGTAAAACAACCTATGTCACTTCTTGAAACGCGATACTTTCTACTGGTGAAATAATTTGAATAATCGGTTCAGTACTGACTGACCCAAACATCCAAACTTACAAACTTTTATTTTATTTATTTATTTAATAATTTATGTACCTATATTTTCACACTTAACAACAAAAATAAAATGAAACATTATGTCGAGAACAAACATACAATGGCACAGCTTATTTCAAAATGAAATTTCTTCCAGCTAGCCAATTACGGGAGAGTATGATTTGAGAAGTTCTTTATAAAAATAGTAAAAATATGATAGTATCAAAAAAGTTACCTCTCCGATTAACGCAATCATTAGGTACGTCATATAAACAATTACGCGTTTAATAATAAATATTTTAATTTTCGAAGTTTATTTCCATGAACACAGAAAAAAATTCCGTAAATGTACGTTTATCACTTGAAAAATAGTTAAAATACATGTTTACGTGGTCAACTACAAGTATTTAAGTAAATAGGCACATATTATTATTATTTTATGGGTGATTGTTTAGAAATAAGTTTGTGGTTTAGATATAGATCAACGAGAGTTATTGTCATTGTGTTAACTAAAGGTGCGCAGGAGTTCCAATGATAATAATTCTAGTTTGATCTTCTCCAAAATTATGTACATGTTAATTACGTATTTACGAGGCAGTCCAAATGACCCGCCGGGGCTGATTTGCGCGAAGGCTCAAGCTATCCCGCATCCCCGGCACTATGGCGTAATAGGAGGAACATCGACAGGTTTTTAGTGGGTATACCCGAAAGGGGGAGTCCCACACACGCCTCTCGTCCCCCCGGGCGGGAGGTACGGTGCGTACCTAATGCATTTTCCAGTCGTAAAACAAAAAAAAAAGGCAGTCCAAATGATAGGATTAATCATCATGTGCCAACACGCATCGAGCCAGCGCGGTGGATTACGGCTCAACCCCTCTCGTTATCCGAAAATCAGGGCCGTGTTCAACTAGTCGGTCGATTGGACGGAGGTCGCAATTATTTTGATAATGATTTATAATTATAGTGATGTACCTACATTTACGACATGTTTTTCCCTATAAGTAGCAATAAACATAATAAAACTTATTGACTATTGCAATCTAAATACTTATTTTTAAAGCCATTGTTATAGACATTTTATTGCATTTCAGGCATGTAAAGTCCTGATAATATTTCATTTCAATTCCTAATAGCTGTGTGTTATGTTTCTGTAATCTTTCATACTACTTATTAATATCATCAATATTTAATACTAATAATAATACTTTTGTAGATAAATTTATTAATTAATTTATTAAATAGTAGGTTGTTACTTTTGCATGTAGACAAAATTGATGTAGGTGTACCTACAGGAAGGGAAATGTACCTACCTATAACATAACGACTGGAAACTCCAAACCAAATTCCAATCTTAAACTCCTTTTATTTATTCTACGATAAGTTTTAAGAAACTGGTTTTAAGATAATCCTTACAAGTGTCAATCAATGGTATACAACTTTGTATAAAGATTTCTTTGTTTTTACGAACATGCCACAATCTGGTGATTTTCCTAAATAATGTTTAACATTCCAAATCAATTCGGTGCCTATAGTTTATTTGTTACGTTAGGTATAACAGATTTTGCACCTTTCTCTATTGCATTTCCTTGCACAAATGCTACTCTTGTACTACGATTGCCCACAAATCGTCGCATAAAATGGCCATTAATGTTATCGTAACTCAATAAAAAATCGTTTTACTACGACTGACGTCCCACGCTTTCGGACGTTCACAAAATTACGTAGCATATTTAAAACGATTATGCAAAACGTAATACGAAACAGTCACAGACTTTTAAACGAATTAGTGAAAAGAAATAGTTTGGTTTCAGGCATAAAAACAGTTGGTAAAACAGGCGTCATGCAAGGAGAGCTTCTGCTACCAATACTTCTCTTTAAATACAGAGATGTAAAAGAGAATTCGTTAAATTAATGTTTGTTTGCATTTGTAGAACATTCTCTGATTTTTTTCTGATTCTCAAATTACCACAAAAGGCGTTGACTTTGTTATGTTAAATCTTCAGGTTTCCTTTTTTAATTTCATTAGTATTGCGTCTCATGTTTGTATCAGTTTTTAATCTGCGTTTAATCTCTGCGGGAAAAAATATTTTGTGATTGTTGTTTGTAAATATATTTAGAAGAATATTGTGGTAATAAAAATCAATAAGTACCTACTTTTATTTTATTACTTTACCATTGTTTGTGGGTTATACTTACCTATTGAATGCAAAACGATACATTATAAACCGTAAATAGGCTATTATTATAATGTAAATAAAAGTTACTATCCATTTGCTCAAAACCCTTACTAATACTAATAGAATACCTACATAAATACTAATACCTTTACCATAATGGTAAATTTCTACTAGGTACTTAGTTGCACATTTATTTTGGTTGGAGCCTTAATTTTAGATTAGACTTTAGATTTAATACTAGTTTCAGACTTTAATATCGTTTTAAAATTCGATAAGAACATCTAAAGGCAGTTCTTGAGAGGCAACTATCAATAAATGGACCAGCCAAAGGCCAATTTTCTATTTATTATTCAACTTCAACTTTTGGTTTGTTTTGCCTTCTACCCGGGGGTAGATAATCCTGATAATGCCAAGTTTCAGTATTAACACGGTTACCTATGTGTTTAGTCAAGATTCTTTGAGTTCATCCCATCGGTTTACCACACGACTTGTGGTCATTTTGTGTGACTAAAGCCCCAGCCTTTTTGTCGCCTTATTAGTATATAAAACATGGGATCGATGGGTTGCGTGTCGATTCGATAACTAAACGCTTATTGGATTTTTCGATTCGAATGCATTTCAACGGTAGTTTACTTTATGTTTTATTAATGTAAATTTATGTTAATGTATTTAAAGATGCTGCGAGGATGTTTAAAATAGTAATTCATGGTTCATTCACACTTGGGTTCATGTTTTGTTTTATTTTATTTTTGTTAGTTTGTTGAGGTTCAATACCTTCTTTTTAGAACTTGTTTTAAAAGCACAGTTTGGATCTAGCGGTGTAGCCTATAAAAACAATATGTGTCGTATATTAAGAAGGTAATATCAGACCGTTGCGAAAATAACTCGATCACATTCTTTTTTAAAATTTACTGTTGAAACATCCTTTTACCTTTAAAAAATTATAGTCTCATGATTTCGTAAAATTGTCGTTTTCAATCCCAGTCGTGGAATATAAAATGATAAACGTGAGAAATTAAGAGATGCAGCAAAATCACAATAACATCGATGCGGTCGAAAATAAAACTATAAGTATATGTATATCTAAATGGAGGTAGAAATGAAATCAAAAAACTGAAATAGAAACCGCCTCGTTGGTTTCGGAGGTATGTTATAGACACCGGTAACATTGTTTCAAAGAGATTGGAAAAAAAAATAAGAAGAAATTTCAAGTAAGGAAGAAATATTGTTGCTTTTGAGTAAACTTTTAGACGAAGACGTTTTTGCTCTAATACAACCGTGAGAGAAGGCTTTAATAACAGTGTTTCAGCAACAAATAGGTACAAAGTACAAGTTAAAATACTTTTTGTGTCAAATTCTATTGTGTTATCTGTGTGTCGAATACCTATAGCTTATTTAACAAATACTTGTCACAAGTTTTGTGCTTTACTTTTTGGAAATGACTGCCAACTCAAGTAAACTAAGGATATCTCACTCTTTGCTAGTACTCATATCTAAAAACGGATTTGTTTCTGTTTCCGTTTTCTCATTATAAGTACTGTCCTTATTTAAGGTTTAACTATTTTCTATTTGATCTATTATTCCTACGTCGTAATCATAAATTAAATAAATTTCCTTTATTTATTTTACTTGTCTTATGTCTAGATAATCATAACCATCATCATAATCATCTTATAAATTGTTCTCTTGCCTATCTCTACTTATAGTGAACACTCCCACATGTAAAGCTCAGTTTAGTCCTTCTGATCTATACTATATTCAAGCTCCTTATCTATGAAACAAAAACTTAAAAACGTATTGTCAATTATTTCAATGTGTGTCTTGAATTCAAAGCGATTGGAAAAGGACATGCGGGATAATGCAATCGACTTTATGTAGGTATAAGTGGCTTCATGATAATTTCATAAAAACAATTAAGATCTCGGTTTGTTTAAATTTTACCTAGAAATGGACATCGAGTAGTTATACGTGTTTTCAATTTTTTATAAAAACATTTAAGTAGGTATGTTATTTATGTGCTGTAAAGTGCAGTGATTTATAAAGATTTATAAAAGTAAAATACCATCGATAAGAATTATTAGTATCTACAAAACAATACTTAAAATATTTAACTTTATTTTCAGTTTATTTAAACAAGCATACCTCCATGTATATTGCTAAAAGGTATTCAACTAAAATATAAAAACTTTAGTAATTGTTCCTTACTTTTAAACGATTGGTATAAACCTGTTTTTTTTCATCGTATTATTATTCTATTTATAGTCTGGCCACCGAGAGATTGCGTTTGTGACACATGCCATTAGTGTTGGGGTAAAAAACAACATTGATAAATCATTTTTCAATCAACAGAAAAAAAACTTGCTTATCTTATTTATATTTTATTTATAATAGTTATAAAAATAGTTTTATGTTGTTACGAGTTAAAATCTAGGTAAAATAATAAAAAACAAAATCGAAACAGTATTGTTTTATTGTAGGAACGTAAATAATTAGATTAAAGACTAGTGGCCGCTCGCGACTCCGTTCGCGTAGAAGTCGGTTTCCCGTGGGAATGCGAAGTTTTCCCGCGGTAAAAAGGTCCCTTTATTCTTATTTTTGGTTCCTAGAACCGCTTTCGCAGCGCACGCAACGGAAGCCCTCAAGGATGAATAATTTTCCCCGTTTTTTTCCCATTTTCCATTATTTCTTCGCTCCTAATAGTTGCAGCGTGATGTTATATAGCCTAAGGCCTGCCTCGATAAATGATCTATCCGACACAAAAAGAATTTTTAAATTCGAACCAGTAGTTCCTGAGATTAGTGCGTTCAAACAAACAAACAAACAAACAAACTCTTCAGCTTTATAATATTAGTATAGATACTTGTATAACGTTAATTTTGAAGCTAAGCCCAAGGTCGAAAAGAACTAGCAAGAAAATCCAACTGCTGCCTTTTTACAAACGAAACTCAAAAGCATTGTATTGGCAATAATATGGTATAAGTCTCAGCACCCGATGACCGTACTGCAGAGCCAATTCATCTATTTCATATCGAACATTTGCCGATTTATTTTCTTTCACTAACCGCAATAGTTATGCTTCAAGCATATCCATATTTACGTCGATATCATGTTTTTATAACAAAGCTACTTATTCTGCTTTTTTATTAGAAATTGATTGATAACTTTAACATTGACTGATATTTTTAGCACATCCCTACGAAAATATGATGTTGTTTACATTTTTAAAAATACATATTTTATCAGTAATTATTACCCTTACAGTAAGCCATCAGTTATAAAATTTAAAATCAGTGTGTTTTAATATCATTTTATTGCTTATTATTTGTTTGTAGGGTCATAATAGACGACTTTTTTTTTGTTTGTTTTCGTAGACGGCCTTTCAAAGTTACCTCGTTATGTCAAACACAATGTGTCAGGAACGCATTCTCTCGGTGGCCGGACAATAGATGAACATTGCCAGAAAATCTGTGGCCTGTGATTTGCTTTGTGACCACAAATGTCATTAATATCATTTAGATCTTTTGTTTACTTGTCGTGATATTGTTTGTTATTGTTTTGTAAGGATCTTGCAAGTTAAAGTGGCCATTGCTTTAGTGATAGGACTTCCACTATTGGACAGAGGGCTAGTGAAGAGAAGCAATATTAAAATTAAAGGCAGTCTATAAATAGGTTTTATATCAAAGGCTATTTAGCAGCTCGAGCAAATAGTTATCACATGCTATAGACGTAAGCTTTAAAGTCTTTCCAATTCCTTTTTATGCTTTACATAATTATATTACCGTATGTTTCAATTAAGATGAAATTGGCTGCATATGCACCGATTTTTTAATTCTATATTGACCACTGCACTTTAAAATTTCAATGCAGGGGCCTGCAGCTTTGAATAAGTATTCCTATTATATGTGTAGATATATAACTACGAGTAGGTACCGAGCTCCCCAAAATAAACAAACTTTAAAATCTCAGTATATTTAGCTGTTAAAAACATTAATGCTTACAAGACAAACGAATTTAAAAGTAAGTTGGTATACTATTCGCCTCTTCATAATGGAGATGTCATTGACCTCACAAACAATATTGATTTTAAACTAACTCAGAACAAACATTTAACTTGTTATGTCTTTGCTATAATAGGACTGGTTATACTAGGTCTAGGTTCAAGTGACGGTTTAGTTCAAGTTTAACTATAATGTTAGTTATTGAGAACCTGTTTAATCGCTTTTTATTAGTATAATGTGAAGACTACATAGGTAATATGTATGAGGAAAATTTACGATAAATTAATAAAAAGTATTAAAAGAACTACCTATGGAATAGCCGGTTGCTAAGTTTCTCGTTTGGTTAGTTTTTTAGAAGAATAAGAAATTAAATATTTGATAAATTTAAAACTTTGTTCAGTAAGTTAACATTGGCGAAGCGTTACCTACATCATCTTTCCTCTATGTAATTTCTTGTTTTAGATGATGGGGATTTCATTTTTCTTAAATAGAAATCGTCTCACATTCTATTCGAGTCTTAAGATCAACAACAACATTACGAGATCCCTATCTTATAACCCCCTTACATCCATAAGCAATGTGACGCCTTTCTATAATACCCCCTTTCTTTCATTAGCAATCTGATCTCTTCCTAAAACCCCTCTTTCTTCCACTACCAATGTGATCTTCCTAATACCCACCTTTCTTCCATTAGCAATATGATTTCTTTCTAATATCCCCCTTTCTTCCTACATTACAAATGTGATCTTCCTAATACCCCCCTTTCTTCCACTACCAATGTGATCTTCCTAATACCCACCTTTCTTCCATTAGCAATATGATTTCTTTCTAATACCCACCTTTCTTCCATTACCAATATGATCTCTTCCTAATACCCCCCTTTCTTCCATTACCAATGTGATCTTCCTAATACCCCCCTTCCTTCCACTACCAATGTGATCTTCCTAATACCCCCTTTCTTCCACTACCAATGTGATCTCTTCCTAAAACCCCCGTTCCTTCCAGTGCAATGTGGCAGCTGCTCATCCTATGGTGCGCATACGCAGCGGCGGGCGACGAGTACCTGCTGCCGCGCGCGGTGACGCCCACGCACTACACGCTGCGGTACCTCGTCGACATCGACCCGAGCACCAACTTCTCGTTTTATGCTGCCGTCGATATTAGTGTAAGTGGAATTAATGTTACGAGCATTATTATGGCGTTTGGGGTATGTGGAGCTTTCTGCGTCCACTTTTGAAAGTATATTAGGTGATTTAGAAAGGTAAGCGTTTTAATGTTACAACTAGCAGTCTTTATTCTTGAGCAAATAAAAGTAGGCATATTAATATGATCTTTCAAATCTTTATGATCAATAAATTTTGAAGACAACTTAGAATATTCATGGTTTTTCTGCGGTGGTCAAAATATTAAATTTTTTCGTCATACCTACTAGTGCTAGGCTAGGTACAAATGCGGTAAAAAGGCACGTTTCTCATTAATAATCTGAATGCCACAGTCTGTTACAGATGAAAAGTATTAATTTTTTTTTCTATAAATTAAAATGGCATCATATGAAGATTTTCGTTACAATACTATATTTGAAACGCTAATTTTATCTATTCACATCTTGCGGTCATTAAAAATCCAGACCAGAAAGGTAAAGCATATTTTGTAGAACAATGGGGGTCTTTAAAAGGACTGCAAGGTACCTATCACTTATCATTATCATTACCTGCTTGTGATTCCAAGCTCGTGTTACTTTGAATGCTGGTTACAAGGTTTTCCTTTTATTGACCGCAACCGTCCTTTTGTGGTTTACCTGCTTACGGACTTACTGGCCTAAGTGTTTCTGCTATACGTGTGAATATAACAGCTTTGTATTGAAACCTATCAATATTAAATTCAAAATGTCTGCAACGTGTTTAGAAATAGGCTTGATTTGAAAATTATCGTTTGTACCTATTACTTTAAGGAGAAATCCATATTTTAATGCAAGAAGTTAATGCCGAAATAATTTAGGTACAATTGTCCCTTAAACTCATCATAAATCCTAAGTATTTAAGTAAAGGTTAAAATATATTAGTGAATGTATTAAAATGCGTTGTTGATGTCAATTGCGGAAGTAACAGCCTTCGCGAAATAAACTTAACACTGCAACCTCAGTATTGAGGTCAAAAACTTAAAATCTTAAGTGCTCGGGATTACGTCAACATTAAAATGTTGAAAAATAATTCTAGTATTAAAAATATTCCAATGCTCTCACTTACGTGTTTATTAGATTCGTTTAAGACTTTATCTCTTATTAATGTCTTAATTTTTAATTTTATAAACTAAATCTCGGACACTAATTAGAGAAATGCATTATTTTATTAGGATTATTCAGGCTACAGGTGTTAGAACGGTGTGCTACAAGGGTCTTCTCTTATCGAGTATTAATAGGTCGTATATCAAAAAAAAATCCTTTATAAATATATTTTTTATAAGATGAAAGATTTTTACGTGCCAATGTTAAAGTAATAAGATACAAATTGCGATTTAAATTGTAAGTCATGAATAATATTTAAATATTTCTTCGATTTAGCATAATTCGCTTTATATTAAAGAACATACATGAATCATGGTACACATTAGTTAGGATTGCAAATAACTAATTTAAAAGCAAGATATATCGCCTTTCTGTATTGTAACAGGAAAATACGAAGAGTTAAGATTAACTTACGACTTACAAAAATATATATAAGCGGGTTTTAAGACGGTTGGTTGGAATTTATATTCGAAATCAAACAAAATTATTACTAGTGCCCTTGTAAAAAATATTTGATGTTCGTTTAATTTGCATCTTGTTGTAAAAGCATAATAAATCAAACAAAAAGAATAACAAATTATAAAAAAATTCTGTGTTTTTATTTAATTGATGTGTGATGTGTGATGTGATAGCAATTTTTATTATGATGAAAGAATTACTTACTTGAACTTAGTACGTAGGTACAAATAATCACAGCTAAGTTTATGAATATAGGCATTAGCATATAACATTGTTATTTGTATTGATTTAATAATACTCGCACTACATAAGTCTTATATGTTCTGGATTCCATGACGCTGGCTCAATCTAGAGATCATTGATGATTCATCATTTGATTCTGAAGTATGTACCTACATAATGGGAAAAAGGGCATCAGTGGGCACTTAACAGAAACCTTCGTTATGCTAGACTAACTTACTGACCACTGGGCAATCATGTACTCTTTGACACCAACCAGTTTCGCAATCCAGCAGTAGTTAATTAAATATTGGACCTAGTTTAAGGCCTCAATTTATGATCGAACAATAACTATCTAGGTGATTGCTAGCTGCAACTTTTTGTTATTTTTTCGCTGTCACTTGGAAGAGAAATCAGGCACGAGGTCGCTTGATTGTCCGCCTTAACAGTCCAATGTAGGCATTGTATGTGTTTGTTTTCCATGATAATTTGCGGGTAGTTGTAAAATAAGTACTGTGTCTGTTTTATCTAAACATGAATAAAGTAATAATGAATAATATTGTAAAACTGTGTATTTAGTTACAATGTTACTTCTAGTATTTAGATGTCTAAAAGTTATTTGAACAACAATACATTTTCTAAAATTACCGGTTGACAATATAAACAGAACTTGGGTACCTAGTTAGTTTGTTTCTTTATAAGCTGAAGGTTTACGATCGTTTATTAGGCATTTATAATGTAAAAAACTTTCCAGTTAGAACAGTTACAAAGTCAGTAGGTAATAATTACTAAAATACAAAGTAAGAGTTATAAAACTAGTGTGAAAGACTTAAGAAATATAATAAAGGCTTGTCACCTTTAACAATGTAACAAAATTAAGCTTTTCACATTGCTTGCTATTAAATTATATAAGATTTATTGTTAACTTATATTTCAAGAGACTTACATCAACAATTCTCTTCTTTTTCCAGCTTAAAGTAAATGAAGAAACTCAAAAGATAGTCCTACACGCTAAGGACTTTATCGTGGATTCTTCCAAAGTGGCTCTCACTAAAAATGGCAACATGGCGGCCAGATTGAGCGACTTTAACATGAACAGCACCTACGACTTCCTTACTCTCAACTTTGATCAGGCTCTGCAGCCTGCAGACGGGTACATACTGTCTATTCCCTTCAGGGGTAACCTACAAAATGGCTTAGAAGGGGCTTACATCAGCTACTATGTTAACAAGATCACTGATAAAAAAGAGTAAGTATCGTTATTTACACTGTTGTTTTTTTATTAAGAACAACGTGAACCGGTACTTCGTCCATACAAAATTGTTTCTTAATATCGTATCGGTTAAGATTTGGATGAGGGAAATAAGGAGAACAAAGAAAAGATTTTCCAACTGCATTATTTGTCCGCAGAAAGTGATATCATTATATTTTTAAAAATTCCTATGTTTCACGTTTGCTACTTCAGTTTGCTCTTAATCTGCGGAGATCATCTCCACAAGCATTTTTTTTACTTTATTGTTTTATTCGTTACCTGTAGTTCTAATAATACCACATTAGATTGTAATCATATAATGTCAGTTTCCTACTATAAACAAATCTGATCAAATCTCCATGCTTCCAGATACTTGGTAACCACTCAGTTCGAGGCTATATCAGCTCGCAACGCGTTCCCCTGCTTCGACGAGCCCGTGTTCAAGGCCACCTTTGGCATCTCCCTCGGATACAACAAGGGATATGAAGCCATCTCCAACATGCCTCAGGAACGGTCTTCGTCTGAGAAGTAAGACATTTCATTAAGGGCTGATTTTTCTACTACTAAACAGTCACATAGCATTTATCTGACAATTGAAAAATCTCGCCTGAAACTGTATAGCAGCAACGTGCTTTGATGAAAAGGATTGTATTTCCTTATATATTTACAATTCTACCAGTTTCAATTTCTTTTCGTTTTTTTTAAATTTTATAAAACGAATCACATTATCATTTTTATTTTTTCTTTTATCAGTGCTTTGGAAGACGAATGGAAGTGGGATGACGTGAAGCAAAACTTCCGGTGAGTTCTATTTTATTCACTTATTGTTCATTCAAACGTCGTTATTACCTACTGTTACGTTAAGTGATGAAATACTGTTAGAAATTGTTAGAAAAACCTTGATGGTGACAACATTAATATTAATCTATTGTACCAAGTACCTATGGTAAATGATTATAGTAATTTAAGTATGTATTTTACTTTACATAGTTTACTTCATAACCGTCTCATTAACATAACTTACCGTTATTTTAACATTATAAAAAAACATTCAACTGTTCAAAATTTCTTCAAAATTTAAAGAATCTTTCAACTTGCAGCAAAGACTTGTCCGACTTCACGTGGTCGCATTTCGCCAAGTCGGTGCCGATGTCGACGTACCTGGTGGCGTTTGTGATATCCAAGTTTGCTAACATCGAGAGTCCGGAGGGTCTGGCTGACACCAAGTTCAGGATATGGGCCAGAAAAGATGCTATTGATCAGGTACTATAGGTATTGCATTAGGCGGAAGTTGAAATAAAATATCTATATTGTTTGCTCAGTGAGTGTGACCAGCCCTATTAAACTTAACAATGTGCATGTAGTAAGGAATGAAAAGTTTTGATCATAGGATCGGAAACAATGTGCCATAGGTACACTCTTATCTTGACTAGAACATGGTTTATGATAGTAACTACCTATCATATACATATGGTTTAAATCTGTTTAAACTCTTTACAAAAATAGTCAAATTGCTGCAATTATAAGGCTATCAAGGTATTAAAGCATACCTTTAAACTTTACTTGATAACTGTATACTTCAAGCTACTCGTACCTAGGCTAGCTCAAACTAATGGTCTATTTATCTCTTTAGGCGTCGTACGCGTCGCGCGTGGGCCCGCAGGTGCTCTCCTACTACGAGAAGTACTTCAACGTGTCGTTCCCGCTGCCCAAGCAGGACATGGTGGCCATCCCGGACTTCAGCGCGGGCGCCATGGAGAACTGGGGGCTTATTACTTACAGGTATTGGATTAACACCATTTATACCTTTAAAATTGAGGAGTAGTATACTGGTGACTGTTCTTAATCCAAGAAACTATAATATGTTAGACTAAACATAAGATAGAATTAAAATTAAATAAAATTTGGCGACCTCTGTAGTGCAGCGGTATATATGTTACAGCCAAAGTAATAAATCTGGATATTATATATACTGTCTAGCCATTATATATAATGACTACTCAATTTAGATAAAGTGATAATTGACACAAAATTAATCACATTAACTGGCTATTTTATATAATATCTACGAAGATTTGGATAATGTAATAAAACAAGTAGATCTTCGTTTGAGATTATAATTTTTTATTCCAATTTGCCTACAAAATTAATCACACTAACTAGCTATTTTATATAATACGAGTATCTTCGAAATCCTTGTCCTTCAAATCCTTCGAAATGGCTCTCTACTTTTAGAAAAGAATTTCGGTTTTGGCGCTTCGCCGACCGCTGCCGCGGTACGCTCGCTTCGCTCGCTCGGCTTGCGCACTGTATGGTCACCATTCAACCTCACACTCCTCCTCGCTTCGCTCGTCGTCGTACCTAGGCTAGGCCATATTATTACTTTGGCTAACTTTGACACGCTATTATGAATAATGTCCAGATAAAGTGATTAATTTATTACATTGTCTAGTCAATTTGGCTATTATAAATAATGACCAGTCATTATGTATAATATCCATTTAATCACTATGACTGTAACATATATACCGGACTGCTAAGCGGATGGTTCCAGGTTCGATGCCAGGGTCAGGCCAATTTCGTAAAAATGTTTTTCGATATTGGCTCGTGTCTGGGTGTAACTAGGTTCTCCCCTAGTCCATTATGTGGTACCTATAACACAAGTGCTTACTGCAACTAACTTTAGGGCCACATAATTGGTGTGTTAGTCTGGAGATTTATTTATTTAGAATGCAAAATTTGAAAATGTATTTGAAGATACTAATTTTAATCATTTTTCAGAGAAACAGCATTGCTGTACGACAAGGAAGAATCTTCTTTTGTCAGCAAAGAACGAGTGGCAGAGGTATGTCAGATTTTAATTCACTAGATCTATTTACGCAAGATATGTATATTCTAAGTAGTTTTATTTTCTTACCATCTTTACAATAGAATTAACATCTATATATTTTACCTTTATCTTGGTAAACGAATCTTGTAGCCTTCAATTTTATTTTCTCCAAATTATTACGCATCGCAAAAATTTTTTACCCTTTTTTTATTTGCAAGGTAATCGCTCACGAGTTGGCTCACCAATGGTTCGGTAACCTGGTGACTATGAAGTGGTGGTCCGACTTGTGGCTCAATGAGGGTTTCGCGACTTACGTGGCTTCATTGGGCGTTGCTGCTATTGAGCCTGACTGGCAGGCTGATGTGGCATTCGCTGTGGATAACATTATGGGCGTTCTAAGCTTAGATGGACTGGAATCGTCGCATCCGGTAAGTATAAGATAGATTATGATAATATTATATAGATCATGGAGAAATATAAATCTTAAAAGGCTATAGAGCTGCAAACTTATTCATAAGTTTGCAATATACTTTGTGGTAAAGTCTACAATAGGAATATTAACTCAGGAAAGATTTGTTAGCCTTATTTGTATTTGAATGAACCAAAAACAAGTCATCGTATGTTTAAACAATTAATATATATTTAGGTATATATTATTATAAATACTTTATGATGTTATACAAGTTTTCTATTTCCTTGATATTTTATAGATTTAATTGTTTTAACAGTAATATTTATTACAGGTGTCGATTAAAATTGATGACCCGAAACGCATCAATGAAATCTTTGACGAAATTTCCTACAAAAAAGGATCTTCTCTTATCAGAATGATGGTGATGTTCCTTGGAGAAGACGCTTTCAGGGAGGGAATCAATAGGTAATTTTTGAAAATTATAATAAAACTAGTGGCCGCCCGCGACTCCGTTCGCGTGGAAGTCGTTTTCCCGTGGTAATGAGAAGTTTTCCTGCGGTAAAAAGTACCCTATATGTTATTCTGGTGTATAAACTATATTACTGTAAAGTTTCTCAAAATCCATCCAGTAGTTTTTACGTGAAAGAGCAACAAACATCCATCCATACATCCTCACAAACTTTCACATTTATAATATTAGTAGGATAATTGTAATTTTAAAATTGGCTTTTATGTCTGTTTGAATATTGTTATGAATTAAGCTTTCATAATAGTCTACAGCAGTCTCAGAGTTAGGACCCGTTTTTCTTCTTTCCACAAATCCATTGATTTGAATACCCAACAGAAACCGAATCTAGTTACCAACAGTTAGTTCAATCAAAGAACACAATAAAAAAGTTAGCATTAAGCCGCTAA
This sequence comes from Emmelina monodactyla, assembly GCA_916618145.1. NCBI lineage: Eukaryota > Metazoa > Arthropoda > Insecta > Lepidoptera > Pterophoridae > Emmelina > Emmelina monodactyla. Next base: position 7,049,339 of record OU745324.1, read on the forward strand.
TGAATATTCTTTTCATAAAATCCATAATCAAATTCTCTCCAGGTACCTCAAAAAGAACTCCTACCAGAACGCGGAACAAGACGACCTCTGGCGTGAGCTGTCATCAGCGAACAGCAAGACACTGCCAGCCGGCGTGTCTGTGAAGCAGGTGATGGACACCTGGACCCTGCAGACCGGGTACCCGCTGCTCAATGTCACCAGGGACTATGAAGCCAACACTGTTGGGGTCACTCAGGTAAATTAAATCAAAGACTTTAACGCTTGGTAAATAAAAAAATGCAAAGATAGTATTTTCATTATGCAGCTGGTTTTGACTTTGAGTTTTGTTTTAATTTTGTCAAAAAAATGATTTCTTTAGGTAATCAGGTGTTCTTCTTAATTTGTAAGTTGGTGTTAAGAGACTAAGATTTTAATTTAAGTAGGCTTGAGTTTTGATAGGAAAGTGAATATTGTAATAAATCTTAATTTGAACACATTTTTAGGGTCGCAGTCTTGTAAGTAATACCATGTAATACCTACTTACTTAGTGGATTCTTCTACCAACAGTTTTCTTGACCTACATCATTTTCTTACTATTTTTTTTATTGTAGTCCCTAAAGAATCAATATTGGGTAAGATTATGTATAATCATCCCCTAACTTCTCTATCCCATTCCCTTTTTTCACGTTTAAAGTATTTCTATGGAAACTCCAACTCACAATTCTGTTCAGAGAATTTTCTTCACAAACGACCTTCCATACTAGCCAATATTCAAATTGCCAATCTGACTGAGTCCCCTCTATACATTAGTCTCTGTATACAGAAGCGCTACCTCTCGTCCGGCGCCCCCGGCGGCACCGCCTCCTGGTGGGTGCCGCTCTCCGCCCGCACCCCGCGCGGCGCCGCCCCCCTCCAGTGGCTGTCCGCCGACGACAAGGACGCACCGCATGCGGTGGACTGCGACGTGGGGAAGGACGAGTGGCTGCTGCTCAACTATGATATGATGGGTACGTGGTTCTGCTATAAGTAGGTGTTTACATTCATTAAAATATACTTTAGCTCTGGCAGTTACAAAAGCTGCCACATGAGATAAACAGAGTCAAGGGTTAATTTAGCTAAAGTATGCTTAAAGTGCGATTATGAATATAGGTATGATTAGTGTCGTTTCAATGCTATGTGTCAAAGATACAATATTTAAAAAATGTTTTATATCAGAAGAACAGCAGCAGATAAGTACATTGTGTATTTTACACCATTTTTTTTATTTTTAACCTCATCAACACAACCTACATTATCTACTGCTTCCCTTTTTCTCTTAACGCAATTTTCATAAAATCTTATCGTCCCAGCGCCGCTCCGCGTGACGTACGACCAGCGCAACTGGCAGCTGCTGTCGTCCGCGCTGGCGTCGGCGCCGGCGCAGGTGCCCGTCACCGGCCGCGTGCAGCTGCTGGCGGACGCCTTCGACCTGGCCTGGAGCCACCGGCTCGGATACGACACTGTGCTGCAGTTAGTCATCTTTATAAACAAACTAGTTGCCACCCGCTGCTGCAGTTATTGATCCTTCTAAACAACTAAGTGGTTCACTATTTACTAAAGATACTAGTGGCCGCCCGCGAACGGAGCGTGGAAGTCGGTTCCCCGTGGGAATGAGAAGTTTTCCCGCGGTAAAAGTACAATATGTTATTCTGATGTATAACCTATATTACGGCAAAGTTTCGTCCAAATCAGTCCAGTAGTTTTTACGTGAAAGAGTAACCAACATCCATACATCCTCACATACTCACAAACTTTCACATTTATAATATTAGTAGGATTTTGGGAGGTAGAACAATTGGCTACAATAAATGTACAAAAGTTTGTCAATAACTAATATTGTTAATATTAATATATAAATAGAGTTTGTGTTCGGATAAGGCTTCAAGTCTTAGCAGCTAAGGAGTTGTTGAAAAAAACTGTTTAAAATTGAGGAGTGCTTGGGTTTTTTCGAAATCTTCAGGGTTCCCAGATAGAAGGCCTTACTTGAGATCTAGAATCCTGAGTTTTTATTACTTTGTTAACAACTAACAGTTTCCTCACTTAATGGAGACCTTTTGCTCACTCCAAACGCTTTACTGGCCTTCTATTCCTCTCAAGATAATAACCATGAATACACTCCACAGACTAGCGAGCTATCTCCAACACGAGACAGAATACCTCCCACTCTCGACTGGTCTACGCGCGTTGGCCAAGATTGAGAACGTGATCAAGCGCAGTCCGGACTATGGAGCCTACCAGAAGTATGTTCGCAAGCTGATCGGACAAACTTACGAGAAAATCGGGGGATTAGCAACTAAATCAATCAAGGACGATGAAGATCTCAACAGTGTTAAAATGCAGGTATGTCTATACTAATATTATAAAGAGAAAGGATTTATTTTTTTGTTTGTTTGTTTGAAATGAATAGGCTCCGAAACTTCTGGACCGATTTCAAAAAATCTTTCACCATTCGAAAGCTACCTTATCCACGAGTAACATAGGCTATATTTTATTTTGGGAAAAATAGGGTTCAGTAAGATATTGCCACGGGAAAAACCATTTAGTTGCGGGTGAAACCGTAGGGCGGAAAGCTATAGTACATAAACATACACGCAATCTGAAATTTTAAAAGATTGTTAATTCAAGAGGAGCAAACAACAGCAATTAAATTTTGTTCCATGATCTTTTGAAAAGTTGAAGCTTTGGGCGATTAAAATTTTACTTGTCATTATTCCGTGATTTCTCTTCGACATTGCTAACGTCAATGTTGATTCCAGACCATGGTGTCGTCGTGGGCGTGCCGCATGAAGGTGCCGGGCTGCGAGGAGAACGCCATGGAGCTGTACCAGCGGTGGATGGACTCGGACAGCCCCGACACCGACAACCCGTGAGTTTTATTACCTGGTGATTAGATTTGAGAATTGTCTTCAAATGTTAGACGTAGACCTATTTGACTTGAAAATGACAAAAAAACAGCATTTTTCGCTTAGGCATACATTTTTTTCACTTACTAAAGTGGCGTATGACTACCAAATAGAATAGGCATGATGACAGATTTTGAAAACCTGTTGTATCATATTCAGAAATATATACTTATTGTAAAAAATATAATATTTCGGAAAAAAAAGCATGATTTATATGAAAAAAATCAATTTAAAATTGTATGTTTAAAATTCCCACCAAAACGCTCCAAAGTGTCATGGCGTCGATTTTGACGTCACATTATAGCAGTGTTACCAACTCGAATTTTTATAAATCCTTCCGTACGACTCTTAAAGTTGGTAGTTTCCGACCAAACTCAACTCGAAAAGTAGGTAGATCTACCAACTTCTTTTTTTCAAGATTTAGAAGGAATCTGCACGGTCGTATAATATCTATAACCGATTATTTTAGTAAAAATAAAATATTTTTCTGACTATTTTTAAAAAAGCAATAAGAAAAAACTAAATTGTTACTTTTTAGAATAAAAACAAATTTAAAAAAAAATCCCATCCCACTAATTTACCCCCTAAATTTGGGGGGAAAACCCCTAAGTTGGGAACCATGCTCTACAGTGACGTCATTCGCTCTGATTGGCGTTCAGAATATCATGGCGGACTGTTGTATTTTGTAGATTTATTTTTTAAAAATATTAATTAATCTCGCTTTAATTATAATAATACCTTGTTATTTTTTAATATTTTATTTACGTTTCATTAGATGGTAGCATAATTTTTGTGTATTTTATTCACAGTCATCATGCCTATTACCATGGATGAAGAAGTGAAAGGATAGACAATAGCCATACAAAATAGCGTATACTTTTTTTTAGTTCCCAAACTTTCGATAGATGACATTACTAGTCTCAAAACACAAATTTGTATATTTTAACCAATTTTAGTTATAATACACCCGCTAGATGGCGTTGTAGTAAAACTATTTTTGCTTTACACGTTAAAATATTAAACCAATTGTTTATTTAAGACCAATAAATGTCGATTTAAACCAAAAAATATAAATACAAAATTTATGATTTAAGTCGATTTTTTTTACTGGCATGAACAGAACTTAATAAAAGTGAAACTGACAAATTTCAGTCTACTTTTGCAAATGTCTACCGCCCGCAGTGTTCCCAACCTATAGTGAGGCCGTTTCCGTACAACATCTGTAAAATGTTTAATGATGTATTTTCGCTAAATTGATCAATCATATCGTATTTACTAAAATGGGGTCGAAAATGTAAGTATGAAATAGTCTCCCAAATTAGTTAAAAATCTTCATTCTATCTGCGTTTAATACTTATTTGATATCGTTCTAGGCATAAAAATAATAGTACCTACGGTTGTGAACACTGGGCCGCCCGGCCGGCCAGCCATACGTTTTCTGAACGGATACAAATTTATAAACGCGTAATAGGTTTTTGTATACCTACTTGAAATACCCATAGGTTTTTAGTAGACAATGATAATAGAATGAATGGTTATATACTTACTAGGTGTATCAAAATAAGTATAATTATTAAAATTGGGGAAGGCTAAGCTAAAAACAATACCAGACATCTTATTTTTTGAATGTGGTCTATTACAATTCCCAGAAAACTTAGCCAGGATAATCTAAATGTGACCATTTAACACATAGTATGCTAAACATACAGGGAATGTACATTTTTTTATGAATAGAAAGAAACGTTATCTATAACAAAATTGATATTTGATTAAGCCCTAAAATATTTCTACACAAAAGTAGGTACGGTAAGCTGCAAGAGTCCATAATATAGTCCACATATTTGACAAACATTATTGCATCCAGTGGTCATATTCACAGTTTCACACACACTAACGTTAGTAAACTACTATTTTACTACTTCTTAATATCAACCTTAACTCGACAGTTTTAAAGCTCAATATATTTTTATAAATTTTTGTGGTTGTTACAACATTTTCTTAAAAACCAAGAGGTTTTTTTCGGATCTCCTACACTCTAACCGACACCATTCTCAACCTTAATTTGAGAGACTTAAGGTTCAGCACTATTCTATAAAATATTGTGGTTGTTGTTTTATTTCTTCTATTCATCTATACAATCGCTAAAACAATCTAATGGTCTCAGAGTTATTATTTCGTCCTAGAATCATGTTACCCTAGTTAAAATCTTAACCATATTGTATTTTTATGATGAGTTTCATTCATTTTGCTTTTTAAGTCGTAAAGAAAGAATTAATAACTAAATGAATTAATAACCAAAATAACTAAAGAATTAATAACCAAGAAAGTTTATTTATATAAAATACTAGCGACCCGTCCACGCTTCGCAATGGTGTAACGACTTGTTCCCGAAACCCGGAATTTAATTAAAAAAAACTTTTTCTGCATGTTCTTTATTTACAAATTTAAATGAAAAAAAACCTAAAAAATGGCGAAAACCGCATTAAAATCTGTCAACTGGTTTAGAAGGAGATAGCGGACAAATATACAAACAGACAGAATTAGCGACTTGGATTTATACTATGTAATGAAGAAGCTTATTTTACACTTGGTTACAAATATTTGACATTTATAACAAAATGTTGTTTCCAAATATTTCATACTTACAGTAAATCGAGTCTCGTAAGGTGTTTGAGTAATATCATGTATTGAGTCACTAGTATATGATATATAGCTTTCCGCCCTGCGGTTTCACGGTAAGCTAAATAGCTTTTCCCGTGGGAATGAGGCTATTTCCAGAAGTAAAGTTATCCTATTTTCTTCCCTGAGTGTCGAACTATCTCTATTCCAAAATCAAGACAATCGGTTCAGCCGTTTTTACGTGAAGCAAACATACCAACAGACAAACATACACATTTTCACATTTAAAATATTATATTTAGTAAGGATAGACATGAAAAAAATACCTAAAAGATGGCAAACACCGCATTAAAATCCATTTCGTGGTTTATCCACTTACCACGCTATCTCCTTAGCGGACAAACATACTTACAACAGACAAAATTGGATTGGATTATACTATTGTAATGATTATATCCATTTCGATAATACGCATTCTGTCCTGCATACTTATATCAGCTTGCATACTTATTATAAAACTTAGAAATCAACTTAATCAATCTCAACATAGGCGAACCACAAAGTATGAAACAAATGATTCAATCATTGAAGGATTTGGTTATTTTCGTTTCACACTCAATGTTCAACATGTTTTCATAGTTAACTCGCATTTCAACTAATGTTTTTAAAAATGTTAAGGTTGACAAAAGTAAAAAGTTGTTACAAATTATACATTTATTGTCAATGTGTGTGTAATTTGTAGACCTTACACTCTATAATGGACTTTAGCTTATATGTATAGATGTAGATGCGGCGATAAAGATTAAAAAGCACTCGACAAAAGCTAATTTATAAACGTCACCTATCAACTTTGTGCAGCTGATTGTTTTTTTTAATGGCATCACTGGGAGATCGTATGAAAATGTTTATTGTATTAGCGCCATCTAGTTAATTTAGATTTATTTTTTCTACAAAACTAAATTGACCTATTTTAATGACAAATTGCTAGCGCCATCTAACCTTATAAATTGAAATGTATAGCGCCATCTAGATTTATACTACTTTTTTTGATATACGCTACTTTGTATGGCTATTGTCTATCCTTTTACTCCTTCATCCATGCTATTACTAATTTCATGGCAATTAAATTTTGCTAGACCATTTTAAGGTACTATCTACTAAGGTACTTCGGAAGTGGTCTTTTTACACCCGTTGTATTCCTGAACAGGTCTATTATCACTTTTATTCCCCCACACCACTCTCAAGTCCCACTATAAACCCCCCCCCCCGCAGCATCCCGCTGGACCTCCGGCGCACGGTGTGCTGCGTGGGCGTGTCCCGCGGCGGCGTGGCGCACTGGCGGTTCGCGGTGGAGCGCCGCCGGAACGCGAACGTCGCCGCCGTGAAGGACTCGCTGCTGGCGGCGCTGGCCTGCTCAAGGGACGTGTGGCTGCTTAACACGTAAGGGTTTATGTGTAACTTGGAAAAGATAGAGTTGTAGGTTAGTTTTGAGGGTTTTAAAAGATGTGGCTCTTTGGCACGATGCAGGTAAAGTTTGTAAGGGTTTGAGATGTTACGTGGTAAAGATAGAGTTGTAGGTTAGTTTTGAGGGTTTTAAAAGATGTGGCTCTATGGCGCAGGTAAGTTTGAACGAAGTAAGCAATAACAATCGTAACTTGGAGTTCTTGCGGGACGTGTGGCATCTTAATACGTAAGGGTTTGGGAGGTTACGTGGTAGAGGTAGTGCTGTAGGCTAGTTTTAAGAGTTCTATGGTGGGAAGCAGGCAAAGTTTGAACAAAGTAAGCAATGGCGATAGCAATTAAAAACTCTTGCATAGAAGAATCATTTTTTTTACGAGTGGTAGAGTTTAGGCTCTGTCTGCAGCGATTACTGGGCTGACTCGACCGGTGAAATACCACCGTCGCACAGATAACCGACGTGAAGTAGGGACGATGTTCCTGCGTTTGGTTCGGTGAGTGCGGTATCCGGTGCCCAATTTTGTCAAAGGCTCATCAACACACCCCCAACACCCACAGTGTTGCGGGTAGTCATGGCATAAAAAAGAGATAGTGTTGTAAGTAGGTTAGTTTCAAGAGTTTTAAAAAGATTTGGCTCTTCGGTGCGATGCAGGTAAAGTTTAAACAAAGTAAGCAATGGCAATCGCAACTTGGAGATCTTGTTTAAAAGAATCATTGGGTAAATTGTTTATATTTGCTGTGACTTATCTTAGATTATGCAGCAAATGTATGAATTTTTATCATTAAAAATTTCTCTTATTAATAAGTCTTACCTTTTCTCTATGTTGGTAGGTATCTTGAATGGGCGATCACTGATGGCTCACAAGTTCGTGGTCAGGTTGGTACCTTTTTGATATCATTTTACCTAATAATGTTATTATGAGTAAGTGATTCTATCTTCATTGTATTTCAGGACGCAGCGTTCGTGATCTCGTCTGTGACTCGCTCCTCGACTGGCTACTACACCGCCAGAGATTTCATCTACAGCAGGATTGATGACATCGCCGCTAGGTGAGGATCTGCTTACAATAAAAAATGAAAATGAAAAAAAAGGAAAAAAAATATTTAGAAAAACGTTACACATAATAACAATTCCAACTGATAACTACTGTAGGTTGTATACCTAGTAATAGGATATTACCTATAATAACTCGTTCACTCATCAAGCTTACAAAAATTTGGAAACAAAAGACAACCTACCTATAGCACAAAATATTCTACCATACCTGTAATATAAACTAGAGAAGCAGAGAATTTTTCAATGTTGTTAAATGCTGTTTGAAAATTGATTTATTTGTTTGTAGCATTATCTTAGCCTAGACAATATTCCTGACTTATATATCTTTGTGTAGGTTCAAGGGCCAAGCTCGCCGCATCGGCCATATTGTAAAGGTTCTGCTGGAGCAGTTCACGACCCAGCGGGAACTTGATGAGGTAAATATTAATGAAACTATATTAGAACCTATAACATTTTTACGTGCCTCAGACCACAGAATTTATGAATCTCTTCCTTGTGTCTACATTTCAATTCTTCCTTCCAAAAAAGGAGGAGGTTCTCAATTCGGCCGGTATATTTTTTTTAAGTACATAGGTACACGCAAATTTTCTAATTTTCAAAAGCACCTAGAACATTGTTACATAAATAAAAAAACATATTTGACCACCACTTACATTTTTAGAATTTATGATAGCAAGCAAAAAAAAAAAAAAAAAAATATAATTAAGTAGATAATAAATTGTACTGGTTTTAAACTTAACTGAACTGCCACTTGCTTCCTTTCCCCAGTTTATGGTGTGGGCGGAGAAGAACAAGCAGCATCTCGAAGACTCGAAGCTTGCGTTGAAACAAGGTCTTGAAAAGGCTAAAGTCAACATAGCTTGGTTGAAGCAACATTCCAAAGAAGTTGTGACGAAGCTGAGAGAAAACTCTAAGTAAGATCTCCGTTGTTACTTATAAGTACGTGTTTTCATAAGTAGAGATTTAGAATTAGTTGTATGGTTGTGTTTTGTAATTTTTTGTCAGTATTTCTTTCGTCCATTTTTGTATTCAAACTTTTTGTGATTCTTGATTTTTACTGATTTTTTTTATTATTTGATTTTTTTTCTATATGTAAAAAATATATTATGTAGACTTTGTGATTGCGACAGTATTTATAATTTATGAATGAATGTAGAATATTGTGATATTGAACAAAAAGTAGACTTATCAATGAGATTGCTTAAATCATATTTTCAGTAATATTGGTATTGTTATTATGTAGAAGGTTATTAGATTCTTTTTATTTCTAATGTATGTATCCATATCGTTAATTGCTGACTGCTTCATACAGGGAGTCAGAAAACGCAATCTTTATTGAAATAATGATAGCCAGGATCAGCACATCAAGGATTAGAGACTAGTATATTTTGTATGCTTAATAATAATGTATTTATGATGTCATGTACTTAAATAATGAAATAAAACCTTTTAAAATGTTGATGTAGATTTTTATTTATTGTCTAACATTAATACAGGTAGGTAAAAACTAAGGCAAATACCATGAGCATCAAGATACTTATATACAACGCACTTTTTAAATTAATTCGATAAGCAATTAGGTCCAATTGATGTTAGGTTACCCTCGCCTGAGACGCGTTACTAATTTAAGATAACCTAGGTCTCCGTGCCTTCACTAGGTAACTTATACTATCATCCTACTAATATTATAAACGTGAAAGTTTGTGAGTATGGATGGATGTATGGATGTTTGTTACTCTTTCACGTAAAAACGACTGGATGGATTTTAATGAAACTTTACAGTAATATCCTACTAATCCTACTAATATTATAAATGTGAAAGTTTGTGAGGATGTATGGATGGATGGATGGATGGATGTTTGTTACTCTTTCACGTAGAAACTACTGGATGGATTTGGATGAATCTTTGCAGTAATATAGGTTATACATCAGAATAACACATAGGATACTTTTTACCGCGGGAAAACATCTCATTCCCACGGGATACCGACTTCCACGCGAACGGAGTCGCGGGCGGCCACTAGTAGGTTATACATCAGAATAACATATAGGGTACTTTTTACCGCGGGAAAACTTCTCATTCCCACGGGAAACCGACTTCCACGCGAACGGAGTCGCGGGCGGCCACTAGTCTTATACATAAAATTCTCGTGTCACAATGTTCGTTCCTGTACTCCTCCGGCTTGACCGATTCTCATGAAATTTTGTGAGCATATTGAGTAGGTCTTAGAATCGGCCAACATCTATTTTTCATACCAGTAGGGGAAGGGGGGGCATAACGGGGACGCGAGGCACAACGGGGCCCCCCACGCATACGAGTAACTACACTCACTAGCGGTCATTTGTTTTCGCTTATAAGCGGCCATTTTGAATTAGTCTTCAGTCCCTAAGTGTCCAGCGAGAAGGCTGCACGCGTTTGATTTTTAAAACAAAAAACTTTTTTCTACGTCTTCTGATCTAATTTTGTGTGATAAGAAAATGTATGTAAAAAGGTAAGTGTTTGTGATATTGCTTTCATTTTTGGTGGTGTTAATCTAGCGATATTATGAATGATAATGTTTTGATCAAAATCACTCTAATTATTGTTCTGTTTTATTTGTAGGTTATTTAAAACAATGTTAGACATGGGGGCATAATGGGGACAATATTGTGGGGCAAGATGGGGTATGTATATACCATAATAATCAAAATAAAAACGAGTTAGAAGAACGGCAACAACTGAAACGGACGAAGAAGTGTACAAATACAAATGACGAGTGGTTGAAGAAAAACCGGAAACAAAAAACTAAGAAACCTCGCTCTGACGTTGAAAATGTAGACGACGACGCATTATGCATTTATTGCGCGGACTTGAATTACACTTATTTGAAGTCTTCGGAAGGTTGGGTGGCCTGTCACCCATGTGGACATTGGGCCCACACAGCCTGTGCAGGTGTTGATGACGAAAATATTGAAGAAATCCACATCTACTCATTCTGTCAGACAAAATAATCGTATACCCCGTACTGCCCCTAATCGGGTACCCCATACTGCCCCTACCCTGGGGCACGATGGGGTTTTCGACAGGGTTTCGAAATTTAAAAATTAAAAACATTTGTTGATTCGTTATTTCACCAAATTCTATGCCAAATGATAATTTAATAAGTAACCAAAGGATTGTGATAAGTTTTACTTAATAAATATATGTTGTTCATTCTTTTATTGTTCATTTCCCTTAACGTCCCCGTTATGCCCCCCCTTCCCCTACCTAAGTGATAAGGGTTGTCAACCCTTAACTTTTTTTTTAATATGGCAAAACAACGTTTGCGGGGTCAGCTAGTTACTTTATAAAATTAACTGGAAAACTGTTAAACTTTAAATGTCTTGAGTGAAAAAAAAACAGTAAATTGTCCGCATAATGTTTTAAGCATTTACAACAAGTTTTCAATAGGCGCTGCTGGGTTTATAAGGTATACCTACTGTCAAATATGTATGTTTTTTTTTTAAATATGCCGAAACCAAATAAGGAAGCCAAGAAGCAAAGTTGCAGCCGCATAGACAACAAGGCATAAAATATGACACAATGACACAAATACTGCCAAAAAAAGTTATTCTATCAGAAATGTCTTCCAAATATTTTGGCATTTTCTTAGCAGTAACTTTACAATAACAATCATCATTCATGTAGTTTTGCCTTTGGGATTTGAGCAAAGCTTTTGTTTGTATCGTCGCAGTGTATGTTTTTACTACTTCTATGTTTTTGGAAATATAATTTAAGTAACTTGGTCGCCATAAATAATTTAGTTTTAAAATCTTTATTTTCTTATTTTGGCTAACTAAGTGGATAACTCTATTTAATACATTACTAGAAAATACTTTTAAATAAATTTCACTTCCCAGGATTTCAGTATGTGGAATTCTACATTTCTATCATGCTTAGTACTAGTGCTATATCTTGGACTTGGATGTTGTCTCACCAATATCTACCTTTCTGGCATTCTGATCCCAAAGCACTATGACCTCATGTACACCTTTGACTTGGATCCCAACAGCAAATTCGCTTACGTCGGTTTGGTCGCTATTCACGTAAGTAACGAGGAGGTATTTAGTAGAATGACAGCTGATTGTTTTGATAAAAAAGCAGGATAATTCTACTACCTAGTAGGTAAGTTTTAGGCGTTTTAACATTTTGTAAGCGAGCTTTGTGCCAAAATCTATAATTATTTATTAGATGATTTCTAAATGTTAGGTACTTACTTTATAAGGCTAGCAGTTATAAAACTAAACTTAATTCTGTTTGCATACCTCTTGTTTCAATAACTGTAGAATTAGTCTTCTACATAGGTACAAATCTGAAAAATACACTAACTATGACAACGTTCACGTTACTTATTTCATAATCTGTAACATTTTCCAGTTTACAGTTAAGACTAAAATAGAAAAGATAATCCTACACGCTGATACAACGTACAACATTGTAGAGAACAAAGTGATTCTATCAGCAGACGGTAGTGATGTCCCTGCTATTATGGAGATAGAGATGAGCGAAATGTATGACTTTATGATCATATCATTGATCGGGAAGTTAGTACCGACTGGTAACTACACTTTGATGATACCGTTCGCGGGAAACCTGCATGAGGAGCCATATGGACTGTTTTATACGTCTTATGTGGAGGTGGATGCAAAACTACAAGAGAAAACGAGGTAAATTAAAACAATACTGAAGGATATTTAGAAAAAATATATATAAATAATTATAAAGGTTATGACTTCTATAGCTACAAAAGGTAAGTAGTGTTGTTAAAATACTGTTAGAAATGAATAAACTGCTAGAGCAACTACATTTATTTGAACAGTTGAAATAAATACCAAGAAAGATAATTACAAATAATATTTTAAGATTATGCTTATAAAATTAGTTTCAACATTTATTAATAGGTACTAGTTACATTTAGTAACCATTTGATTCAGATACATGGTGTTATCGAACTTCAAGCCAGCAGAAGCTCATCGGGCATTCCCTTGCTTTGACGAACCAAAGTACAAGGCCACCTTTACTATCGTCATTGGTCACCACATTGAGCTGAAAGCTATAAGCAACATGAAAATTGTTAACTCCACCAACATCAAGTTAGTAAACTTTTATTAGTTACTCTTACTTGTAAATGCATAGATGTTTCTTATTGTGTACGTACGGTTTCTGATTGTTTGCTTTTCAGTCCACTACAGCAATTTTGGCCGTTGGGTCTGCTAGCTGAGAGATTCAAGTTAGTATGTTTTTGCTTTTTTTATTTGATTTTTACTTAAAGAAAATAAAGTTTGTGTAGCAACTAAGCTAGATTTTGTCGCACCAGCGATTTAAAATGAGCATGTGTGAAAAGAGTCCGCTATTACCACTTTATACTTTTGGCTTCCAGTAGCATTAAAGGGTTCTCACCATTCGTTTACAACCTCAAATTCAACCTTAAACAGATCAAGGCCTTCAAAATATAATTATCTAAGCAACTTCTTAAACCAGTTGTTTTTTTTTATACTTCCAACGGTATGACCTCCATCACATAAAAGATATGGAGATACTAAACCAGTTGTTTGCAATAAAGAACTCGTAAGGAAGTGTTCGCGTGGGACCAGTTTGGGGTCACTCCCCCGATTTCCACGTACCTGGTGGCCATCGTGCTCACCGGTATGGTGTCGATGGTGAAGACCACGATCAAGGAGACCCAGGTCGAGATCAAGATGTGGTCCAGGAGTGAGATAACCAAGGTACTACTATACAGGGTTATTTGTAATTAGCGCATCACCTCTTGCAGGCGGGTTCCTTACATCAATCACAATAACATTTGTTCTACGACTTTTTGCAAAACTTGATAATTAACACAAAAACAAAAACAAATTTGCGCGCTCTGTTATTTATAACTCTGTATTTTGTAAGAAGTTCCTACACCGGTCGCCCACCCCCCGTCGCCCGCGCGCCCGCCACGCCAGTTGCGTGCGCGTAGAGTATTGTACCGTTTAGATGCACCTAATAAATTTGTATGGTTTTTTTTTTTAAATATTATTTTTATTTCCTCGTTGGTTAAATGTTGTTGGGATTGATGTAGAAAAGCTGCCTACAAGAGGTGATGCGTTAATTAGAAATAACCCTGTATAAGATACAGTCTCGGATCTTCAATTTTTTTTAGGCGGGGCAAAAACTGAAATATGCCGCCCTTAACCACTTATATTTATTTTTACCTTTATCATCTATGTGCATCTGCATTGAGTGTTCTTTTTTTCAACTTTTAGGAAAATATGTGAAAACTCGAAGCCGTAAGTCAAAAATTTGTAAAAGTTAAGTTAAATCAGTTATGCCCTAAAACCTAGAACACTCTGTTCAGACGTTTATACCAAATGGCAAGGTCCAAATCTCAAAAAGAACTGACTCTGTAAGGATAGTTTATTTTACAATTTATTAAATTAGTATTAATGTAAAGCTACATATCGATAACTTATTTCTATAAATTCCATTTTTTTTTAATACCCAGAAGGAACTAAGCATGTTTTTGTTCAAAGTCTCAGCTCAGCAGTGGTGCGACTCTCATCCAGAGGATAGCGCTGTCTCACTCTAACATCCTCAAAATGAAGTTCCCTCTACCTAAGCTGGATGTGATAGCGATGCCTTCGCTGAGTGTAAATTGCTATGATCATTGGGGACTACTCGTTTGTCAAGAGGATATTGTGCTGCATTATAATAAGGGGACTTATGTCGAAGATATAAAAGAGCTGGCTTTGACAGTATGTTTTATTAAATCACCTTTTTTATTAGTATGCTTCATTATAAATTTTATGTCCTAGTTAATTTGTTTAACCTTATTAGTTGTTAAATGCGGTTCAGAAGATTAATCTGTTATTATCAGGAAACACATGTAAGATAGCTGCTGAATTACATTTTACTAAAACATTTTAAAAGTGAAATAAATGGACCAGTTAATGCTATAACTGGGGTCAGTATACCTGAAGGTACTCGGTTCTATAATTTCGCATTATAATATCCACAAAATCTCTGCCAATCATATTCCAAGGTTACCAAAAGTCCTTAATGCTTTCTTCTAGGAGCTCAGCCTCAGACTAGCGACCCAATGGTTCGGTGGTCTAGTTACGTGTAGTCGCTGGCAGGATGCCTGGCTGAACGAGGGCCTGGCTCGCACCATGGTGCCGCTGGTCATCGAGACCATCGACCGCGACGACAACTTCGAGATCAACTACGTGGTGCAGCATCTACTGCGATTCCTGCACTCGGATTCTATAAGGAGCGCTTTGCCGGTATGTAGCGAAATAGAAGTTAGATTTAAACACATTTTTACACGAGAAATATGATGGAGTGTATTCATTTAAAAGACTAGGATTATTAAGCTGAAAGGTGTTATAACCGATTCAGGCCAATTTAAATGACTACGAAATTGTCGAGTGTCTGTAACCAGGTTTCCCCGTGTCCACTATTTAGGACTGTTTCCGGACCACTTACTTGAAAGGATATGCTGTACCTTATCTTTCCTTGTGGTTATTTGAGATACATGTAAATCCTTTCTTTTAAATAAAAGCATTAAAATTTAGGTTTGTAAATTATAACAAAAGTTGTATTGTTACAGTTGAATATAACAGTGGATGACCCTCGGGACATATTTGACGCTATGAATACTGAACTGAATACTAAAGCCTATCTTGTAATGAACATGGTCTTCAAACTGATACACTACGAAACTTATACAATGGCTATGAACGGGTAAAATAAAAATAGTAATCGTTGCGAAGATAGTGTACTTATGACAAAATTAAAATTAAAAGATGATAATTTTAGTAAAATAAAAAGAAAAGCTTCTGGTTTAGCCTCTAACGCTGTTAAAATTAACAATGCGGTTTTTTATACTTTCGTAGGGACACGTATCTCTTTTATTTGCATTTTTATACTTTATGCTGTCTATGAGCGTTGCGTGATAACATCCTATCTTCAAGCTGATAAATTTCTTATTCATTATCTCATACGTCCATTTTTCCTGCAGCTACCTCAGAGAATTCTCATATTCCGTGGCGGACTTTGAGTCTTTCTGCACGGTGTTTGCCTCCTACGTGCAATACAGCAAGCTGCCGTCTCTGGCTACACTCAGAGAAATGCTGGAGCCGTGGGTGCGGCATGAGGGTTACCCCCTCCTCAAGGCTTATAGGGATGTCTTTTCGGATAACGCATTGAAACTCAGCCAGGTAATTTACCTACTTTACCTGAGGTAAAGTAAGGATATGAGTTTGATAGTGCACAGTGCATAAGTAGGTGTAGTTGGTTCGGTTTTTGTTTGAAACATAAATTTTTGGAGTGTTTTGCTCCTAAAAACAGTTAGTTTTAAACGAGAACTCTTTTCAACTAGGAATGCAAAAACTGCAGAATTACTTGTCTATCTCATTTTGCATATACCCAAAAACCGGTTCTATTTCAGTTTATGGGACTATTTAGTATCCGAGACAATCATAACATTATTATTAACATAACCATTGTTTTCAGCAATATTACGTAACGCCGATGTACGAGGATTCCGCGATAGCGGTCGCTTGGTGGATCCCCTTCTCCGTAATTACGAAGGAGAACCTCCCGATTGAGCATTACTGGCTGCCTGTAGACGACACTCAGCCGACACAACCATATGTTATACAGAAGACGGCCAACGTCAGTGGCTGGGTCGTAGTTAATTCGAATTCTATGAGTGAGTTTGTATTTAGTCTTCTCTTCTTCCCTGAATTTAAATTTGGTTATTCATGTTATTTGGAATGTTTTTTATGCATTTGTGTAAATTTTGTAGTTTATGCAAATAGTTCAAACTAGACAAACAAGACAATAAAAGCTTTCTTGTTCTAAGCAAGTAACTTGAGCTGTGACAACGTCGAGAGTTACACGCTTTGAGTACTGGCCAGCATTTATTTTATATCCATACTGTTGGATTTTCTTATCAATCAAGTGTTCTACAATATTGTAGCACCAATGCGAGTCGCGTACGATGAGAAGAACTGGGTGACACTGATCCACATCCTGACAGTCGGTCCTATACAAGTGGTGCCGACGGCGGCGCGGGCGCAGATAGTGTCTGACGCCTTTGCGCTGGCGTGGAGTGAACACATCGACTATAATATTCCTATAAAGTTAGTTGGGTTTTTGTGTATTGATATACGCAATTAGGAGATTGGTTTTCAGGTTTTTAAAAAAAAACTTAAGCTACGACTTTATGCCTTAACCTGTATTATAATAAGAATGTAGTATTAGGGCAGAAATTGGTCTAATAATAGTTACCCTCTTAGGTCGATGTTCATTTTTGAATACCTTGCACCTAATCATTCATACAAATTAGTGTCTTCGTAAATCTCATCTCTAATCCGAAACTACGATATTTGAAATTTAAACAAAAGTGTTATATTTATTAATGCCGCTATGCCTTTTTTATTAGAGAAAGGGATGATATTGACCATTTTACAACTGCCGTTGGTATTTCACCGGCCAAGTCGGTCAATCTATGGGTACAGTCGATGCCTACGTTAGACTCTTCCACTCCAATTTATAGACTCATACTCATTTTCTCCACAGTTTAGCAAACTACCTCGCCTTTGAGACTGAATGGGCTCCGTTCTACGCGGCTTTCATAGCATTAGAGAGGATAGAGAATGCTCTGACCGGCAGCGTGGACTATATAGTGTTCGAAAAATATGTCTCCAAGCTTATAGAAAATATTTACAATCCTGGGATGAAGCTCAAGAGATCGACTGACTTGTTTAATGATAAATTACAGGTTATTGAATTATTATTTTATAATTTAAAATATGGGTATACTAATTTGAGTTTTGAAAAAACTGATTTTGAAAACTGATCAATTTTAGGCTCAGATAGCATAATTACATATTTCTGATAAAATAAAATAATAGGCATACATTGATTGAATCTATGTACACAAAGTAAAAAGCTAAAGGTTATTGATTTACTTAAGTTAATAATCTGCTTTTAATCGACTTGCGGTGTTCGTCTATAAGAAGACACTTTTGATCATGCATTTGATCTTTTTTTTGAAATAAAACTCCTTGATTGTGTAGGCAGCAGGAGTTCGCTGGGCTTGTAAGATAAAGGTCCCCGATTGCGAACAGACAGCCATCACTTACTTCGATAGATGGATGGAAAGTGCAGACCCGGAAATCAATCTGTAAGTTATTATTTTTCAGAGATTATAGTGGTAACTACTTGGTGTGGATGTTTCTGTAGAGACAAAGATACAAGTTAACATTTAGTAAGGAAACGACTAAAACAGTAACTTACCTATTTTTGTCATTCCTCAAATAGTTTTACTTTTCGAACCTTTTAACATACCTTTTAAGGCATCTAAGCCCGCTAGGGCTATGGTATTCACGAACTTCTTTGAAGTCCATTATTGCCTATTCAAATCCACGCTACATAGTTTGAAATAGACAGGGCTAATTGAACTGCCTCCCAAGTCAAGTGGCAGTAGAAAATTGCGATAGCGAGTGAATAGAATAAAAATATATAAAAATGTCATTTTTGACAAGCTTGCAATTTGACAGTCTATTCATTCGCTATCGCAAATTTCTACTGGCACTTGACTTGGGGGGCAGAACAGATATTAAGCACCATTGACCTAATCATCATCTATAACCGTATCTCTACCAGCATCCCGCCAGCGATCCGGCCGATAGTGTACCGCGTGGCGATGTCGCGCGGCGGGCAGCTGCAGTGGCAGTTCGCGGCCGAGCGCGTCAATACCTCTGCGCGCGCGCACGACCGCCGGCACCTGCTGCTGGCCATGATGCACGTCACCGATCTGCCGCAGTTGAAGACGTAGGTTGCGGGGCTTTTTGTTTTGGTGGTTTATGAAGAGCAGTTTCAATAGTCCAAAGGGATTAGAATGTAATTTGGGATCCAATGTCTTCAAGTATCCCAGGTTTAGATTGAATTGAAACTGATCACGGTATACAGGGACGAGAAATGAAGTATTTCTCTGTAGTATTTCCCTAAAACCAAAATGTAATTTAAAACTCTATGAATGAAGTTGTGTTACATTCTTTCTTTCTTTTAATAACTTGCTATCTTACAAAGAATGGTAAACCGACCAATAACGACCACCTGGCAACTTATCCTTCCTTCCTCTCTTAGTCCACTTATCCTCTAGTTAATGCCAACATCCTTTAGAGCTCTAGAATGGACGGTGTCCGACCATCTGCCCCTCACTGCGCATGATCGTATGAGCATGTTGCTGGAGGCGCTATCCCCTCCATACAGCTACCCGGTGGCGAGGGAACTCATCTACACCAGAACTGGCGATGTGCTGAAAAGGTTGGGAGGGAACGACTTGCACAATATATGAATACGTAAAAGATGAAATACTAACTATACAAATAATTAGTTACCGAAGAGCTGAAATATACTAAAATAAGGATAACACTTTCTGATTGTGATCCATGCTACGATTTTTACTTATTTAGGTTTTGTGCAGTCATATTGCGTTACTAAGACTGTTAATTACTTGTATCTATAGCTTAACGATTTTCTATGTTCTGGTTTAAGCATAATAGGAAGACAAACTACTGGCATCGAGATTAAACATCAGTTTTTTTTTCAATTGACAACGCTATTAAATTGAATCTTAATAATCTGTAAGCGTTAAATAAAAATTTATTTGCTTATCATCAGATGTGGTGAAAACATTGGGGAACTAATGAAGACTCTAACTAGAAGATGTACAACTCAACAAGAACTTACGGAGGTATATTTCAAGTTAACAAAACTATTAACAATGCTAAACTTTGTTGTTCATAACAAAAAAACTTAGACAAATACTCCAAAAAGAAAAGTTTTACATTTCTGAGAGAATTTGTTTGAAACACTGTTGGTAACAATAAATTATCGAAGATATTTGGCCCTGTGTTTTAAGTAAGCCTTAGTGATTCAATGCCTGATGTACTCCCTCTCGTTCTTCCAAAAAAAGCCTGATAGCCCAGTCATATTAGGGCTTTCACCTCGGAATGAAAGATAATAAGCTGCAAATTGGTATGAACCTTTGTTTTGTCATTCTAAATGTTGTCTCAAAAGTCACAATCGTTATCGTGTCCGCGTCTCAAGATATTCAAGGTCAAAGGTCACAAAAATCGGTTTTTCGCGAATATCTGGCTTCCTATCGATTAAATGAGATTTGCATTTATTATAAAAGTTGTAGGCTATAAAATTCCCTACAACTTTTGTTTAAACTTTTTTTTCATACGACCAACCGTTTTGAAGGTAGAGCGCGAAGAGTGCACATCGTACAGTCATATACGGCCTAATGCAAGGTCAAGCGTGAGTTATGGTTATCAGTACGTTATAAAGTCAATTATTTACTTGGAAATTATAATTATTAAACAATGCCCATTATTTATGTACTAACTATTAATTATTTATATTAAATTAAAGTAAGTAACTTGATTATTTATATATAATTATTCATATTTAACTATTTAAGTATAAAATATTATTAATTCTGGATTATATATTTTAGTTTTATTTTAATGTATATTATGCCGTATTTAATAATAAATAAAAATATGTGTAAAATATATACTCTTACTATCATTTTGACTTAAAATAAAACTAAAATATATAATCCAGAATTAATAATATTTTATACTTAAATAGTTAAATATGAATAATTATATATAAATAATCAAGTTACTTACTTTAATTAAATATAAATAATTAATAGTTAGTACATAAATAATGGGCATTGTTTAATAATTATAATTTCCAAGTAAATAATTGACTTTATAACGTACTGATAACCATAACTCACGCTTGACCTTGCATTAGGCCGTATATGACTGTACGATGCCTTTGTTCTCACTAGTTCGATTCAGTAGTTCGATCGTCGAACTAGTGAGATTTTTTTTTCTCATTTGTTTGTTCTCACTAGTTCGATCCGTTAACTTATTATTATTATTAATCGAGAAGCAAGAACATTAAGTACCGATATAATAGATATTGGTCACAAATACATACATTGTATAGGTAATTATAAAATGAAAATCTTTTAGGTATATTTTGTAGGTATAATTACTAATAAGGTCACAAATACATACATTGTATAGGTAATTATAAAATGAAAATCCTTTAGGTATATTTTGTATTATTGAAATATAATAAACGTCAAAATTCGACTTCAAGTAAATTAATAGTAAACAATACAAACAGTTTAAATACATAATACAAATCATTGTCATATCACCCGGAAGTCGTCCACTAGTATATTTCCTTAAATGCATCTATGCCTATAGCACTTAGGTATGTGCATAATAAGTTTAGTATTATAAATATTTAACTAAACGCCCCACCCCAGAAAGAGTGTGGTCATAGTTCTGTTGTCTTATTTTGAGGGTACATGATTTTTGTTATATTTTGAGGGTAGATGTTTCGCAAAATGGAAGTATTACGCTGTTCAGCTCTGCAGTAGCAATGTTTATTTCGTGGTGCCTGTTTATTTTACTGTTTATATTTTCGGAATAATGTCTAAAGAAGTGAAATTAATAAAAAGCGGTCGTGGAAGGATTCTGCAATTAGAAGGACATCAATATTATTCTATGCGTAAATACAAAAATGGCCACAGCATTTGGCGGTGTAAAAATTATAAAAGTTTAAAATGTACCGGTTCCGTCACAATGAATATGGTAAGTCTTGGTTATTTTATATGTACATAATGATAATTGTTGTACGTTTATTTACATATTACAGGTGTTGTATGTGTATTTTTATTTGTAATAGTTTTAATGTACAAGCAAAATAATTCATGAATTCCTATATTTTTTTAACATTGGTTTTGTTTAAGGACTTCACTAATAATTTACAATCAAAACCCCACTGCGGTCAATGTAATCCAGATGAAACACGAAATACAGTCAATGTTATTTTAAATAATGCTTGCGAAGAAGCAGCTACGGGAAGAGAACCAGCTCCTAGGGTCTACAACAGAGCTTTAATTACATTAAAAAATCAAGGCCTGCATTTAGCTTCTAAGAGTGTACCTGAATTTTGTGAAATAAAGTCACGCATTTACAGAAGGAGAAATAAGTTAGCACACGTAAAAAAAATAAATGCAAAGACTGTTGAGGAAGTCGAAGTTCCTAGTACTTTTTCAGATTTCTTACTCGCTGATTACAGTCATAAAAAAATGAGAATATTAGTGTTTTGTTCAAATGATGCCCGAGAAATTATAAAAAAAACTAAACACATCTTTATGGATGGGACCTTTAAATCATGTCCGACACCTTTTCAGCAACTTTTTACAATTCACGGAGACATCGGCAGTGATACAAATAACTAAGAATGTCATCCCTTTGGTGTACGCTTTCATGAGTCACAGGACCAAAAAAGCTTACTCACTTTTATTTGATTTAATTGGGTCCCAAATTCCAGAGTGGAAGCCTGCTAAAGACACGATAGATTTCGAAGAACGCACAATGAAAGCGTTGAAAACATTGAATGTTACAATCAAAGGTTGCTACTACCATTACGTGAACAGCTTGTGGCGCAAAGCAAAAACCCTGGGTTTAACTAAAGACAAACGCAACAGAAGAATAATTTCATTATGCGCCAACTTGGCATTGCTTCCAGAAAATGAAATTGTTTCAGGATGGGCGTATATTCAAAAAGAAATGAAGAAGAATTGCGAATCTATAATTAAGTTTAAAGATTATTTCGATAAATACTGGATGAAGGGTGATTATCATAGAATTTGGTCGGTTTATGGCGAACGCCACCGAACAAATAATGCAGTAGAAGGATGGCACCATAAAATAAATAACCTTGTAACGAAAGGGCATGTAAACCTATTGCAAATATTACATATTTTACGGGACGATTCCTTATTGTCTTCATATCAAAATGACATTCTTCAGAGACCTTCAACATCAAACAAACGTTGTAAAAGGAGAAAAACTGATTCATTCAATGACGATTACATTATTGATGCTAAAATGCAATTAATATGCGGAGAAATTGGTGTTGGGCACTTTTTAGAAAAGATGCGATAATTATAGTTACATTGAGACTCAATGTGACAAAATAATTGAGTATTTGATTATTACATTATTTTTTTGATTTCGTTACCAATGTACCTAATATAATGTTCAATATACATATATCCTTTGGTGGAATACACAAATTCAAAGTTTTTTCGCTCTCTGCTTATTGAGATAAGTAAGACAGAGAAAAATATATTTAATCATGTATATTTTATCAAAGTTATGTTTATGAATGTTATGTCTATACCTATACCTAATTTTGTACATTTGTAATTTTGAAGCATTTTTGGCATTTTTTTAGTTTCTTTTTAGTTTCTGATTAAGCTTGTTGAGATAAGCAAGACAGAAAAATATTTTTCATCTACGTATTTAGGTACCTATAGTTGTTCCTAAATATTATGTTTACAATAAATAATCTAATTATGCAACATTGTGATTTTGACGTTTACTATATTATAATAATACTTAAATAATAATTATACCTACAAAATATACCTAAAAGATTTTCATTTTATAATTACCTATACAATGTATGTATTTGTGACCAATATCTATTATATCGGTACTTAATGTTCTTGCTTCTCGATTAATAATAATAATAAGTTAACGGATCGAACTAGTGAGAACAAACATTCTCACTAGTTCGACGGTCGAACAAATGAGAAAAAAAATTCTCACTAGTTCGACGATCGAACTACTGAATCGAACTAGTGAGAACAAAGGGTACGATGTGCACTCTTCGCGCTCTACCTTCAAAACGGTTGGTCGTATGAAAAAAAAGTTTAAACAAAAGTTGTAGGGAATTTTATAGCCTACAACTTTTATAATAAATGCAAATCTCATTTAATCGATAGGAAGCCAGATATTCGCGAAAAACCGATTTTTGTGACCTTTGACCTTGAATATCTTGAGACGCGGACACGATAACGATTGTGACTTTTGAGACAACATTTAGAATGACAAAACAAAGGTTCATACCAATTTGCAGCTTATTATCTTTCATTCCGAGGTTGACCCCTTTTTTTACCTAATATGACTGGGCTATGAGCTACTAGTGGGACTCATATTCACCAACATTAATTCCAGTTCAACTCGTGGTCTGAGAAGTACGTAGTAGACCTGGAGAAGCATCGACTGGCCATCCGCCAGGGTGCGGACTACGCGAAGGGAAACATCAACTGGATGAGCAACCACCAGCATCGGGTCATTGAGCTGATGAGGAAATACGCACCGGCGACGTAAGGATAGATTTGTCACTAGATTCGGATGTTTGGTTTAAGGTTAAGAAGCATGGAGTATTTAGTAAAGGGAGGCTAGGTTTTGTTTTAACAACAGATTATTAATTTCGGCAAGGCGACGTAACAAAAAATAATTAATATTAGCTGCAGCTATTTTCATTTTTACAAGATATCACGCAGATGTCCATGTTACATGCGAACACTTTAATTCTAAATTTAATGATTATGATATCAACACTATGCTTCATATTTGACAAGCGGTTCCATACATCAATCCTATTCATTTGCATTTGTCAAAATCATTCTTGTAATAAAGATTATAAATAATGACATGAATATCTTGTTTCAGAGAAAGCCTTAATACCATATCCAGGAGACATGATTTAAAAAGCATATTTTCCATAGAAAGTAATAAAACTCCTTTCAGATCCAGTGGCAATAGTCATTGTAGTAACTATTTAAATGTATTATTGTCGTTGTTTATTTGTTACGTTTAGTTTATTGAATTTATCTTTATTGTTAGTAGGCATCGGATTAATTGTATTGTTTTATTACAACTTACGACAGATGTGTGTGGTGTGTTATTATATTAGTTGTTTTAATGGACTCTGCCTAAAAATATGGTGAGTCAATGTCAACAACTGTCATTAGTTAGCAGAGTACCAAATACTTATGTCTTTTTACAATTTGATCATATAATTTCGTCCATAAAACATGACACTCAACTATAATATTACGATGATGAAATGTGCAATGCCTGTACGGTTTATATTTTTTTTGTCAATTTCACAATTAGATAATCTATCCCATTTACTGTTGTCTCTCTTCCGCATCACCGTTTGACATCGGGCTTCAAAAATCTTGTAGTTATTTGCAATTTTTCGAAATAATTAAACCAATTTTCTTTAACATTATTTATTATTAAACATCATAGTTATTTATTTATAAATACCACGGAAATAATTAACAAACATAGGTTCACTGTGTAAGGTTTGCTTCCATTTACGTTTTTCAGTGGCGTAATATCACAGTAGTCACTGGAAACAATAATTTATGAAAAATATTACTGCTTACTCTCTTGGTACCTTACTTATATTTTTTGTCTTGTATTATTGTGAAGTTATTACCACGGGTGATATCCTATCCTACTAATAATATAAGTAAACGTGAAAATTTGTAAGTAGGTATGTATGGATGGATGTATGGATGTTTGTTACTCTTTCACGTAAAAACTACTGGACGGATTTTGAATAAACTTTACAGTAATATAGGTTGTACATCAGAATAACACATAAGGTACTTTTTACCGCGAGAATCTTTTCATTCACACCGGAAACCGACTTCCACGCGGGCGGCCAATATAAAGAATTAATGTCTTTACCCTTCAAAGTGATCGGTCTTCCTACACGCCATTTACAACTTCAAGGGAAACTATATTCTATTTCTAAGAATTAAATGACTGCTTCCAGTACTGCTTTACCTGGTAATCTTAGTCATTGCATTCACAATGTCTTGCTCATGCTTGGTTGCCCAGACAACGTTGTCGCTTGCAGTCTCTGTTCCCAACTTCACGGCTTTCCAAACGGGCGATAGCAGTTCCTGATTCTTTGTGGACCATTCTCTAAACTGTGTAATGGATAATTTCGGTAAATAATACATTTAATTTCAAACGTCTATAGACTTCAGGTTGCATTAAGATTGTAGTTGAGAGTCAACTTGAACAAGTGGCTGTCGGATCTTGGTGGCAGTTATTATTTCAACTGGCCAGCGGAATGATTCTGTAACTGTCGAGTGACATAAACTGCTATCAAAAAACGTCAAAACTCACTTTTTGTATGGCCAAATGTACATTTTAAGAATGACAAAGAGTTTGGATATAAATAAGATTTGGTTAACCGTATTGGACGGAAGAAATTAGGACAATTTAACTTTGGAAACCAGTATTAAAAAGGAACACTGGACAGTTAATATAAGCAACGTGTAATATCTTCCTGTTTTTCAAACTGATCAAAAGGCTTATAAGGACAGTACTGATGTCTTTGCAAACAATCTATAACGAATTATTTTGTCTATCTTAAAAAGAGAATATTAAATGAAATGAAATATAATGAACTACCTCATCTAAATCACTCTGTGTAGTAATTTGTGCTAGTAAAACCCTGATGATATTGTTGAGGTTTGAAAGCTGATCTGCTAATCTGTAACGAAAATAAAGGAACCACTATAGTTTAACCTATCTATTAATTTACCCAAGCGATCATAACACAATATAAATAATTATCGTTTTTACTTTATAAATGATTGCACAGCCTAAAAATTATATCATTGGAGATATTTGTCTGTTTCTTTAAATTTTACACTATGACCCATGATGAATATGTGCTGCAAAGTGCATACTCATCACACGAAGAAGAAGAAGAAGACCCAATATAACTGCACTGACAAGGCCGTATAAAAAATCAAACACCAGACTCGTATTAACTAGCAAAAATTAAAAGGCAAAAGTTTAAAATGCTACAGTCATATTAAATAACTTACGTTTTGGCAATAAGATCGATATTATCGTAAATAAAGTTCTTAGCAACCTCGAAGCCTTTGGGAGTTTTAAGTACACTGATGATGACAAGAGGGGCGTCCTGGCGGCGAATGTGGGAGTCATTGCAACTCCAATCTAAATACCTGGGGAATTAAGTCCATAATCCATTTATTAGTATCTCGAATTGACGCTTATAATCGTAAAAAAATAACATAGTAGACATTATCATTACTGAAGGTATTTAAGTTGACTTATTTGTGATGAAGTTGATAGTTATCTAGTTATAAATTCAGCGCTGTATAAATATATAATTGCAGGAAGGGCTATCGATTATGACATCAGCCTGCTAGTTTAAAATAATAATTGACTATCTTGTTTTATATAAGTCAAGAATCATATTCATTTTAGACATCCTAAAATATGGTCCGTCAGTAAATTTGGAAACGTTATCACTTATCAAGTTCACCTTCACTTTTACTATTAACATAACCCTACTCCTATAGTGACTTTCAAATACAATGATTCATGACCTGTTATATAAAAAGCAAGACTTACGTTTCCAGCAAGTGTAAGTGCGGCGTGCAAGCCAGACTCTGTGTGAGGTGGTTCTTGGTGTTGACGTATTTGGCGTTCTTGCGTCGTTCGACCGCGAACCACCACAGGTCGGTGCCGCCGCGGGCGATGGCCGTGCACAGCACCACGTTGCGGAGCTCGAGCGGGATACTGGGGGCGTACAGGGGTATCATCTAGCACCGATGTCTTATTATAGACGCACTAGTGGCCGCCCGCGACTCCGTTCGCGTGAAAGTCGGTTTCCCGTAGGAATGAGAAGTTTTCCCGAGGTAAAAAGTACCCTATGTGTTATTCTGACGTATAACCTATATTACTGTAAAGTTTTATCCATATCCGTCCAGTAGTTTTAACGTGAAAGAGTAACAAACATCCATCCATACATCCATACTCACAAACTTTCACGTTTATAATATTAGTAGGATTATTTTAAACAGGAAATTGTAAAGACTATTGAACATTGTATGGATATAAATTAATAATTATCCAGTGAAGATTGTCTTGCTCTTATAACGCAGCTTTTTAATGGAGAAATATTTTTTTAAATCGATTTGCGAAGTACCGGCAGAGACTATGGATCGCTACTTCGGTCCAGACATACTTCTTGCGCTTCTTTCACACACTAAAACCCAAGGCAACTAATATCATAAACAACTTGTACTGTGCTTACGGATTATCTTCATCAGGATCAGGGAGTATCATCCACTTCTGGAACAGCGTATCAGCATTTTTGATACAACTTTGTACTTCCATGCGGCAGGCCCAGTCACTCGTTAGTACCTAGATATAATATACAGAGATCATTAACTACAGAATTTAGTAGTCATGAAAGAAAAAATACCTAAAGATTGTAGTATAGTAGCTAAAAATACTTTAGCGGAAGCAAAATTAGGTAGTGTCTTGCGCCAAGCGTCAATAACTTTACCTGTATCCCAATTTTTTCATAGTCATCTTCGTCTCGTATCCTCATTATATGCATGCCTCCAGATTTCATGTAAACGTCTGTTATCAGCTTTCTGATATACTTCTGGAAGACTCCGTAGTCCTTCGTTTTCCTTAACACTTTATCTATCTTGCCCAAACTTGTTAAACCCGTTTGTAAAGGTATCCACTTGGTTTCTCTTTCGAGGTAGCTTGCTAACCTTGAAGAAGTCTTTTTTTTAACAATTTAGGGGTGGGTTGATATTTGTTTCTTTTTTTCAAGAACTAATATTATAAATGCGCAATTAACTGTGTTTGGATGTTACGCTCTCATGTTTAAGAAATAGCACTAATTGAGGTGAAATTCGGTAAAGAAGTAGACCAGATTTTGGGAGAAGACATAGATTACATTTTATTGCAATACGAATAGAGCTTTGAAATGCGGATTGAAAGAAGGTTTGGTTGTTCGTAGTTTAAAAAAAAAACGTATCTAAGCTGCGGAAGATAAGCTAGTAATGAATAAATCTGTCAGTGCTATTGTATACCGCTAAGTATAAATGCGAAATATCGGTTTGCAACGGTGTGTGATACTCCACCAGTATGTTCAAGTATTAAACTGTTTCTCTAGTAGGCAAAACCTTAAGAGTAAACATAGGAGCTTTCAGCTTCGAGAACTTCCAATAAAATAAACCATATCCATTCAAAACAAGTTCTTTCAAGCAAAACTTTGGCAAACCTCAGAGACATTTAAAAAGTTAAATGTTTAAATACCTTAACGCCATTTCATAAGTGACATGCTCAGTCCAAGCGAACTGAAAGGCGTCATCAAGCAACTGTATTCGACCCGCTTCAGGAATTTGCTCGAAATCATCACTTTTCAAGGTTGCGATCAGCATATTCCAGTTCGTCTCGTCATACATCACTCGCATGAATGCTGTAAAGATAATTAGTACTAGAATTTACGAGCATTTTGTCACGACGCAGGCAGGTTTAGTAGATACCGGGCGCATTTCCTCAAAATTTAGAATGATTTGGACTAAATTTTGCAAGAATAATACCTATCTGTCTTTTCCTAATAAATTTTATTGATTTTATTGTAAAAGAGATTTTAAAAATTATCAAGTCATTGGTGCAAATAGCAGACATGACAATATAAATCAATTGATCTTACTCACTATCCATTGCTGGGTTGATCAGTAACCAGTTGTTCTTTTTGACATTCACTCTGATTTTTTCTTTTTTCTGCGCACTAGAAATAAATAACTAATTAATAAATATTGAAGATTATTGTTGGGTAGTTGGATATTCTTTAACTTTTCAATAACAATTCGCTGACATTCCGTTATCATACCAGCTTGGGCCGGAATTTTAATTGCTTAGAAGTTGCATGTTCTTGTCTTGTCTCATGTGCTTTTCAATAGTTATGAATATTCTATGAAATATTCTCAAGGACTCTTAGAGTACCTACCTACAAGTGCTATTAAATCATTAATTTGTTAAGGAATATAGAAATTACCTAAACCAGTGGCGTGTTTGTTTCCCCTCCGACAGAATGGAAAATGGGATCCACCATAATGGCGACGTTTCATTTGACTCTAGAACTAGGAATCTTTGCTGCAAATAACTACAATTTACTTATCTTTAATTATAAATTAGTATAATTATTACAATTACTACTTGTAAAAAAAGAATTAAAATAAAATATCCAAGTTAAGGGTTCGATTCTCATTAGTACCTTTCATCAATTCACTCACATACAGCGAAGAAAATCATCGTACGGAAACAGATATGGACGGATGTCTTTTAATCATGTGCATCTACCAACTCACACTGAGCTACCGTAGTGGATTACGGCTCAAACACTCGCTATCCGAGAAGAAGGCCTGTGTTCTACTAGTGAAACTTATAGGCTGTTTGTATAAAAGTATGAATTATTACTTATTAACGAGTATGTTTAGCTTTTAGCTATCTAGGGTTAAATTTAGATTAATATTGTTCTTATTAATCGTTAGTAGCTTATTAATCGTTGTGACTATAAAATTTTGCAACGCTTAGGTAAATCAATTTAGACTTCTTAACTAATGTTTAATTTCTTAAAAGGCATTTGTTTCTAGGTCATTTACGTAGTAAAGGAAGCGTTTCGAAGCTGTTATCTCTACAATTACAAATCATACAAACTTGCTCAACAGAGATTTCATCAGCTTTGTTATAATCTCTTGTGCACGTCACTAACGGGTAACCAGCTTTGACTGTCCAAGTCTCCATCACCTACCAATACAGAAGATTTAAATATACAGAACCGAGTATTCAAAGTTTATCTGGAATATAAATAACCAGTGACCGCCCGCGACTCCGTTTGCGTAGAAGTCGGTTTCCCGTGGGAATGATAAGTTTTCCCGCGGTTAAAAGTAGGTACCCTATATGTTATTCTGATGTGTAGCCTATATTGCTGTAAAGTTTCATCAAAATCCGTCCAGTAGTTTTTACGTGAAAGAGTAACAAACATCCATACATACATCCATACATACTCACAAACTTTCACGTTTATAATATTAGTAGGATTTATAAGAGATCATTGGATAATTGAGTATATTTCACCCCGAATATAAAAGTTGTCACCCATTTAATCGTGCATTATTATTTCTTAGAAGACATCAATTTTGTTTGTATAGTTTTGTATGTGTACCTGTAACATCATTACTCCGACTCCTAAGTAATATCGATATTCTTAGCGTTAATTCAAACGGTGTTAGAGTACGTGATTTAAACAATTATGTAAATGGAAACCTCTTGTATCGTCAGGCCTTTAGGTAGAATGTCTCTTTCATCACAGACTTTACTTATTTCCCGCCATAAGTCGTATCTGTCTGCGTTCCTGTAGGCGTACTGTTTTAGGTAACTGCAAAATAAGGTTTCATGATCGCTTAAAATAGTAAAGATCTAATCCAAATTTTACAAAGAAACACTTGGTCCTCTTGATGAAAGATAGTTCAAACGAACTAGTGAAATAAACTCTTGATCAAATTATGTTAAGCATTTGAGGTAAACAAACAGATGACGTTTGTTTCTTAAAACAAATGCAAATCCTTTTTTTACAGACCTAAGATATTCATGCGAGCATTTATTAAACTCACCGCGAAATTGCATTTTGAAAGTTTTCCTCTCCCATGAATATTGACATCATGCGAATGAGTCCCGCTGCCTTGTTGTACGCCATTTCATCGAAGATGCTGTGGATCTGCGATATGTCCTCTATCGGAGAAGACACCTGCACATATATTTAAGATTTTTATGGTCAACTTTTTAAAATGGTTAAGACATAACTTGAAAAGAGGTAAGTATAAGACCCACCTAAGAATCACAGTTATGAAACTATGGTTAAGTTCCGCTTGAAGCTCAAACTACTACACTACTGTCTAAGCGTGCGAAAACATTCTTGATAATATGCTTATTTGAAATCTATAACTCTGTTGTTAAGGCTCTTCAACTAGATCTCGCTTAACAGTTCATATGAATCTTAATAATAAGTCACGAGGTTAATTAATATCAAACACCTTACCGGCCTTGAACTCGGTAGTGAATCAGCATCATAAACAGACAGCATATTCGTTATTGCCTTAGTGAATTTCGTTCTCCACTTCGGTTCTACCGCCATCATGCCAGCGTGTGAAGCGAAAGTGGCGAATCCTTCATTGAGCCACAAGTCGGACCACCACTTCATGGTCACCAGGTTACCGAACCATTGGTGAGCCACCTCGTGAGCTACCACCTATAAGTACGGTGTTTGGTGATAACATAATTGATGAGGGTATTGAGAGTGTAAGAAAATCCAAGGAAGTAATTAATTATACCTACTTTTGAAAGTGAAATTTAAAGACCGATCTAAAAGAAATATATATTTTTTCTCCCGATCCCACATAGTAACACAAACTGACTAATTTTAGACGAGCTGCAGTAGAGAATACTGTATTTTTAGTTTGTATAAAGATGTATCTCTTGTCTTAAGAAGTACTAACCTCTACAGTCCTCATTTTATCACTAAGCGTAGACTGACTTTTGTCATACAATAACATCCCTTCAGCGTAAAGCACTAAGCCCCAGTTTTCCATGCCTCCATTGAAGAAGTCTGGTATCGCCACCATGTCTAGTTTGGGCAGTGGGTACGACTCGCTGTAGTGTTTCGTATAATAGTCGAGGACTTTCGGTGCAATGGACATGGCGTATTCTGACTAAAGGCAGAGAAACGTTAACACTCTTTTACACCTTACCACTATACTACATCAACTATTACATTAAATATTTCTTGATGTGAAAGAAAGAAAGAAAGCCCTGTTGACTTGATGTAAATACACTATTATTATTCATGTAGTATCCAACTTAAGTGAAATAATAGGTATATCCTGTGTTGTGTCGAACAAAAAGCTTGTAGTTACTGGTCTCAGGTACTTTTTCAGAAGAAAAGACTGTCTTGCCAACGAAGACGGATTGTTATGTTATTGTTGGAATCACATCAGAGACATTAAAAGACCATAACGTAACACGAATAGGTAGACCTACACAATATTACCTGTTTCTGTGCGTCTGGTCTTGTCCATATTTTAATCGTGTCAGTACCAACACTAGTGAACTGAGCTATTACTATCGCAACCAGGTAAGTGGACATCATTGGCGTTGGTTCAAACGTCATCCAACGGTAAACTCTGATCTCTTTTCTGCATACACAGATTGTAATAATTATTATGAGGTTTTGTCTCGGTAAATATAAGAGTAACTAATAACATTTAAAATTAGGTTTAATACTAAAAGCGACACAAGATATTTGATGCTTTTGATTTAATATTGTCAATGTTTTAAACTTTATTGTGATCTTTTGGAAAAAAAGTAATAAATAAGGTTCTAAATGTAATCAGCTGTTTAGATCGTTGGATTCAGGGAAAGAGATAGCAAAGCAAGCGACAAGGTGAAGATTCAAAAATTAAAAAACTTTAAAATGATTAAAGAACTGTACGTAGAAATAAATAAGTGATAAACAGCATACTCACTTAAGTTGTCTTTCCAAATTACTCCATTGCCAATATTGCTCAAAAATACTACAACAAGATTATTAGTTGTTAGTTTTATAAAAAAAAGGATTCTTAACACTCTACCAAGAAAAGATAAACTACGTAAAACATCGTTCGTTATCCCTTTTGATTTTTTTTGTAGTAGTTCTAGGGTAGGGTAACGCGCGAAATAACAGCCTGCGGTCTATATTATGCTCTAAAAATATGGTCCTTCTTTGTACCATATGATTTAAATAACTCTAGACGTTTTGGCTTGATTTAGTAAAACGTGGTAAAATAATTTTGTCCAGCAGTGGACGTCTTATAGCTGATAATTATG
The DNA here is from genome assembly GCA_916618145.1 of Emmelina monodactyla. Taxonomy (NCBI): domain Eukaryota; kingdom Metazoa; phylum Arthropoda; class Insecta; order Lepidoptera; family Pterophoridae; genus Emmelina; species Emmelina monodactyla. Next base: position 7,083,092 of record OU745324.1, read on the forward strand.
AAGATGAAGTAAAGGCTTAGTATACATTAATATCTTACTTTTCAGATGACGTCGACTCTAGAGGCATATTACTAAGCACATGGTATTTCCTTTGGCATGCTATTGAAATTTTAAACACAGCTTTGAAGGAAGGCTCGTCGAAACAAGGAAACCCTTTGCGAGCGTAGAGCGTCTCGAAATGTGATGTTATTAGGTATCTGGTGGAGAAATGTTAGATTTTATAATAATGGAACATGGATTAATTTAAGGATACTTATCAAGTTACTTTATACAGACACAAACAAAAGCAATCATGCAAACCTTGTCTAAGTTATTGAGTGACAGTGAGAATAAAAATAAAACAATCATCAGGGTGATTTATTTCAAGCCTCAACCCATACGTCTCCAAAGTTGCTTTAACTCAGCTTTTACTAGCTAGCAATATCGATGGCAGTGTAATAGTTAATGTTATAGCCTATAACACCTGCCTGCACAATCAGAATCTTTCGAAAAAAAATGCAATCGCTTTGCCACAATGTACCTAAAAGGGTTACAAGCCCACAACTTAAATCCTAATATTATAGTCCTAATATTATAAACGTGAAAGTTTGTGTGTATGATTAGATGTATGGATGTTTGTTACTCTTTCACGTAAAAACTACTGGACGGACTTTGATGAAACTTTACAGTATTAAAGGTTATACATCAGAATAATAGGGTACTTTTTACCGCGGGAAAACTTCTCATTCCCACGGGAAACCGACTTCCACGTGAACGGGCGGCCTAGTATTAAAATATAAAGCTAAGATACAAACTCACTCTTTCTCCTTCGTCGTATCATTCATATACGAGCTCAGGTATATCCCCTCCAGCCCTAATTTCACGTTCCCATGGAACGGGATATGCAGTGTGTAGTTCACATTCGCATAGATCTCATCCTGGAGCTCTACCTCCAGAAACTGGTATTTACTGGTTTGCTCGATGCGTTTGATTGGTAGAGGCTGCTTCTGCTTGCAACGAATGGTGAAGAGGACTCGGTCTGAGTCGATGGTGAAATCCTGGGCGTGCAGGGTTATTTTACGAGTTGGGATTGAAGATCTTAGCTGGAATAATTTGACAACTTATTTTAACGTTGATGAGAATGTTATGAATGTAGGAGTTTGTATGTTTAGATGTTTGCTAATTAATCACGTAGGAACTTCAACGTATTCAAATTAAACTTGATGAATGGACAGATTTAAACGTAGAATAAAGCAACGGGTATTTTTACCGCGGAATAACAAATGACAGAAACCAAAAGCCAAGTTTGTCTTTAGATATTTTTTCCGGTATCGTATTGAAAAACGTAATGGTTCAAAACTAGGACAACCAAATGCATTTTAGGCCATAAAAGAATGTAGGGAAATAATTATGACAAACTTACATCAATTTTAACCATGCCAAAGAACTTAAAGTCCGTCGCGGGGTCCATATCAAAAAAGAACATAAGATCATAGGCAAAAGGTCGAACTTCGTCTGGCAAGTTATACTCCGCAGCTAATGCAGGGTAGACGAGGCAGACTGTAGTTAGAAGGAGTAACATACTAACTCTGTGGATATGGAAAAGAGATTTAAAAATTATGAAATTTTGAGCTTTTGATATTGATAAGAGCAATTGGTGTAAGTTTCTATTAACAATTGAAGTTACAAAAAATCGCATTGTGATCAGGTTTCGCTGGTGACTATGTTATAGTAACTATTACACCTTAATATAGAACAATAGGAGTTTAATTTAGTACATCAGGGAGTTCTAGCATCCGAAATTACGCCGCCGAATATTGGATCGAAGTGTTTAATGCCCTATATTTGCAAAATTCGGTGAAAACAACTTGCTTTTGAATCTGTCTGCACTTGTTGTAAAAATGTGTTTAGGTTTTAGCTTTCGCGCGTGGTGTCAAAAGAACGGACACTACATTATTTAGGTATTATTTTCCTCTGGGTTATTTGGGTTTTCGTTACATATTTATTTTCTTTAAACTTACCAGCTGGTATTCAGTTAAATTATTAACAGATCTACTTACATTTAATACCTACTCGTGCCATAATGAAACTCCACTATTTTATAAGATCACAATAACATTAGTAGAATAGGTACTTACTTTTGAATATGCTCCAAAAACATTTTAGAAATGGTTTACATTTTATTTTGAAAACACAATTGTAATTTTATTTATAAAAACTTGTACATGAAGTATGTAGGTAAAATCTAGATGGCCTTGAGTTAATTTAGGTTTTAAATCAGTAGATGTAATAAAGTATTTCACATACAGTGGCATGGGCCCAGTGCGAGTTTTATTTTATTTTAATTGGAAATAAATTAAAGTAAAAATTATTTTAAAAACAATTGTATTTTTTACATACATGTAATTGTAACCCGCCTACGCTTTGCAATGGTGTAATTTTGGCCGACTTATGTAGCGCTATATCTTTGAAGCGCTTTTACTGTTTTTAAGTTTCACATACTAAATTAAAAAACCCCGAGATTTAATGTGCTGTGCCGTTGCAAACCCTACTAACAATGTCTCTAGCTGTCCTTCTGTTCATAACAGCATAAATCAGGTAATAAATAAAAAACAGTCAAAATCAAATTCAAAATGTATATTTGTGATAACTATCTTACAATAACTTATAACTATATGGTATCTTTTCTTACGACTAGTCTTTAAAACTAACGAGAATTCAAAAATATTACGTAAATTAAATGTAACGTCATTTGTATGCTAAAAATAATTAAAAAGAAATTTATTAAAACTATGTATTTAAATTTAATAGTCCCATTTACACAGTCTTTTTATGGCCCCGAAATTATTTAAAAATCTTTATAAATTTATGACATGGCAAATTCTTGTACCTACGTTATTTTCATACAAAAATACTTTATTTAGTAAGACTGTTTTGTATAAAAATATCACACTTGAGATCTTTAAATACAGTTTAAATTGTTTATGGAACATTCGTCGGTATTTATATTAAAATAAGGCACATTATTGAACACTAGTATTATCATAACATTCGTCAAAAGTGTATAAATACATAACTTACAGTACCTTAATAGCACTAGAATATTCGATGTGTATCTGGAACAAAAAAGATTCAGAATTAATTATTTTGTTGAAAATTAATAACAGTTTCCGCTCGAAGATTCACTTGCGTGGTCTGTCAACCAATAAAAGTTTTAAAATCAAAAAAGTAACCTCCAAGTTCCCATTTCGTCCGTCCGTCTGTCCTTCACTTTCACCCAACTTCCTCCCCACAGTTACCTCACTTGTTATCTTTTTACCCAACTTTCTCCCCACACTTACCTCACTTGTTATCTTTTTACCCAACTTCCTCCCCACACTTACCTCACTTGTTATCTTTTTTACCCAGCTTCCTCCCCACACTTACCTCACTTGTAATCTATTTACCCAACTTCCTCCCCACACTTACCTCACATGGTATCTCTTTTACCCAACTTCCTCCCCACACTTACCTCACTTGGTATCTATTTTACCCAACTTTCTCCCCACACTTACCTCACTTGGTATCTATTTTACCCAACTTTCTCCCCACACTTACCTCACTTGGTATCTATTTTACCCAACTTTCTCCCCACACTTACCTCACTTGGTATCTATTTTACCTAACTTTCTCCCCACACTTACCTCACTTGGTATCTATTTTACTCAACTTTCTCCCCACACTTACCTCACTTGGTATCTATTTTACCCAACTTTATCCCCACACTTACCTCACTTGGTATCCATTTTACCCAACTCTCTCCCCACACTTACCTCACTTGTTATCTTTTTACCCAACTTCCTCCCCACACTTACCTCACTTGGTATCTATTTTACCCAACTTTCTCCCCACACTTACCTCACTTGTAATCTATTTCACCCAACTTCCACCCCACACTTACCTCACTTGGTTTCTATTTTACCCAACTTCCTCCCCACACTTACCTCACTTGGTATCTATTTCACCCAACTTTCTCCCCACACTTACCTCACTTGGTATCTATTTCACCCAACTTCCTCCCCACACTTACCTCACTTGGTATCTATTTCACCCAACTTCCTCCCCACACTTACCTCACTTGGTATCTATTTCACCCAACTTTCTCCCCTTACCTCAGTTGGCATCCTGTGGCCTCAGGTTCCTCCTCTTCCTGAGCGTGCCGAGGATGTTCAGCATCTCGGCGACGGCAGCTGGTTGCTCGTCTTTCGGCCGTTTTTCCAGAAAGTTCTGATCGGTGGACTTCAGCTGGAACTTGCCGCCTTTGATTTGGGAGACTATCGCGTCTATAGCACCTGATGCTGGAGAGTAAAGGTTTATGTAGTTCACGATTTAAAGCTAGATGGCGCTAGTTGCGTTTTTAAAGTGGAATACAGTTAAAGTTTAAAGTAGAATACAACATTTTAAAAGCCAACACCCAAAATTTTATGACATTTTTACTGCACTTTTGCTTTTTATTTGTTGCTTACTTATAATCGCAGGTATAACATCATTAAAAAAAGAATAAGTTCAAAAACCAAATTATATTACACAAAAATGTTTTTTACTGCTTCTGAATCCAAAAGGCACATGTTATAACGACGACCAATCTCTCACTGGTATAACTTTTGTCTCCCAAACTCACCACCATTCTGCGTGGAGCACTTCTTCAGCGTTCCCTGCTTGCCTTGCAGCATCGCCGCCATGTCCGTCGCCGCCGCCCCCGAGAATATGGGGGGCGGGGGCGGCGGCGGCGGCGGGGGCGGGGGCGGGGGCGCCGCCGAGGCGGGGGGCGGGCCGGGGGGCGCGGGGAGAGAGGGGGGCGGCACCGGCGGAGGCGGGGACGAGAACGGGGACGAGGGGGTTGGCGGCGTAGGCGCTGGAAAGAGAATGTTGGTGGTTACTAAGATGTTTGTAGTCTTAGAAGCTACTTATATTAAAATAAAGCAGTGCTGCGACATAAGATCATGTCTGGCTGGTAAAAATTGACATATAGTCAAACATAAAAATATCTACAAGCATGCTCATTGTTAATGTAACGTGGCTGAGTAGATACGATATTTCCTAAAATGACTAATATGATAAAGATCTTCGAATTCTGAGTGAACATAATAAATTTTATATAGCCTATTCTTACACAAACAATTTTTTATACTATTGTATTCATTTAGCCTTCATGTTACCACAATTTTAATAAGCCCCTTTACATTCACATTTATTATTCTCTTAAAGCAATCATTAACCTCCTCTTATTGTTAATCAAAATCTACAAAACAAAACTAAAATACTTACTCAAAATATCTTCTCTACTGCTCTTCCGTTTCAACTCTACTTTCTCCACTTTCGTATCTCCCACATTCTCAAAGTAGCTAATCTTCGACATCAGATTCCCTCTTTTCAACTTCCCTTCATTTATCTTATCTTGTAACTCCTTAGACTTCTGTAGCACTGGTGGTTTTTCATCTTTAACTTTCTCTTTTCTATCTTCATCTATAACTGCTGCTATATGATTATTAACTTTATAAGCTTCTACTTCATGTTTGTGTCCGTTGTGTTTGTTGGTTTCTAGTGTTTGTTGTAGTTGAGCTAGTTTAGTTTCAGCGTCAATAGCTCTTTGAATAGCAAGCTGGGCGTCTTCCTCTGCTTGTCTTATTTTCTCTTCCCACAGTAGGATGTCGCTTTCTTCTTGTTTCTCGGCTAGTTTTAACTGAAAAGTGGTTTTAGATGTCTCAATAAGCAGAAAGTTTTATTAACATATCTTATTTAATTTAATTTTGGTACTCTTTAAATTGAAAACATTCCGTCAAAATATTGAAATATTGTAACAACCGTATCAAAACTGGCATTTAATTGTTTAAAGCAATTTTTACAATATATTCTGCTTGATATTTCAAGTGTAGACCATTCATCATCATTGATGGCGTTTTTTAATCTTGACAGCACTAGGGGTAGATTACTCCTAATGTATATCGGTAGATCCACTCAACATTTTAACTAGTGATGCAACGAATACCACTTTTACTAATACGAATAGCATTTTCACTATTCTGCGAATACGAAAAGTTACAAATATATCAAAACCACTAAGAAAAGTAACTATTTTTTTGCGTGTAATGTATTTCTGAATTAAAGATGCGTTCCGTTTTTCATTATTTTTACGAATATTGTTATCATATTTGGCAAATACGAATATTCGGCGATTATGTGATATTATACTAATTTTAACTAACGTAAAATACATTATCTATTACACCTCTGAAAAAGAAACCCAATTTCCCCCTGTATTACCTGCAGCTGCTGCAGCTCCGCCTGGTGTCTCTCCACCTGCTCGCTGAGCTTAGTCCTCAGATCCTCCACCTCCTGCATGAGGACGCTCTGTCGCTGCTCCGCGTCCAGCTCCGAAGAGAGGAGGAAGCTCTGGTGGGTTAGTTCGCGGACGCGGGACTTGGCCGAACGAGCCTCCGACTTGTAACTGTGAAGGAAGGCTTCTATGTTCAAGTTTTATTGATACAATAAGCCTCACAACAATATTGTAGCTGAAGCTGGAAGTCATTTTTCAAGAATTGGTTCGTGCTAATGTAGAAGCACAAGCAAATTTAGACTAGTCCTCAGCACATTTCGTCCAATTAGGTGGATTGAAAAGTTCGCGGCCTGACACAGAAACGAGTACTTTTTTTACAATATTTCCTTCGTTGGATCTATATATTCTTTGCCTGTTATAGTGTAAAAAATCACCGTCGTAGTATTCGTCGTTTTGAAGTTATAACGTGCTAAAAGAGTGCCTGTGCGTAGTTTTAAAAAAATGACAAAATTGTACAAAGTGAGTCAATCAAATACTTGTTTAAAAAGGGGTTAACACCGATACAGATACATGATTATATGACAACAGCATTAGGAGTATCTGATCCATCGTATGCCACTGTAAAAAAATAGGTAGCATAATTTAAACGAGGAAGAGAGAGCATTGAAGATGACCCTCGCTCCGGCCGGCCTACCACGTCTACCACCGAAGAAAACATCAAAAAGTGTTTGATCTCATATTGGAAAACCGAAGATTGACTTTAAGGGAGATAGCAGACACTATAGGCATTTCATTTGACCGAACACAAAACATCATTAGAAATTATTTAAAATTAATGCGGATTTTCTAAAATACCCGCTAGGTACCCGCCTCGACTGCTTTCAGTTGAGCAAAAATGAGTTCGTCTGACAATTTCCCGTGACTGTTTTCCCCAAACGCAGTTTGTTTGACACAGATCCGCGGGACTTTATATCCCACTTTGTTAATATGGATGAAACCTGGCTTCATGACTATGACTACACCAGAGTCCAAACAACAGTCCAACGGTGGAAAAAAAAAAATGTTTCACGCGGTTACACGTCTGTCAAAAGTATGGCTCAAATTCGTGATTGTGGTTTTGATCTGCTGCCTCTACCGGCTTATTCAACTGATTTGGCACCATCCGATTTCAAACTGTTTCCAAACTTTAAAAACACATTGGTGGCCAGAAATTTTCATCAAATAAAGATCTTGAAGCCGTAGTTTACCAGTATTTTTCAGATCTTAAGGAAACATTTTTTAAACCGGTTTACGGTATTGCAAAACAGGTGGACAAAATGCATTGATATAGGTGAAGATTTTATTGAAAAATAAAAATATTGTTGTACTTGTGTAATTTATTTTGTTGAGGCCGCGAACTTTTCAATCCACCCTCGAACATTGTTTTATAAAAAAAAATGTAAGACAAATGTATCTGTCTTTTTCTTATAGGTACTAAGTAGGTATGTGAAAGTGACAACAATTCAAAATTAAGATTATAGAGTGTTTTCAGAATTCGGACCGGGGAACTACCTAGATCCTTCGCCAGGGAGGAAGACCTCCCTTCTCCGTCTGTCTGTCTGTCTGTCTACACCTCCCCCACTCACGTCTCGGCCAGCTGCCGGTCGCGGTCGGCGCTGTCCTTCATCCCGGCGACCTCGGCCACCAGCAGCGCCGACAGCTTGTTGTGGCGGGACAGCGCCTCGCGGGAACTGACCAGGTCCTTCTCCAGTGAGGAACACTTCTCTTTCTCGGCCTCTAGCTCCTAAGAGAAAATCGTAATATAACTGATAGCGATCCATGCTACGCAATGGTGTAATTTTGGCCGATTTGCTCACGAAACATTGATTTTTGGCTAACTTATAAAAAAAACCGAATGTTCTTTATTTACAAATTTAAATAAAAAAGATGGTGAAAACCGCATTAAAATCTCTCAACTGGTTAAGGAGGAGTTAGCAGCCAAACATACAAACAGACAGCATTAGCGACTTGGATTTATACTATGTAATGATTTTGTGCAAGATATAATGGTGTATAAGGCAATATGAAAGATTTTAGAAAATTTTTTTTTTAATGTTGTCTTTGAACAGTTAAACTACAGAAAAGTTACGTCATCTGTATTTATGGTATGTATTTTTTCATTTTTGCCGCGTCCTTACAAGATATACTTCAAAGATTTCAACGTAGCGTTGACGTGCCTCAATATATTTATTAATGCACTTTAAACCTTGGTTGATATATGTTTCGTTTCAGTCGATCTTATTCGACAACTTTATATCGAAAAGGGACGGAACATCTTCCTATATGTATAGGTTTAAAATGTGTATGAATACGTAGAACAGACAGTAAGGTATTTTTAAAATTTAACAAATTGCTTAGTTAAAAATAAACTTGTCGTGATAAAGCAATTGACCACTTTTAAATGCTATCAATGAATCATCAACTTTATCAGACTCACAGCGTTTAGTACGTAAGAAGTGAACACCAATCTTATTAAAAACAGATTAACAGTGGGTTGATTTATATAACTACAAAGATTTAAAGTTACTTGGCTAACATCCGCTTAATGCGTATTCAAGTTTTAAACAATGTTTTACAAAAATTAACTTTACTGCAAATCAATAAGATTCAATATAGCTATTCACATACCTGTGTAAGAGCTACATTTAGCTCCTGAGCCTCGAACTCCTGCAACTTTACAGCGCTGAGTTCAGCTTGCAGCGATCCAACTTGACGAGACAACTCTTGAACTGTTTGCTTCAGGTATTCTAACTCTTCTGAGGAACTGTCTGAGGCTAGAAAAAAAAATGGATTTTGAAGAGGCGTTTGAGTAAGAACTTCTGTAAAATGCTTTTGTTAAGTTAGCAAAACTTATAGACTTTTTGACTTTTTTTGAAAACAAAATAAATAATCATTATCGGTATTTTTCAAACTTAATTTTAAATTAAAACACACTTGATAAGGAAGGAATTTTTAAGAACAAAAACTATTAATGATAAATAGCAGCGGCCCTAGAATAGAACCCTGCACAACACCCAAAAAAGATCATAGTTACCAGTATCAATAGCGTCAGTGAAGTCGATATCGAGGACTTTGTTCGGTATGTACTGAAGTAAGGCGTTACTTTGCCGTTTTAACTGACGATTCTGCTTGTACCACTCTCCAGCTTGATCCATAACCCTAAAAATATAGCTTTATTAAATGAAGCATTTGATGAATTAAAAATACTATATTTTTAATGTTAGAATTGTATTCTATAATTTAAAAGTTCTAAAATATAGATTCAAAGTATAGGTTTATTTGAAAATGATAATTACGAAACCGCATTATGCAAGAATTACTATATGGAACATGGTAATACCTAATATTAATGCTCAACATTTTATAAGAAACCTATCCTATTGATATTTTATTTAATAAGAAGTGGCTTCTCACTCATTCTTTACGCTCAAAGTATTGACTTTGTATAAGTATACTAAAAATTTAACTGTTACTGCTCATAAAAATACAATATTAAAACGTTAAACATTTTCGAAAATTCAAAGAAAGGTTATAAAAGTAAATTTTATAGTCACATCAAATGTTGTGCAGCTGTTTTGGTTAAATATCAGTGTTACGAAGTTTACATCGCCATTAAATTTATTTTCTTAATTGTATTGTGAAAGTGATTCAGATATTTATCGCCTTCCTCTTCAAAGCCTTTGAAATCTACATTGTTAGAATATTATAGAGGCAAAGCCAGAATTTATTTATGTACGATTAAAGAGAGTTTACTATCACTCCTCGATTGACATAATAATATAATAATAATAAATCTCCAGACTAACACACTTATTATGTGGTAATAAAGTTAGTTGCATTAAGCACTTGTGTTACACAATGGACTAGGGGAGAACTTAGTTACACCCAGACACTAGCCAATATCGACAAACCATTTTACGAAATTGATCCGACCCGGGGATCGAACCCATAACCATCCGCTTAGCAGTCCGGCGTATATACCGCTGCACCACAGAGGTCGTCAAACGACGTTCGACATGACATGTCACATTGTGATGGAAAGCCAAATTCCTTTATTTTAATTTTCCTCAAGCTCTATTTTGTTCATAATTTATTAGCTTATCATTCGTTATGCCATTCACAAAAGTCAGTCCAAAAAAAAAAAAATATTTTCACAATTTTTTTTAAACTATCCTTTTTAAAAATCTGCCCTATTGTAATACGCCCATGACTCACTTCTGCATAACGCCCACGTTCACGTCATGTTCGTTCTTCAACTGCTGGTATTCCAGGAACAGTTTCTCCGACACGTTCTTAAGCCTCTGCAGTTCAGCTTCTCGATCCCGCAGTTCCATGGAAACATGCCGCTTCTCTTCCACGGCGATGTTGTACCGGCGTTGTAGGTCATCTTGGTCGCGTTTCGCTGGAAGTTCAGAATGGTTGATTTATATTTGGTTTGATTTACGTAGTTCGGAATAGGTATCTATAGGTATTCCGAAAAACCTCTATTAACTAAATTAATAATATCACTGTCACTTTCCCATGCTTTGTATTAGAAAAAGACAGGTGTATAGGTCTCACCAAATTGAGTCCACATCATTGTAAAATTGAACGAAATGCGCTGAGGACTAGCCTAAACTTGCCTTCGCTGTCATAATGCACGTACATTTTAGTTTGACAGGACTAAAATTATTACCTGTCTCTGTCTTATGCTATTGGTGAGTAAGTGACGGCGATAGTTTTAATTTAGTTTAGAGAGTGTTTTCAGAATCGGCGCCAATGTCGATCTGTGTAAACGGCAAAGAATTTGGTAAAGTTAGTTTTTCTCTGTCGGTTTCGTTTGTGAGAGTATGGTATAGAGGAAGGCAACACGATATCTTATAGATAGGTTTTAATTGATTACGATTAAAAGAAGTACCTACATATAACCAAGTTTATATTCAGTTAGCAAAATTGCTAAATAAATATGAAAATTATATTGTTTTAAAATATGCACAGTAAAACAATTTGGAAAAAAAAAGTTTTGTTGCTGAGCTATTTGTATTTAGTTTAGTTTATATTTTAACTTAAAACTTATAAATTAAAGCTTTTTACTACTAGGAATAATTATGTTACTAAGGAATCAGGAAAAGTTAATTAACCTAAATACCTATATTTCATACACAATATTTCCTTCCTATCCATTAGTAAGTTTGTATAATATATAAGCCTGATGGCTTTTATAAGTAGTTTTTATGACAAAATATTATTATTAAAATATTAACTTAGAAATATAAAAAATAGACACTTACATCTGAAATCCACAAAAAACTGAGAACTTCTTTTAAAACCATAATTGAACTTTAACTTTCTTTTCCAAAACACCATTTTGTATTAATGTATACAGAACACCAAAAATACACAAATATTTGTAGGATAAATCACTTTAGTTAAAGTCATTGCGTATTTTATGCTAATATTTGAAAATGCAAGATGCCCGTAACAAGGTTTGAAATGTAATGCCAGAATTATTGTTTATGTTTTGAGTTGCGAAATATTTTGTTATTCTCTATTGATGGACGTACCAGTAGCATTCTTAAGACTATTTAAGTTTTATTTTAATAACAATATTAGAAACACAAAAGTTTTAAGTCAAAATATTATGTTTGTTAATAAATATGTTACATACTTAGATGTCTTATGGACTATTACAATTTATTTGTGTTATTTGTTAACTGTTCTTTTACACAACACAGTTTACAAATCAGGAATACAAATATAACAATTATTACGACTACCTACAACAGCTAAATTAAGCTGCATTAAAAGACTTATTTTTTTATATTACAAAAATATGAATATAAACTTTAACTATTCAGTAAGTAACTACATTTTTGATTACCTGTATATTTTTGGTATACCAATATATTAATTTACAATCAGGAAACTTAGATCTAATACAAAATTTCACAGTATCATAATGAACAAAGCAAGATTTAAATAAACAAAGAATTAACACATTATAACTGCAAAACTGCAAAATAACTTGAAATCTGAAATGACATTTAAACAAATCACTTATGAGATAGATCTTGAATGAAACTTGAGAAACATTTAGAATATACCTAATAATTTTAATTCAAGTTGAAACAGCTAGAAGATTTACACTTGCATTTACAAATGTATTTAATTCTTTGTCATTAGTAATGACTCACATGCGTAAGTTAGTTGAAGACAATGTTTTTTTCCTTAAAGCAAGTTGTCACACTTTTTTCTAAGTATATGGTTCAATGACAACAATTTGTATGAATAATATAAGTTAATACCTACAATATATTAACAAAAAGAGTAATTTTAGTTTTTTACAAGAAAACTTTCCTGGTGTAGCGATCAAGGTTTTGTACTTCTAAGCAAAAGTACCCCGAGCTTGATCTATTGTAGAAATTGTCCAGACTATAAATAAATATGGTAGTCTGGACAAAGACTATGCATACTTCAAACAAAAATAATGCCTACAAAATGTGAAGAAGTATGGTAGCAAAAGTATTAATATTGCTCCTCCATCAAGTACATATTTAAAGTTATTTACGCGTTTTCAAACTCATTTTTAAACTTAGCATCAAAAAATATAGAGTTCATGTCTAAAAGAGCCCTAATAAAGTACCGAATCATTGTCTGTCAAAATAACAGTGTAACTTAATGTTATGATTTCAACAGTTTAAGCAATAATGATTTCTTACATATTACAAGAATATTAAAAGAATTAATAAAACAACATAAATAAACGAGCATAGTTTAATATAAGACTGAGTTATGATATCTTAGGAATGTCTAGAAAAGCAAATAAATCGTACCGACATGTTGGTTTGCATAAGAAAGTATTTACTATCAATGATTATAGTTACTTATTATCTTTTATTAAGTACTTACGTAAAACAAATGATTACTTCTTTATGTAAAATATTCAGAGGATTGTAAACGCACGATATTAACCTATTTATTTAATTTAAAAATGTTAAATCGTATTGTGAAGTGTAAAGTAAACAAAAACAATATTTTGACAGCTAATCATAATATTAGTGATGTTAGAGTGGAAATAAAACTATCGACAAAAAACTTGCATTCATAAAGTAATTGAAAAACAAAGGATTATAAACTTTAAGAGTAGGTAAACCACAGTTCGTGGATAAGTAAACGCCTATTGCGCAGTTCAATAAAATTATGCCCGATATCTCAACTCGTGAAATATTCATAAAAAACTTAGCCTCCCCATTGAAAAAGTTGGACGAATTTTAATGGTCGAGCAACAGGTTAACTTAAGTCATAATCTGACAAATACACGAATAGGGTTTCCACTCATGTTTTCATTTGCATACGACAATTGATATTGGAGCATGCGCACAATAACAAAACTAAAAGAGGGGGAAACAAAAATAAAATTAAATGAATGACTAACCTTTTTCTGATTTTACAAGCAGTGTTTTATGTTTCCTTTCGGACTCCTCGTATTTGCTTTTCCATTTTTCCACGTATGTTGAGATTGCAATGTTCGCCTCCTTGACGTTGTGTTGCGCATCGGGCGGCGTCATTTTCGCAGTGGTTGCTCGCGGTATCCTTGTAGCCGCGCCGGGAGAGAACGAGACGGCACTCCGAGCAGCCTGACACTGGTTGTTGTTCGACGCGATCGCAAAACCATTATCGGTTCTTCTAATCATTTTTACATTCGATTTTTTATAACGCGCGCGTCGAACGTTCACATCCTCCCGTTTTCATGTATGCATCGTTCTCGCACGTGTCCAAATCAACAGGCTGGTGCGTCGGGCACTGGGAAGTGTTAAATAATTTTATAAATGAGACGTCTTTGTTCTCCGCGTTAAGGAAAATTACGTGCAATATGTTAGGTCCGCGACACCAATAAATTTCATCACGCGCGTTCACTCTAACCAACCTTGAAGACACTTGTATTTTAAATCAATTTAGTTTGATATTGCAATAAATAACTAAACAAAATGTTCAAACTAAAAATACGTGTGCGGTTTAGGTATGTTTGTGTGGTTGTGACATGATAACACGAAGATTCGTCATTCCGTAGTGAGTCACTCACGCCTTGGTGTTTACCTATGCTTTTATCATTAGTTAGTAGGTAGGTACATTATGTTGTGTAGACTCATAGTAGATTATTTAATAGAATTTAGTAAGCTCAGCACGCATGTTCGATTTATTTATATCATTGTTTATTGTCTAGTTTTAAGTAGATTTAAAAGACTGTTAGTTTGTGGTTATCGATTGTTCGTCATTTACAAATGCAAAATCTTTTTGTAGATAAGTACTTACTTATAATAAGTGTAAGTATTTCAACGTCTATTACTTTTCATGATCATTAAATAAATCATTTACTACCATGCAGTTTATATTTTTATCCTTATTTTTTTATGTTTTACTTACATAAGTTATTGATGATTCGTCACATTAGAAATTGCTAATACCTTGACCCGTAATACTCTCACTTTAAACCAACACCACATGAGTCACACGGAACGAATCACTATTCTCTAAACACAAAATAATCGTCCGTCAATCTCTCAAACAAAAATGCAATGAACGTCTCCGGAGGGAGAAACCCTTCTAAATTTAGAATTATTTCCAGTAAAACGACCAAACTGAACCAAATACAAGCGAACTAGCAAACAGTGCAACTCCTAATGGTAAAGACTTAGCAACCAACAAGTCGAAAGTGACATAATTGTCAACCAAGCAATTTGCTGAATTACTCTACACAGCCAGCAATTGCTATGTTTTAAATTAATCTAGAAATCTCCGGACTCCTTCTGAGAATGTGTGCGTATAAACTTAAGATACCTACTATTGTTAATTTTAAAACAAAAGATGAAAACATATTTGGCTTCCTATAAACTTTCCCAATACTTACAAAGGCAGGTACGCATGTTATTATAAATTAACTTCACCATAAATACTACAGCAATTGGACAGAATGTTAAAGAACATTGACTTTTGAGAAATTAAACGGACCTCGCCAAGGCTTCCACAATAGTCGTGTGTAATTTTAAAGCCACCAAAAACATTAAAGTGGCAAGTAAACCTGTATAAGAAATAAGCCAGATAGCCTTACAAAATCTTACCATACTTGGAAAGGGGGTCAGGACATTGGGTACTTTGTACCACGTTCGAGTAGGTAGGCTACGATCACTGTCTAACCTACAAGCACTATTTGCGTAATAATATTGTTGTCATATGGAGGTAGTGGTAAATAATTACAACTCACATTTTTAATGGAGTATAATGTACAGCTAGTGTAAAATGTTTTCAAAACAATTAACTGTTTATTTGTAGAGTCACCTATCCGGTGTGTAAAAAAAACTGATAAGTGGGTAGCTCATTTTTCAATTGCGACATGAATGAGGTTACATAACTTTTCATTAAGATTGTTTTAAAAAAACTATAAGAGGTTAACAATCTTTTAAGAATACCCTTCACTTTGTAGACACTTCCATAGTCATTAATACAACAACAAAGAACAAGGCCAACAGTGCTTCGACCCTAAGTAACCTATTTTTGTGTATATTACACGGTAATGCCATATGCTCACCAAGGAGAATAAAAGATACTAAAAACTTCTTATGCTTATTAAAAAAACAGTTAACAAGCAAGTAAAATGCCGCAGATGCTAACATTTTATTTGTGTGTTAGAAGAGTCTGTCTAAAGACCTTTGCGTAGATGTCAAGAATTCAAAGTTTACATGTAATTCTACAGGCACATCTACTAACACGTGTTTTGAAGCTAACTTTGGTAACTAAGTTATGTATATTACCAACTTCATGGTACCCACGCCACGCACCATCGAAATTCATACTATAACCCTATATTATATCAATGTCGGTAACTAAACAAACTAATATATTGAATAAGTTTCCTTTAAATTATGTTTATATCACTTGTTTTTGCCTATGGCCATTACCTACCAGTCTTTTGAAGATCGTAGTTTAGATCCGGCTAGACGATTTGCGTAATGGAAAAACAAACTTACCAACTTTCACATTCGAAATATGGAAAAGGTTGTCTAATTAATCACTCGTAGAATGTTAAAGTTTACTTATTATGGTTAAAAAAACCTAAATTCGGGAAAAATATTGTCAGGTACTAATTTAAGAAAAAAACAAGTTTATCTTGTTATTTAAAAGCCTTAGCTAGCACAAAACTAAATACATAAAACCAACATGCTTCGTGTGTGGGCTAGGACAGACGGTCGTCTAGCTAAAAACTTTATAACTCCTGTGTCTCGTACGTAAGTGTAGCCCATTTAGCGCAATCTCGTAATCCAGAAAGAATGCGTAAGCTTCCTGACTCATTCTTGAATAAAAACAGGTTCACTGACATACAGAATCATTCAACTTTATTGTAGTACATCCATTGTTACTATGCCACCTCTACAAATGTTATTAAAGTTGGTAGTTATATTTACTTATTATTTACTTATTGTATACATACTTATTTATTTATTATTTATTTACGGTTTTTGCACATACAAAATACATAGTAAAAATGGTTATAGCAAAATTTTTGTACAAAGGTACAGCTTATTTCAGGATGAAATTTCTTCCAGCTGACCGATGACTGGAGAGTTGGATACAGAAAGCAATTCATTGTGCAAGTAAAATATAATAAGAAATAATATTTGAGTATTTATTGTTAACAAAAAGAAAAATACATAAAATAAATACAAGTATATATAATACATACAAAATATAATATATACATACATAAATATAATATGACAACAATAATTCTAACAGAGTGAAAAATAATACTCCTTAACTCGTCTTTTGAAGAGGGATATAGTTCTGGACTCGCGAATTTCATATGGAAGCTGATTCCATAGCCTGACTGCATGAACCGTGAACGAGTATGAGTAGAAGTCTGTTTTATGCGAGGGTGTCAGCAGTAAGGTACGGAGATTGGACCTGCAAGGTTCATCCAGAGAGTGAGCCAAAGAGAATCGTTGGGATAGGTAGGAAGGGGAACATGGATTATTAAGGACATTGAACAGAAGGCAAAGGATACGCAAGTTTCTACGAAACCTAATAGGGAGCCAGCCGAGTTTCTTTCTGAATTCAGATACCTGATCGTACTTTCGTAGTCCGAAGATAAAACGTATGCTGAGATTAAGAATACGTTCTAACTTATTCAGTAACTCTTCAGTTATATCTGAGTAAACAGAATCTCCGTAGTCTATTATAGGATGGATAAGACTTTGTGCCAGACAAACTTTAGTTTGAAAGGGCAGATAACCCTGGAGACACCTTAACGCGTGAAAGGAATGGTGTACCTTGCGACTCACCTCGTTCACATGCGCACACCAAGAGAGGTTGGACTGTAGCATGACGCCTAGATTATCTACCTTGTCAGTTATAGTGATAGGAACCCCATCAATGGATAAAATAGGTAAGGAACATAAGTCTAGACTGTCACAGAAGTATTTGTTACCTACCACTATAGCTTTGGACTTGTGAGGGTTAATTCGAACGCCGAAGGACTTTGTCCAATCGCTTATATTAGACATGTCAGAATTTAACATGGTGAACGCAGAAGCGGCATCTGAGGCTGAAAAATGGCGGTACAGCTGCAAGTCATCAGCATACAAGTGAAAATTAGAAGAGATAGTTTTTGTAATGCAGTTAATAAATAGAGAAAACAGTAAAGGTGACAGAACTCCACCCTGAGGCACGCCCGCAACAACATCACACCAGTCCGAGTGAACCTCGTCAAAGCTGATACGCTGCGAACGGCCATGAAGGTAAGAGTTGAACCACCCTAAAGAAGAAGAAGAAATATTTAAAGATTGAAGAACTCCCAGAAGAACATCGAAATCGATTGAGTTAAATGCATTACATTACTTACTTTTATACTTATTTACAAATCATTGTATAACACCAACAAATAAACAACCTGCTATAAATTTTAACTTCCGCAAAAATATCAAGATCTAGAAAACAAAAGAAAACGTGTATTTAAATTTAAGGAAATAGATAAGTATAGATAATATGTTAAATTACAAATTCGTAATTATTCATTAATTTAGCGATAATTGATGACGTGATTGAACACTACATACTTACGAAATTATCGGTAAAATAATATAGATAAGATATGATACGTAATTCTGGAAAAAGGTTACTTATTTCTCGGAAAACAATATGTTCGGTCAACTATAACGTGTCATAAGGCTATATTGATAAATATATTATCTAAAAAAAACATTTAACAAACTCAGAAAACATTAGCTAACCATTAAATGTAAAAGCCGTTAGTTTTCCGTTAACGTTATTAATGACATAGTTATAAATGAAGCATTTAAAATGTTATAATGACCATATTTCCAAATGATTTTTGAATAAAATAGAGTTTAATTCCTATAATAAAGAACACGGATGTTGAAATTTACACAGAATTATTTTTAATGAGTTGGTTATTCTTAAGTTGACACTGCTATTTAGATTAAAGATAACCGTAAGTATTTTCCTACTATTATAGACTGCATGTCTAGATTTGGTGTCTATTATTTTTTATTGTGTGTTAATTGTGCGCCATAAAATTACCTGTAACGGTAAAAATATTAAAGCATAACAACTCTAAAGTCTAACTTCTCAACTTAAATGAAAATTACTTAATTAAGGGAGTACTTATTCCTAAAACTTAAATAACCCTAAACATTTATGAATCTATACGAAATATAAGCAACATTTCCTGCCTATTTGTAAAGTATTGTAAAGGTTTGGTAATTCAGCCTCATTTTAAGAACACAAAACAAGATTTTTATTTAAATTTCCGGAGGGTAATGACCGCCGCTAGTTCTTGAACTTCGACTTTAAGGATATGTCTGTTAGGCAGTAAATATTATCTTCGAAAAATAATATTGCACAAAAATTAATATTATGTTAATAAAGCAATATTAGATACACAAATTTTATCGTATAGGTTTGAGTACTGCGGGACATCACTATATTTTGTCAATAATTGTCATCTTTTATTAAATGGTAATCAGCGCCATCTACTTAATAATGATATAAACTTTGGCATTCGCAGCGTTGTTTGTTAACAGCAACTTTTTGTAGCAATAACCCGGAAGGCTGTAAATATTGAAGGGTGCACTTAATAGATGTCGCTAGCTTTGTGGTGAAATCATACAAAAAGGAATGAATTTTAATCATATGTAATTACTATACATATAAAATTCTCACATCATAATGTTAGTTACCTTACTCCTCCAAAACGAATTTACCGATTTTTTCATAAATTTATAAGGGTTGTCTACCCATTCGTTAGGTATCCAGAGGCCTTATCACGAATAACTATGGAACTAATGATTTTTTTACAGCGCCCCTAGCGTTAGCGGATGTAAAAGTTACTAAACCTAGCGATTACAAATATTTTAATATATTTTTTTGCTTTTGTTGTCATTTTATGAACGAAACACAACCTAGAGATGAATAGAAGATGTGATCATTGCTTTCGTAGTTCCTAGTTACGACCAAATTATGTTAAAACACGTAAGTCGGTAAACTCTAATCGGTAGGTAGGTATCCTCTTTTAAACTGAATCATAAGATAACTTGCATATACACTTATTTATTTTTCTATCCTTCCTATAACTGTACTAGTAAGTATTAAAGGTAGGTACCTAAATACGAAATTAGGAAGCTCTGTGTGTCTGTGAATTAAAATATTTTAATCTATAGGTACATGCACAAAATTGTATCATATCAATTAAGAATAATTTCATCGAAATAAATACTTAAAGCTAATAAACATCCAACCTTCAAATTTAACGATATTAAAAAAATAATTTGCTACATGCACATGCTTCGCAATTATATAATTTTGGCCTACTTGCTCACGAAAAAAAAATGGTGCCCTAATCACGAATAATTTTTAAATCGCATCGTTAACGTATCGGACTTTCGATACGAAACAAAAGCATAGTTGACGATAGAGGCGGCCACAAAACACGTTTATACCGCTACAGTTAACCTGATGCGATATGTTTTGTGTGTGTGCCAAATAAATAAATAAATACGAATGCAACGATCACGACTCGGATTGAAACATGGGTCGAAAGTAAAAAAAATATCAAGTTTTGAAAAATACTCCTGATGCTAAATTTAGTTACCTACTTTATGCCATTACCTACTTTTAAGTTTTGTACTATGCCGCTACTCTAAGGCCAGTGCTACAAACCCCATGAAACGAAAAAACAACATCTCACCATTAAAAAAATCAGTAGAAAACAGTAGGTAAACTATAAAAGGCAGATTTCATACAGTTCTCATATAATAAAAACTTACATAAATTGTTACCTACAACATAATAAAAAAACAAAAATCTATGTAAAATTATTTTCCACATTCACCCTTAATTCGAGGTTTCAAGTGCGATTAAATGTAATTAATATGTATATTTCTTTGTATGTATTGAATAAAGTTATACAAAAAAAAATTGTCTCATCTTCAGTATTTTCAGATTTATTTCCCAAAAAAACTTTTTTCAAAAAATATATGTATAGGTACCTAGTGTAGGTAATAGGTGTCGCTAAAACGCTAATTGAAAAACAGTTAAAATTAGGAATGAAACAGAAACAGAGCCATCGATGTAAAAACCGCTAATCTACTGTTAAAGCTGAGCTTTTGACAATGTATAAGAGACTAGTGGCCGCCTGCGACTCCGTTCGCGTGGAAGTCGCTTTCCCGTGGAAATGAGAAGTTTTCTCGCAGTAAAAAGTACCCTATGTGTTATTCTGATGTTTAACCTATATTACTGCAAAGTTTCATCAAAATCCATCCAGTAGTTTTTACGTGAAAGAGTAACAAACATCCATACACCCTCACAAACTTTCACGTTTATAATATTAGTAGGATTCGTTTTTAATCCTACATACAATCAAGTCATTTCATTTCATTTCATAAATCAGCAGGGTTGGTAACACTGGCTAAGGCTATCCGTCGGTATTCTGCGGAACCTTCCCCTATGCTTAGTGTAATCCCGCTTTGCAAAAAATAGTAGGTAAAATAATCTCGGAAAACGTCAAATGCGTCCTGCATGCCCCGCATCCCTATAGTAGTGGTTATTAAAATTTGTTGCAAACTAATGTGATTATTTTATGATATTTTTAATAAAAACCATACAATTGTTGAACGTTAAGCTCTCGTTACATAGACGTTACGTTTGTTTAGATTTATGTAATTTTGGTAATTAAGTAGTAAAAGAATCAACTATGGACGTTAAAGGATTATGTTTTCGTTATTGCTCTATAATTTATACGTATTACTGTAGGTACACTTTTCTAAATTTTGGACGTCTATAAATGGTGTCTTTAAGAATAAGTATTAGATTTTAAAAATAAGATTATTACTAGGTTCATCAAAATAATATAAATTAAGTATAGGTACCCTCTGTCAAACTCCAGTTATGGCCATCTGATATCGGACACCTAAATATACAAAAAATATTCACAATTAGACAGACGCTTTATTTGCTGCTCATTTAAAAACGATAATAAACACTAGAAACGGTTTACTAGTATTCAAGTACAAGATGAAAAAAAAAACATTTCAAAAATACCTACACTGATCGAACGTACCTAAGTTTGTAATTGGGTCCAGGCATATACCCAGATCCAATTATGAATTTAGAAAAAAAATAAGTGTAAAATTCCATTGGGGTTTTAGGTTAGAGTGTATAATTAATCTTTCGTTATCAATGGTTCCACCAATATTAACAAAAATTAACAACACAGTTACTCCTGTCATTTAAAAAGCCTATAAATGTGCCTACTGGCGGCGCTATACTTATAAAAAATCTAAATTTTTTCAAATGAAAATACCTACGTCTGACGAAAGGGCTATTGTCTACAACGAAATTGCGGATAGCCCTCAAATTTTATTCCATAGCACTTTGAATACTGGCACGACTGATTAGAGTTGCTATTTCAATGAAATAATTTACCAGACTATTTATTTTTGAAGTAATGTCAATAAAAAACCATAATTGGTCCACAGCCATATATGGTGCTCTTACCTTACGTGGGTATTGCCAAGACTTAATTCTGCGCTTCCACCGCATTTTCAAAAGTCCCGCATTCAATTTTTATTAACTTTCACTTACTACTTACTTATTTTCGATTGATTTTCGTGTTGCCTCTTGTGTGTTGTGCCTTTGTGATAGGTATGTAGGGGAGACCGAGGAGAGTTGTGACAATTTTTACTTTATGGGCGATCAAGAAACACTTCACAGGTATGAACTATGTGAATTTATTTAGCGACATTACTACTGTTTTCAAAACAATCACGAAACTTAATCAGAGTATTGTGGTTTCTGAAAAAACCAACAAAATCAAAAACCACTCCTTTTGTCACAACTCTCCTGCCAGCGAGGTAAGTTTTGACAGGTACCGAGGTCAGTTGTGACAGCATTGTATGTAACTTATTGGGTATAAAAAATACCAATACAACTTTTTTTTTTGCTTAAAAGTACTTAATTTTCCTTAAGTACCAACTAAAAAAGGTCAACATTAACATAACAAGTAATTATATTGTTTTATCAACTTAAAATGGCATCGCTTTGAAATCAATCATATTATAATTATAATCCATCCAAAATCTAATCTGATTCTCTTATCTAATCAATTTGCAATTATGACAAACGTATTGCAAGTTTTCTCCAGTATAATCCACTGCCCATTCGAATTGCTATTTGCATAAGCTTCAAGGCAAACCAAGCAAAAACAATTGTTTTCTGCTTCTTCGTCATCACTTGTTCTCTTCTTCTTATAAGTCTTCTTTGGTTCTTTCGGTTTCTTTTTTCCCACGCATAAAACACGCTTCTTAACATTCTTAGACTTTCTATTAGCCTCTATAGCTGCTTTTTCATCCTTCGTGGGAGTGTCAGTAAGGACAGCAGACTTGACTTTACGTCGGTTTGGTAAATTCTTCAAGAGCCAGGTCGTAGGTTTCGATACTAGCAGTTCATCAGTCTTTCGTGTATATTTGTTAGGCATTAGGTACCTACAGACTAACACACAAACATCTAAAATTATAAAGAAAAACATTGTAGAAAAAGACCCACAGAAAAAACTGAGCAAGATAGGCGGATTTTAGACAGCCTGTCACAACTCGCCTAGGTGTATAAAATAACAACATGCTTCGAATAATAATTCATAATATTTCCTAAACACGATGCGCACACAAAGGAACAATCCATTGTTTTGAGACTTGAATAACTTTATAACATAAGAAAAAATAAGACAACAATGCACATATAGTACAACTTGATATAAATCTAAATGAAATTTTGAAGAAAAACTTACTTTTCGTATTTTTTTTACACAGACGACATATTAACGTAACCGCTTGCTTGGGCCGCCAGCAGGCAATTGAGCCAAGTAGCGCGTCTCAAAAGCGACAAAAAAGCCGTTGATGCCACCTCGCTAACTATAATAGGTAGGAAGGAATCGTCCTTGTAACAACTCACCTCTGTCACAACTCTCCTAGGTCTCCCCTAAACATTTCCATTTTTTTTTAGTTGGTTCCTAAAGGGTTGGTTCCTACAGGACTTTAGACTTAGATTTCTCTGTCCGTCCGTCCGTCTGTCTGTCTGTCACCAGGCTGTATCTCATGAACCTAGACACTTTAAATTTTCGCCAACAATTTACTGAAGTATTTCTGTTGCTTTTAAAACAGCAGCAGCATCATTACTATCATCATCAATCAGCTAATCGTCGTCCACTGCTGGACGAAAGCCTTTTTTAGTTTCTATTTAAGCGCAAAGGGATAATTTTAGTTCTTTACAAAATGTTCGAACAAAAGATGTTATATAAAAACAGTCGTAAACAACCGCCCAAGTGCGATTCGAACTACCTACCTACTAGTGGCCGCCCGCGACTCCGTTCGCGTGGAAGTCGGTTTCCCGTGGGAATGAGAAGTTTTTCCACGGTAAAAAGTACCCTATGTGTTATTGACATGTATAACCTATATTACTGTAAAGTTCCATCCAAATCCATCCAGTAGTTTTCACGTGAAAGAGTAACAAACATCCATACATCCTCACATCCTCACAAACTTTCACGTTTATAAGATAAGTAAGATTATATTTCTTTTTGGATAAAAACAGTTTTTTGTATTCCCTTTTGGGCCATTGTTTTTTTTGACTAGTTTAATAAAAAAATTGCTTTGATTTTGCTGTAATAATATCAGGAGTTATTTGGTTAATTAGATTTTTTTATTTAAATAATCTAACTATTACCTAAATTAATAGTAAAATCTAAACACGAACCTCTCTTACTCCCTGTAACACGTTTTGGGCGCCATCGGTATTTAGGGTTAGGGTGACATCACTTGAATTTTTTTATTCCTATCAAGTTTGAGGGATATTTAGATTTTTTTAATCAAATACAGTAGGTACTGACAATAATAACTAATAAAGATCTACTAACAAGATCCCTAAAGTAAGTTCAACTCGTAAGCGGAAATATTCCGTGATTAGGAGTATTTTTTAAGCCTTTCCATTTTTCCGGACTTACTTTTTTTATTGTCACTAGAGGGTCCATACATAAATAATGTCTTTGGGGCTAATTTTTCAATAAATATGAGGACATTTAACAATAAAACTAACTACAGCCATAGATCAAAAAACTAAAATATGATCAACCCCACAATAGTTTTAAATACCGTTCTCCAAAACAACAGTTAGTCGTAAGTTTACATTGTAAGCCGACACCAGACATACCTACACACACGTAGCGTAGTATAGCGCCGGCGGGCGGGGTCTACGCAGAGTAATACGACGCGCGCCGTAGGTAGGGGGGGGAGGGAAAACCCGCCAATTTATGTCTCATTTGACGGTTAAGTCAAGGTTTTTTTGCAATTGCATGAATGTTGTAATAGAATTTTTCGTTTTGGCGGCTTTTTTTTTTTTTACGGTGAAAAATTTGTCGAAAGTTGGGTCCATAGATTTACACTAGCAATTACTTACTAGCTAAAAAACTATCTTAATGTAATGTTACTAAGTATTAAAAGGTATTTTGTAAATTGTAATATCAAATAGAGAAAAATTCAAGCCTGAATTTCCCAAAACCACGCAGATTTTCCCCTAAACAGTGTATCAAAAGGGGAGGTGACTCAGTACAAAATCAGCCGCGGTGCGGCCCGCGCGTTCAGCGCGACACCATTCCCTGTGCCCAACGATAAAAAAGTAATTAAAAATAAAACAACCTCAAAAAAACAAAACGTGACCAGCACAGTTCTTTTTTCGAAAAATGAAATAGTGATGTGTAATCGAAAAAACGATTGAATGATAAGCGAGTCGTCGAAGCAACGGCATTAGGAATTGATTTTTTATGGCGTGATTTAGCTTTTGTGGAGGATTAGGCTTTGTGGAAATCGAATATTGATTGCGGAAAGTTTTTTCAGTTTTGTGTTAATTCCTAATAAAAATTCCCTAAACCTTAATAATATATTTTACACTTTTCTTTTAAAGGAAAAATTAACGGAAAAAAAGGCTCGTAATATTGTCCTTTAGTATATTGGAAAAAAGTAAAATTTAAATAATGCTTTTATTTTATTAATTTTAATCTTCTTAAAAATTAATTTAGGAATGGATTTACGGCTTTATCATTTTATTTAATTTACATCAAGGATATAAAAATAGCTAGGTACATTGTTACTATTTTCTTTCCAAATTCTTACTACACAAAATTTGAACTACCTTTTATGTCGGTGTAAGTAGGCAAATAATAGAAACAATTATAGGTACTGTAACCTAAGTTCATATAAATTTTTTGGTGAGAAAAATTTAAAACTGTGTTCATTTATTTTTCAATTGTGACAACCGATTGTATTTACTTAAACATATTTTTACTACAAAAGCGAGAAATCATTAAATACAGCACAAAATGACACACAAATCCAAAATGGCGGGTGAATAGCACGGAAGCGCGCGGCCTTACGTGTTCCCTCTGCCTTGACTTGATGCTTTAAAAAAAATATGGAAACAGGCAGCTTATTCATATATTAGTTCGTTAGTTAAGGTTTTTTTTATCTATTCAATATTAGTTAGGTGAGACAAGTGAGTTGGCATCTAGTTAGAAAAATAATACCCATAAAACTTAATTATTTATTTACCTTTTATGCACATTTAGGTAGCTGAAGGATTATAAATGAATAGTAGTGAGAAGTTTTTGCGTTTTTTGATATGTGTATTTTTTCTTTGTTTTGAAATCGTTATAATTTTTTAAGAAAATCTTTAAATTAATTAACTACGTTCCAAGAATAACGGCAGGTTCTTATCGATGACATATCTACATTTCAATTCATTCAGTATCCATCAATTTTTAAAATATTTATCACTTTTAAACATTTCGATTAAACGTGCTTTATGGTCGATTTAAAACGAGACCTATTTATTATGCAATACGGTGGTTATTTGGCAATAGACGTACAAGGGATACTAGTGATGTGTTGCAAAATGTGCAGTGAATGAAGCTGTCAAGGCTAACAGCTGTTAGTGCTCTTAAAAGTAATTCGGCATATCGTGACTTGAATAGCCATCTATCTATCTTCAAATTGGGTCTGTATTAGAATACGTTTGATAAGAAATCAATTTTTTTTTTAGTTCAAATATTATTATTTTCATAATTTACTTGTGTTTCGATGCAAGTATCTACCTACTTACGTCATTTTTTTTAAATTAATGTTTTTTTATCGGAAATTAAGCAAAAAGGCACTTTAAAAAAATGGTATCATGTAGGATTGCTTTACTTTATTGAGTGTATCTAACTATTTTCTATGAGGCACAATCAAGCAGAAACGAAGTTAACTACTTTCTTATTATTTCGCTTTTAACAGTGGACTACAATTTTACGTAAATACATATTTAAGTGTGTTTTCATTTATTCGTCTCGCTTAAAGTAAGAAATACTTAATATACTTGTTTAATTTTGTTTTGTAAAGAAATGGTTTTTAAAAATATACCTACTTCGATCGACTTTCATTATCTTGTTAATTAACTATGAAATGTCAAGCCCTTTAGGTAGGTACCTACATAAGTATTCGTTTTTTAAACTTATCTTTAAATCTAATTGAAATTAAAATCTAAGCTTATGCAAACATTTCATCGCACCGACCAGACTGCACAGTAAAATTGGTTTAATCTCCTAATTAATTTTAATCTCGTTAATGAGTTCTTTGAACCTCACCCCCTTCTTTCCCACCCTTTTGTGACGTGTTCTGACGTAAGACTTTCAAATGTCATCAGTTCACGCAACGCCCACGCACATCACTATATTTACCAGGACGCTATTGTGTAGGTGGAAATAATAAACAATAGTAAAAACATGCGTTATTATTACGTAGCTTCATATTACGTTTATACATAAGATGGAAAAAACGATAATCTTAGTAAGCGTAAGAAAAGTACCGATATTGCAACAGAAAAAACGATAACGTTAAAACTAAAAACCGTTGCTTCTAAAATTTTTAATTAAAATATCATACCCACGATGCTACGTAGCATGTAGAACAAATTTGTCATAACATTAAGCCTCTGTAATACTCCTGTGAGCTCCCAAACGGAATAAACTTTATCTGTCATATCATATATTTATTTCCATGTTGCGACGTCAAATCAAATTAATGGAAGCGAAATGCTTGCACGGGTGTATGATTATGTATTGTATTAGCAGATATTTGTATAATTACTGTTGCATGTTTGTATGATTTAATATTGCAGACTATATTTGTTCCATGCTTATACAATGGCTTTTTATAGGTCGCACTCGCAGTCATAAACCTACTTTAGAGAAAAAATATATAGGTATCTACCAAATATTAATACGTAAAAATTAAATGGAAAATTTTACTTAATGCCTTTAAATTTAGGGTCTTCATCACCCATACGATCTTTACGAGGGGAGAGCGGCTTAGGCACGTAGACCTTGGAAAAAAATATTATACCTACGTGCCAGCCTGTTTTTTTGTGGACACAAAAAAGTACAAAATTAAACAACCTAGTTACCTACTTCACTGAATTGCCTAATAAAAAATAACTATTATTTCTCCACAGAACCCAGTTTTATTTTACCATGTGAAAATGATATAAAATATACAAAAAGGCTGTTACAAATCGACGACAATAAACAAATAAATATAAGAGAAACGTTGACAATAACTTAGAATTAGTAAAACAAATATACAAAATAAAATGTTGAATAACAACGTGAGATCCGAAGCGGCTCATTACACAAATATGTGACGTAACATTACTAAACAGTGCAACCAAACTTGTAAAGTGAAAGTCATCTCAGTGCGTTGCTGTGGCTGTATGTGACCGCACCTGTGCCGTGCTGTGAAAAAAAAACCGCGCATCCTGACGTTGACAGCTAATAGTGTTGGGATAAAACCGTAAACGTGAGCGCGGTGGCGTAAGGAGGTTGTGTTATATTATTATTGTGTGGCGTGAGGCGGCAGTCCGACCAATGACGCCGTGGGTCCCGCCCCCGCTGGGGGCGCCTCGCCTCTGCCTCCTGGTTTTGCTCCTGACACTAAACGCGGGTAAGTACTAGTATATTTCAGTACGGCTTCCTTGTTGAGGAAATTCGGTAAATTGTTAATGTAAGGCACGCTATTAAATTAAATGTACGAGGCATTGTTGAGCCTGGGTTCAAAATTAGTTTAGTTTGGTATTCACCTACCTGACTCTTGAAGATTATTTCTTCCGGTTCCTGGAGCGGTACCAAATTATTGTTAAGTGTCTGTTGGTAAATGTCTATCTTAGGCCTATAATTTAATTAATTTAGTAGGTATCTCCTTAACAAGGATTTTTTTAAAGAAGTCTGTAAATAATAAATAGGTACATTATACGACTTCATTTTTGCTATGTTTATTTCGTCATATCTTAATTGGGTGATTTTAATACACTAGGTACCGATCGAAATGCCTCGAAACCTATTTCGGAGTTAAATAAAACAAAAGCCGTTGACTTAACCGGATGAAGATGTAGCTACTAACAATGTCCTTGTGAAGGACAAAAAACCAGTTGTAATTGTAGAAGCTTTAGAACTGTTAGATCATCCCACAATAGGTACCTAGGTACCATATACCTACTTACTTAGATCACAAACAATCGGAAAAACCAATCCATTACTAATTAGACAAGAAGACACTAGATTAAGTGAAAGAAAACAAAGCGAGATGAAAAACGTCTTTTGTAAATACAATTTAATTAAGCTTTTGACTTAATGTGTATGATTGTAAAAAAAAAAACTCTTAAATCTTCTTGAGACGAATCTTATGTACCTATTAGTTAGGTTATCGTATCATTGGATTAATTATATCTTTAAGAAAAACCGCAGGTCGAAATGAGTAAGAAGGCACCATTAGGTACACGGTAAACACTTAATGTATCTAATATAACTATCTTTACTTAAATCTATGAACATAGTTACGGACAATAGATATTTATTCACGTTAAGACCTTTAGGTAACCTTAACTTTATTATCTGCACATAATTTTATTACACACATTGAATGACTTCATGATCACCATGATCTGAATCTACAAGGTAACACTTACCTCATGCACACATAAATCTTGAAAGCAATCGCATATTAGTTAATAATCCTAGACAAAAATAACATCAAGTTGTTTTCTATAAAAAAAACATTTTCGCTTTTTCCTTAATAAAAAACCGGTTAAATTTAGCACACCACAAAACTTTTCCATCAGAGCAAAACTTGTAAAAGATTTCGAGTTATAAAGGCTCGTATTATTTCCTCAGCAACACACTTTATTTGATAACATCGGCAAAGCCGTTGCGAAATACCGGAAAGTAAAAAAAATTGCCAGGTCATTGACTCCGCTACGTAAATAACTAGTTGTCATCACTAGTCAAGCGTGAGCACCGTCAGTATAACAAAACAACTATTAATTATAGTTTTAACTACGAAATTAACATTTATAATGAACTTGAATATAAAAAAATCAAGTTCATTACAAGTTGGATAAAAACAAAAAAATCTAAACGTTAAGTAAAAAAATAAAATGAGTTTTACATTCAATCAAAAATCAGCAATAAAATCGATATCATTTACCTCTTTTTAAAAACTGCCAACCCTATCAGTCCCGCGTTGGGCGCCAAAATTCCAGCCATTCTCTTTTCTCTATTTTCTTACCGGCCATTTTCTAGTATTACTTCCCGGTGTGCCCGAGTATTCCGCCACTACGTGAATTTGTATTGTCATTGAGTCACGTCTGGGAGACACTCGCAAAGTCCGCGCGTCTCGTTAGCCTGAAGTGTTGGCGGGTTTTTCTTGACAGCTAGTTGACAGTTAGAGACCTTTCTTTGCTTTTTTGTAAAATAAAAAAAATTACGTCAATGAAACACGGCTTTGAAAAACGTTTAAGTGACTTTTATAAATTGTTTTCTTTATCAAATAAACAACTAACCAAATAAAATGTAACATTCAACCAAGCCATCTACTTTCGTCTACTACCTTTTTACCTTTAAAGCTTTTTAATAATTGCGTCCTCAAATAAATACTTAAATTGAAATTGATTTTTTTAATTAACATCTTAATATTTTCATGTAACTATGATTCATTTTGCCATACGGAAATAAGTAAAATTAACATATTAATTACCATGAGACACTTACTTAGGCAGGACAACCACAAGGCAGCCAATGGAAATCAATAAACAACTCTCACTTATCTCGAAATCCTTTTAACAATCAAATCTTAGCTTCCTGAGTTCCTATCAACCCCCTAAATTATATGCACCCTATTATCCCATCCATCTTTTCTCAACGATATCATGGACACCCTACTCCATTAACATAATACGCTCGCAATCCAGTCATTAACCGTTGAGTGACAGAGATAAAGGTATACAGCTGTATACAAGCGTCTCTGTCACTCGTCGGCCACTGACTAGAATTTGGACGGAAGTAGGGATGTTGGGTCGATTATTTAGGAAAGCAGAGAGAAAATGTTTTACGAAATCGTTTAGGAGTTGAAATGGTGGAATTACGTTGACGAATTGTTAAGTAAGAAACTTTGAATTAGTAAGAAAAAAAGGCGACGAACTTAAATTTTGAAGATAAGTTATTAGTTAAGAGTTAACTGTAGAAACCTAGGTAGATGTTTGAAAAAAGGTATCAGTAGGAAATTTTTAAGTTCGCCAACACAAAATGCAAATTACTTTTAAAAAATATTTTTATTTAGCACAAAAGTAAAAGCTTAAAAAGTCACTCTGTAATCTACTTACACAAAATAAATAAAAAGTCTTTGTAAAGCATTATTACGTCAAATTAATCAATACGTAAGTTATGATAAGAAACCAGTTTTAAAACACGTTCTTATTTATTTTTAACAAACTTCCTAAAAGATGGAGGTTGTTTACCTATTTGGCTGGTTTTTTTTATCTTGACTGTACTTATACCAGAAAAAGTTCAGGTGTCGGGGCCAATCTTATGAAACGATCTTTTTGTTTTGTATTTCGATTCTAAGTTTTTCCATGGTCTATTTTATGGTGCTCATTAAATCTATTCATGAGCACACTTGCGTTTAGTTTAGGCCTGACTGAACAACGATTACCAATAGCAGAACAAAAAAAAGCGTGTTAAAAAGGCTAAGATGTTTAATTCGCGAATTTTGTCCGCCTCTTGAACTTCAGACTCATGTTATTTAAAAATCACCTGTCATCTCTTCTTTTAGCAACTGCAACTATAGGATATTACCATCCCTACCACTGGCTCGTAGATTTGCATACGTTACTTTAGATTGGTCCTTTTCCCGGTTCAAGTCATTATTTTTTTTTGCAAAATGGAAAGTTTATCTAGTATTTTTTTTTCTAACGTGGTTTGACAAATGAATGTTTGGTCATACCTTTCTTGTCTAATGACTGGATACCCTTTTTCCCGTATTAAATATTCTTATGCGTTGTTCGTAAGAAATAACTACTTATAAGGAGCCTCTAGACTGCAACTGTGTTAACATAAAACGATATCGAACTTAATAGATACAATTATTGAAACCATCATTTGGTTTTAATTGCCTTTGCCTTTCTACAACCGAAGCATAAAGTTTGCATGTTCTAATCTTATAGCCCTATGTACGTAGGTGTCTTTGATTGACGAGCCTTCTTTACCTACTTCAAAATAAAAGAGACCTATTTCTTGTACTATGTATTAATGTTATTTGCGATAAGTTTAAACATTCCAAAATTTTTAAAATCCGAAAATAGTCTGTCAGCCATTGGCAACTTCCGCCAGACCCACTTCCCGAATCGATTTCTTCAGTCTTGCTTCTAACACACAGCCTTGTTTAGCATCTATCTATACATCGAATAAATACATACATACCTATAGACAGAGTGCTGAGCAAACATGATAGACGATGGCAAACGAGGGTGAAATGAAAAGGGGGTCGTAAGAGAAGATGTGAAACAAATCGGGATTGTGATTGCGTTTAGCCGACTTCTGAAAGGTTAGTTGGAAGATTCCACAATCGCAAATACATCAAGGTTAAAAATCCCTTTTGTAAAAACATATTACATTCGAGGAATAGAAAAAATAAAACAAAAAAAAAATTAAGATTTCATACATTATCACAATCATCGAAATAAAGATGTCACTAAAGTACCTATTAGAGTTCAATAAGTTACCTGCCTTTTTTTACCTTTTTTTTAGTAACAACCCATCTTTGTCAGTTAATTGAAAATACCTTGTAAAGGTTCTAACTTTTCAAAAGGGTAACTTACGTAACTTGGTACAATTTTACTGGACAGCTTTATTAAAAATTTCCATTCTACAATATCTACCTTATTGCTTTTCGAGAAAGAAACGATTTCATATTATAGATACGGGGTGTAAAAAGACTGCTTCCGAAAACAAAAACTGGGCATTGCTGCAGGGGTATTGTTACGGTTTGAGCAAAAAAAATATTTTGTATGTATAAAATAGCTGATGTGTGACCAACAGTTGATGTGTGAGCGATGATTTCAAGCGGCGAATATGACTTTTCAATCCATTTTTTTTTTAATTGAGTTTACTGGGTATACTGTTATTGAATTAAGTTACTATTGAGGCTCAAGAATACATGGTTTCAGGCTTGTGGTCTTTTTACACCCGTTATATTACATACAGTCGTAGGTAAAAGCAATTATCCAAATATATGTTTGGATGTGAATGCGAATGTTTTATATTTTTAAACGTTCAGAACTTCAAAATTCCTTCCATACACATTACAGTCTACAAAATTCGCGACCCATCGCCCCCACGAGAAAACCACGTAAGTGCGGATTCGGCAAAAAAGGGGCGCGAACGCAGCGTAATGCGATTTGCCTTTATTAGATACTTCTCACGTTAGAGGTTCAATTCGATACAGTGTGTGAGAGCGGGCTGTTAATGTTTATAGATCAATTACTTAAGTACTGTGGTGTTATTTTTGCTTTCCCTAAAAATATAAACAAAAAAAACTTTTTTTTTAATTTTTTCTCGTACTTTCTCATGATTACCTTTCAACGTGTTTTTTCGATATTTCATTAAAATTCCAGAGAACTAAAAAATCTATAGATACACAATCGTTGACGATGCAATGTTGTAATCTATTACGTGTAATATCGCACCCGAACCTATTTCATTACTCCAGCTTGTCTCGTTTTAGCAAACGAGCTTGGAAATGTATAACAAAAGTGCGTTAAGTGTACGGGTTGGACTGCCCCAGACGTACGGGGGCGACTGTAGGGCTGTGCCAAATAAAAAAATAATAATGAACAGACATATATCACTACATAGTATAAAACAAAGTCGCTTAACGCCGTCTGTGTGTCTGTATGCTTTGATCTTTAAAATTACGCAACAAATTTTGATGGATTTTTTTAATAGATAGAGTGATTCAAAGAGGAAGGTTTATGTGTATATACAGGGAGTAAAAAGACTGCTTCCGAAAACGAAAACTGGGCTTTGCTGGGGTACTTGTACTTTAAAAGCAAAAAATAATTATTAATTTTTACTCTTGGACCATTAGCTGATGTGTGAGCGATGGCCTCAAGCGGCGAATATCACTTTTCAACACAAAGAGGGTTTTCTCAGAATTTAACGCGGGAAAAAGCTAGTAAAAAATAAAAAAACGATAGCTGTTGTCTCTTCTCAGCTAGCTATATTATTGAACTTAAACGAGAAAAGTTGAAATAAGGCAGTTTTCTTTATTTTATGTAAGTACATAGAACTTTCTACTAACGATGAGAAAAATAGGAAAAAGGGATGTAAAACTGTTTTGTAAGTTACACCTTTCAGTTTTTTCCATAATTCAAAGAACTGCATAAATCGGTCCTGGGGCATTATGGCAACCTATGGATAATAAATAATACATGGTGATTCTTTCCATTGTTTATATTACTCTTCATTGATCGGATAATTCATAGGAAAAACAAACGTTCTACTTTTGGCACAATAGACAAAATTTTATACTTTTTTCCTAAAAACTTTTCTTTACCAACCCTAATTTCCCCCTTGGGATTTGCAAATCTTTGGGGTGCGCATGTCAATCAAAATATCATCAAATGGGAGACAGAATTTCCCTTAGGATATTAGATAAATACTGCAGAGCAACCCCTAATGTTAAGGGATGAGGGTGGGAACGACTGACTCGACAATGTGGCGATTGGGGGGGAGGGTGCGACGTTTTGTTTCGGGTAATTAAAAATAATGCAAATGGACAAACATTTTAGCTGTTATTAGTATTTTTATGGTTTTAAATTGTTAAAGTTAAGAATGATTTGTAAATTATATATGGTATTTTTTTAGTAAAGTCATATTATCAGTCGAAGTTATATTTAAAAAGATATTTTTGTATTTTAAATCAAAAGCAAAGTTTACTGAAATGAAAACTGAAGCATTATTCGCCGAATTTGTTCGTACTTATAATGTTAAAAGACTAGTGTTGGTCCACGTTATATAAATACTTGATGATCTTAGTAACTAGTTCTTAGCACCTTGTTCTTGTGCAATTTTACACTTTAAATGAAATATATGCAGGAACATAGGAATGTATGCAGTCCTATATTTAAGCATGCAACTGTAGGTACCTACCAATAATTTCCTCACTGACGTTACCCATGGTAACACCCTTCAATTTGAATGCCAGATGAATGTTTTCTGGATTATCATTAAAAATACTTTCATGGTCTTAACATACAATTAGAAAAAAAGCGTGGTAAAAAGAACTAAACTTCTTTGTGTCGCCGGGTAAATTGAGGACGAAAAAATATAGTATTATTAATATTATTGTTATTCTTTTCTAGATTTAAGTACAATAAGCTCTGAAATAGAAACAATATTTTAACACGACTCGTTTTACGTTAGTCCTTCTTACATATTTATTTATCAAGAACACTAACAAAAACTTCTACTACAAAGAGATACCAAGTAAAGTTTGTGAGTTTGTACGGGTAAATCTCCATAACTACTGAACCAATTTAAATAATTCTAACATCTACAGACAGCCAGGTTATCAAGGAGTAACATAGGCTATTAACCTAAAAACATCTAATCCAGCATTTCACTTTTTTCCAGCTGTCGGCGAGTCCCGCCGCGCGCGCCCCCAGGACTATAAGGGCCGGTTTATCGGGCGTTTCTCCCAGTACGCACACGGTGTGAGCGGTACTTTGTATGCTGTTGATGAGAGCACCGTGTACATTGATCAGTTCAGTTATGACGGGACGGGACCAGCTGCCTACTTCTGGGTGGGAGACACGACTATACCGTCTCCAGAAGGGATATTGGTTCCTTATCCTGAGGATTATAATACAAGGTAAATGTAATGAATGTATTTTTTCCCATAATTTGACATGTAATCTTTAAATTATGGGTAAATGATGATTATGATTATGATTAATGGATAAATTCTAGAATAAACAGCTTTTTTATATTGGTTTAGACAACAAGTGGTAAGTGTTGGTAATCCATGAGATTTATCTGGTTTTAGAGTTATGATCACATGTTTGGCTTAAGCAATAGAGCCTACTTTAGGGCCATCCTGTGACCTCTACATAACCATAAAAAATCGGTCGTTACCACTTTAACTTTTCCGATATAAACAACTGCGTAAGCATTAAAGTAATTGACATATATATTAGTATACAAACAAATACTGTGTATTTGAGATTCTAAGATGATTTTAGACAACTAAATTATTAGGAGTTTAGAACACGATTTAGGACATAAAATACTTCAATTTTCTCAACCTTGTTTAGGCTTTTTGTACTATGACGTCTTATTTTGCTTGTTTATCTGTTATTAGCTGCAAGGAAACTTTATTGATTTTAAAAGCTATGAGCACTAAACTGTGCCTGGAAAAAATATATCGTGGGTTGCAGCTCATGCAGCGGCAAATACTTAATTAAAAATGAAAATAAACGTATCCTGTCTTAAGTTAGTAACTTGAAATCCTTAACCCTGAGCTTTATGAACTATAGAAGTTGCAAAAGATTATACCTTCTTTATTGCGAAACATTCAGTTATTTTAGTTGGTATTTAATTTAACATTGCGGTGTTATACAAAATAATCAGAAATGGTTTTCAGTGTTTCTCACGATTTGAATTAAGTACGTTTTACGCAATGCATTGTTTAATTTGTGAAGACCAAATTAAGCTCAAGGCAAAAATAGACTTGATTAGTTTGTAGCCACAACTTGAATATAAGACTAAGAACTTTATAGATAGTTCTACTTTATACATGCAATTAAATTTATTTACTAACTCAGATATCTAAAAAGTATTTGAAGCGGTTTTATTTCAGGATCAGATTGACCTAAAAAAAAAAAATACTTTATCTACGTTCCAAACACTGAGTGTTACTCTAATTAGGTGTTTACTAAACCATTCTCATTCTTCAAAAACAATATTTACCTAACACGTTCGACTCTTTCAAATCACTATAACCAATCTGAGCCAAACCTTTTTTTTTTTATTTTTTTTTTTATTTTTTATTTTTTTTAATTTTTTTTTTCCGTTACTGACTTTCCCACATGGCAACCCCGTGTCCCCAGAGACCCGCCGGTGCTGCAGGCGTACCGCAACAAGGCCATCCTGCTGCGGCTGCCGGGCGGCAAGCGGCTGCGCGACATCCGGTGGATCAGCGTGTGGTGCCGCCGGTTTACGGTCAGTACTCTCTTAGTTATATGATTAGTATACAGGGTTATTTGTAATTAGCGCATCACCTCTTGTAGACAGATTTTCTACATCAATTCCAAAAAAAAGACAAAAAAATTCCATACAAATTTATTAGATGCCTCTGAACGGTACAATACTCTACGCGCACGCAACTGGCGTGGCAGGCGCGGGGGCGACGGGGGGTGGGCGACCGGTTTAGGATCTTCTTACAAAATACGGAGTTAAAAATAACAGAGCGAAATTGTTTTTGTTTTTTTGTTTTTGTGTTAATTATCAAGTTTTGCAAAAAGTCGTAGAACAAATGTTATTGGGATTGATGTAAGGAAGCCGCCTTCAAGATGTGAATGATGATGATGAAGATGTGAATGATGATGCGCTAATTACCTACAAATAACCTTGTATATTTACTTGCTAATAGTAGTGGTAGAGTCTAGCTGTAGGCTCTGTCTGCAGCGATTACTGGGCTGACTCGACCGGTGAACTACCACCGTCGCACAGAAAACCGACGTGAAGTAGGGACGATGTTCCTGCGTATCGTTCGGTGAGTGCGGTATCCGGTGCCCAATTTTGTCAAAGGCTCAGCAACACACCCCCAACACCCACAGTGTTGCGGGCAGTCATGGGCGGCGGTGATCACTTACCATCAGGTGACGCGCATGCTCGTTTGCTTTGCTATATTACGTAATAAAAAAAACTAAGAAGGTATCATATTTTTCTTATTAAATAGGTAGTGGCTTCCTGCTCTGCGATTTCACAGTTTAATGTCTTTTTCTTAAGGAATGAGGAATTGCACTGATGTAAAAAGTAGCCCATTGAGTTAAATTGGAATATTCTCAATATTCTCTAGTCAACACCATACATACTTATAATTTTTTGCATTTAATAATAAGTATAAGTAGGATTCCTATTTAATGAAATAAATACCTTTTCACCTCGTATTTTAATCTCGAATTACTTTTAAAAACTTAGGAACTTTCTTTCTAGATAGGTAATTTAGTAAACGGCTGATGACGGTACAAAAATGTTTTTTTGAGCGCAAATTTGTTTTTTTTGTCTAAATACAACTCACGATTTAAACAAAAATGTAAGTAAGGTCCCAACAAAGTATCTGAACATAGTTCGTTAGTTCGAATAGTTCATAAATCACAAATGTCCTAAGCAAAATCCTACGTTCCACGCAGAAACTATTTTTAGACCAAATTGCATAAATTCTACGATAAGCTTGTAGTGGGCGGCAAGCTTAAACCCTAAACGTGGAAAACACTTTTTAATTGATGCTAAGTAACTAACTAGTTAAGCTCTACCCACGCTTGTTAGTGCTAAGCTCTATTAAAATAGGAATATATTTTTTACATTTCTGTTTTTATTATTTAGATACTGTAATGACTTGCAAAAAACTAAATTCAACGTTTATACACATAAGCGTTCAGACAATCTATACCTGCCTAGAAATGATATAGGTATTGTTTAATCTAGGTTCAAGGTCATATCTGTTAGTTACCTATCTAGACCAAGTTCTACGTATACCTTAATTACTAAAAGCTTTCAAAACAATTATCAACCTTACAACACAACTCAACATTCAAATCCGAAACAGTCCCCAGAAATATAACAATAATCTAAAAATCCCCAAAACGGCGATTAGAATTGATCGCAAACTAATCTTTTAGTTATTATAGGGGGATCGTAAATGGGGTAGCCCCGCCATGTAAAATTATAATAGAGACGTGCAAAGTGCGATGACAGCGCGACAAGGGTATCGATCGCGATCAGTGCGCGTGCGTGCACTTTCCCGCCAAAATGCAACGTTTCAATCAATCGGCGCGGGTTGCCATGCATACGGGATTCGGCACAAATTGTTTTTTGGTATACGCAAGAGGTTATATTTTTGAGGTAGTAAGTTTTAAGTCTCGAAATTATTTTTTTAATTTACTTTAGTGAGTAAAAGTTAGTCGTTATATTTTAGTGGTAAATTAACGAAATTCATTATGAAAACTTAAGGTGAATTAAGGCGATGGACTTTTTTGAAATAATACCTAGGAATAATTTTACCTA
Organism: Emmelina monodactyla; assembly: GCA_916618145.1. NCBI lineage: Eukaryota > Metazoa > Arthropoda > Insecta > Lepidoptera > Pterophoridae > Emmelina > Emmelina monodactyla. The sequence goes on from OU745324.1 coordinate 7,122,676, forward strand.
CGAGAATAATTTTAAATATGTTTTCCATACATTGATTTACTTTAATAGACATTATTTGTTACCATTTTTCTAACATTATGACAACGTAAGCGTAAGCTCGTATCAAGTATTTCTCGAATCTGAAAATATCTTTTAGGTTTGTACAAAATAACGAAACTGCTCGTTCTTAGTCGACGTAAGATATCAATATGGAAAATATGTACACCTACATGAAAGTTTAAGCCAAACAAAACAAAACGGGTAAATCGTTCCCACAAAAAAACTATTTCTATAGGTAGGTACCTTTTAGCTAAAGATTGCATTAACTTTCAGGACTAGTGTTCTCGATTGAAGAGAAAACATACTTTTTTACACATTTTTGGATTTTAGGTATAGCAACTACATTTTTTTTACAATTAGCGGTTTAGTTCAAATTATTGCATACATAAAACGACACGTAATATTACAAAAAACTCCCTATTCGATTCATACCTTATATTAAACGAAACAAATGTAACGCTTGTAAAGATAATAATTTTTTGTTACAATTCGATTGTTACTTACAATCAGAAAGGGCCTTTTTTTAGATATGACTGGGCGATACAATTTTTCACTTATACGTGACACATTATCCGATTTTACTTTAGAGCCAGTTAGTGACGTGAGACATTATGCAAGTATACCTACTTATATAGGTTGTTTGATATTTATAAATCTTATATAAGTGATGATTTATTTCCTACTTCTTACCTATTTAGACCGATGATCTTGTTAACAACAAGCGAAATTTTAGATGGGAACAGAATCGATCAGCGATTGCATGTGCGGACGATCAAGTAATGTTACATTTTCAACACCTATGTGTTAAAACAAAACGACGATAACTAACTAGTTTTGGGCACCTTCATGTGGTTATCTGTTTCGGGTTTGAAATATTTATATTAAGATAATAGAATTTCAAAAGTGGTAGAGTCTAGCTGTAGGCTCTGTCTGCAGCGATTACCGGCTGACTCGATCGGTGAAATACCACCGTCGCAAAGAAAACCGACGTGAAGTAGGGACTATGTTCCTGCGTTTCGTTCGTTCGATATTATTAAAAAAATAAAAACAATAGAATAAAGTCTTTTAGTCGTTAATTATCTTTCTATTAATACCAACTGTGGGGTCCTTCTCATATATAAATATAAAACATTAATTTACTAACACTATTAAAATACATTTATTTAATACACAAACAATATCTATACATATCTAATATTAATACGCAACTCATATCATCACACTAACAAATTAATTAATTGCACTCCTTCCGGCGCAGTCGGCTAAAATAATAAAGTACCGTTATCTATGCGGCCGGCCCCGGCCGGCCTTAGATAGCTGCGCGCGCGCCGTGCGTCTTTTGTTTACCTAGCCGGCACCGGCAGTCAGAATTCATACACCGTGCGAAGCGCTCGCTAATCGATGCTTGCTTTTTGAGTTCTACCTACATTATTTACGTGCCTTGTTAATTGTACTTTCTGTCGCTACGCTTAAGCTTATATAAACTATTAAGTGTATTATATCGCTGTAAACTCGTTGCGCGATAATGTGTAGTGTTGTGTGTGCCTGAAGAATAAATCTTTGAACTATATTAACGGATTTCAATTACACCGTGAACCGTGAGTAAATACACCCACTCAACACTTCCATACTGGTGACCCCGACTAAAGAAACAAAATGAGCGACAGCGGCGATTCTACTGAAACGGCTGGCAGTAATGTTACTACCCGCCGTTGTACTCCAAAAGTACGCAGGCCCAACCAACCAAACCCGACGGCGCCTGATAGTGCACGGACGAATTTAAAGGTACCTCCATTCTCGCCCGATGACCCTGAAATATGGTTTGCGCTTCTTGAAGGCCAATTTGAAAATTTTGAAATTACGGATGACAACGCTAAGTACATACAGGTGATTACAAATCTGGACATACTGCATGCTAAAGCCGTCAAGGACATAATCGTTAAACCTCCACTGCGAAACAAATACGACAAAATTAAGGCAGAGCTTATTCGTCGATTATCAGCTTCTCACGAGAAGAAGGTTAAGCAGCTGCTTACACATGAGGAGCTGGGGGATCGAAAGCCGTCGCAATTCTTACGACACTTACAAGACCTCGCCGGACCCACGGTTCCAGCAGATTTCATCAGGACAATTTGGAGCAACCGACTACCGAACAATATTCAGACGGTGCTGGCGTCCCAACCGACACACTCGCTCGAGCAGCTGGCAGATTTGGCCGACAGGATTCAAGAGGTAACCTCCCCAACGATGCATGTAGCGGCTGCTTCCTGCTCCGGAGCTTGTTCCAGTGGTGCACATGGCGTCAACACTCCCAGCGAGATTGCTGAACTGCGTAAAATGGTTGAACGGCTGGAATTAAAAATGGACCAGCAGTCCCGGAATTCGCGTTACACAGGTCCAAGGAACGCACGCCCTCGCCCACGCAGGCGTTCTTCTTCCCGCCCGAGGTCACGTTCGAGCTCTAGTTACAGAATGTATCCGGTATGTTGGTATCACTCCAAGTTTGGTACCCAAGCGATGAACTGCCTTAAACCGTGTGACTTCAAATCGGAAAACCCCACCGGCGATCGTTAATGGCGACGGACGGTCGCCTTAACTCAGCCGGTCGCTTGTTCATCATGGATCGTACGTCAAAGACTAAACTGTTAGTGGACACGGGCAGTGATATTTGTGTATACCCTATTTCGGCAATTAAGGAAACTAGACTTAAGACCTCCTACCAACTCTGCGCTGCTAATGGTTCTACTATCGACACCTATGGCTACCTGCAGCTTAATCTAGACCTGGGCCTTCGTCGTACATTTCCCTGGAAATTTGTCGTCGCGGACGTTACAAAAGCCATTATTGGAGTTGACTTTCTGTCACATTATAAGCTCGTAGTCGATATAGGTAACCATAGGCTCATCGATAGCCTAACCAGTATCAGCACTGTGGCCTCTGTAACCCTAAACAACAACCTTGTGTCTAGTGTAAAAATTCTGACTGCAGGTAATGACCGATATCATAACGTTTTAGCTCAATATCCTGCAATCACACGACCTTCTGGAATTCCAGGAATTACTAAACACCACACAACTCACCACATACGAACAACACCAGGTCCCCCAATAGCATGCTCTCCCAGAAGGTTGGCTCCCGACAAACTCAAGGTAGCTATAAAGGAGTTTGAAGCGATGCTTGCCAACGGCACGGCACGTCCATCCGACAGTCCTTGGTCCTCGCCTCTTCACTTAGCCACCAAAAAAGACAATGGTTGGCGCCCCTGCGGCGACTACAGATTGCTCAACTCCAGGACTATACCAGACAAGTATCCAATACGCCACATTCACGATTTTGCATTTAACCTATCCGGCAGCAAAATTTTCTCTACTATAGATCTAGTGAAAGCGTATAATCAGATCCCGGTAGCCGAAGAGGACATACCTAAAACAGCAATCACCACACCCTTCGGCCTATATGAATTTCCGTTCATGACCTTTGGCCTGCGAAACGCGGGCCAAACTTTTCAAAGGTTTGTTGACGAATTAACTCGCGGTCTGGACTTTTGCTACGCATATTTAGATGACTTTCTTGTGTTCTCGAAAAGTGAAGAGGAACATGAAGGTCACTTACACTTGCTATTCTCCCGCATGAGTGATTTCGGAGTCTTGGTTAACCCAGCCAAGTGCATTCTAGGAGCCACAGAGGTAGACTTTCTTGGTTATAGGATATCTCCAAACGGCACTAAGCCCTTGGAAGACAAGGTTCAAGCCATTGCTGATCTTCCCAAGCCTAAAACAGTCCGAGAATTGAGACGATTCCTCGGAATGGTAAACTTTTATAGGCGCTTCATTCCAAATGCCGGTCGCATACATGCCCCTCTAAATGCCTTATTAACAGGTTCGGTCAAGGCTTCTCAGAAAATTTGCCTCGAAGGAAGTGCACTAGAAGCATTTCAAAATTGTAAAAAGAGCCTATGCGATGCCGCTTTGCTAGCACATCCCGACCCTGAAGCAAAATTAGCGCTTGTAACCGACGCTTCAGATACAGCATTGGGGGCGGTTCTACAACAGTTCAAAAGTGGTAGTTGGCAGCCCCTTGCCTTTTTCTCTCGTAAATTGAGCCCGACACAAACTAGATACTCACCATACGACAGAGAACTCCTGGCGATCTATGAAAGTATCAAACACTTTCGATACATGCTAGAGGCTACCAATTTCACCATTTATACAGACCACAAGCCTTTAACTTACGCATTTCACGAAAGGAAAGCTAAGTGTTCACCACGTCAATTCAGGCACCTAGATTTCATTTCACAGTTTTCGACTGATATCAAACACATCTCAGGTAAGGACAATGTGGTAGCTGACACACTGTCCCGGATAGAGGAACTACAGACGCCAGTGGACTTAGAAGCACTTGCTCGAGCACAAGTTAACGACCCCGAGCTCGATTCATGTCTTAAAGGTGAGAATTCTCTGCAGCTGGTGAAGAAGCAGATCCCAGGCAGCCATGAACAGTTATACTGCGATGTGAGCACATCTACTGCTAGACCCTTCGTCCCGAAAGGTTTGCGCCAAAAAGTATTTGAATCTCTCCACTCACTTAGCCACCCTGGAGCCAATGCCTCTACAAAACTTATCGCCCAGCGGTTCGTGTGGCCGGAGATGCGTAAAGAGTGTCGAGCTTGGGCTCGAGCATGTCTAGCATGCCAACGTTCTAAAGTGACACGCCACGTCTCATCGCCTTTAGGAACACTTAAGGTCCCTTCGGCAAGATTCCAATTCATCCATATTGATTTGATAGGTCCTCTGCCTCCATCAGACGACTTTCGCTACTGCTTGACAGCCGTTGACCGATTTACACGCTGGCCGGAAGCGGTACCTCTTACAGACATAACAGCAGAGACGGTGGCAAAGGCGCTATTGTCGTGCTGGATATCGCGCTTTGGGTGCCCCACTGATATTGTGACCGACAGAGGTAGGCAGTTCGAGTCAGCACTTTTTGAACAGTTGTCAAAAACAATTGGCTTTAAACATCGACGCACAACTGCTTACCACCCACAATGTAATGGGTTAGTGGAACGTTTTCACCGCCAGTTGAAAAGCGCAATCACCTGCCACGCTGACACCAAATGGACTGAAACCCTACCATTAGTTCTTCTTGGGATCAGGAGCGCTTTTAAGGAAGACCTACAGAATTCCTCAGCACAGCTAGTGTATGGCGAGACATTAAGACTCCCGGGAGAATTCTTCGATCAGAATTCTATTAATCACAGCACGGACCCGACCGAATTTTCTAAACGTCTTAAACGTTACGCCAAAAACTTACGCCCTGTCCCGACCCAACACCACGCCAGTAACAAGGTATTCGTTTTCAAGGACTTAGCCACTTGTAGCCACGCATTCCTGAGGGAAGACGCGCTACGAGGCTCCCTTCAACCTGCGTATACTGGACCACATGCCATCATCAAACGAGGTGACAAATACTGTACACTCAACATAAGAGGCAAAAACACTACAGTGTCTATAGACAGAATTAAACCTGCCTATATACTGTCAGACACAAATAATACAGACTCCATCCCACACACACCACACTCGACACCGTCATCACCACCTAGTAGTACACAAACAACTCGTTCTGGAAGACGAGTCAGGTTCCCAGAATATTATCGCCCTTAACCAGGTCTCTGGGGGGGAGTATTGTGGGGTCCTTCTCATATATAAATATAAAACATTAATTTACTAACACTATTAAAATACATTTATTTAATACACAAACAATATCTATACATATCTAATATTAATACGCAACTCATATCATCACACTAACAAATTAATTAATTGCACTCCTTCCGGCGCAGTCGGCTAAAATAATAAAGTACCGTTATCTATGCGGCCGGCCCCGGCCGGCCTTAGATAGCTGCGCGCGCGCCGTGCGTCTTTTGTTTACCTAGCCGGCACCGGCAGTCAGAATTCATACACCGTGCGAAGCGCTCGCTAATCGATGCTTGCTTTTTGAGTTCTACCTACATTATTTACGTGCCTTGTTAATTGTACTTTCTGTCGCTACGCTTAAGCTTATATAAACTATTAAGTGTATTATATCGCTGTAAACTCGTTGCGCGATAATGTGTAGTGTTGTGTGTGCCTGAAGAATAAATCTTTGAACTATATTAACGGATTTCAATTACACCGTGAACCGTGAGTAAATACACCCACTCAACACTTCCATACCAACGATATCTCGCGGATTTACTATGAAATGTAGGTACAATCAATTTTTGTTTTATCAATTAATTTTTATCATCTTTCGAATTTATATAAAAACTATTTCGTATCGCCCACAGCTATACATGCGCTCTTTTCACCCCTGTAGGTGTTAAATTCTAAAATCCTTTCTTAATGCTTACATCACATAATCGTGGAAGGATTCCCTGTACCAGAATTCAAGTTTCAGTAGACTCCAACGCAGAATGTCCGTTTCGCAAAACGTCTCTTACGTAGAATGTCTCTTTCCCAAATGTCTCTTTCCCTAGTTCGTTGCGCTTGATGTCAGTAAGGTTTGTCTCTTATTTCTATTAAAATTTCTAAGTGTCTTGAGTTTTAAAATACGCCTTTAAAGCCACAAATTTCCTTACAAACATTCTTACACCAGCTATATATAAACCAATATCCCTATTGTATACTTCCGAAAAGAGTGCCGAGAGCTTTCCGCCAGCTTTTTCTCTCGGTCTACTACGGCCATTGCTGATGAATGTAGGGGTGTCCCGTGACATCTTCTTTTAATGTTTGATTTTATGCTTTTGACAATGTATAAGAGATTAGTTTTTAATCCTACATACAATAAAGTAATTTCATTTCACGCCTTTAAAGCCACCAATTTCCTCACACACATTCTTATACCAGCTATATTTGACCGGTGCAATACCACCGTCGCACAGAAAACCGACGTGAAGTAGGGACGATGTTCCTGCGTTTCGTTCGGTGAGTGTGGTATCCGGTGCCCAATTTTCTCAAAGGCTCAGCAACACACCCCCAACACCCACAGTGTTGCGGGTAGTCATGGGCGGCGGTGATCACTTACCATCAGGTGACCCGCATGCTCGTTTGCTTTGCTTTATTATATAAAATAAAAAAAGAGACATTCTACTTTTTCTCAAAATGTCTCTTTCCCTAGTTCGTTGTGCTTGATGTGAGTCAGGTTTGTCTCCTATTTACTTATATTAAAATTTTTAAGTGTCTGAGTGTTAAAATACGCCTTTACACCACCAACTTCCTTACCCACACCCTTACACCAGCTATAAACCAATACCCCCATTCCAGGTGAATTTCGGCGAGGTGTTCATCCCAGCAGACCTGGAGCCGCCGCGGCCGCGCGTGCTGCCCGAGTTCAAGCGGCTCGCACACGGCCTGCGCTCGGGCAACATCAGCGTGCTGGACGCCAGGACCTTCTACATACCCAACCTGCATTATGACGGCGCGGGGCCCGATGCCTACTTCTGGGTCGGGAACGGGTCGGAACCTAACCCGTTTGGGACTAAGGTAGTTTTACAAGCTAGTTCATAGAGGTGGTAAAATATCGAGCGTGTAAAGATGTAAAGATAAAGCTGAAGTTAGTCATCCCATGCCAAATGAAGTAAGAGCATGGAATGAACATGATGGAAACTGTTTTGTTGCGATAATTTATGTAAAATCAGTAACGATAGCTAACTACTTTCACGAAATTGAAAATAAATCCTATGTTCTCATCAAGTCTATAAAATGTCATACGGTACAGATTGGTAAGACCATCAGAAGTGCCTTCCTTCCAATATTTAACGTGTTTTTATATAACACTACTTCTTTTCGAGTCAATGGTAGTGTCACACGATCAACCTCCAGTGACTGGCGACGTCACAGCCTGGTTTGCCGCTATCAGGTCCTGTCTCCTTGTATCCTATCAAATGATCATTTCACTTCATAACCTGCCCGGTAGGTCCCCAACGAGCAGCAGTCCCTACAGCCACTGCGCGGCTACCAGGGCGAGGACATCGAGCTGCAGCTGCCGGCGCCGCTCACCGCGTACTCCGTGGACTGGCTGGCCGTGTGGTGCGTGGAGTACCGACACAACTTCGGACACGTGTTCATACCCAAGGACCTGGACGTGCCGCCCGCGCTCGGGCAGACCAAGATCACGGTGAGGGGGGGTGGGAGAACGAATGGGAGTGAGTGGGAGAACGAATGGGAGTGAGTGGGAGAACGAATGGGAGTGAGTGGGAGAACGAATGGGAGTGAGTGGGAGAACGAATGGGAGTGAGTGGGAGAATGAATGGGAGTGAGTGGGAGAACGAATGGGTCGAGTGGGGAAGAGACAGCTTCAGTATAGTCCGCTCGGGCAGACCAAGATAGCGGTGAGGCGGCGAGGGAGTGGAAGGTTATTAGAGTCCTCCACCTGTCGCACACGGCCATCAACTGCGCTAAGAGGGAGTGGAAGAATGGGAGTGAGTGGGAGAACGAATGGGTCGAGTGGGAAAGAGACAGCTTCAGTATAATCCGCTCGGGCAGACCAAGATCACGGTGAGGGGGGAATCACTGGGAGAACGAATGGGAGTGAGTGGAAGAACGAATGGGTCGAATGTGAAAGAGACAGCTTTATTATAATCCGCTCGGGCAGACCAAGATCACGGTGAGGGGAGGCGAGTGAGTGGAAGAACGAATGGGTCGAATGTGAAAGAGACAGCTTCAATCATAGATAATATAATCTCTAACTAATGTTAGCTGTAAAACAAAAGTAGTCGGTAACATCACTGGTTGGCGTCACTGCCGGTGGGCGCGGATTTGGATTGAATCTAATGGCGGCTACATGTTGTATTTTCTACTAATTCATATTTAATTAAAGAGGTGTTTAATCTAAAGGCCAATAAATATTGTTACTTTATACTAGATAGTAAAGTTTTACCAGTTTTAAATACTGCGTTGTTGCTGTAAATTATTGATCGGTTTGGTTTATTAAAAATAGATAGTGTCTATGTGTGACGAGAGACAATTAATATCAAGGCAGACATGTCAATGAAGGTAAACAAAGTATTGATCGCTTTCACTTTTAAGTATGTAGGTGTAGAGAATAGAAAAACAATATGTAGGTAGGTATGTTTGTTTGAGTGCGTGTGGTGGAAAGAGGTAAAGGTTGGTTTATTTTTGTTACAAATGGTTTTGGGATTAGGTATGTCTTGTGCTTCCAACTTACAATTTGTGGCGAGAGGGATTTTTCAATGTTTTTTTTGGAGTTAATTTTGGTTTTTGTAATTATTTTAATGTACTTAATTAAAAGCTAAAGCTCCAGGCATCGAACGCTTTAGGTACAACTTTAATAATTAGGTATGTTCCTACGGACGGAGTCGGCCATTGTTTCTTTAGGTACAATTAATTATTTTATTAAAATCATATTTAGGAAATAAAAATATTAACAATGCATACATGCTTCTAACTAATAATAACTTATATATAATATTGCCTCTACTACTAACTTTATTTTTCTTTCAATAATAAGATTTTACAGGTCTGCCATGGATTCTAATAAATATATTTTGTTTCCCGCTTACAGAGGAGGAAAAAGCCATCCACTAACAATTCTCATCTAACCATCAACTCTCGACCTTATGCCCAACCACCATGGTTCAATTTTAACTGGTTTTAACATACATTCAGTTTCATACAAGTTACTTTAAAATTGTATCAGGCTGAATAAATTAATAATAAAATATTTAATTTTCCTATGTTTTGGTTTGTTATTGCTTACATTTGGATTTAATTTACTAAATGCAGCCTCCTTGGTGGTATAACCCTGTAAGTACCTTATTTAAAGTATATTTCAACACACTTGCTCAGAAACTCTTTGTTATTACAAAAAAAAATATCCGGCCAAATTAAAAATGTTCTGGTAACTAGCATATAATTTGCAGTAAGGCACTACCTTAACTTTGCAGAGATCGCTATATTATGCACTAGTGTATAGTATTATTGCACACGAGTGTTTAAGGTTAGGTCGGTTTACGGCCCTAAAAACGATGTAATAAGGCTCACTTCTGAGCAAGTGTGTTGAAAAATAATTAACAATACAGACTATTGGTATTGCCACACTATCTACTTCTTTTTTATCTGCAAACTTTTATTCCATCAATGAATGTCTCACCCATCTAACTTAACACGGATGAAACTTATTATTTTGCTCATGATTGTAGAATTTCAATATTAATTATTTTTCGATGTACCTAGGTACCATTGTCTAAAGTTGATTTTATTTAACTATTCTATAGCCCCGATAAGATATTGCTGATTTATCAATGAAAACTATTAAATAAAGAAAGGATTTGGACAAAATAACAAAAGATTCAGTCCAGCAGTGCCCACGGACTTAAAGCGTCAAAAAGCACGTTTTTTTAATAAATATTCTTATGAGACTACATTTATTTAACAAAATGCCTGATTTCAGACAAGCACCACAACTTCTCAGACGCCATTGATCACTACCACTAACTGTAGAGAATTTCTAGACAAACGCCTGCAAGTGCGGTGGGAGATACAGGTAACTTTATTTCGTTATTTTTCTATTAATGCAGTGGAATAAGGTAGACGAAACTCAATATTTAAATTTTTTTATTTGAACGTCTTCATTTAATTTAGGCAGGAAATTGGAGTCCATATATAGAGTTTGAATTTTTTCATTAATTGTTTATTAATTTTACAAGGCTACACAAAGCTTATTTTGTGTTAATTTTAACGAATATTATAATAAACTTGTCTAATAAGTTCGTATTTTTTTCATCCATACTTCATAGTGTCAAGAGACATGCAAAGGTAATATATTAAACAGGGCGTGTTTGGATAAATTTTCTTATTTTATTTCTATAAGTTATAATGAACTCGGTTTGTGTAAGTATTAAATTAACTATAAAAATAACAATTTTACGTATACAATTGAATACCTGTCAACAAAATGGAAATATCGATCGCGATCGCTTTCAACTGAACAATTTGCTGCTTACTTCACTTCGAATATCAATGTCATTTATTTCGTAGATTTTAACCTACATCTGCATCTATAATAAAAACAAATATAGGATCGTCGTGGCTTGTTTTAATTTTAAATTAAATCTTTGTGAATTCAGCCTACTTCCTTATACCTATACTCTATTGGAAGAAAACTCCTTGAAAATCTGAGAAGATAGAAAGAGATCAACTTACCCGATCACAAATTAGCTATCACCATCTCTTTCCCTCATAAACTTTTTTTTTCAGGGCGATGCGGTCCAGATTTCGCTTGCAGCGCGTTTGCGTAGAGACCAATACATGGCGTTCGGTATCTCGGGGGCCGAGGGGCGCGCCGCCATGCTGGGGGCCGATGTCGTCGTCGCTTATTGGGATGACAGGTTAGTTTGACAACTAAAATAATTTGATAATAAGAAATTTATGGAAACCGGCTACATTTTAATTGTAAGTAACCAGTGTTGTTCCTGAAACTTGGCATTGGCCAGATTACCCTACTGGGTAGAAGCCAAAATAACCCAAAATTGATTAAGAAATTTATGACATACAATATTTGGGGATAGCTCAAAAATATCCCTATCAATCAAGAATAATTTACCTAACAGATGGCATCGCTTGTAGACTGGTATACGTAAAAGAATTGTAGAACTTATGTTTAAGGTTTTTGGTCATAAAAAAATAAGAATAAAGTAGATATTTTTATTCTGCCACTCTTGCATTGGAATTTTAGCAATCCATAGGACATGGTAAGATTTACACAAAAGTGTTATATTAGTTTTAAATTAATAAATAAGGTGTCTTTCGGAGTTTTATAAAAAAACGCTTAAGTTAATCCTTTTTATCCTTATTTTAAAGTGTTACTTAGTAATTAAAAGTAGGCAACATCAAAAGATTGTCGCGTTTATTTCCACAAAATTCATTTTTTAATTATTATATTATATGTTTTAAAACTATCTAACAATTATACATGATATTGTTATGAATACGAAGTCTCTCTTGAGTTTATTTTTTACAAATTTATGTATTTACACAAAATTATACACATATCAGGACAAACTGATAACAAAACAAAACGTAAATACAGCGGTTCTGCTTATATAGTTTATTATTTTATTTAAAGCCCAAATGTGCCAATACTGAGCAAAGGCCTCTCACCTACTTTTCCATGTGTCTCTTATATAGTTCATATCTTAAAATTAACAATGTCTAATGTGTCTCAGAACCAACCAGCCGCGCGCCATCGACTACTGCATCTCGCACCTGGCGCAGTGCGACGGCGCGCGCGGCGTGTGCCCCGACAACCGCGTGGGGGGCGACAACGACGTCGTAGTCGGTATGTGGAATCACTGCTTGGAAGTTTTAAATAAATAATAATAATACATCTCCAGACTAACACACCAACTGTGTGGCCCTTAACTAAGCAGAGTTGTACAATAGGTACCGCACAATAGACTAGGGGAGAACCTAGTTGCACCCAGACACGAGCCAATTTCGAAAAACCATTTTTTCCATCCACTTAGCAGTCCGGTACATATACCGCTGCACCACAGAGGTCATCAAGTGATTACGATCGAAATTTTGACGTAAAACGTCTTTTAAAGCGTTACCAAGGGGAGCACTTCAGAAAACCAAACCGTAACAAATTGGTCTATATCGTCTGACCTTAATAAGTACAAAACGATTCATCGCAGGAACATGAATTGGGTGTCATTATTTAGCGTATAAAGTCAGCTTCAAACCAATAGCTGTGTGCACTGATACACACCAACCCAATGTTTTTGTAACAAAAATAGCGACAAAATGATAAGAACAAACCCCACAACTGCTTATAGCTTTAATCTACCACATAATAGACAGTTAAATCCGAAAATTCTTGCCACCAGTGTCAGGAGAGCAAAAAGGCGGGATAACCACCATCACCTACCGCCGGCCGCTCGCCGCCAACGATGCAGACAAGGACAAGGAGATATTCACGTCTCGCTCACAATCAGTGATCGCGGCTTTCGGACCTCTCAACAGTAGATATGAAGCCAACGCTCATTCCTTTATGGATACCACGAGGAATGATGAGCAGCTTGACTTTGGTGCAGAGGTAAGATTCATAATATTTATAAGGTAATAAGAATGAGTTTCGATATAAATATTTCAACGACCCAATTTTAAGTAATCTAATTTTGAAAAGTTTTTGTTTGTAAGAAGACTTGATTGTAGCTGAAAGAAAGTAATGTCTTTCACGAGCAGAAGAAGATAGCTAAAAGAAAAAAAATATTATTAAATGACTATTCCCAAAATACATCGCGTAGTGATTCATCGATTTGTATAACCTCGCGTCCTGCCTGGGCCTGTCCCCGGTGTCCCCCTCGTCCCCGGCGGCGTGGTCCCCGCGCGTGATCTCGTCGGTGTCGGTGTTCTCTGCCTGTAGTTGTGACGTCACTCTGTCTGCAGTCGGCCGCGTCCTGCCTGGGCCTGTCCCCGGTGTCCCCCTCGTCCCCGGCGGCGTGCTCCCCGCGCGTGATCTCGTCGGTGTCGGTGTTCTCTGCCTGTAGTTGTGACGTCACTCTGTCTGCAGTCGGCCGCGTCCTGCCTGGGCCTGTCCCCGGTGTCCCCCTCGTCCCCGGCGGCGTGGTCCCCGCGCGTGATCTCGTCGGTGTCGGTGTTCTCTGCCTGTAGTTGTGACGTCACTCTGTCTGCAGTCGGCCGCGTCCTGCCTGGGCCTGTCCCCGGTGTCCCCCTCGTCCCCGGCGGCGTGGTCCCCGCGCGTGATCTCGTCGGTGTCGGTGTTCTCTGCCTGTAGTTGTGACGTCACTCTGTCTGCAGTCGGCCGCGTCCTGCCTGGGCCTGTCCCCGGTGTCCCCCTCGTCCCCGGCGGCGTGGTCCCCGCGCGTGATCTCGTCGGTGTCGGTGTTCTCTGCCTGTAGTTGTGACGTCACTCTGTCTGCAGTCGGCCGCGTCCTGCCTGGGCCTGTCCCCGGTGTCCCCCTCGTCCCCGGCGGCGTGGTCCCCGCGCGTGATCTCGTCGGTGTCGGTGTTCTCTGCCTGTAGTTGTGACGTCACTCTGTCTGCAGTCGGCCGCGTCCTGCCTGGGCCTGTCCCCGGTGTCCCCCTCGTCCCCGGCGGCGTGGTCCCCGCGCGTGATCTCGTCGGTGTCGGTGTTCTCTGCCTGTAGTTGTGACGTCACTCTGTCTGCAGTCGGCCGCGTCCTGCCTGGGCCTGTCCCCGGTGTCCCCCTCGTCCCCGGCGGCGTGGTCCCCGCGCGTGATCTCGTCGGTGTCGGTGTTCTCTGCCTGTAGTTGTGACGTCACTCTGTCTGCAGTCGGCCGCGTCCTGCCTGGGCCTGTCCCCGGTGTCCCCCTCGTCCCCGGCGGCGTGGTCCCCGCGCGTGATCTCGTCGGTGTCGGTGTTCTCTGCCTGTAGTTGTGACGTCACTCTGTCTGCAGTCGGCCGCGTCCTGCCTGGGCCTGTCCCCGGTGTCCCCCTCGTCCCCGGCGGCGTGGTCCCCGCGCGTGATCTCGTCGGTGTCGGTGTTCTCTGCCTGTAGTTGTGACGTCACTCTGTCTGCAGTCGGCCGCGTCCTGCCTGGGCCTGTCCCCGGTGTCCCCCTCGTCCCCGGCGGCGTGGTCCCCGCGCGTGATCTCGTCGGTGTCGGTGTTCTCTGCCTGTAGTTGTGACGTCACTCTGTCTGCAGTCGGCCGCGTCCTGCCTGGGCCTGTCCCCGGTGTCCCCCTCGTCCCCGGCGGCGTGGTCCCCGCGCGTGATCTCGTCGGTGTCGGTGTTCTCTGCCTGTAGTTGTGACGTCACTCTGTCTGCAGTCGGCCGCGTCCTGCCTGGGCCTGTCCCCGGTGTCCCCCTCGTCCCCGGCGGCGTGGTCCCCGCGCGTGATCTCGTCGGTGTCGGTGTTCTCTGCCTGTAGTTGTGACGTCACTCTGTCTGCAGTCGGCCGCGTCCTGCCTGGGCCTGTCCCCGGTGTCCCCCTCGTCCCCGGCGGCGTGGTCCCCGCGCGTGATCTCGTCGGTGTCGGTGTTCTCTGCCTGTAGTTGTGACGTCACTCTGTCTGCAGTCGGCCGCGTCCTGCCTGGGCCTGTCCCCGGTGTCCCCCTCGTCCCCGGCGGCGTGGTCCCCGCGCGTGATCTCGTCGGTGTCGGTGTTCTCTGCCTGTAGTTGTGACGTCACTCTGTCTGCAGTCGGCCGCGTCCTGCCTGGGCCTGTCCCCGGTGTCCCCCTCGTCCCCGGCGGCGTGGTCCCCGCGCGTGATCTCGTCGGTGTCGGTGTTCTCTGCCTGTAGTTGTGACGTCACTCTGTCTGCAGTCGGCCGCGTCCTGCCTGGGCCTGTCCCCGGTGTCCCCCTCGTCCCCGGCGGCGTGGTCCCCGCGCGTGATCTCGTCGGTGTCGGTGTTCTCTGCCTGTAGTTGTGACGTCACTCTGTCTGCAGTCGGCCGCGTCCTGCCTGGGCCTGTCCCCGGTGTCCCCCTCGTCCCCGGCGGCGTGGTCCCCGCGCGTGATCTCGTCGGTGTCGGTGTTCTCGGCGCGCATCGGCCCCGCTGCTGGACACCGTGGTTACACGCCACTTACCGGTATGTATTCTAATTACTTAACTATTTAATATTTCCTTTACATAGTACCAAGCAAAACCGCCAGCCATATCTGTCTCTATGTAGGTTTCATTGTTATCTCCTTCTAATTTTATTTACATTAATATGTAGTTGCAATATTTGTATATGAGGTTTTTACCATCATCCGAGATCATCCTTGTGAGGATGTATAAGCTTAAAAACCGGTCAGTAAAAAAGCGATAAAAAATTGAAACCACTCACGTAAACTCTTCCTAAATAGTTAAAACTTCTCTCTTAATTCCAAATTGTTTATACTATTTTTCATCAAATTAGTTTTCTAATGACCCAGGCCACCCCTCCTGGGGCATCGCGTGGTACATCAACGCGCAGCTCATCCCCGAGCTATACGTGGAGCGCGGGAAGAACTACACCTTCGTGGTGGAGGGCGGAGACGACAGGACCAACCCCGCCAAGTCAGTTATTTACAATCGTATGCGTATTTATAACCGCACAAGCCCGGTGAAGCTGTAAAGGCCGTCAAGGGGCCAACAGCAATCGTCAGTCAGAAAAAAAAAAATTATAACCGCAGTTTAAAACTATATTAGCTAATATTTGAAAAAAAAAATGGAATGCTGAGGGATCCGTTTGTATGTTGAAACTTTTGAAATTTAACTTTTCATCACTGTCTACGAAATAAAGTTTTTTTTGTATTGATCACGACTTTTTTAATCGTATATTTAATTCACTTCTGAAGTGAACACACCAACAAATGGGTTTAAAGAAATTACAAATTCAAGATCAAATTATTTTTAATCAAATCAAATCAAAAATATCGATTGCAATCCGTGTACCTAGGTATGCAATCACAATACACTTTTGACTAAATCTCTATCGTTGTTAACTTCACTCGACGTTAAAAACAAATGTAGACCACTCTTTCTTGAGATTTTAATTTTAGTTTAATCTTATCATTAGCTTGTTTCATCTTAATTAGTAGTCAAAAATCCTGTAAAGGTATTTCTACTGAAATGAAGAGGCGGAAACTCCTCTCATTTGATGGAATAACGTCAGCTATATGACGTAAGCACAACATAGATACTGGGAGAAATTTCGTTGGGTCAACGTAGCGGCGCGGTAGCTCAGTGCTCAGAGCATTAGACCGGTTATCTAAGGTCCTGGGTTCCATTCCCAGTCGCGTAATGCTCGGAGACCCGCGTTCCTTTTTCCAGTATTTATAACATTAAAATCACTGTTTCTTGATTGAAAATTTAAAGTCGATTAGCACTTTTCTACGGATTTTAATCTTACTATCCTACTAATATTAAAAACGTGAAAGTTTGTGGGTATGGCTGTATGTATGGATGTATGGATGTTTGTTACTCTTTCACGTAAAAACTACTGGACGGATTTGGATGAAACTTTGCAGTAATATAGGTTATACATCAGAATAACACATAGGGTACTTTTTACTGCGAGAAAACTTTTCATTCCCACGGGAAACCGACTTCCACGCGAACGGAGTCGCGGGCGGCCACTAGTCCTTTAATATTATAAATGTGAAAGTTTGTGAGTATGGATGGATGTATGGATGTATGGATGAATGTATGGATGTTTGTTACTCTTTCACGTAAAAACTACTGGATGGATTTTGATGAAACTTTACCGTAATACAGGTTAAACATCAGAATAACACCTAGGGTACTTTTTACCGCGGGAAAACTTCTCATTCCCACGGGAAACCGATTTTCACGCGAACGGAGTCGCGGGCGGCCACTAGTTGATAATATATCATATTCTGGACTGAAATTTTTCAGACAACCTATTTGCAAATATATTTATTGACATATTTTATTTGATAAAAAATATCTTTCATCGATTAACCAGCTCGGTGAAGGTCGTTCTATAGCGGGATCCTATACTATACCTATTGTGTCAGATTCCATCCGCTTCCATCCTATACTATACCTATTGTGTCAGATTCCACCCGCTGTACATCTCGGACTCGTCCGAGGGCGGCTTCGGTCAGAAGCGGCCGGAGCTGCAGCGGCAGCAGCGCGTGTTCGCCGGCGTGGCCTACGATAGCGAGAACTACCCCTACCCCACTGCAGGTAGGTGGAGACGGTTACTACACGAATTGTGATGGGGAAGGATTAGGTAGTTTTTGGGAGTGGTAGAGTCTAGCTGTAACTGTAGCACAGAAAACCGACGTGAAGTAGGGACGATGTTCCTGCGTTTCGTTCGGTGAGTGCGATATCCGGTGCCCAAATTTGGAAAAGGCTCAGCAACACACCCCCAACACCCACAGTGTTGCGGGGAGTCATGGGCGGCGGTGATCACTTACCATCAGGTGACCCGCATGCTCGTTTGCTACCTATAGGTACTATAAAAAAAGGTAGGTCTACTTTTTTATTATATCTGCTTAATTCTTCTCAAAATTTTGATTAAATTTTCGAGAAATTCTTATGTATAATAAAATAATGTGGTAGACATCAGTTTTAAGGGAGTAAGAAAGGATCTAAGAATTGATACATTTGTATTTTTGAAGGGTACGTAATTTTTTGGAATGATGGAAGACATTTCAATTTCTAGCAGATGATTTCGAATATCGAGCTTGCGCAATTTGAACAATTGCGAAGCGAGCTTTACACCAAATTCTAAAGTTAAATTATCTACATACGATTCGAATTTGTTTGTTTTATACATTCTGTTTACTTTAACCTCTACTCACTTATATTACCTTCATATTTCCCAGTGGGTCGGTACTGCGAGTACACGCACAAGACAATAGACCAGTCCGCAGCTTCCGAGACATTTGAGGAATACTTCGAGACGTTACAACTAGAATGTTCTAACGGAGAACCCGCCGTGTTGAACTGGACCGTCGCTCATGAGACTCCAGACCTTGTATATTACCAGGTAATCCTACTATTATAAATGTGAAAGTTTGTGAGTATGTATGGATGTTTATTACTCTTTCACGTAAAAACTACTGGATGGATTTGGATGAAACTTTGCAGTAATATAGGTTATACATCAGAATAACACATAGGGTACTTTTTACAGCGGGAAAACTTCTCATTCCCACGGGAAACCGACTTCCACGCGAACGGAGTCGCGGGCGGCCACTAGTATTATATAAAATTTATTATAATATAAAAATAAGGGTATTTTTTGCGAGGTTCAAGTCGATAATTAATAGTAGGGAAAAAACAGAGGATATTCGCATAAAAAATAACAATCACGACTACTTTTAATAGGTTACTTTACTTTGTAACTGAAAGCTATCGCGATCGGGGTTTCTTACAGGAACGGTACTCTGAAACTTCATATACCTACATCAAATTTACAAAATTAGTGACATACGACCTTTGGCTAAATGATAACGTCTTACACTTAAAGTTTTCGTCCTCACGTATTCTATGTGCCTACTCTTATATAAAACGACATTATCAACTCTTTAACTTTTTCTTCATACTCTACACTTTATAAAACATAATCAAACTTATTTTTCCATCAGTGTTACACCCACAACAATCTGGGTTGGAAGATCCACGTGGTGGACCCCGGCACCCAGGTGCCGCAGTCCGGCAACCAGCGCATCACGAACCGCGCCCACACAACTGTCAACGTCAATGTCATTGTCAATGTCATTGTAGCTGTCACTGTCGCGCTCGTCGCCGTCGCGAGGTAAGGATACGTTTATGCACCGCAAGCTCCTGGAAATTGTGAAGTTCACTTTTTAAAAGCTGTATTGGTAACTTTGATTTGTCATGGATTGTATTTGATATGGTTTTTAAATACTCTCAGAGTTAATTGTAGATAGAGAAGAAACAGATGAATTGATTAGGTATTTTGAACTGTTACACTCAAGATTTCTATCCGCGTGCATTTTTTTTAAATTGCATGTTTTGTGTTAAATCTATATTTGAAACAGTACATACTTTTCTTATGCCTCAAGTTATGTTTAAATCATATTTCTTCTCTGTCGTCGTTTATTTTTTAATTTTAATATCTAAGTCTTTGAAGGTACCTACAAATAATAAGCGTACCTACCTATTTTATTGTTTCGGCAACATGCAGCTTTTAAAAGTGAAATAGATTTTTCACTTTTAAAAGCTGCATGCAACATGTAGCTTTTAAAAGTGATATATCGCCGACTACGTAATTAATGTCAATCTACAATAATATCAATTTCATATCACTGTGTTAAAAAATGCAGTTTATGCATTATTCTTAAAATAATAGTTTGTAATCTACGCAATGAATTATCCTGTAGATAATAACTACGACTTGAATAGAATTTTACATACGTTTGTAATAAAAATAAGAATAATATATTTTATAATTTTATGGAATTGAACCTATAAAAGAAATTGACGATAGGCGTCGATTTCTAGTTAACTCTGTTTATGAGTTATTAACCAAAGCCACAATGGAAACGTTGACAATAAATAAATGGCGGAAATAAGTCAAATTTTGTAGTTATATCTTTGTGCTTGACAATAAATGTTCAAATAAGCGCATAAAATGGTTTAATATAAATTATTTTATATCTTTACATGCCTAGATCTGTATTATATTATATATATACATCAAACATAATATATATATTAAGTTTTAAATTCTAGTATATTGGTAAATGATAGATAATTTCCCAGTTTATCTGACAATAAAATTTTGGAATAATCTATTAACTTTTAGAATTTTTAAATCAAATTGTAATTTTAAGGAAGGAAATAAATATTTATCAGAAAGTGATTGTTGCATGGCTTTTAAACTGAATTTTGACTATTTGACAATAAAAATACATTTGTAATTACAATTAAAGTATGAATTGTAATGATGATGGAAACGAATGACAATAAAAAGGTCTATTGAAATATAAGTATTTAGGCAAAATATGAAAGTATTTTAAAGTACCTACCTAAGTATTTATTTTTATTATTTTATTTTATTGCTTGAATAGTTGTTCTCGTTCGTAAATGTTAACTTTACCTTTTTTTAAATAATTTTACACATAGTTATGATAATATCGAATGTAATTATCAATAAAAACATTTATAAAATTTTAAAATTTTTACAATATGTTTGAATTATTTATTTATTATTTAAATGCCAATATATGTATTACGTAATTTAGGTATTAGACAATAATTCATAATAAATTTACACTTTGTAGATGTAGTTAAAAATGCACAAATTGTTTTATGTTTTTAATAGTATTTTATTAGGAAATATTTATGAAAGCTGTTGATGTCGTGCTGTTTCTACTATTTGCTCATTATAAAAGCAAAAAGAGCCCATATTATGAAATTAGAATTGACTTACCTTTTTGGCTATAGGTATTAAAAACAATGGTTTTTTTTTCTTCATTTAAATTCAATATTAAGATTCATCATAACAATATAAAAAAGTAACCGTTTCATATGCAAAAAGAAATGGACTATGGACTTGCTGTGGATATTCTATGAAAATATCAATTCAAAAATATCGAATGCATTAATTAGAGACCTACTAACAATTACCATATTACTAGAAAATAACAGCTGTTAGATAACTTGCGATTTTGTAAGCTTTTTTTATAAATCATATTAAATTATATCATATTTTTGAAATCAAACAAAATAAACGCACATTACTTGTAGTAATGTAAGAAAATCGCTGCTGAATGTAGACTAAGTAACCTCTGTCAAACATTGCAATAATAAATTAATATCGAAAATAATGTTACATGAACAATAGTAAACTTTGAAAATAAGTATTCAAAACTGCAACGACCATGTTTTGTTGTAAAATACTCATCATTGTACAAATTAAAAACATAGAATTGTAAAATATAACTTAAATTCCTAAATAGTTATAAATTAAATAATTAAAAATGTTTGAAAATGCACATCTCATATGCCTATAGCTCGTTACGCTCGTTTTTCAAACTTCATGTATATCTTTGGTGTAAATATTTTTCATCTTCGGACACACTAAATTTATGTAAAAATCCAATGAAAGCTACA
The DNA here is from genome assembly GCA_916618145.1 of Emmelina monodactyla. Classification (NCBI taxonomy): domain Eukaryota; kingdom Metazoa; phylum Arthropoda; class Insecta; order Lepidoptera; family Pterophoridae; genus Emmelina; species Emmelina monodactyla. The sequence continues at coordinate 7,144,285 of OU745324.1, forward strand.
TTCCAAAACGGTTTTGCTGTTACTTTGTAATTTACGGTAACTTTGACAATAAACAACTTTTACTGAATTTGGGACTTTTATTTTACACGTAATCCAAACCTTTCCTAAGCCCAAGAAACTGTTTAAACACAAAATTCGCCTATTTATTGCCATTGAAAAGTGTAAAGTGAAGTAAGCGCTCAAGGCAGTCACGATCGTAACTTTATTACGCGGTCGATCGAACCTGGCAGCTGTCAAATATGTTATCTCAACAACTACCTATTACTTTTTAGGTCGTCGCGATTGCTCTTCTACATAGTCGACATGTAACTTTCATCCGTAATACCAAAAATTGAACGAAATATTGCCTAAATAAAAACATCTCAACGACCCAAGCAACAATAATTTCTTAGCAATTATTTAACGAGGAAAATATGGCAGTTACATGTTATAAGTAGGTACCTATATTCTATTATTTTACAATTTGTTTAAGAAATGTTAAATCTAAACTCCACCAAATATTGAATGCTACCAGTGGGTATATGTTTATGTTTTAGATGTAATTATTGAAAATAAGGCATTTAATTTAACGACGGATCACGTAAGTAATTGAAAATGTACACTTTTGGAGACATTGAATGTTAGGGACCTCACATAGCATACTTATCATTAGATTAGAAAGTTCATCTTGTGCTAAGCTAAACTTACATTATAAATTCGATATGAATTTACCAAAACTTCCAGCATACTTTCAAATAACCAAAAAAATATGCCGCGCGATTCCAGTGCTGCCATCTAGTACCTATAAGATTAAACTATATGTTTAGACAAAACCAAAGAAAGTTTATTCAACCATTTTATGAGCGTGAGCTATTTGCTACTTGCTGCAATGTTTGTTACGTCGCTAGCATACCTACATGCTATTACACTTAGGCCCAATTGCAGGGAACGTTTTAACCTCGGGTTAGCGTCGGGATAGCTAACTCAGGTTTAAATGGCGCCACCATCGATTGTAACTACTTCTTATTAGTTAGCCTTAGAGTACAGGACATAGCTACTGTAGTTTTGAGTTTACTGTATAAACAAGCTCTCATCTCCTTGATGTTATTTGAGGTAGATGTGGTTAAATGAAAAGGTTTTTTATACCATTTTAATATACCTACCTATCAAACTTTTCCCAACCTTACCTACGATGTTTTGATACAAAACCGTCCAGATAATTTCGCGTTAGTATATACATAATTTAGTTCGTTCGTTACTATAATATCTATCTACTTATTCCTGACCTGTTCACATAAATCAAATTACTTTACTTAACCTAAGTATTGATTCTTAAGTGAAATTTGACTAAAAACCTAAGGTTGTTAAGGACAACTAGTACTTTACCTTTATTGATGTTTTTTTTTTCTTGTAATATCAATTTTGGATGGCATCAATCTTATGGAAATATTTTTTTTTATAGTAACTATTTAATACTGAATTTTCCCAATGTTTTCAGCATTGCTTTATTATGTCAAAAACCACAAAATAATCATAATAGATTTTTCATTCCGTTTTTCAGCCTATCAGATACAATGATCACACAATCAATAAATTCATAACAGTTTTATTCATTTCAGTTTTTTCTTTAGAAATTTCACCTCCAATAGAAGTTTCTCTTTTTTCAACTTATAATATTCTGTTATTGCTTTGTTGCGTTCTATTACACTTTCTTCTAGTTTTCTTCTTCTTTTAGCTGAAATAAAAAAACATATTGTATTAGATAGATAGACTGTCAAAGCATAAAGTCACAAAATAAGAAATTCAATAGTAAGTCATTTTACATTCTACTTGCTAAGTGTGAAGGTAAATTGGACGTCGTTAATTGAAAAGGATCCAATCCACAACAACCTAGTTTTGAGAAATACAACTTTTTTAGTTCAAAATGTAATTCTTCTTTTATTTTTAACTTTAGACCATAAACTTTAATCATTAATCATTAAAGTTTATGCGCTAAAGTTAAAAATAAAAGAAGAAATACATTTTAAAACTAAAAAATTGTATAACTAGGTTGTTGTGGATTGGATCCTTTTCAATTAACGACGTCCAATTATGATTCTACATTTTGCAAAGTTAGCATGTTTTAGAGACACTTAACGGTGAGATATTATTGATTGAAGTATAATCCCTGCTTTTCAGGCTTATACTTAAATCACAAGAAAGGAAAGTGGCTGAGTATATTTCATGCATTCACAAATAAAATGTAAGAAAGTCCCTCTAAAAACATCTGGCTAATAGTTTACTTCAGTTACTAACACCAAAAGGCTACCTTGAATTACCTTTATTTCTTATGCTAGGAGATATGCTATATAAAGTAGTTGCTAGTTTAGACCTTGACACATTAACAGGTTCATCTGGAAATAAAATAGTTAATATAGTACATAGACAGTATAATATTATAATAGTTTTTTTAATGACTAATTTCAAAAATAGGCAATCATATAAAACAAACATCAAATTGTTGCTGATTATAAATTTAATCTCACAATCTGAATAAAATATTATATTATAACACAAACTAATGATTTTCATTCAGTTAACTTTTTAGTGTGGTATATTCTGAATGACTTGTAGCTCAGTAACTATTAGTTGTAAACTAATATAAGTTTCATTTAGTGCATTCAAGTAGGTTGTTATTTAGCTTTTAAGAGGCAGATGACAAAGTTTTACATTTAGAGTTGAGCATTTATTAAAAAGTAAATACAATAATAACTCTGTACCTTCTACACCTGTACTTGAAGCAAAGTTATCTTCAAGTATATCAATAGCTGCAGTCTCTGGCATAATATACTCTTCTACAACGGAGCTGCCCAGGCCCTCTGCTGAAGCCAGGGCTTCACTGGTGAATGAATTGACTATATCGGCAGTAGAACTCATGAGTGTGGCCACCTTGTCCAGGATTTCATCAGGGTGTATTTTCTCACCACCAGGCTGAAGGGATAATAATGACATATTAGTATTAGGTATGCCAGTCAGGCATTATTATTAAATATTGTGGAATTGTGTAACCTCCTCCATTTTGCTTATGGGTTAGGAAATACAGTTCTTCAAAATGTTAGTCTAATTTATATTTATTTAGTAATATTAAAGCTTAACAATTAATAAATCTAAATACTGAAATTACCTTATGCAAATTCATTTCTATTAACTTTAATCTATTACGGGCAGCCTTTTTCAAATTGTCCCATTTAAGTTTCAACTGTTCTTTCTGTCTTGGATAGGATGTGGTCCTAGAATTAAATTCTTCTGTGAGGGCCGTCCAGGCGTCTTCCTTACATTTATTTGTTGTAGCATTAGTTTGTTTATTCATAATAACAGGGAAGTTGCATATTAATTCCAAGAGTATAATGACATCGTCCTGGGTCATACCTTTCCGGATTTTCTGGAGAATTTCAAAAATATTATAATGTTAATGAGTAACATTGCATTTAGTATTAAAAAAATATTGTTTCTTGATTTATAATAGATTTAAATGACTTATAAATAGGAAAAACTATTACCTTTGTAGAATTTAAATACATTTTGTTTCAGAAAAATTCAAGAGATGAAAACTGTGGAAGTACCTAGTTGGTACGAGGCGTTCGTAGTTTTATCGATAAAAGTACTCACACAGTACTTTTTATAATTTTAAAACAAACTGATAAACTATGCTTTTAAAAACTAGCACAATCAATATAATTAATATTCATCTCTCACTTTTTAAATATACACAACACAATATTTTGTAAATAATATTTTTTTTCAATTTAATTTGACACAAGTCAAGTAATGACTGTCAGAATAGACAAACATCTGACACTGGACTGACATTACTTGCATGACAAAAAAAAACTCCAAATGAAACTTTTTAGGTAAAAACCTATTTATCAATATTTTATGTAATTAATAATTTTCTTCATTAATCTACAGAAAGCTACTTATTTTCTCACATGCATGAGGGTAGTAGAAGAAACTCACGGTTAACAACACCTTTGAACAACACTCAAACTGGTAACACTGTCTGTTTGTTAAATAAACGCTGTGATTCACAGAAAAATCACGGCAAGATTAATTTCATATTTTTTTGATAATGTTGAGTTAAATATCGCATTTCGATCAATATCTATTTATCTTGTAATTTATGTCCGAACAGCTCAACTGTAACAGTGATTTGTGTTTTTATGTGAGACAGTTGTTCTTTGTGAGCATCTGTTGTTTGTTTTAGGGTTTTCTATTCATTATTGCTTGTGTTTTGATCCAGAATTATGGCTGAAAAGGTACGTACAGTGCTATTTATCTAGATCTTAAGTGATTAAAACCTTATTGCATAAAATTTACTCTAGAAACTTGACAAGTGTGATATGTACATAAAAAGAAACAACACCTGTCGGTTCTGTCGCAATCATGTGGAATTAAGTCATTTCGGGTCATAAAATGAAATTGTAAGTGGTGTGACTGAATTTCTGATGATGTTCCATTAGTGCTGGGTCGTTTTGAGAAATTTGAAGTGATGTGAAGTTTTACAAATAGAGTTTCAGGTCTGGTTCTTTATGTATTTATCCTAAACCTTATTTTAGCTAAAGAACAGATATATCACTCTTCTACTTTACTTCTCAAAAATACCAACATCTAGACCAATTATTTATCTTTTAGAAAATACACGAAAACCCGTTGCCTGAAGAGCATAAGCCCGAGCCTGAAAAGTCTAAAGACATGGCTGTGAAACCATCGGACAAGCAACAGTCCATTCCTGTTGTAACACCAATCACTAACATTCCACCTCAAGTATCAATGCCGGTGTTTACGAAGGCCTCTCCGAATGATCTGTACCGACGCTGGCTGCCTGCCGTGCTGTTTCTACTCACTTTTGTGACTGTTATGACCATTCTGTTGATATATATGGATACTGTTGGTAAGTACAAGTTTTATTTTTATTAGTAGTGTAATTTTGGTTGTTTATAAAAATAACTTTTTTTCATAGTTTTGGACTGATTTCACTAATGAACTCGGCTTAATTATGCTGTAAGATAACTTGTTTCATTATTTCATTTTGTAAACCAGTAAAAACTGCAATCAATAATGTAAGATTAAATGGAATAAATGCATTTTTTACAAATCTAGGAAACCCTGAGTTAAGAATTATTCATGCTTTAGTCAGTCTAGACTATCAGAAGCAAAATTTTTAAAACTGTATTTGAAGAGATGTCACAACTCTAATTCTTCACTCTAACAGTGCCTACTACTTAATCATAACTTAACAATTCTGTCAAAATTTATTTGAATTTACTTACTCTTGAATGCTTGCTATACTTTCATTTCATTAACATGATCTTTTGGTACACAATACATCATCAAGAGTTGGTTAAGTTTGTTTTTCTAGTACCTAAACAAATTGTTATTCATGTACCTATCCATGCTCTACCACCAAACTAACCACCCACCGCCCCTATTGCACCATACATGAATGCACGGTCCCATCAGCCCTGGGCGCGCACCAGTTCCGCGTGAACATGTCCCGCGACTACGAGCTGGCCCGCATCGGGCAGGACTCCGCGCCGCTGGTGGCCTACGTCCGGCAGCTGCACCTGGCGCCGCGCCCGCCCGCGGTGGCGCCCGCCGCGGCAAGGACCGACCGCGTGGACGTGCTGGACAGGTTGCTCGGGGAGGTGGTGAGTTTACTAGGTTAAGGCGGGGAGAATACTTGGGAGGTGCAGAGTTGATTGGAGGCCTAGGTTATGATGGGTGATGATTTGTTGGACAGATTGCTCGGGGAGGTGGTGAGTTTACTAGGTTAAGGGCTGATTTTTCAATAGTCAGATAAATGCTATCTGACAGAAAATCAGCATGTTTTCGTTGCACATCGAATATAAATATTTGACATGTGTATGAAGTGACAATGAAAACATACCTATTATCAGTCAGATAACATTTATCTGACTATTGAAAAATCAGCCGTAAGTCGGGAAGAATACTTGGAAGGTACGGAGTTGATTGGAGGACTCGGTTATGATGGGTGGTGATTAGTTGGGGAGGGTGAACAAGGTTATGAGATGAAGCAGCTACTTTTTTATATAAACGTTTGAATGTATATTAGTAAATTAAATTCGGATTAAACTAATGTTAAGAAGATTGGGTTCAATTCCTGATTTGATCTGACATGAAGCGGAATACTGCAATGCCATGTCATTTAATTGATTTTGCCTTGGAATTTTATATTTTTTCTTGTATTACATTGTATTGTTTAATGATATTTGGAGGTATTAACTCATTTCTTTATGGGAAATGGGTTTCTGCTTCCAAACTCCACTTCCGACCAAACATTCCATCACCAAACACATTTTGTCTTCAACAACAATACAAGTGTTGATGTAAATGCTGCGTGTCGTGTGTTGAATTTATTGTGGGTGTTGGTTGGTGCACACTATTGCGGTGTGTGTGTGAATGTCGGATTGGTATGTGTGTGAATGTCAGTGTGTTGATATTTGTGTGTATGTCGGTGTGTTGATATTTCTGTGAATGTCGGTGTATTGGTATGTGTGTGAATGTCAGTGTGTTGATATTTGTGTGTATGTCGGTGTGTTGATATTTCTGTGAATATCAGTGTGTTGGTATGTGGTTGAAAGTTGGTGTGTTGGTATTTGTATGAATATCGGTGTGACGGTGTGTGTGAATGTCGGTGTGTTGGTATGTGTGTGAATATCGGTGTGTTGGTATGTGTAAATGTCGGTGTGTTGGTATGTGTTTGAATGTGAGTGTGTTGGTATGTGTGAATGTCGGTGTGTTGGTATTTGTTTGAATGTGACTGTGTTGGTGTGTGTGTTTGAATGTCGGTTTGTTGGTGAGTGTGAATGTCAGCGTGTTGGTGTGTGTGTGAATGTCAGTGGGTTGGTATTTGTGTGAATGTCGGTGTGTTGGTATGTGTGTGAGTGTCGGTGTGTTGGTATGTGTGTGAATGTCGGTGTGTTGGTATGTGTGTGAATGTCGGTGTGTTGGTATGTGTGTGAATGTCGGTGTGTTGGTATGTGTGTGAGTGTCGGTGTGTTGGTATGTGTGTGAGTGTCGGTGTGTTGGTATGTGTGTGAGTGTCGGTGTGTTGTTATGTGTGTGAATGTCGGTGTGTTGGTATGTGTGTGAATGTCGGTGTGTTGGTATGTGTGTGAATGTCGGTGTGTTGGTATGTGTGTGAATGTCGGTGGTTTGGTATGTGTGTGAATGTCGGTGTGTTGGTATGTGTGAATGTCAGTGTGTTGGTATGTGTGTGAACGTCGGTGTGTTGGTATGTGTGTGAATGTCGGTGTGTTGGTATGTGTGAATGTCGGTGTGTTGGTATGTGTGTGAACGGTCGGTGTATGTTGTTCCCCCGGCAGCACCACGGCACGTTCGTGGAGTGGTTCCCGGCGGGCGCGCGCTCGGCCACGACCCGCTACCTGGAGGCGGCGCGGCACTGGTCGGGGGTGGCATGTGTGTGAACGTCGGTGTGTTGGTATGTGTGTGAACGGTCGGTGTATGTTGTTCCCCCGGCAGCACCACGGCACGTTCGTGGAGTGGTTCCCGGCGGGCGCGCGCTCGGCCACGACCCGCTACCTGGAGGCGGCGCGGCACTGGTCGGGGGTGGCATGTGTGTGAACGTCGGTGTGTTGGTATGTGTGTGAACGGTCGGTGTATTGTCTCCCCGGCAGCACCACGGCACGTTCGTGGAGTGGTTCCCGGCGGGCGCGCGCTCGGCCACGACCCGCTACCTGGAGGCGGCGCGGCACTGGTCGGGGGTGGCATGTGTGTGAACGTCGGTGTGTTGGTATGTGTGTGAACGGTCGGTGTATTGTCTCCCCGGCAGCACCACGGCACGTTCGTGGAGTGGTTCCCGGCGGGCGCGCGCTCGGCCACGACCCGCTACCTGGAGGCGGCGCGGCACTGGTCGGGGGTGGCATGTGTGTGAACGTCGGTGTGTTGGTATGTGTGTGAACGGTCGGTGTATTGTCTCCCCGGCAGCACCACGGCACGTTCGTGGAGTGGTTCCCGGCGGGCGCGCGCTCGGCCACGACCCGCTACCTGGAGGCGGCGCGGCACTGGTCGGGGGTGGCATGTGTGTGAACGTCGGTGTGTTGGTATGTGTGTGAACGGTCGGTGTATGTTGTTCCCCCGGCAGCACCACGGCACGTTCGTGGAGTGGTTCCCGGCGGGCGCGCGCTCGGCCACGACCCGCTACCTGGAGGCGGCGCGGCACTGGTCGGGGGTGGCATGTGTGTGAACGTCGGTGTGTTGGTATGTGTGTGAATGTCGGTGTGTTGGTATGTGTGAACGTCGGTGTGTTGGTATGTGTGTGAACGGTCGGTGTATGTTGTTCCCCCGGCAGCACCACGGCACGTTCGTGGAGTGGTTCCCGGCGGGCGCGCGCTCGGCCACGACCCGCTACCTGGAGGCGGCGTGGCACTGGTCGGGGGTGGCATGTGTGTGAACGTCGGTGTGTTGGTATGTGTGTGAACGGTCGGTGTATGTTGTTCCCCCGGCAGCACCACGGCACGTTCGTGGAGTGGTTCCCGGCGGGCGCGCGCTCGGCCACGACCCGCTACCTGGAGGCGGCGCGGCACTGGTCGGGGGTGGCATGTGTGTGAACGTCGGTGTGTTGGTATGTGTGTGAATGTCGGTGTGTTGGTATGTGTGAACGTCGGTGTGTTGGTATGTGTGTGAACGGTCGGTGTATGTTGTTCCCCCGGCAGCACCACGGCACGTTCGTGGAGTGGTTCCCGGCGGGCGCGCGCTCGGCCACGACCCGCTACCTGGAGGCGGCGCGGCACTGGTCGGGGGTGGCATGTGTGTGAACGTCGGTGTGTTGGTTTGTGTGTGAACGGTCGGTGTATGTTGTTCCCCCGGCAGCACCACGGCACGTTCGTGGAGTGGTTCCCGGCGGGCGCGCGCTCGGCCACGACCCGCTACCTGGAGGCGGCGCGGCACTGGTCGGGGGTGGCATGTGTGTGAACGTCGGTGTGTTGGTATGTGTGTGAATGTCGGTGTGTTGGTATGTGTGAACGTCGGTGTGTTGGTATGTGTGTGAACGGTCGGTGTATGTTGTTCCCCCGGCAGCACCACGGCACGTTCGTGGAGTGGTTCCCGGCGGGCGCGCGCTCGGCCACGACCCGCTACCTGGAGGCGGCGCGGCACTGGTCGGGGGTGGCATGTGTGTGAACGTCGGTGTGTTGGTATGTGTGTGAACGGTCGGTGTATGTTGTTCCCCCGGCAGCACCACGGCACGTTCGTGGAGTGGTTCCCGGCGGGCGCGCGCTCGGCCACGACCCGCTACCTGGAGGCGGCGCGGCACTGGTCGGGGGTGGCGGTGCGCGCGGCCCCCACGGACTACCTGTCTCTGCGCGGGTCGGTGCAGGCTCTACACGCGTGTTTGAGCCCCACGGAGCACCCGAGAGAGGTAAGATTAATATAAGTTTGACTTTTGACTCACGGTCTTATAATTATATTTAAAACTTTACATTACCTTGATAACTTTTTGTATTTGTCAGTTAGAAAAATCATGGCTTTAAAAAATAAAACATATCTGACTATTCCATCTATAGAGTTAATATGTGGTTATAAGGCCGTTGAGGTCAGGCTTCGGAATGAAATGGAATGAGGAATCAGTTGGAAATTGATGGATACATTTAATGATGCCTCAAAAGACTTAAGACTATGATTTTCTGCGAACAATAGTTTTCATTTAAATCTCGTTAAAGACCGTTTGAAAATTTCAAAATGATCGTTCCTTACGTGACGAAGAATGCTTCGAAAGTTTATGCCAATTGTACGCTTATTCCGTTTCATTCCATGGTTAACCTCTTTGTTTAGCAATATTTATACTAAACGGGTTCGATTATTAGTAGGTGTAGATTTGTAGGTGACGAAATGTGCATATTAGGACTCTAGTTCGTACGCCATAATTTATACATGTTTCTTACCCACTTTGGACAAGCTTCGTGATGACGATGACCCACGGAATGGAAAACCATCGGAATACACAATTATTAAACCCACAATGAGACAGTAATCCTTACTTAAGGTGGAGGCATTTGCCCTACTACTGCGACATATACATACAAATATGCTGTTATGACGATTCTCTATAACTATGCTAAGTGCTAGTGGTAGGTATGTATAAGTAGCGAATACCTCGCAAGCTAGGTATAGTGTAGCTAATATTATGATGTAACTGTCATTGTGGCACGGTGCAACAAGCGTGTATTACTATGATAGGTGACATACCAGTCCGGGTCCGTGGGTGACTGGCTAGTGTCTCGCGTGCTATGCCTGCCGCTATACACGGTGGTGCTGGCCGCTAATACGTCGCACGCTAGTAATATATGTAGGTATATTGTAGCTAATATTATGATGTAACTGTCATTGTGGCACAGTGCAACAAGCGTGTATTACTATGATAGGTGACATACCAGTCCGGGTCCGTGGGTGACTGGCTAGTGTCTCGCGTGCTATGCCTGCCGCTATACACGGTGGTGCTGGCCGCTAATACGTCGCACGCTAGTAATATATGTAGGTATATTGTAGCTAATATTATGATGTAACTGTCATTGTGGCACAGTGCAACAAGCGTGTATTACTATGATAGGTGACATACCAGTCCGGGTCCGTGGGTGACTGGCTAGTGTCTCGCGTGCTATGCCTGCCGCTATACACGGTGGTGCTGGCCGCTAATACGTCGCACGCTAGTAATATATGTAGGTATATTGTAGCTAATATTATGATGTAACTGTCATTGTGGCACAGTGCAACAAGCGTGTATTACTATGATAGGTGACATACCAGTCCGGGTCCGTGGGTGACTGGCTAGTGTCTCGCGTGCTATGCCTGCCGCTATACACGGTGGTGCTGGCCGCTAATACGTCGCACGCTAGTAATATATGTAGGTATATTGTAGCTAATATTATGATGTAACTGTCATTGTGGCACGGTGCAACAAGCGTGTATTACTATGATAGGTGACATACCAGTCCGGGTCCGTGGGTGACTGGCTAGTGTCTCGCGTGCTATGCCTGCCGCTATACACGGTGGTGCTGGCCGCTAATACGTCGCACGCTAGTAATATATGTAGGTATATTGTAGCTAATATTATGATGTAACTGTCATTGTGGCACAGTGCAACAAGCGTGTATTACTATGATAGGTGACATACCAGTCCGGGTCCGTGGGTGACTGGCTAGTGTCTCGCGTGCTATGCCTGCCGCTATACACGGTGGTGCTGGCCGCTAATACGTCGCACGCTAGTAATATATGTAGGTATATTGTAGCTAATATTATGATGTAACTGTCATTGTGGCACAGTGCAACAAGCGTGTATTACTATGATAGGTGACATACCAGTCCGGGTCCGTGGGTGACTGGCTAGTGTCTCGCGTGCTATGCCTGCCGCTATACACGGTGGTGCTGGCCGCTAATACGTCGCACGCTAGTAATATATGTAGGTATATTGTAGCTAATATTATGATGTAACTGTCATTGTGGCACAGTGCAACAAGCGTGTATTACTATGATAGGTGACATACCAGTCCGGGTCCGTGGGTGACTGGCTAGTGTCTCGCGTGCTATGCCTGCCGCTATACACGGTGGTGCTGGCCGCTAATACGTCGCACGCTAGTAATATATGTAGGTATATTGTAGCTAATATTTTGATGTAACTGTCATTGTGGCACAGTGCAACAAGCGTATATTACTATGATAGGTGACATACCAGTCCGGGTCCGTGGGTGACTGGCTAGTGTCTCGCGTGCTATGCCTGCCGCTATACACGGTGGTGCTGGCCGCTAATACGTCGCACGCTAGTAATATATGTAGGTATATTGTAGCTAATATTATGATGTAACTGTCATTGTGGCACAGTGCAACAAGCGTGTATTACTATGATAGGTGACATACCAGTCCGGGTCCGTGGGTGACTGGCTAGTGTCTCGCGTGCTATGCCTGCCGCTATACACGGTGGTGCTGGCCGCTAATACGTCGCACGCTAGTAATATATGTAGGTATATTGTAGCTAATATTATGATGTAACTGTCATTGTGGCACAGTGCAACAAGCGTGTATTACTATGATAGGTGACATACCAGTCCGGGTCCGTGGGTGACTGGCTAGTGTCTCGCGTGCTATGCCTGCCGCTATACACGGTGGTGCTGGCCGCTAATACGTCGCACGCTAGTAATATATGTAGGTATATTGTAGCTAATATTATGATGTAACTGTCATTGTGGCACAGTGCAACAAGCGTGTATTACTATGATAGGTGACATACCAGTCCGGGTCCGTGGGTGACTGGCTAGTGTCTCGCGTGCTATGCCTGCCGCTATACACGGTGGTGCTGGCCGCTAATACGTCGCACGCTAGTAATATATGTAGGTATATTGTAGCTAATATTATGATGTAACTGTCATTGTGGCACAGTGCAACAAGCGTGTATTACTATGATAGGTGACATACCAGTCCGGGTCCGTGGGTGACTGGCTAGTGTCTCGCGTGCTATGCCTGCCGCTATACACGGTGGTGCTGGCCGCTAATACGTCGCACGCTAGTAATATATGTAGGTATATTGTAGCTAATATTATGATGTAACTGTCATTGTGGCACAGTGCAACAAGCGTGTATTACTATGATAGGTGACATACCAGTCCGGGTCCGTGGGTGACTGGCTAGTGTCTCGCGTGCTATGCCTGCCGCTATATACGGTGGTGCTGGCCGCTAATACGTCGCACGCTAGTAATATATGTAGGTATATTGTAGCTAATATTATGATGTAACTGTCATTGTGGCACAGTGCAACAAGCGTGTATTACTATGATAGGTGACATACCAGTCCGGGTCCGTGGGTGACTGGCTAGTGTCTCGCGTGCTATGCCTGCCGCTATACACGGTGGTGCTGGCCGCTAATACGTCGCACGCTAGTAATATATGTAGGTATATTGTAGCTAATATTATGATGTAACTGTCATTGTGGCACAGTGCAACAAGCGTGTATTACTATGATAGGTGACATACCAGTCCGGGTCCGTGGGTGACTGGCTAGTGTCTCGCGTGCTATGCCTGCCGCTATACACGGTGGTGCTGGCCGCTAATACGTCGCACGCTAGTAATATATGTAGGTATATTGTAGCTAATATTATGGTGTAACTGTCATTGTGGCACAGTGCAACAAGCGTGTATTACTATGATAGGTGACATACCAGTCCGGGTCCGTGGGTGACTGGCTAGTGTCTCGCGTGCTATGCCTGCCGCTATACACGGTGGTGCTGGCCGCTAATACGTCGCACGCTAGTAATATATGTAGGTATATTGTAGCTAATATTATGATGTAACTGTCATTGTGGCACAGTGCAACAAGCGTGTATTACTATGATAGGTGACATACCAGTCCGGGTCCGTGGGTGACTGGCTAGTGTCTCGCGTGCTATGCCTGCCGCTATACACGGTGGTGCTGGCCGCTAATACGTCGCACGCTAGTAATATATGTAGGTATATTGTAGCTAATATTATGATGTAACTGTCATTGTGGCACAGTGCAACAAGCGTGTATTACTATGATAGGTGACATACCAGTCCGGGTCCGTGGGTGACTGGCTAGTGTCTCGCGTGCTATGCCTGCCGCTATACACGGTGGTGCTGGCCGCTAATACGTCGCACGCTAGTAATATATGTAGGTATATTGTAGCTAATATTATGATGTAACTGTCATTGTGGCACAGTGCAACAAGCGTGTATTACTATGATAGGTGACATACCAGTCCGGGTCCGTGGGTGACTGGCTAGTGTCTCGCGTGCTATGCCTGCCGCTATACACGGTGGTGCTGGCCGCTAATACGTCGCACGCTAGTAATATATGTAGGTATATTGTAGCTAATATTTTGATGTAACTGTCATTGTGGCACAGTGCAACAAGCGTATATTACTATGATAGGTGACATACCAGTCCGGGTCCGTGGGTGACTGGCTAGTGTCTCGCGTGCTATGCCTGCCGCTATACACGGTGGTGCTGGCCGCTAATACGTCGCACGCTAGTAATATATGTAGGTATATTGTAGCTAATATTATGATGTAACTGTCATTGTGGCACAGTGCAACAAGCGTGTATTACTATGATAGGTGACATACCAGTCCGGGTCCGTGGGTGACTGGCTAGTGTCTCGCGTGCTATGCCTGCCGCTATACACGGTGGTGCTGGCCGCTAATACGTCGCACGCTAGTAATATATGTAGGTATATTGTAGCTAATATTATGATGTAACTGTCATTGTGGCACAGTGCAACAAGCGTGTATTACTATGATAGGTGACATACCAGTCCGGGTCCGTGGGTGACTGGCTAGTGTCTCGCGTGCTATGCCTGCCGCTATACACGGTGGTGCTGGCCGCTAATACGTCGCACGCTAGTAATATATGTAGGTATATTGTAGCTAATATTATGATGTAACTGTCATTGTGGCACAGTGCAACAAGCGTGTATTACTATGATAGGTGACATACCAGTCCGGGTCCGTGGGTGACTGGCTAGTGTCTCGCGTGCTATGCCTGCCGCTATACACGGTGGTGCTGGCCGCTAATACGTCGCACGCTAGTAATATATGTAGGTATATTGTAGCTAATATTATGATGTAACTGTCATTGTGGCACAGTGCAACAAGCGTGTATTACTATGATAGGTGACATACCAGTCCGGGTCCGTGGGTGACTGGCTAGTGTCTCGCGTGCTATGCCTGCCGCTATACACGGTGGTGCTGGCCGCTAATACGTCGCACGCTAGTAATATATGTAGGTATATTGTAGCTAATATTATGATGTAACTGTCATTGTGGCACAGTGCAACAAGCGTGTATTACTATGATAGGTGACATACCAGTCCGGGTCCGTGGGTGACTGGCTAGTGTCTCGCGTGCTATGCCTGCCGCTATATACGGTGGTGCTGGCCGCTAATACGTCGCACGCTAGTAATATATGTAGGTATATTGTAGCTAATATTATGATGTAACTGTCATTGTGGCACAGTGCAACAAGCGTGTATTACTATGATAGGTGACATACCAGTCCGGGTCCGTGGGTGACTGGCTAGTGTCTCGCGTGCTATGCCTGCCGCTATACACGGTGGTGCTGGCCGCTAATACGTCGCACGCTAGTAATATATGTAGGTATATTGTAGCTAATATTATGATGTAACTGTCATTGTGGCACAGTGCAACAAGCGTGTATTACTATGATAGGTGACATACCAGTCCGGGTCCGTGGGTGACTGGCTAGTGTCTCGCGTGCTATGCCTGCCGCTATACACGGTGGTGCTGGCCGCTAATACGTCGCACGCTAGTAATATATGTAGGTATATTGTAGCTAATATTATGGTGTAACTGTCATTGTGGCACAGTGCAACAAGCGTGTATTACTATGATAGGTGACATACCAGTCCGGGTCCGTGGGTGACTGGCTAGTGTCTCGCGTGCTATGCCTGCCGCTATACACGGTGGTGCTGGCCGCTAATACGTCGCACGCTAGTAATATATGTAGGTATATTGTAGCTAATATTATGATGTAACTGTCATTGTGGCACAGTGCAACAAGCGTGTATTACTATGATAGGTGACATACCAGTCCGGGTCCGTGGGTGACTGGCTAGTGTCTCGCGTGCTATGCCTGCCGCTATACACGGTGGTGCTGGCCGCTAATACGTCGCACGCTAGTAATATATGTAGGTATATTGTAGCTAATATTATGATGTAACTGTCATTGTGGCACAGTGCAACAAGCGTGTATTACTATGATAGGTGACATACCAGTCCGGGTCCGTGGGTGACTGGCTAGTGTCTCGCGTGCTATGCCTGCCGCTATACACGGTGGTGCTGGCCGCTAATACGTCGCACGCTAGTAATATATGTAGGTATATTGTAGCTAATATTATGATGTAACTGTCATTGTGGCACAGTGCAACAAGCGTGTATTACTATGATAGGTGACATACCAGTCCGGGTCCGTGGGTGACTGGCTAGTGTCTCGCGTGCTATGCCTGCCGCTATACACGGTGGTGCTGGCCGCTAATACGTCGCACGCTAGTAATATATGTAGGTATATTGTAGCTAATATTATGATGTAACTGTCATTGTGGCACAGTGCAACAAGCGTGTATTACTATGATAGGTGACATACCAGTCCGGGTCCGTGGGTGACTGGCTAGTGTCTCGCGTGCTATGCCTGCCGCTATACACGGTGGTGCTGGCCGCTAATACGTCGCACGCTAGTAATATATGTAGGTATATTGTAGCTAATATTATGATGTAACTGTCATTGTGGCACAGTGCAACAAGCGTGTATTACTATGATAGGTGACATACCAGTCCGGGTCCGTGGGTGACTGGCTAGTGTCTCGCGTGCTATGCCTGCCGCTATACACGGTGGTGCTGGCCGCTAATACGTCGCACGCTAGTAATATATGTAGGTATATTGTAGCTAATATTATGATGTAACTGTCATTGTGGCACAGTGCAACAAGCGTGTATTACTATGATAGGTGACATACCAGTCCGGGTCCGTGGGTGACTGGCTAGTGTCTCGCGTGCTATGCCTGCCGCTATACACGGTGGTGCTGGCCGCTAATACGTCGCACGCTAGTAATATATGTAGGTATATTGTAGCTAATATTATGATGTAACTGTCATTGTGGCACAGTGCAACAAGCGTGTATTACTATGATAGGTGACATACCAGTCCGGGTCCGTGGGTGACTGGCTAGTGTCTCGCGTGCTATGCCTGCCGCTATACACGGTGGTGCTGGCCGCTAATACGTCGCACGCTAGTAATATATGTAGGTATATTGTAGCTAATATTTTGATGTAACTGTCATTGTGGCACAGTGCAACAAGCGTATATTACTATGATAGGTGACATACCAGTCCGGGTCCGTGGGTGACTGGCTAGTGTCTCGCGTGCTATGCCTGCCGCTATACACGGTGGTGCTGGCCGCTAATACGTCGCACGCTAGTAATATATGTAGGTATATTGTAGCTAATATTATGATGTAACTGTCATTGTGGCACAGTGCAACAAGCGTGTATTACTATGATAGGTGACATACCAGTCCGGGTCCGTGGGTGACTGGCTAGTGTCTCGCGTGCTATGCCTGCCGCTATACACGGTGGTGCTGGCCGCTAATACGTCGCACGCTAGTAATATATGTAGGTATATTGTAGCTAATATTATGATGTAACTGTCATTGTGGCACAGTGCAACAAGCGTGTATTACTATGATAGGTGACATACCAGTCCGGGTCCGTGGGTGACTGGCTAGTGTCTCGCGTGCTATGCCTGCCGCTATACACGGTGGTGCTGGCCGCTAATACGTCGCACGCTAGTAATATATGTAGGTATATTGTAGCTAATATTATGATGTAACTGTCATTGTGGCACAGTGCAACAAGCGTGTATTACTATGATAGGTGACATACCAGTCCGGGTCCGTGGGTGACTGGCTAGTGTCTCGCGTGCTATGCCTGCCGCTATACACGGTGGTGCTGGCCGCTAATACGTCGCACGCTAGTAATATATGTAGGTATATTGTAGCTAATATTATGATGTAACTGTCATTGTGGCACAGTGCAACAAGCGTGTATTACTATGATAGGTGACATACCAGTCCGGGTCCGTGGGTGACTGGCTAGTGTCTCGCGTGCTATGCCTGCCGCTATACACGGTGGTGCTGGCCGCTAATACGTCGCACGCTAGTAATATATGTAGGTATATTGTAGCTAATATTATGATGTAACTGTCATTGTGGCACAGTGCAACAAGCGTGTATTACTATGATAGGTGACATACCAGTCCGGGTCCGTGGGTGACTGGCTAGTGTCTCGCGTGCTATGCCTGCCGCTATACACGGTGGTGCTGGCCGCTAATACGTCGCACGCTAGTAATATATGTAGGTATATTGTAGCTAATATTATGATGTAACTGTCATTGTGGCACAGTGCAACAAGCGTGTATTACTATGATAGGTGACATACCAGTCCGGGTCCGTGGGTGACTGGCTAGTGTCTCGCGTGCTATGCCTGCCGCTATACACGGTGGTGCTGGCCGCTAATACGTCGCACGCTAGTAATATATGTAGGTATATTGTAGCTAATATTATGATGTAACTGTCATTGTGGCACAGTGCAACAAGCGTGTATTACTATGATAGGTGACATACCAGTCCGGGTCCGTGGGTGACTGGCTAGTGTCTCGCGTGCTATGCCTGCCGCTATACACGGTGGTGCTGGCCGCTAATACGTCGCACGCTAGTAATATATGTAGGTATATTGTAGCTAATATTATGATGTAACTGTCATTGTGGCACAGTGCAACAAGCGTGTATTACTATGATAGGTGACATACCAGTCCGGGTCCGTGGGTGACTGGCTAGTGTCTCGCGTGCTATGCCTGCCGCTATACACGGTGGTGCTGGCCGCTAATACGTCGCACGCTAGTAATATATGTAGGTATATTGTAGCTAATATTATGATGTAACTGTCATTGTGGCACAGTGCAACAAGCGTGTATTACTATGATAGGTGACATACCAGTCCGGGTCCGTGGGTGACTGGCTAGTGTCTCGCGTGCTATGCCTGCCGCTATACACGGTGGTGCTGGCCGCTAATACGTCGCACGCTAGTAATATATGTAGGTATATTGTAGCTAATATTATGATGTAACTGTCATTGTGGCACAGTGCAACAAGCGTGTATTACTATGATAGGTGACATACCAGTCCGGGTCCGTGGGTGACTGGCTAGTGTCTCGCGTGCTATGCCTGCCGCTATACACGGTGGTGCTGGCCGCTAATACGTCGCACGCTAGTAATATATGTAGGTATATTGTAGCTAATATTATGATGTAACTGTCATTGTGGCACAGTGCAACAAGCGTGTATTACTATGATAGGTGACATACCAGTCCGGGTCCGTGGGTGACTGGCTAGTGTCTCGCGTGCTATGCCTGCCGCTATACACGGTGGTGCTGGCCGCTAATACGTCGCACGCTAGTAATATATGTAGGTATATTGTAGCTAATATTATGATGTAACTGTCATTGTGGCACAGTGCAACAAGCGTGTATTACTATGATAGGTGACATACCAGTCCGGGTCCGTGGGTGACTGGCTAGTGTCTCGCGTGCTATGCCTGCCGCTATACACGGTGGTGCTGGCCGCTAATACGTCGCACGCGCACTACGTGGTGCTCGCGGGCAGCAACGTGCCGGCCGCCATCACGCATCTGCCCGTCGACGACGTTGGGTTTAAGGTAATGTAACATTTAGTATTTTTTCTTTCTTTGTACGTATTTTGTAATTTACGAAAAGAAAAGTTGTTAATCGTGTCTGGATGTGTATATTCAATATGCATACCGATTATGATGGGTTTTCACACACATTAATGTTAATGGGTTTCGTCTAAGGAAGTCTAGTTTTTACGAGTTATACCACTTTTTGACAACGATTTTGAAAGTTTTGGGTTCAATGCCCACGGAGTGTAATCCTACTAATAGGTATTATAAATGTGAAGGCTTGTGAGTATGTATGGATGTTTGTTACTCTTTTACGCAAAAACTATTGAACGGATTTGGGTGAAACTGTACAGTAATATAAATTATACACCAGAATAAAGATAGGGTAATTTTTACCGCGGGAAAATTCTCATTCCTACGGGAAACCGACTTTCACGCGAACGGGCGGCCACTTGTTAATTATATTTTGTTATGATTATAACTCGATATCTTTCGGTCTGTCTCCTCAGTGGTACAGCTCACTTGTTAAAATTTCTCTTGGTTCTTTTCAAACCCCTGTAAGCTGCTATCTATCTATAGTACCTACAAGCTTGAGCAAAATTTACAGTCTTGAATTGTGTAAGGTGCATAAGCACGCTAGGTAAGAAACTGTTTGTTTAAATACTGGCAACTATTATTTAATCAACGCTAAGTAAAGAATCCATTTTATTAAAAAAATCTTCAAACCTCAGGTGATCGAATACCAGACAACAGACAAGGCGGCGCGCGACAACACAACCGAACTGCTACTAAAACACAATTACTACATCGCCGCTAACTTTACTGACAGCATCATGTATGCACTCAATGAAACTGCCGTCGCTAATGTCAATTAATAATGTTGCAAACTATGTGCGGATTGAAGTCGAAAGTGGTGTATATCATAAATATACTGATTATTATTCTGATTGATATGCATTATTAAGGAGCTTCGTATGAATATGTTGTCAGGTTGAAAAAAGTGGGTCTTGGTTTTCTTAAATTAGATTTTGACATATGTCAAAAAGACAGTTATAGTAATGACATCAAATTACAATCTTAAAACTTTGCAGCATAAAATCGTCAAATACAGATTTAATGAAAGTACATTATCGATTACCTAAATTAAGAAAAAGTTATTTGCAAAGATCCATCTTGTTTGTAAACAATGAAATACACACACTTTTCGACTCTAATATCTACTAACTATCGTTGTGTAATAATAACAACATAGGGCTATATAAATAAATGGCTCTTAATCCTTATGATCGGGCACTAAGTAATCAAAATCACTTGAGCTGTTTATTTATGAGCCTTAGTTAGACGCATATAAACATATTTAAAATCCAAACACTACACTATTTGTAGTGTATCGAACAGGCAGCTATTATTGTTCTATATTAATAAAACATCGAAAATATGCTCATTTTGACAATGATCTTATTAAATTTACAAACCTATGTTAAAAAATATCAATCAGAAAACAGTGTAAAAGCCAGCATTATATCCCTAATTTTATTAAATATGGAAACCTAAAAACTCATGTTGTGGTTAATACTGTCCATATTCTTTACAAATGATGTTTTGATCTCTGTCAAAATTGGTGTTTAAAATTCTTCACAGTATTTTTCGAACGGCAGTTGTGTGAACAAATAAACGTCCATGTATTTTAAATCGTGATTATGATAATTATATTTCTGTGTACTTTGTCTAGTTGTAAGTGTCTCATGTTTGAACTCGCGGTTTTGGTCGATTTTCATACATTTAGAATCTCATTCACCTATTTATCCTCATTGGTCACAATTTTAAAAGAAAATGTATTAAAATTGGCCCGATTTGTGAGTTGTTTACGTTCAGTATTCGTTTTAATGATTCCTGTCTAATTTAACATGTTATTTTAAGAAATAATTATGATGTAATGTAATAGCAGTCAAGTTATTACTCTAATGAATATAATTTTAATAATTTTACACTAGCAAAGTGTATTTTAAACTATTTCAATAATTGATTTCCAATTCCAATAATTTTATTATAATAATTCAATTAATTAAATTCATAAATAATAGTAATAATTTGAATCACAAATAATAACTTTTAAGGTTGATAATAAGAAATTAATATTTTTTAACACTTGCACTAGTTATTGATTGCTAATAATAACAATATTTTAATTTTATATTTTGTAGTGCGATGGTAAGTATAACATATTTTAATTTAAGTTAAATTGTGTTCTCGAATATATTTTTTAAACTTTTTTCCGAAGAATGTGCCTTAAATGATATGATTTTAGGTTGAACGATAGTTTTGTATCAAAATGCAATTTTGCACTGATTTTTAATAGTCACGGAAAGGGTTTTGGGCTTTTAGATATTTGTATACTTCTTAATAAAATATCGCTCATGAAATGTGTTTTGACATTATGTCAAAATGGTTTCTTAAAAAATTAATAATGGTATTTTATAAATAAATATGTCATTGGAGTGTAAAAAGTGTTGCTTGCAAAAGACCCCTTAACGTTATTTTCTTATGGGGTCTGTGTTAAACATTTTTGTGTAGTTTTACAAAACTTTGACATGTCTAGAGTATAAAATATCATTTAGCTCTCTTTACTAGCACTTGATTATTAGTATAGAAGTATCTTAAAGTCCACAAGAAGCATTGACTGACAATAATGAGTGGTAAAAGGGGTTGTTTAGTATATGTAGTTAACTTTGGAACTATTCACTAGCTAGGATTATATAATACAACGAAATGGTAACCTGTGCTTATACTGAAATTATATTATGAAATGAATCTCAATTTTGGTTGAATTTTTTTGTGATAAAAAATAAGTTACAAATGTCCTAACTTGCGTTATTTAAACCACGTGAAAGATCGAAAAAGTTAACTTTCTGACATTTATATTTAAAAAAAATCACAACTATTCGTCCTTTCATGGGATTAGTATACGCTTTCACTTAGCTACAAAAGAAACCAATTCCGTTACTTACCTACTTGATTTTAAAGGTGTATGAATTAATATTATGAAATGTAATAATTTGTCATTCCAATAATTTTTCTCTTTTCATTTAAGAAGACTGAGTAACTATTGAACAAGTATCGCTAGAGTATTAACTGGATAAGTCGAGATGTATAATTTAAAATGGATCAATTTAATTGTATTTTTAATTATGAACAAAATAATGACGGAAATAGATCGTGAAATATTTTTATTTAACTTTAAGTTAGCTTAGGTATATTATGCGCTCAATTTTTTTCACAAATAAATGCTTCAAATCGGTTTTTTCTTTTATTTTAGAATTTCCTCTAAGAAATATCTTCATGTCAATAGTCAGTCAGCATGGATTTTGGACTTGGTTTTATGGTTTTTTTTCTTAGTTTTTCGATTATGGTCAGGGCAGAAGCAGTGATTTGTGCATGCTTATGCTATTGATTAGTTATTATTTAAGAAATCAGCCTTTCAGAAACTGGAGGTTGAACTTTTATATCGCATCAGCAACAACTTACCATGACTCTGGTAGACATTAGAATAAAACTGCTTCATAATGTGTAATAAGTTTATTTATATCGACAATATCCAGACGTTAACAAACCGTTTGATACAATCTGTAATTCTCAACATTAGCCCTTCTCTAAATCATAAACATATTTGAATTTTTATTATATATTAAAATTATACTAAACAAGTAGGTACACAATAATTAAAAATTACAAGTTGTGCGAACTATCGAACATGACACGCGAGTTACACTAAAATATACACTGCGATGATAAAAACTAATAAAATCATATCATAAACTACAAATATAAAAAAACGTTATTGCTTTTAAAATCTCCTAACGTTTAAAATGGAAGAACACAGAACAAAATGGCTACGCACCAAAATAATACAAAAAGCACAAATAATATTACAATTGCTGAATTAATTACAATTAATCACTTAAAATCTACATTACACGTTCACTTGCTTGGCTGTTGGAAATTAATGACAATTTGGTCCCGAACATCATCGAAAATGCGAGAAAATAACGACAACATATTATAAATTCCACTGTTTCCAACATTACAATTAACTATAAAAAAGGGTCGTCAATTTATGTAACTAAAAACTTATCAACAGCTTGAAATATAGAAATAAAATTTTTACACAAATTATCTGTCATTCAATATGTCAAAATCATTAAGTTTTAAAGATAACACTTTAAAGTGAAACAGGACAACAAAATGTTGGACCACGTTTTAATTAAACGACAACCCATAATATTCAGCTTTTCTTCAAAAAATACCGGTAAATGTTGCTAAATAAAAAAACCTATTGTTTTGATAAAACGTAAAAGCGTGAGATCTTTAACTAACCTTCAGTGAAACTTATAGCTGCCTCCGCACAACGGAATAATCAACAAAGTGCTTACAAAAGTAATAAACAAGTATATTTAAGTACATAATCACCGTAAATAAATTTATAAATACATTCATTGGAATTTTTAAGTAGGTAATATTTAAAGCAACTTGGGTAAATACAATTATGGTTGCAATTTAAAACGATACTCAGAAGCAATAGTTAACAAGTTAGTCAGTTTTTATATCCGAATTTCTTGGGTAAATAGATTTGACTCTTTTTTAGATTATAAAATCGACTTATTTGAATCATATTGCTTCAAATACACTATTACTTTTTAAAAATGCTGACTACAAAAGTGACCACAGTAACATTAGACCTGCATTACAATCCAATCGTAACAAATATCGGTCTATAAAGAAAGTTTTTCAAACTCTAAAGAAGAAATAATCATCTACCAAGTCCACACTCCAATATTGTATCAACAATTATTACATTACATACGACACATTATAATTATTAACATTTAACAAGGACCTACGTTATTGACACCGCTACACCAATCATTGTATATATTACATTATTTTGTTACAATTAGTTGAAGCGGGTACAAAAATACTTCTATCGTAAATGTATAAAACAACCTGCATCTAAAAGGTACTAAAGTTACTAATTTTTTTTCGAAACGAAATAATTGGCAGAAAATTTATTTACATTGCCGTAGTTCACAGAAAACTTAAAAATATTTTTCAAATACATAATTTTTAAAGTAAATATAATTTGACAAAAGTCCTATCAAAGGAAATAGACTTTGACATTGCTACAGTCATTATTTGACGATAACAAAACGATGTTAATCTAAATATGTTTAGTAAACTGTATTGTCTATTACTAAATGCAGTGTTTATTCATGTCAATGTTTTATGTGGTGTCAAATACTAAACCCCAATTTCTGAATGGTTTATCAACTCAAATTAATATGTTATATTTTTCACAGTTATTTAGTTATGGCAACAGCGACCTCTCTTGAATTGAGATTTCTGCCAGTGTCAATGTTGTTTTTCACAGTTGTGTATTTTAAATTAATTACGTTGATAAATTAAAAATTGTTTACTTTGCTGAATACCACTTCATATTAAATTGACTGGATTTTGACAGAAGGAAATATATTGCACTTTCGAAACTGAGGGTTAGTTTTGTGTGTTTCTTGTTATTTCTTTGACTTGTTTATTTATAACTTACCATTTTTAACTATCCCTCATACGTCACAATTGCTTGTCGGCGACACCCTGTGATCCTACACAATCTGAGCAACATTCAAACAACTATCTATCTTATTCTAAATGTTGCAAAGTGCTAATCTCTTTAATTATATTTGACGCGTGTTGCTTTGGCAACATTATATAGGAATGAAAAGTTAGGCTCAAAGCATTCGGAGCCGTAAAATATTAAAAAAAGTAGAAATTGCTGTCATATTTTGACAGTGACAAAATACAAATAAAATGGGAATGTATAATTTAGTGTCCAATCTTTTAAAACATTTTAGTCCTTTTTTCACGCAATAAATACAATTTATAAATTATAATTACTAATATCATTATGATATTTCAAGTGATATGCACCTCTGTACACTACGTTACAACGTTCGGGATTCATTAGTTTGGATAATATCAGTATTCAATGCTAATACCTTAATAGGCTACGTACCAAAAAGGTGGATTTTCCTAAAACCCACTTTGACCTTTTTTTCAATTATTTCTTCGCGTGCCTCGGTTTTGGAGCAGCATGATTGTTTAAAGCTATTTATCTTATTTATTTTATTCTGTTATATATGTCAGGTAAAATATGTTTTGAATCTGTTTACAAAGACCCATGACACCAAAGATTGACAAAGTCAAAACATATTTCAACATTAAACAATATGTTAAAGGTTTCTATTTAGATCGAGCACACGATGTCAAAATCTCCACTATTTTCAACTTCCAAACTGTCAAAACGTCCGTCAACTGTCACCTGTCACACTGCCGCTGTCAACCACGCTGCCCCATCAGCCGTGCTGGCACAGGTCGGCCGGCGCCGCGTATCATTGCATCAAGTTCTGATTGTCAAACGGACGAAGCTGGTTGAAAGCTATATTGTTGTTTAGATTTATTTGTGGTTGGTACATGGGCTGCAGCGGCTGCATGGTCGGCTTGTGCGCCGGCGAGTTCGGGTTCGATTTCAACTGATTGATGGTGGGGGCGGGGCCGGATTTGGGCGATCGTGGCGCCAGTAAGTTATCCACGTCTATGTTTATGGCGCCGGTGGTGTCCGCCCAGGTGGCGCCCAGTTTCGTCGCTTTCGTCGTTGGGTTAGCTTTGGAATGGTTGTTGTTAGTAGTGGTGGGGGGTATGAGAGGGGGAGGGGAGGGGGACAGAGGGAGCGGCTGTAGCAGCGAGGGGGGGCCTGCGGGGCAAACAGTGGCTTGAGACAGTAGCAATACTGTAAGTTTTTAGCTTATTGCTTTAGCTATGCTTAACGTTTGTTGTTGTGATAGATACATAGAGACTTGTATGTGCTTTTTGATTATAAATATGTCTAAATAAATAATTAAAGCTTAAAGTCATATCAATAAAAAGGAAACCAACTGTTACACGTTACAAAGTCGTCATATTTATCTTAGAGTGTGTCATTTTATGTAGATTTATTTATAAACAAAGCGCCTATGTTTTCTATACTGTGAACTTATTTTCAAGTTTTAAGAAAATCTATCAAAAACACTTGTGCCGTTACAAATAAATAGGAATGTCAAAACGAAACAACCGTTGAGTAAGAGACATTTAATTCCAGGAATACAGGCGGTGGGTACTACGAATAAAAAACATCAAGTTCATAACTTTTGCTTAGAGCTACGCCATATATACGAAAACTAATCTACTGACACTCGCTTAGAGTTTTCTCGATTAAATACAACGTTTGTCCCGCGAATATAGCTGCTTCTGACTTCGGGCCTCCCATCCTCATAGTTAAGTCCACGTTAGACAAGCAATCGCTCAGCCAGCATCTCAACTCCATCATAGTATCGAAGAAATGCGTTGATAAGAGTGAAGCGGGTAAGGCCAACACCACAGAGGCTATCAGAGAGATCACGCAAGTTTGAATCTTGACATCGGGATTGAATCTCAGATGCAAAACTATGCGGAGTACGTCAGCGCAGTAGACGCAACACTTGGGACAGTTCTTGGAAGCGAGGATAATGTTTCCAACGACGGATAGGTATTTGTAGATGAGAATGCTGTCCACGTCCTGTTTCTGGTTGTAGCGGCTCAATGTCAGTTGGCTGTGACCGAAACCGCCGACGAGCGGGTAGAAGAAACTGTCGGAAACCGCCGCGAACTCGTTCTTCCTGGCTTTGGAGAAGGGATGCGGCCGGATCGAGTGGAAGTACCGAGTCTTGTTGATCAACCGCCGGCGGATGATCTCCTCGGCTGGAATGTCGTCTTCTTTCGTCTCTGTGAGGATATCCATTTTGGGTTTCTCGATCTCTTGCGGTCTGACGTTGGCGATGCGATTCGCCGCTTCTGACAGTACGTCCAGCATAAACACTTTGGTGGCTATTGAATATCTGCCGACGTCTGTGTGGATCTCTCTACACAGGTGTTCGGCGGTGATCTTTGGCTGGGCGCACAGTATGGCGACGCAAGTGTTGAACTTGAGACTGTCGAAGTCTTCGACGTGGTATTTGGCGTCTAAATGCACGAACAGATCTAGTAAGTCGATTGCGAGTTTCTTGCTATCGCTTCTCAATTGCCGGTTGACTAGATCTTCGGCTACGTCGAGACTCGCTTCGAAGGCTTCCGCGTCTTTGGCTTCGGTAATAATGTCTATGAGATCACGCAGATAGTTCGGTCTTTTCTTAGCGGATACAGGAAGATCGTTGGACATGTCGTAAGGTTGGTAATCGTCATCAGAATCGAGGTCCTCTTGCACGCTGGTCTTCCTCAGCGCGTCGAGTTTCACAGATATGATAGTTTTGACGATAGTTTTGGTCTGCTCCGGGTTCTTGACCGCGCAAGTCACGATGCTGTTCTGTGCGTATATGTCTTTGCTGTCCATCACTTTGTTTGCGATCAGGTCCAGGGTTTCCTTCAGGTTGATCTTCCGGAGTTTGAGGTCAACGAGCTCTCGTCTCGGCGATACGATTCCTTCGAGAATGTTGAATATTTCGACGCACTCTGGTCCCATTTCTTCGTAAACGAACTTGAGACTGCCCATACCCTCGTTTTTTACCTCGAATTCGAGTAGGATTCTCAGGATGATTTCAATAGTGGCCATGCCTATCGAGCGGAATTCTTGCGAGTACACATCCAGGTACTTCGCCATGCCTTTGAAAAGGATTTGCTTCAGCTCGTCGATGTCCCAGTTCTCCTGCTTAATCGCGTATATCAGGGCTCTGTATTTGACTGACAGTACCAGAGTTTCAGCTATAAACATGTGTTCATTGATATTCCCGATATTCGACCCCCGAACATCGGCCCAACACTTCGCGAGCCGTAGAATCAACTCGCTCAGCTTTAAATCGGGGTCTTTCGTCGTGATGGTGTAGAGAAGTAGATTCTCGATGAGATTCGTGTCTCTGAAGTCTTTCGGTTTGTGATAGAACGGTATTTTGTAGAGTAGCATCTCGGCCCAGTCTTTGCTGGCGTCCATGTTACTACCCAGGACTCGGCAGATCGGTTGATCGTTGCTAACGTAATCTATCGGACATCTGTTCAGAAGCATGACCGACACGCAGTCAATAGTCTGTCTGCTGAGATTGTACAGTAGTTTCTGAATGAGCTTTTGTTTGATGAACGTTGTGTAATCACCTTGATCTGGACTTGCCCAGCCGATTATGACGTCCACGAATTTCAATATGGCATCAGAGTTGCCGTTCATATTGTAGTTTTTGATGACTCGCGACATCAAATGCGAGATATAGTATAGATGGTAATTTATCTGCTGTTTGTGAATGATTTCCGACATATAGTCTATACATCGGAGAATGTGAAAGACTAGATTGTAAGCGAAATTCTCATGTGAGAACTGTTTCGGTGTGTCTCTCTCTAGTTTATTAGCAATTCTTTGCGGTAGCGTTACCAACACCTGGACATAGCTCTCCCATTCGGTTTCTACCATCTCAATACTATGTTGCAAACTACAATCACATATCGCTGTTAGAATCATTTCATTCTTTACATAAGCCAATAAAATAGCCGCTATGCCTTCCATCACAGTTCTATTAGTTTCATTTTTCAAATACCCGCATAGAGTAACTAACACTTCACTACTCAACTCGAAACTGTCTTCGATAATGAACAATTTCAGAATCTCACACTTCAACAATGGCCAATGAGGTAGCAAAACTCTGATCACAGTCCCCAACATTTGCACATAACACTCCACTAATTGACTTGGTATCGATTGTTCATCGTAGCCACACAATTTTTCCACTGTGACCGGTCCGGGGAGATATTTCACCACTTCATCGCAATGAGTCTTCACGTTGATGACATCCACTTCACAATTGATGGAGTCGAGTGAGTGCAATACATCCGTCAGTTTGTTCATTGCCCGGAGCAGTTTCCGGTTGCTGCCTGCAACGAGAAAGTACCTCAATGTGCCCAAACTTGGATGATGATACACTGATTGTGACATGCAAGCAGACAGACACATGTGTTTTTGATAGATTGATTGCATATTTTAAACTAAGAAAGAAAAGAAGTAAGAAACCGTTGTGTACTGAAACAGTACTTTTCTAATGGGATGGTCGCTTAATTTCTAATATGAATAAAATATTACGTAATTAAAACAACTATTGCGTAGGAAATAAATAAACGCGGTCGGGTAACGTCTACCGAAATTTGGGTAAAATAAAAACCGAGTCTATTTTGATTTCGATAACACGAATAATTTGGTTTAAACGCATGCCTTATTGTTTTCTAACTTCCATCAATTTTAAATATTGTGAACAGGAGCCTTACTAAGAAATTTTATGTGGTTGAAATTTGGATCATAATTAATTACTAACAATACAGCGTGTATTACATATCGTAGTTGCATAGGATTAATATTATGTAGTTTCAGAGTAAGACTCCTGACATAAAAAAATATATAAATTAAATAAAATAAAAAAATTAATATAATACTAAATAAAATTTTAAAACAAAAAAAACGAAAAAGACTTGATGTCTTTTCGGTTTTCGCTCCTCATTAATAAACATAGTTTAAGCCAACATTAGTCAAATCACGTCTTATTATAATGATAATAACGGTTTGACAAATATAGAAAATTATATGACTAATACTGATTTAAACTGTATTTTTAATAGGGCCATCATTAAAAAAAATTTTGCTATTAATCATATGTTTTTCATTACGGTCAATGTTATGTTACGGCTAATACCCGGAGTGCGGCTACACCTAGTTTTAGCCGGTTAGAAGTGTTTCTAATATGGAAAACTGTAAAAAAAAATTATACCTATGTATATAAAAACTGGCTTCAATCATGAGTCGACGGAGTCCCTTTTTCTGGGCGGTATCAAAGAAGTAACCTAACTAACCTAACCTATTGATGTTCTAACCGGCTAAAACTAGGTGTAGTCGCACTTCGGGTATTAGCCGTAACAGTTATATTTTTCATTTTTTTTTACTTACCATATAAAAAGCTTACAAACTAACTAAGGCCCAATTGCAGGGAACGTTTTAACCTAGGGTTAGGTAACTCAGATTTAAATGTCGCCACCATCGATTGTAATAAGAAGTAGTTACAATCGATGGTGGCGCCATTTAAACCTGAGTAAGCTAACTCGAACCTAACCCTAGGTTAAAACGTTTCCTGCAAGTGGGCCTAATAGATATAAATAGTACTAATAGATATAGATAATATTTACCAGTGGGCATAAGAGTGGTGGCCGCCATCTGTGCGGAGAGAGAGAGACACGGAGACAGGCGCCGCGGGGGGGACGCCGACAGCAGGTCCAGCGAGGGGGGGGGGAGACGCTGGAACGAAGAAAAAGGGGGGGCTTTAGATATATTGGCTTTGAAATAGTAGAAACTTTATTGTGAAATATAAGTTTACTAGCAGCCGCCCGCGAGGAAGTCGGTTTCCCGTGGGAATGAGAAGTTTTCCCGCGGTAAAAAGTCCTACTAATATTATAAATGTGAAAGTTTGTGAGGATGTATGGATGTTTGTTACTCTTTCACGTAAAAACTACTCGATGGATTTGGATGAAACTTTGCAGTAATATAGGTTGTACATCAGAATAACATATAGGGTACTTTTTACCGCGGGAAAACTTCTAATTCTCACGGGAAACCGACTTCCAAGCGAAATAGCGAAAAACTAAATTACACTTCGTACATTGAAGGATGGATCCAAAATTTATTTAAAAGTAACCAAGCCATATAATCGTAGTTTTATTTGCGTTTTTACAAATTAATCTTATTAGTTAACAAATGGTATTCTAATATATAGTCAGTTTAAATGACCTGTCACCAGTACCATCTTACAATGCACGGAGTGTAATATACTTACGGACAAAAAACGGTCAAAATTTCGTTTAGTAACAGTGCTGCGAACAGACTTATAAATAAACTAGTGAATGGCCACGCTTCACAGAGAGGTGTTATTTTGAACGACTTGTTCACGAAAAAATTCTGATTATAGTGAAATAATTATCTTGAAAATAGAGAAAACCGCATATAAATTCGTTAAGTAGTTTAGGAGGAGTTAGCAAACAAACAGACACGAATAGCGACTTTGCTATAAACTATGTATAGTTTAGGTAAGTTTAGTCCAAGTCATTGTGAAATTGTAAGAAGTGAGCTGAGGACTAGTTTATTATATTTGTAAACTTTTTTCAAATGTTATTTACTTACAGATTTAAATGAATAAATACCCTAAAAATGGCGAAAGTCGCATTAAAATCCGTTAAGTGGTTTAGGAGGAGTTAGTGGACAAACATACAAACAGCCACAATTAGCGACTTGGATTTATACTATGTAATGATAATAAACACAAATGTTGGGTTGTCGGACTAAAATTACAACCCTATTATTATATTATTGCTGAGTAATTGATGACATTATTCATACTTTAGTTAAGAATTTGAATCGGCAGCAATATTTTACATGGGGACTCGAAATTACTATATTTCGAAGTGAAAAGGCTACTGACACAGTTAAATAAAATAAATACATATATCAAATTCTCAGAAAAATCAATATTATTCCATAATTTAATAGTCAGCCAATATAATTGGTACACACACACACACACAAACGAATAGCAGCTTCATACATCATAAGAAAAAGGGTAACTTTAGGTCAAAATTTTAACAAAAAACTTGTGAGTTAATCTTGAATTAAAGCTAATTCAATTACCCTACATTTTTTATTATTATTATTTTGACCAAAGAATTTTTGGATTTTTATTATTTATTAACAGTTCATGTATACAGAAACAAAAGTAACAATAATATAAATACAAATAAAAATTTACTAGAAACTATGTACAAAGGATCTACTTATCCCTTAAAGGGATCTCTTCCAGTAGTCCTGTGATAAGAGTACTGATGAGAAAGCAAATTCTGTGTTTATACAATTGAAACAAATAAATTTTTGTATCTTAATCAAGCAATATTTAAATGTTAAATTCTCATTTCTTTTATCCAAAACGCTCCTTGCGTTTATTTCAACACATTTAAATCTGTTGTCGAAAAGTTTCTTACAAATAATCTACTAATTTTTCTTATACATATCTTCCTTTTTGCATACTAATAACCTAATCCCACATCCACTCACCCATATCCTGGCTATTATTATTCCCTGGCTGGTTATTGGAGAAGGCTGAGGTGAAGTCAGCGAAGCCATCGTTGTTGTTGGAACTATCTCCAAACAAGGATAGCTCGGCTAATTCCGTGGTGGGAACCACTGGGGGGTCCTCCGCTCTGGAAAAAATATATGTTTTATAGTATACTAGTGGCTGCCTGCCACTCCGTTCGCGTGGAAGTCGGTTTCCCGTGGGAATGAGAAGTTTTCCCGCGGTAAAAAGTATCCTATGTGTTAATCTGATGTATAAGCTATATTACTGTAAAGTTTCATCCAAATCCATCCAGTAGTTTTTACTCGAAAGAGTAGCAAACATCCATCCATCCATACATCCTTACAAACTTTCACATTTATACTCGTAATATTAGTAGGATTTTATAGTAAAGCTGTGTATTTATTTAATTTATTTATTTAATTTACTATTGGTAGAACATGCAAGTAAAAACATAAAAAAGGACAGTTAAATCAACAGGTGTTATCACTGGGAGCGATCTCTTCCAGACAACCTGTGTAGTGTAGGTTGATGTAAAAGATATGAATGAGGGGTGATATAGACTTTTTATTGTATCGGAATGATATAAGAAAGTAGTGACTGGACGTAGTTCACAAGATATAGAGTGTTGGCACACTTAGGTGTTACTTAAATATATGTTACGGCTAATATCCGAAGTGCGGCTACACCTAGTTTTAGCCGGTTAGAACATCAATAGGTTAGGTTAGTTAGGTTACTTCTTTGATACCGCCCAGAAAAAT
Source organism: Emmelina monodactyla (assembly GCA_916618145.1). NCBI lineage: Eukaryota > Metazoa > Arthropoda > Insecta > Lepidoptera > Pterophoridae > Emmelina > Emmelina monodactyla. The sequence goes on from OU745324.1 coordinate 7,177,517, forward strand.
GAGTCCGGCGTGGCGGGACTCCGTCGACTCATGATTGAAGCCAGTTTTTATATTCATAGGTATAATTTTTTTTTACAGTTTTCCATATTAAAAACACTTCTAACCGGCTAAAACTAGGTGTAGCCGCACTTCGGGTATTAGCCGTAACATATACACAACTTACAAATCTGTTCGTTAAATAATACAGAGGAAACCGCATTTAAATACGTTACTTAGTTTAGCCAAAAATGCAAAGATAAACTTTTCATTTATATTGTTGAGTGAATCTAATTTTATAAAGGTTTTATACTTTTTTGATTTGATTTCTGGTATTATATCGTTGTTTTTATATCACATCGACTTCATTTTCTTCAACATGGCTTTATATCAATCTAATGGGAATTCAAATTTTTAGCTACGCGGTAGTCTATTTTCAACCCAGACTGTCTTATATTGCATCAATTCTAAAATTTAATAAAATTATAATAATCCATGAAAGGGGAACATACATACATACTTTCATACAGACCGACAGACATACACATTTACTTCTATAATATTACTTAGGCCTACTTGCAGGAAACGTTTTAAACCTCCGGTTAGCTAAATCAGGTTTAAATGGCGCCACCATCGATTGTAACTACTTCTCATTACAATCGACGGCGGCGCCATTTAAATCTGAGTTAGCTAACCCGAGGTTAAAACGTTTTTCTGCAAGTGGGTTTTAGAAAGTTAAGATTAGCTGTAGCTATTAGTAGTAGTAGTATATTATCTACTAACCGTGGATCAAAGTCATCTTCCCCCGCGTTCCCTCCACTGCCGCAAGTCTTGAACAGATCGTCCAACAACTCTGCTGACGTCACTCCCGCGCTTGTGGAGTTTGTAGAGTTTGTGGGAGCCGTGGGGGCGGGGAGTGTGGAGTTTGTGGAGTGTGTGGGTTGTTGGGAGGCGGCGGCTTGCTTGGCGTAGTTGGCTGCGGCACCTAGGTGGTAATTTATATTTTAATATTAGAAGATTTTTGTGTGAAACGGTTGTGACGAATATTTTGAAAGTGAGTAAAAACTACATACAATAATATTTTAAAACAAAAAAATAACGAGTGTAAAAAGACCACTTCCATAGCCTGAAACCATGTATTCTGGAGCCTCAATAGTAACTAAATTACTAACAGCATACCCAGCTAACTCAATTTAAAAAAGTTATTAAGGCTTGAAAAGTCATATTTGGCGCTTGTACAATTACCTAAAAAAATTTTGTTTTTTGGTTAAACATACAAATTTTTTTGCTCAAAACGTAACTAGTACCCCTCCAGCAACGCCCAGTTTTTGTTTTCGGAAGCAGCTCTTTTACACCCCATATAATCTAAATACCTTACCAACTAACTGGCATTAAACTAAGCCTTAATTAGCGCTACCACACAATGAACTACCCGTTAGCCTGATTACTCTCAGACATGTTCCAATCTCGAAAAGACATTTAAACCCAATTTTCAAATTAAACATCAAACTCGGGACCATTTAACACTATTTATACAGTTTAAGACTAATTAAGACTAACATTTATCTCAACCAATTACAAAACTTCACACATAGAATTCACAAAACAAAAACGTTGTTTACTTACACTAATTAGGCAAACACACATATACATAGGTCGACGACATTTCGGACACAAAAAACTCGGCCACTTTGGCCATTGTATGGATTTTCAATTTTAATATTATTTTTTACCATACATTGGCCAAGTTGTCCGAGTTTTTCGTGTCCGAAATGTCGTCGACCCGTATACATACCCAGATCAATCTTGTTAGTGACGACACTAGACTTCTGTTTGGTCGGAGACTTCAGAGTGATATTAAGTGAAGTGGGGGCTTCCCTCACTGGGGACCCGCGGGGCACCGAGTCGCGGTACACACTCTCTCTGGAAATAGTGATATTGCTGAATCCTACTAATATTATATCCTACTAATATTATAAATGTAAAAGTTTGTGAAGATGTATGGATGGATGGATGGATGGATGGATGGATGTTTGTTACTCTTTCACGTAAAAACTACTGGATGGATTTGGATGAAACTTTGCAGTAATATAGGTTATACATCAAAATAACACATAGGATACTTTTTACCGCGGGAAAACATCTCATTCCCACGGGAAACCGACTTCCACGCGAACGGAGTCGCGGGCGGCCACTAGTAAATCATAGTTTATTACGAGGAAAATTAAGTAAAAGTTACTTTTAATTAAAATTTGAAAAGTAATTGAAAAAGTAATTTGAATTACTACTTAAATAGAAAGCAATCACAAAGTGCTATCTTCAAGATTTTTAACATAGAAAGATACAAGAATTAAATAAGTCAAGTATATTTCTTCCCATAAAGGGAAATCTTATAAGATTTCTCCTGTCGGTCCGTTTGTCTTTCACTACATTTTTTTATACATATTGAACACCAGAAAATATTCTATTCCATCTATAAGATCTAAATACTTCTAGATACTGACTTGTTTGGTTTCTTGTTGTATCCATAGTCATTATCGGAATCTTCTTTATCATAATCTTCCTCCTCGTGCCTTTCTTTGCCTTCATCTGAAAACAAGTGGTAATATTTACTATATACTTACATTATTTAACATTTACAAACAGATTTTTATTATTTATGAATAGGTGTTAGTAAATAATATATTAAACACAAAATTTATTAGCTTACATAATTTGAGCTTCATTATGACTATTTAAACCACAAAAGATTAATTGTATACAGCTGGCTGAAGTAAAAACTTTACTGCTGCGTAAATGTTTTTACTTCTATTACGCAGTAAACAAAACTTGATTCAACTACAACTTAACACATTATAGATTTTTTTAATCATGATTTCTGAAGTTATAAATCTTTTAGATGGATAAGTAGCATTCAAGACTTCTCTTACCTATTTATTACTTTAATATTTATATCATCATTATCATCATTATCATTACATAATATAATTCTGTCTGTTTGTATGTTTGACCACTAACTCCTAAACCAGTTGAGTGATTTTAATGTGGTTTTCGCTAATTTTTTCTTTTAAATTTGTAAATAAAAACATCCATAAAAAGTTTATTTAAGTTAGCCAAAATTCCATATTTCGTGAGCAAGTCGGCCAAAATTACACCATTGCGAAGCGCGGGCGGGTATATTACATACATCCTATATTACATACATCCTATATTACATACACACCCCAGTTAGTATTGTTTCTGTCGCTGTACTCCCCCCACGCCGCGCCCCCCCCGCGACTACCCAAGGATACTGCTTCTGAAGACATGCCTGGGGAAATAGACAATTATATGTAATACATAATATTGTATTTTTTTTATTTTAAAAATTTTATGTAAAAAAATTAAAAAAAAAATGGAGAATGGATAATTTTATTGTTTTTTTTTTATTTATAATACATTAACGTATTGTCTGGAGTCGAAAAACCTTATAGCGGCGAGCATTTATGACTGTATTTTTCGAATCAACGTCTTTTAAACAAAATAATGAAAAAGTTACAGAAACACCAACAAGAAGATGAATAAGATAATAAGCATTCCTTTTTTCTCTTCGATACATATCTCAAAACAATATTCGTTAAGAATCTTTAATGCACAAACATAAATGAAACTATCTTTCTTTTATTTTTTTAATTCAAATCTGAAAACAAACATAAACTCTTCACTATTTCTTTGCCCTACAAATAGACAAACTGATTTCATATAATAATAATAAATAGCCTATAAATGTCCCATAGTTGAGCACAGGCCTCCTTCTCGGATAGCGAGAGGGTTTGAGCCGTAATCCACCACGCTGGCTCGGTGCGGGTTGGTGGATCACATGATGGATTATCATCCAATCATGTGGGTTCATAGACTTACTAATAAACATTTACTAAATATTTCTATTTTTTTACATTATTTCTTTTCCTACAGAACTATCTGCCCCCCCCCCCACTCACCGATATACTTGTCCTTGTTCTTCTTGGCCTTCTTCCTCTCCTCCCGCAGTTTCTCGTCGTCCTGGATGAAGTCGATCAACTCGCGCACCTTGTGGCGCACGTTTATACCCTGCATGGATAAATAATATGAGCAATTATTGTAATATTTGTAATAGGGTCAGAATATAATTGCAAGTAAGTTTTTCATAGTTACATATATGTATTGTGGATGCGAAATATTGTGTTTGTGTATGTGTGTTTAACCTAAAAACTATTGAACGATTTGAATGTAACTTGGTTTATAGATAGACTTCAGAGGAATAGAGGAATAGCAAGTTTTGTAGCCATTAAAACTGGTATCATTTATTTACTAACCGATTCTTATCTTAAAATCGAAACTACCACACAGATCATCTTTGACATTATCCTTCTTTTATTGAGGGAAACTTTAATATCCCCAAGAGTAGTGGCGGCCCAGCAGGCTCCAGACTAGTCATGAAAATGGTCACATCTTTTTTTTTATCCTTTTTTATTTTACCTGATCCTTCCCCAAGTCGTCTACGTAGGTGTAGTTCTCCAGCGAGCGCAGATCATAGATATGTTCCCTCGCTGACGTCACCACGCGCTCCGACCCATTTCTAACCAAGTAGCTTAGCAGCAGCAGGCACTGGGAAATACAATCAATATGTAAATGTAATGTAATTCTCCAGACTAACACACCAATTATGTGGCCCTAAAGTAAGTGCAGTAAGCGCTTGTGTTACAGGCACCACACAATGGACTAGGGAAGAAACTAGTTACACCCAGACAATGTCGAAAAACCATTTTGACGAAATTGACCCGACCCGGGGATCGAACCCGGAACCATCCGCTTTACAGTCCGGTATAGTTACCGCTGAGCCACAGAGGTCGTTAATATATGTCATATTATAAAAAATATACAAAATACAAGTGGGTGTCCGCGATTTCGTCAGCGAAAAGTGATTTTCCTATGGGAATGAGACTTATTTCCGCGGTAAAAAGTTGCCTATTTTCCTCCCAGGCTGTTGGACTATGTCCTTTACAAAATTCGTAAAAATAGGTTCAGTGGTTTCGACGTGGAGGCGGAACATACAGACAGACAGATATTCACATTTATAATATTATAGTAAGGATAGTCTATATTGTAAATAGGAAGCGGAAAAAGAAAAAGGTAGAATTGGTATTGCATGAATTTAAGTGCGATTTGTCAGTAATCTTTTTTATCTTAATCTTCTTTATCTTGACATAGTACTAAGCTAAATGCCTATTATCTGTATCTGCTAACTTCTTCTAAACTGCGTTACATGAATTAGATTTTCTTTCGACGTTTGAAAGTAAAATTTATATTCAGTAACAGTTTTTTTAAAAGCTTAAAAATCACTCTACTTCATATTATTTATAGAACTTATTGGAAACAGCCATGGAGTATTAAAAGCAATGGAGAAAATCTCTTAAACTAAATTTCCATGAGCAGTAGTTCTTGCGTAAGCTGGTAAAACGTGTCTCAAGCTGACAAATTCTATGAAGGCAATCCAGGGCTTTATCCTATTATAATATTATAACGTGAAAGTTTGTGAGTGTGTGAGGATGTATGTATTTTCTTTACTCTTTCACGTTAAAACTACTGGACGGATTTGGATGAAACTTTACAGTAACGTAGGTTATACATCAGAATAACACATAGAGTACTTTTTACCGCGGAAAAACATCTCATTCCCACGGGAATCCTATTAATGTTATAGACGTGAAAGTTTGTAAGTATGAATGTTTATTACTCTAACGTAAAAACTACCAGACGGATTTGAATCAAACTTTACAGTAATGTAGGTTATACATCAGAATAACACATAGGGTACTTTTTACCGCGGGAAAACTTCTCATTCCCACTGCAAACCGACTTCCACGCGAACTCGTATGCTTACGGCCACTACTATGCTTAAAACTAGCATTTTTTCTTCATTGAATGACTTCACCTAGTGCCTCTACTGTAACTCCTCACCTTGTAGCTGCGTAACGTTTTTCTAAATATTTTTTTTTTTCATTTCATTTCATTTCTCACCTTATAACTGCGGCGCCAGTGGCTCCTATTATCGTGCAGCATGCGGCGCCACAGCATGGACATCACCTCGGGGAAGTGCTCGTAGGTGAAGGTGGCGAGGGCCAGCTCCTGCATCTGCTGGCCGGTGGGCCCCCACGCCTCGTCCGAGGTGGCCTCGCGGACCTTACCCTCGACCTCCGTGTAGTTCATCACCACGTTTGTGCTGGGGGTGGATTGTTTATGTGTAAAAAAAGGTCGATGACATTTCGGACACAAAAAACTCGGACACAAAAAAACTCGGACACGAAAAACTCGGACACGAAAAACTCGGACACCTTGGTAAAAAATTACATTAAAATTGAAAATACACAATTTAGCCTAGGTGTCCGAGTTTTTTGGGTCCGAAAAGTCATCCACCCAAAAAAAAGCGGTAAAGTCTAAAGCTTAAAGTAAAAACATTATAAATATATCACTAGACTATCATTCTAAATATGTGGCTGTATTTTGTGTGTTTTTATAGACACTATAGAATAGACTAGGGGAAAACCAAGCTACAGCCAGACACGAGCCATCTATGAGATATTCAAACTAAACGACCGGGAATTGAAACCGCTTAACGTTCCGGTATACATGCATACATGCATTGATATACATGACTATTTTCTTAGCTATAGATTTTTGGATATTGTTTTGTTTTAGTATTGCCCAGACGGCCTTAGATGTGGTTGGTTACTGAGGTTTCTTCTGGGTTTCGGTTGGACATGGGCAAATTTTGCTTAACCCTTATCGGAACGCTTTTTGAGGTCTTTATCCAAAACAAATAAAATATATTGATATAAATATATATTGTATTGTTCTTAACTTATAATAATAGAAGCTGAGTGAGCTGATTTTCTAAAATAAACCTCCGTTGTAAACAGTAGGTAGGCTAGACTGGTTGAATTTTAAACAGGTCACGCCGGGTCAGCCTATTTTTCCATCGCTTGACCCAAAAACAAGGATGTTGTGAGTTAAATGTGTATCCTACTAATATTATAAACGTGAAAGTTTGTGAGTATGGATGAATGGATGGATGTTTGTTACTCTTTCACGTAAAAACTACTGGACGGATTTGGATGAAACTTTACAGTAATGTAGGTTATACGCCAGAATAACACATAGGGTGATTTTTACCGCGGGAAAACTTCTCATTCCCACGGGAAACCGACTTCCACGCGAACGGAGTCGCGGGCGGCCTCTAGTAGGTTATACATCAGAAACAGAATAACATAATTCCCACGGGAAACTGACTTCCACGCGAACGGAGTCGCGGGCGGCCACAAGTATCTAATAGTGCGGTCCCACGGCGCGCGGAGCCACGCATCGCAAGCGCAAATCAGGGCTTGAAATTAAGTTCAATTCAGCTATAGAAAGCTAAACTTTAATATTATATTACACACCGTAAAAAACACACGGTAGGATATCAGTCCTGTCTCCTAAAATAATGAACTCATTCCGATCTTTGTCCCAAAGATTCATACATTAAATAAAACAGTCAGTTCAAAGACGTAATAGACACGTTAAGTTTAAATTATCATTCTAGTCATAAGTTAAATGTACAGGGCGCGTACTTGTAGCAAATAATAAGTATTTCACTAGGCTTAACGTGCAGTAGTAACTTGTTCACATTTATCACTTTCAATGTGATAACGTGGAATTACCGAAATGAGGAAATTGTATTGTGAACGTAAAAATTAACATAACACATACATAATTACATGAAACAAGGTGCGGGCGCTTTTCCTGATTTATTACGATGTGACGAATCTAGTTTGCTTTTTGCTCAACTTTACCGTTTTTTTTAAACATTTGTATTCTATTTTGCTTTCAGTTATAATAATAATTAATTTCCTGACTACCACACTAGCTATGAGGTTAAAGTAAGCGCAGTAACCGCTTGTGATAAAGGTACCCCACATTGGACTAGTGGAGAACCTAGTAAAAACACCCAGACCTAAGCTAATTTCGAAAAAACACCTTTCGCTCAACAGTCTGGTATAAATACCACTGCGCCACAGAGGTCGTCAAAGTAATGCATAGTTAAATATAAAATACCTAGTCATTTTATATTTGTACTGCCTACGTCATTAAATAAAATAATTTACTCTACAACCTGCATTCTACTCGCGTTAACATCAATCGTATGTTAGCACAGCTTTAAACTGTAATTTTATTAATACCATTTTAATCAAATTTTACTTTACAGTCCCGAGCCATTGTATGCAAAAATATAATTAGAGCGGACGTTTCTGTTCCCAGGATGAGTACAAGTGAAACTTTTGCAAGTGCAGTCTGGCATTGAGCCACTTTTGTGAGCCAAATTAGGGATTCGGTTGCATGTACCAAAATTGGTAGCTTGTCCGCGAATATAAATCAATTGGCAGTTGTTTCCAAACACTTATTTTAAACTTGATCATAAAGTGAAGTAAGCAAGTAAGTTAAACCACTAGTTTAAAAAAAACAGTTTAAGTGATTTTAAATTTTAAATACCTATTAAACATTAATTGTAAGGGAAAATAGATCTGAATGCTGTCTATAACATCCCTACTAATATTATAAATGCGAAAGTAACTCTGTCTGTCTGTCTGTCACACTTGAGAAAGGACATAGGGTACATTTTACCGCGAGAAAACTTCTTATTCCCATGGGAAGCTGACTTCCACACGAACGGAGTCGCGGGTGGCCACTAGTATTACATATTTCACAGATACTTTTATTCTTAGAAGAGTTATAAAGCCCGGGTTCTACCACCCTGCTCCAAAGTGGAGATTGTAGCTACAACCCTTTAAAATTATCTGTGCATGTCCGCCAGTTCATTGTGGCAATAGTTAAATGGTTTTGTAAGAACAAAATGCAGTTAAGTAAGACTGACATCACCCTTAATGCTTCATAAACATTATAATAACTAATTTTTCCTTTAAATATTTAGTTTGTATTCCCCAACCCACATTTTACGTCGTAAAGTTACAAACAGAGTAAGTATTCCTCTCAGAAAATATCCGCATGTTAACCTAATATAAAAACTATGAATTTAAACACCCTAACAGAAGCCCTTTACTAATGACCTAATAGGCAGTCAATGGTTTCATTTTACAAATATTCAAATTAGTTTGACATGTTAGATGCAATTTAGTAGCTAAACTCACATTGTACAACAAACAAACTCTACTTTCCATTAATCAAAAACAGTTTCAAGGTCATACTGTCAAATCAATTATTTCGGATCATGCAACCAATCATCATACAATCACTGTATTAGTTAAGTTAGTTACCTATTCTTTATTACAAATTAAACAAAGATTCACTATAGGTAAAAATTAATTTAGGATATCTGAAAGCTGTGTCTTGGACAAAAGAGTGTCAAGTTTTTTCCGCCAGGTTTTTTCTCGGGTCGATGACTTTTCGGACACAAAAACCTCGGACGAGTTCAATTTCAATATAAATTTTACCAAGGTGTCCTCTCTCTCTCTCTCTCGGCCTACTGATAATAAGCTGATGATCGATATTTTGACATAGATCAAATGTCATTAATTAAGCTACTTAATGATATAAATGATTTTTATTTTTTATTTTTACCTTATATTGTTTTATTTTGCACAGTATAAGACCTTAACCTTCATTTAAAGACAAACATAAACTTTTCACAGTAAAATCTGAATCCAGGTCAAAGTTAATTAAAAAATTACCTGCATGATGGTTTAATGTACATTACTGATTATGTTATCATGACAAAGTTATGTTTGGTTTCACTGAGAAACACCACATTTAAATATCAACCTTATCTATGTGATCCAAAGATTAAAATTCTTATGTTTAATACATAAGTTTGTATTATATTCATTTTTAAATGTTGAGTTGAATTTTAGTGCAAATTGATATTGGTACAGTAATTTATTTCAAAGTTAGATAGCAATTTTAATGATTGTTTTAAATTTACATCAAGGATTTATAAATTGTTGTCAGAAACTGTAATATAAATGTATTATTGTTGCTGTGAATATGCTTTTCCAATTACACAATCATATGTTAGTTAAGATTAATATGCTAGAAATTAAACTCATTTTAACGGACTTATATGCATTTCTTATTTCCGAGGTTTCAATATTTTTACAAATGCCGTGGTCACGGGTTACATGTTAGTTTGCCATATGCAATGTTTCCAATTACAATTTGTAACAAATTCAAAGTAGAAACTATTATTGTACTATGTAGTGTTGATAGACAAAAAGGTGACATAGATCAACATTGTGGAAATCAGTATAAGATAATTATATAAGTGAATTTCTATAGTACATACTTACAAGAGAAGTTTCTTAATAAATAATTTACAACTTATGTATTAAAACTATATTTCTTACATTAAAGAAGGTAACCTTAATAGAAAAGAATATACCTTTATGTAAAATTAAAAGACTTAAAAGTAATGTATGCAGATTATTGAAAGGTGCCCAATTATCTTTGCATTATCAAGGCGAAATAAAGCAGACTTTTCGATAAATTATACTAGAAAAACCGGTTTGAAATCACGTATTTCGAAATCGTGCAGGACAATGATAACATTGTCAGTTTAAATACCTGTGAATCTATAAGAGTAATTGCCCAAAATCCGGAGCGAATTAAACGAAATCTGTTTAGAATCACATAAGTTGGATGCTTGTCTATTCTATAGGAACTTGTTATTTGTAGCTGCCTACGCCTATAATAAACGTAAATCTAAAGCACAAATAAGGCCATCTTATATTGTGCATCAATATAACACGATACAGCCTACATCATTGGACAAAATGAATAGATAGACCACCGAATAGCTCCACAGATGGCTCAATTTACATAAAGTGAACAAACAGATTAACTTATTACTTACACCTTGTCGGCCAGCTCTCGCACTTTCCACATGCTAATAAAACGATCCATTTTGTTGGCTGTAAGCTTATTATCGTAAAAACACTGTAAATTCACGTACAATTACATAGAAATAACTAAAAATCACGGTAAAACGCGAAATGATGATTTGGCTGACATTCTCGTAAAATGGCGAAATTTGTAGTGTTGCTACGTGTTAAAATCAAATTCTACTAATTACTACTACTTACATATCAAGAGTTTTTTTTGTTGTAAGACTATACTTACGATATTTGAGGGCTATCTAAAACTAAGATCTAAAATGGAACTAAAAGCATTTGAGTAAGTAAATATGGATGACATTGCAATGGATGTTTTTATCTTTTAAGAATTAATTACGTGCGTTATCAGCGATTTCCCGCCTCCCTTATATTATAAGCAACTTGTCCCAGAATATTGACCGTCTAATTGAAATCTTTGAATACCTACCTAGTCTATCTTCATTTTAAAAGACTAACTACGTTTTAAACTTTTTTATTTTTGTTGCTGCGCTGGAGTTTTCTTTGGCTTCGGGATTTATTTCATTCAAGAGATTTTTCAAGTGCCTCATACATAACTTCGACTAACTTATGTTCGACTGATAAGTAGTGTGTTTTCATTAGCACTAAGGACTGAATATTCCTTGGCTTGAATTTATTTGAGACAAGTGATTTGTTCTCGTTGCACATCGATTTTTTTTCGTCGTCGACAATCGCGAGTGCTTACACAAATTGAGCTATATCATTATCATCAAATTAATAATTTCGGATTCGTGTATTACTAAGTATCTGATTAAGTGTGTACAACATACAAATAATTCTCCTCAACAATTTTTACCCAGGCTATGTTGTTTTAAGCTTGTTGCCTACCTACATAATATGATAAAATCAAGATCATGGAAGTGTCAAAAAAATAAAACTCACATAAACGAGCTTAAGCATAGATACTTTAATTTGCTATCAATGCACTGTAAATTCCCTTGAGGATTTTTTCGATTTAAGCCAAAAAACTAGAAAGTTCACTTTACAAGTCCAATTATTCAATCTCTTCAAATTTTACTTCTAATGGGTCACAACAAGATGTCGCGTCCCATTAGAAGGTCATACATCATTTCTTAGCCAGTGGATCATTCTGCGGCTGAGCCCCATAGAGTTGCCAAAGCTCTATCGCTTTGTTGGCGACAACTTCTTCACATTGTTCCGGAATCTAGAAAAAAAAGGCAAATGTAAACTTTAGAATTTATTTAACTCCTAAAAAAAATATTTATTTATTATATAATATATAATAATAGCACTACACAATTTGTCTGTGAAATCAAGAATTTTTGTAAGACTTCTAAGAACTACCACTTAAAATGCATTTTTGAGGATATGACAACACTGTATAGTTTTTTTTTAAATACAAAAATGGGTGTGGAATACTAATTATACAACTATAGTACAAACTCAAAAATCCCTATTTATACAAACCTCTGACACACATTTCAAGACTTCTTCAGCATTCTTGGCTTTCAAAATATTTCTCCTTAGCGTAATAACTAACATCACAGCTACAAATGCTAGAATCTTTGGTGCACCACTGCATACTTTGTCCCAGATCCTTACAAAAAAATTACAGAAAAATATAGTTAATAAATATTGTAATACTTTCTAAAATGAATAAATAATAATGGTTCTTACTTAGTTAAAGATGTGTCATCAAGTACGCCAGCAAAGCAGCAGTTGAACCATTTGGTCAGTGGTGGAACGTTTTGGGCGTTAATAACCAACAAATGGCTAAAAATCATAATAAAAATGAATTGTGAAATATGAATTTGTTTTTATTTATAAATTTTAAACTTTGATCTTGAAGTAAACAAATACAATGGTAACAATAACTAACTTGTAAACCTCTTCATCTTCCTTTTCCAACATTGTATGGAAAGCTTCCCTTAATTTAGAAAGGTCCTTCTGCATAGTACGTACTATATCTGTCAGCCGTTTTGAAATCCAGTACACATCAACCTCATTAGAGTACATCTCATTTAGGGTCTCTGCAATTGGTATGAAGGTGTCTTCGGACTATAGAAATAAAGAAAATTCTTTTCATTAGAAGGAAATTTGTTTTAGTTCATTACACATTTTTTTATATTGTTTGTAAGTAAGTAAATACAGGTTTATATTCTTACTGAGCATTTAGTCTCATGGAAAATTGGTGGTGACTGCTCTTCATTCTCTAGTAGCCACATCGTCATTAGTATCTTACTCCGAGGCGCTGTCATCTCCACCATTTCTAAGTCCTCAACGGCAAAGAGCAAATCTTCATACTGCTCCGTTCTCTGCTCAGCTACATACTGGTGGGAGTCCGGGTACACTGGGAGGATATCTAGAAACAGTTTTTATGTTTAGCTATTTGTGGACGAAACAAAGGATATATTTATCTACTAAATAAAAATAAATCTGTTATTACTTAGGTAATGGTGTGGCTTTTAATTGAGGATAAAAAGTTACAAATACTTAAGGAACATAAATAAAAAGAAACACACAGAGATGGTATAGGTACATTATTTACACTTTAGTTCCAGGTTTGCGTGAAGAAATCAATAAGTACTAACCTAGTAGCACCTTCCATACCAAGTTCCTGTAAGCAGCGGGCACGGTGAACCGTAGGCAGAACTGTTTCAGCTTCACCTTGTCCCAAGGCTTTTCCTTCATCAGGATTTCCAACGACTTCTTTTCTTCAACCCCTCGACATCCTACCTTCTCGTAGTAGGATGAACGAAAGTTCCGTTCGTCTGCCATCGCCATAGCTTCGTATTAAAATTTGTGAGACATTGCGAAAAAACCTCGATGAAAGTAGAAGAGAGCGAGTACTTGAGAAATAATTAATACTGACCAAATTATTTTTGATAACAATTTTGGTAAACAAACAACAACAGACAGCCACAGCGCCAGAGAGTTATTTTTATCTATGGTTTTTATTACTTACAAAACTCGAAACAGTCACAAGAGGAAAGGCGCCCTCTGTTATTTATTTCGATTGTTTTTTATTATTTTTTATGGCGTATAACTAACTATCTATCGAAATTTCACATTTTAATTTAAAAACTCTCTTCTTGATTCGACAAGTTAAACCTATGTGCGTGTATCAGAGGGCACTAACATAACATGCATGACTGTAGACACATTTAGATAATAAACCAATTGAATGTTTGTTTCACAGATTGCGCTTAAGAATTTCCCAAAAGTTCATTCTATTTTTTATTTATAGTAGGTAAAGGCGGTAATTTTAAATCATTCGAAATTCGATCAAACAATATATTAGTTTATTATTGATTTCCATGGTTACCTTTCAACATGCTTGTCTTCGTTTGATGACAATGTACTGTTGAACATCAACTGTGGTGTATTTTCGTCATGGAAATTCCTGAATCCACAGCAAGTGATGCTGAATACATAGAAAAGAAACGATTAGAGTTGAAGGAATTTTTCAAAGGAGCCAAATTACCGCAAGATGTCATCGACAAGGCTATTGAGAATGAATTAGGGCCATTGAAGGGAAAAAATGACAATATTTATATAGCAGCCTCCGCACCAGGGGAGGTAAGATCGGAATATGTAGTAATGACAGGACAACCGTTCACCAATGTCGAGGAACACACGAAACCTCTATCAAAGGCGGAAGCGACCAAGCTCATTAAAGCCAATCCCATTATCATGGAAAAGGCACGACAAATTCAAATAGAAAAACATAACGACGGTCGCTGTGTAGGCGTAAATGTCCCTCTAGATCAAATCGAACTTGGCGAGTATAGTGATATCACTTCGGAACTCGATCTAGCTAAAGACGATCCAGTCAAGCTCAAGAAAATAAAATACAAGCACATGAAGTCACTAATGAATTCTGCTGCAGAATACCGAGCAAAACTTGAGGAAATAAAACAAGTGACGGTTGAAGAGGAGTCAGAAAGCGAATCCGCCGATAGCGCTGATGAAGAGTATGATGCTATCGAAAAAGTTGTGAGCCAATACACTAGTAAAAGTTATGAGACAAGATTTGAAGAAACCAAAGCAATGCTAGTCGAATTAGCAGATAAATATGAGAAAGATCAAAATAAGAACGAGGAATCTTTACCAATGTTGTCCATCAAAGAAGATCCTGTTTTAAAAAAATCTTCCAGCCATTTCATAAAAGGAGAAAAGAGAAGTTCTGTATTCAAGGAAGTGCAAGAGCAATATGCCATCAATAAGGAAATTAACATTCCAGTTACAAAAGAGCTGGTAACTGAAAAACCAAAAAAAAAAGTTTGTTCGAAAATGACAATTGATGAAGAATTCGAATTGGTATTTCCTAATAATGCGAAGGGCAAGTTGCAAAATACTGAAAAATCTTTACAACAAATTGAAAAAATATTGGATGATGCTATAACTTCTCAGGCCTACAAAAGTGAAGATAATTCGAACACATGTACAGAAAAAAAATGCGAGGAATTACTCGTTGATGAGAGATATATGAGCATTGACACTGAAAACAAGGCTTTAGCTGATAGTAGCGCTCAACGCTTCGATGAACAAATGGAGCAAACTCTTCAAGCTACTTTGGATAATATATTTGAGATTGGCGAGAATGACAATAATGATAATAAAGAACTTGAATATAAAGAAATGAAAAATCTAGCTAGGAACATTGTTGAGGGTGCTGATAATTTAAGTACATTAATTCGCGAGGATATCACTAACAAACTCAATAGTATGAACGAATTGCTTAATGATGTCAACGAAGCTTTGGAAAATTCTAAAAAGTCTAATCTTGAATATGAGAGACTAAAAAAAGAGGGTGAAGCATTGACTGTAGAAAGGCAGCGAAACGCAGAGAGAAATAATAAAATTATTGAATATTCTAAATCTCAAGATAGTGAATTTGAAAAAATTAAAAATAATCTTCCAAGTGATTCCATATCACACACTCAAATAGATGACATTCATACAGCAATCAATAATCTAAATGTTGAAATAAAAACACACGAGAATAGAGTTAATGCTAGCAAGAACATGTACGAGGCAAGAAACAAAGAATGTAAAAAATTCATGGAGGAGGTCGACGACGTACTTAAAAGATCCCAAGAAATATTACATCCTATTAAGAAACAAGTTCACAATGATATGTCTGTTGCCGAAATTAATGATAGCGTTTCTATAGAAGACACCAAAACACAAACAGTTAAACCAGAAGCAACTGAAGAAATGCACGGAGGTAAGGTAAGAAAGGAACTATGGGATATTGATCTTGGCATGGAACAGTGCGACAAAAAGTTAAAAGAATTCCAAGATCGAGAAAACCAAAGAAAAGTTCGCATTGATAATCTTATTCACGACATAAAAGACAAAATGAAGGATAACAAAGAAGTTCTGAGACTTGCTGATAATTTGTTGAAGCGAGATGAACACAGAAAGAAACCCCTTCTAGGAAACCCAGTTAAAATTGTAGAACTACCCCCAGAGAATGATGTCAGAGCACAAGGCGATGTCATTAAAGAAAATGAAACAAATAATGTGAAATCTGATAACCCTATACTGATTTCTGGATTGCCACCTACTGAAGGCGATTCTCAAACTCAGGGTTAGTTAGCGTGATGAATTCTTACAAAGTTTTTTGCGAATAGTTATTATATTTCATTATTTGTTTTAGAAACGCCATTGGAAAGAAGACGACGTCTGTATCAGGAACGTAAGAAAAAAGAAGACGAAGAAGAGAAACAGCGACAATTAGAGTTCAGGAAGAAAATTGAGCAAGAGCAGGAAGAGGAGAGGAGGGGCCCAAGAATGACTAAGAAGTTGATTAGAGATCATTGCAAGCAACATAAGTTGTACACTACACCGTATCTGAATGATATTTTATACTTACACTTCAAGGTAAAATATTGCTACATACTTATTGTTAAATCGAGCTGCTTTCACTCACTTTAAGGTATACCTCCTGCCCAGTAGTTCTATTAGTATTACAATTAACTATACAAATTTTGTCTTCAGGGTTTTTCTAAAATCGAGAACCTAGAAGAATACACAGGTCTCAAATGTATTTTTTTGGAAAATAACGGCATCCAGAAAATGGAAGGTCTTGAGACACTTTCCCAGCTTAAGTGTTTGTATCTTCATTATAATGTATTGAGAAAGATTGAGGGTTTGGAAGGATGTCCCCTTCTAGACACACTTAACTTGGATCACAACTTTGTGTCAAAGATCGAGAATTTAGACGTTGTTCCTGATTTGCATACATTGAGTCTTGGACATAACATGTTGGCTACTGTTGGTAAGTTTATTTTAATAAAATAAATAAAAAATAATAATAAATTAATTGTATTCAATATTGGGAAGCCTGGCTTTAATAAGTTCTTATAGATTCCTCTTAGTTCTAACACTTAAAACAATTACAGATGATCTAGCTGAACTGCGAAATTGTAATAATCTGTCTGTTTTGGACATCTCCTACAACCGATTGGAAGACCCCTTGATTGTTGATGTGCTGGCTGATATGGATATGTTGAAAGGTACAGTTATTTTAAGTATCATGTAAGTACCTACCGACTTACAGAACAATATTCTTTTAAAAGACGAACCACCATATAAAAAGTAATTTCCAAACCACACTGTCTGCTCTGGCATAAAACATTTTTAATGTGTTTTTTATATGTATATTCATGAATGTGCCCTTGACTCATTTCTTGAAACTTCCATTAATACATTGTCTTTTTATCGCCCCTAAAAGATATTTCTATAAAGAGTTTACTACTTTAAAAATGTCACAATCAAAAACTCCTTACACCAGTATTAGTCTTGACCTTCAGAGCATTTAACCAATACCCAAAGGTCCTGACCGACAATACATTATACTACATAGTATTAGTTCTGACCTGCAATACATTACACTACATAGTATTAGTTCTGACCTGCAATACATTACACTACATAGTATTAGTTCTGACCGGCAATACATTACACTACATAGTATTAGTTCTGACCTGCAATACATTACACTACATAGTATTAGTTCTGACCTGCAATACATTACACTACATAGTATTAGTTCTGACCAGCAATACATTACACTACATAGTACTGGTGCTGACCGGCAACCCGGTGGTCCGCGCCATCCCCGCCTACCGCAAGACGCTCACGCTGCGGCTCAAGGAGTTGCTGAACCTCGACAACCGCCCCGTGTTCCCGCGCGACCGCGCCTGCGCCGAGGCCTGGCGCCGCGGCGGCGTCGACGAGGAGATCGCAGAGAGGAAACGGTCGGGATTTATGACCATTTTGTACATGTTTCAATGACTCATCAAAAGAGTAAATTGAGTAAATACTACCACTATAACTTAGTATGTCAACAAGAGAAGAATTGGTTAGCTATAGCAGTCTATAAACGGACGGACAAGATCTAAAATCTAGGTACTATAATGAGTAATCAAAATTCAAATATGATTGAGAAGTAAAGTTCGACGTTTGACAACACCCACACAGAAATTTAAGACGACTGCGCGATGTTTTACATGTCGAAAGAAAACGTATTGTTTTAGTATTAGTGGTATTATTGACTATGTCTGCATCGATGAATGATAGTTAAGATTTGCGTTTCGAATAAAACATTTAAAAATATCGGCTTTATACACAAGGAGTTCGTACCCCTCCAGCAAAATTAAGTTATCGGAAGCAGTTCTTTTTTTACCTCACAGGGTTATTTTTATTTAATTAGCGCATAACCTCTTGCAGGCGGCTTCCCTTCATCAATCCCAATAACATTTGTTATACGACTTTTTGCAAAACTTGATAATTAATTAACACAAAAACAAAAAACAAAACAAATTTGCGCGCTCTGTTATTTATTACTCTGTATTTTACACCGCCCCCGTCGCCCGCGTGCCCGTCACGCTAGTTGCGTGCGCGTAGAGTATTTGACCGTTCAGAGGCATCTAATAAATTTGTATGGACAAACTTATTTTTTTTAAATATTAATTTTTATTAGTCGTTGGTTAAATGTTGTAGGGATTGCTGAAGAAAAGCTGCCTACAAGAGGTGATGCGCTAATTAAAATTAACCCTGTATATACCTATGAGTGTCTAAAATAATTCTAATCCTTCAATGACTTTTTTTACCAATAGCTGGATTAAACGAGACCAAGAGAAGACAATGGACAGCGTGCGGTATCTAATCAATATGCGTGATGAAAAACGTGCACAAAAAGAAGCTGCTGAACGAGCTCTAGAAGAAAAGAAGGAATCTGATGTAAGTGGCGATGCAGTAAATATACCAATTCATCTGTGAATGCAACCCAGTAACTTGGTTGAGAATCTTATCACTATATTTAAATTTACTTTATTTATATCAAGGCGCAGAAATCGGATGATGCCGAAAAGAAGCCTGATACTTCTATTACACAAGAACCTGAACATGAACTAGAAGAAGTTACTCCTGAGGTCAAAACTAGGGGTGGAATACCACTTGATATGCTATCAGCATCAGAAGGCGAAGACTCTACCAGTGGGGATAGCTCAAGTGATAGCAGTGACGAAAAGGATGAAGGTTTGTTTTTTGATATGAATTTAAATGATGTTATATAGGTTAATAAAAAATAATACTAATCTAGTTATTTTTTCAGAACCTAGCACAAAAGGCATAGAGTGGTCAATGCAACAATCTTCAAAGAAACTGGTTCAAGAAGTTAACGTTGATCCTCCCAAACCAGATATAGTAGATACTTGGGAGGGATTCAGTGGTGATCTTAATACGCCTCGTAATACTGATGGCAGGTTCGTTTTATAGTTATGATTTGTATTATTAATGCGAAGGTACTTATTGAGTTATCATGCCTTCTTTGTTGCAGCGATTTTATCAATCAGTTCGCCGCGATTAACAATTTACTTTATAAACAACCGGACCCAGAACGTAAAGCAACCCCAAAGCTCTTTAAAGGTAGTTAAATAAATGTAAAGGTACAATAAACTTAAACATTTTGTTTTGCATTGCGAGATCCATTAATAAACATGCTTTTTAACAGATACGAAGAACCCTAAAGATAAGAACCCTAAGAAGAAAACCGAGTCGGAGAATAAAGAAGCGGAAGTGGAAGAAGCTAAAACAAAGCCATTGATAGAGATTATAGAAATGCATGATGAACCTATTAATGAAACCGATCATGAAGCGAAAAATCTGTTTTCTTTGTCTGGAATAGTTGAGGAGGATGATAAAATTATTGATCTCGACAAAAAGCTTATTACATTCAAAGATAACGCTAAAGAAACGAAAGAGAAAAGTAATGAAAAAACACAAAAAACGTTGAAAACAATTACTATTACAGAGTTACCTAAAACAGATAATACGTTCAAAGAAGAAACTAAAAGGAATGAGAGTAATCAATCTGGAGAAGTTATGGATAACGACGACAAAAACCAGAAAGGGGATAACAAAGATGAGGAGGAAGAGAAAAATGAGGGCGCAAATGAAACGCCGAAGGAAACATCGAATGAAGCGGGCGATGGAGAATCTGCTAGGGCAACGCGTGAAGCAATGCAAAAAGGTACAAATTACATTACTAACAACAGTTTCTAGGTATTAACGAAGTTCTTGTTTTTTCGAGAATGTTGCAACTAAAAGTTCATAGAGTATCAATAATTGAGCGCAAAAATGATGTAAAAATTCTCTTTTGCTTGAAATACTCTTCAGAATGACTAGAGCTTTAAATACTTAGTTGAACAAACCCTTCCTGTAATTCGTGATATTGAGTCAATGCATACACCAGTGGACCGCACGCACGGCGCGGGCGTGGCTCTGCTGGACTTCCTCCACGGCACCAACGACCACGACCACCTGCCCGCGGACCTGCAGCCCAGCGAGGAGGACCTGCAGATATTCCAGCAGGTGGACAAGATGCAGCAGGAGAGGGAGGCCAGGATCGCGCGGGGGGAGCCGCCTGTTGATCCTATGGTGAGACATTTACCAACATGTTTGAGCCAGCGTGATGGGTTTTCATTCAATCTAGGAAAATACCTGTGTTGGAACAAAATTAGGACGTAGGTATATTCAAAATGGGTTCTAATTAAATTTAACCGTATAAAAATATTGGTATTTTGTTGTAAAATTCCAACTCTACCACTCACGTGAGTAGTACATACTACAGTCGTGGAACGGTACACCTTACAGCATAAATATTATATCGGAATTGCAGATCTGATCATCCGAAAATTCAGTCACAAAAAAATGACAGCAATATTAATGTATACTCCCCGATACAGAAGCTATACGACAAGGCGAGGATGGAAGAGTTCCACGCGCTGGCGGACCGCGGCCCGGCGCCGGTCGCCGCCGCTGAGAAGAACTCTTCTACCACGTACAGACACGACAACGCGTTCGATAGGATCGCTCTCAGCCAGCTTACAGGGGGAGATACTCCTGGTTAGTGGCGACTTTTAGTTTAGTCTTAGTTCTGTAGTTAATTACGTGTTTGTTCTTAACTAAGAAGATATTAAAGTGGGAGACCTGGAATGAATAAAATTTATTATTCTTACACGTAACTGTGCCAATGAATTGTCTGCATACCTAATTATGTAGTTAGTAAATACTATTTTTCACAAAAAAAACTCAGTTAAGTAAAAATCCTAATTTTAGATGAGCGCAAAGTAAAGTTGACGTATGTTCCTGGGGCAACAGTGTTCGAATACATCGACCACAAACCGAATAATGACGTCACTTACGAGATTGGTGAAGAACAATTCGAGACCGAGTGTAAGTATAACTTTAATACTACTTACTTGATAGTACTTTACTTAGGGACATAACACTTGCACTATAACAATTTACTTGACACTTTTGTAAAAGGCAAGCTATGCCGTTGCACTGAGTACACATTTTTGTTCTCGCCACAGCGTCATCCAGCGACACAGTTAGTGCAATCAGTTCTGCAGAAGAAATCACTATCCCATTATCACGAACCACTAGCACTGTAACCACACGTATAAGACCATCCACTGCCAAAAATAAACCAAAACCAGCACAAAAAACAGAAGTTAAGAAAACTAAAGATGCTATAACTCAAAACGTGAAAGACGAGAAAAAAAGCCAAACAAAAGAAAAAGAAACCGAACATAAAGGTGATCAAAGCAAGACTGATAAAAGCGTGAAAAATACAGATTCTAAGACTACAACCAAAACCTATACTAAGAGCGCTTCAAAACCAGTTGTTAAGAGAGCGTCGGATGATAAAATTATTCATAAATCTAAATCTACTGGTAAAGTTCCTTCTGATGATACTAGGTATGGAAAAAAACATGGGTCTGATAAAAGCACTGAACCAAATGATAATGTTAGAGGAGGAAATAAGGTTGCTTTGCCACGAAAGCGTGAGTATCGAAGTAAAAAAATAGGTATTTTCATTTATTCAAAGCACGTATTTATATCATGACTGTCAATCTAGTTGCTGATACTTCACAACCAGTAGAAACAGAAACATCGGATGCGAGCAGAACAAATGAATTCAACATTAGTAATGATGGGCCGAGTACCTCCAAAGGTTGTCTTTTTTATTTATTACTGAAATAGGGTCATGACATCTTCACTCAAAAAGAATTATTTTACAGATTGGGATTCTCCATCAGAATCTACTGCAAATGTAAATAATGACAGAGAGGAGGCTAAAAAATGTATCATTAGTGCCATGAACTCTGTTGAGGATGATAATCGGTTTCCTTCTCAAGGTAAAGAATAACTTTGTTAACACTTGATATAACAACTCGTTGAAGTGCATTAATAAGAATGAAATTATTATAATTTAGGCGTCAATTATTCGGATCTCGATGAAAACTCTCGCATCGATGACAATGTAGCCGCAGCAATTTTGAACAGAACTGCGGAATTAGAAGAAAGAGAGATGTACAAACAAATTGATATACTTACTTCACATGCGGGCCATATAGATAACCGGACAAATGCAGTTATTGAACATATTGGACAACTAGCTCCTGAAAGCAGCGTAAGTTTTTATAACCTGACTCTATTATTCTTAGACTTACAATATAACTAATATACTAATCGTTCAGTATTTATCCTTTAGCTCTCAGATGTCGGGCGTCTTTTAGAAGTTCATATGTCAGCTGCGGAAGAAAGATGGCGATCACAAGGACCTGATGGACCGTTCGCTCAATTTGTCAACTTCAGTCCAGCAGACTCTATAGATGATGAACTAGAACACGAAGTCACACTCATACCCAGCTTAGACACGTCCCTAGAAGATACATTAGTCGATGATGGAAAAGACAGAGACGAAAAGGACAAAGAACATAGACAGGCTTTGTTTAATGACTCCGGCATTTGTAACGACTCCAAACTCTATGATATTGAAGAAAATAACGATTACGAAGAGAAGTCAGCAAACGAAGAATATAAGAATATGGTAGACGAATTGAATAAGATCAGAGATGGTCTTCCCCAAACCGGTGAATTTCAAAATCGTACTCATATTGAAACAGAGTGTACAATGGGCGAGTCGACTAATGACAAGGAAGATGCGGGAGATAAAACGTATACTGTGAGTTACGACGAAACGTCTTACGATGAATCTTCTTTCGTCCAACAGGATGAAGACAACGTCAGTTTTGAAGTTGATACAAATACTGATGCCAATTTGACTTTGGACTGCGATGCCAACAACGCAACACTCTACGAATCTGTAATTTTACACAATCAAGAAGACTTTGCCACGTTTATTGTTGAACAAGACGACAATGTCGCAAATGAAACTATAGACATTACAGGCAGCGGTGACAATCTCAACTTTACTTTGTACGAAGATGCCAACAACTCTAAGATGCTGGATTTACTAGACAACGAAGAAGACGATAGTCAAAAGGATACTCAGAGAACTGACGACGGGAAGCCGTGTGATGATTCTACAGATTACATGTCAGTGACTACAGCAGAGGCCACCGATGCTGAGCTGTTTGAAGATTGCTTCGAGGACGCCGACGAAGCCACCAACATTGACTTTGAGCGGATCGCGGAGAACTACTCTTTAGAAATGAAATTGGCTCTGGGTATCGGGGACGTAGCGAAATAGTTTCCTTCGCGTTCGGGAGATTTACTTTTTAATCTTTATTTTAAGATTTTTCAGTTAAGTTGGCCTAGCAACTTCCCATTAGATATTATTTTTTGTGAGTAACGATAATTGTTTTATAAATAAGGAGTTAGAACGTAAAATGATGAATTCTTAGAATTCAGATTATTTTTGGATAGGAAAATTCATTGAATAGTGAGGCGCAAAGACACGATTTAGTCACTTTTGCAATTTAGGTATAATTTATGAGTTCGAACTGCACTCGCACGCAGCAACGGGCAGGGATGGGAAGAGAACGATAGCAATAAATTTTATATAAACCTGTTATTCAAAAGTCTCTTTACTACAGTTTTCTACTAAAATAGATACCTACCCACATAGTAACTCTGTTAGGTATATCGCAAATTAACTACCTACTTATTCAAAACGAAAAACCATGCTCATCTAAACGGATCATTAAGAATATACAAAATATCACTAATTATGATGTAACCCCGATTATGATTATCTTTACTAACACCCATTTTGAATAATTTATCCCGAAGTCTTCAAAACACTTCTTGAAATACCTATTTGTAATAAGCCGCTGTAAGAGTACAAAAAAACTTGATAATAAGAAATTCGCCTAGTTTCAACAAGCAAGTCTACTTGTGGTTCGATTTAACATTATTTTATCGTTTGTAAAGACCTAAAATAGTAAAAGCTTAAAACAAAAACGAATCAGCTTTAAAAATATTTTCTAAAAATCGCCTTCGAAACATGAAACAAGCTCAGAAATCAGAAGTGAGTTTGTTTAAAATATTTAGACAATTACTTTTGGTATAAGGAGCTGACGCGTGTAAAGCTAAGAATAAAAGGTTTAGAAACTGGTAAAATATGTTAAACTTCTCGTACTGTTATAAACACATGAAAAAAAGATTGCAAACTTAAACTTATTCTAAACTTAAATTGTAGTAATGTCGTTATCGGAGACATAAGACGACGAAAAAAAGTTATTAGTGCCTACAATTTTTGCTTGAAGTTAACTGCACTTCTAAAGTGTTACATTGGTAATAAATCTATCTATAATATGTATTTGAAAACTTTGATCACTGATAGTTTTGTTTTTTTCTTGTGATGTCTTATCTGTTACCTACCTACTGTATGTTTATAAAGTATCGAAGTTTGTCACGTAAAAGTCGTTGGTTCAAATTAACCAAGATCTGTTATTTTATTTGTTTATAATTTAATCTATTGTATTACCTGTTTAATAAAAACTATGTAATAATTGGTATTTTAATTAAAGAAAAACTCATTTTTAAACATTTATATTTGCAATTATGTGTAGGTATATAAAATAGTTCATCATTAAAATAAAAATATTTCTATATGGCTCTATAAAATAGGTTAAAACTAAAGCTTGTCAAATTTGAAATTTCTTTAGCCAAAAGCACCAATACTTTAAAAGTAATAATAAAAATCTTTACAGTAATAGGTGCTACATAATCTGTGGAAATAAATCTACATTCAAAATATTTATATGTGATATACGCAAGGTATTGCAACTTGTGATGTACATTTTCATAACTAGTTTTAAAATAGTTTTTGGTATCGTCTCAACAAAATATACTTTAAAAGCTTAAATTCTAACTTTACACTAACAAAATCAATAATGAAAAGCTATGTTTTGTTGATATTTCAAAATTGACTTAGAAAGGCGGAATTAGAAAGGTAAAGTGGAGTAACATTTACCCCCATCTTCTAACTAAAGATAAACCAATCTAACTATAATGTTTTTTCCAATGTGTGTTAATATTTTCACTGTCAATTCTTTAAGAACTTAGAAGTTACTTTACCCCACTTTATATTATTTTTTTATATATCATTGTGATGGTAAAAATCTTTTTGTTAACTCTATTAATAACTTATTTGTATAAAATCTAACTATTATTATTTACATATCATTTTATCCCGCAGTTAACTAACACTTTGATCACTTGAAAAGTTGATTATTGATGTTTTTGTATTTATACTAATTAAAAAATATAACAATCGATAAATCATAAATGTACTATTTCTATGAATATAACTTCGCTACGTTTGAACTATCAAATTAACTAGAATCACATAATAAAGGCAATATGAGAACTATTAATAATAAAACGTCTTGATTATACTACATAACTAAATAAATAAATGACCCATAATAATTAATCTTATGTTCTACCATTTCTATCCAATCCTAACTTAGTAAAAAAATATATTTTTCTTTCGGGTGATAATTTGTGACTCTGAATAAAAAAATTCAAATATATCAAGTCTTACTGCTGATAAATTTTGGCAGTTCTTTTTTTTATAAAACGTGATAAAACCATTTTCTTTTTAAAATTACAATATATACACAATCTCCCATAAAATGTTAAATATGCATATTATACTAAATTTTAATAATCCATAACTTAATTCCATAATCCCATATTTAAAACATGATAGCATCTTTAACAACCAACCTATGGTTTCTTAACTAAGATTTAAGTTATACTTATGAACCTAAATCCTCAAATCAGAAACATACAAGTCCATATTAATAAACCACTTTTATTTCTGAGAGCTTACTTGGGTAATTGCTATTTACACTTTAGACCATGTTTAGTTTAAAAAAGGTTTATTAATACAAACCTGAAACCTTGCCCTTTATTCACTAACGCATTTTCAACCTATATGATTTAAAATATGTATTATCTCTGGTAATGTTATGTAACTTTCAAGTTTTTATGTGCGGGGTTATCTCCGAAACTGCTGAGAAACCTTTCACTGTTAGAAAGCTTTATTATCAGGGACTGCCAAGGTTTCTATATTACAACCAAAACAATAATAATAAAACTCTAGACTTTCACAACTATGTGACCCTCAACTAACTAAAAGTTTATTTCAACGGTACAATGAATTACGAGAAATCTTGTTACACCCAGACACGAACCAATTCAAACAAGTTTGTAACTAAATCGACTATCGAACCCTGGTCCACCCACTCCTTTATTTCCTTTCTGTTGTGTCACATCAATTTGTGTAACAGTGTTAAAATTATGCCACAATTTTCCCCCTCCCCCCGCTACACCCCCCTCCCCCCGCTACACCCCCCCCCGCCCCCGCTACAGCCCCCCCTCCCCCCCGCCCCCCCTCCCCCGCCACAGTCCCCCCCCGCCCCCCCGCTACGCCCCCCCCTCCCCACCCCCCCGCTGCTTCAGGTCGAAGATCTCGACGAGCAGCGGCTCGATGGGGTTCACGTCGAGGTACACGCCGGTCACGCGCTCCGCCAGCTTCCTCAGCTCGAGGATCTTGCGCAGCAGCAGCAGGAACGTGGACTTGGCCTCGCAGCCGGGGTAGACAGACTCCAGGTAGCGGCGCAGGAGGTAGTAGTACGAGTTCTGGGACATAACAAATAAATAAATAATAAATAAATTTCTAGACTAACACACCAATTATGTGGCCCTAAAGTAAGTTGCAGTAAGCACTTGTGTTAAAGGTACCACACAATGGACTAGGGGAGAACCTAGTTACACCTAGACACGAGCCAATATCGAAAAACCATTTTTTGCCACCACCCGGGGATCGAACCCGGAACCATCCGCTTAGCAGTCCGGTATATATACCGCTGCACCACAGAGGTCGTCAATAATATCTCAGTATACCCATATGTGTTTTGAAATGTTAAAAGTGTGTGGCCGCCCGTGACTCGGTTTAAGTGGAAGTCGGTTTCCCGTGGGAATGAGATGTTTTCCCGCGGTAAAAAGTACCCTATATGTTATTCTGATGTATAACCTATATTACTGCAAAGTTTCATCCAAATCCATTAAATAGTTTTTACGTGAAAGAATAACAAACATCCATATATACTTTCACATATATAATATTAGTAGGATTAAACATTCTGGTATCAAGAAATTTTGAAGAATAGGGCTGTAGGGACTTAAATAATTTGTTCCTTAAGCCCCTTTGTTCCTTAAGCCTTTGGCTGATTTCATTTTATAAAACCTGTAAGTATCGTACTCCTAGCTACCAAATTATATCATTGAGTTACTCAACCACACATGTAGTTCCCGCCAGAATGTTTCACACATCTGTTCGTCAGAAATTTGACAAATGATGAAGAATAAGCAAACCAATGTCGAAAGTTGAATCTGTCCAAACTATAATCTGTCCAAGGTAGGATATATGTCTGAATCTGTTTCAATGGCCAAGGTAGACTATGATGTCAAAATAAGAATCTGCCAAATGTAGACCAAAGGGAAAAACGACTTGGTTGGCTTTGGATAAAAATTTGTTAAAAGATAAATTTTAAAGAATAACAAATGTGCTCATACAAATTATGCTTAGTTTACTCATAACTGTTTAAAGTTACAATTAGGGCTTAGTATTCGTAACTATCCTACTAATTCCTACTAATATTATAAACGTGAAAGTTTGTGATTATGGATGTTTGTTACTCTTTCACGTAAAAACTACTGGACGGATTTGGATGAAACTTTACAGTAATATAGGTTATACATCAGAATAACATATGGGGTACTTTTTACCGCGGGAAAACATCTCATTCCCACGGGAACTTACACGCGAACCGAGTCGCGGGTGGCCACTAGTAACAAATAATTTACTTTACTTTAATACTTCTTTGAAAATACAACAGACAAAATTAAACAAGAAACTCACCTGCTCCAATTGCACCACGTCCTTATGCACGATATTGGCCCGCGCCGGCGCGAACAGCACTATCGCGCACATCACTAGTATGATGTTTTCATCTAGCCGCAGCCGGGAATCGAACGTGCGAACGAACCCGCGGTGCAGTGAGTAGATGTCGCCTTTGGCTAATTTCAGAACCTCGGCGCCGATGGAGCCGAATTCTTTGTTGTTGTTGCTGGGGATCTGAAGGGTTTGATTTAAGTTGTAGGGTTTGATTTAAGTTGTAGGGTTTGATTTAAGTTGTAGGTTTTGATTTAAATATAAATGTTTGTTTTTAAATTAGCTTCCGTTTATTACATACTAGCACGTGTTAAATTCGGAGTGAAACCCCTTTCTCTATACTATGTTATTATACATATAAACATTCCTCTTGAATCGCTCTATCTATTAAAGAAAACCATCAAAATCTGTTGCGATGTTTAAATAAATAAATAAATGCATACAGACACACAGGCGTCGGAAAGCGACTGTGTTTTGACTCGATAACAACTTAAGTTTCAATAAAAAAAAGGAATCAAAATCAGTTCATTCATAAGTAGCTACTAGGCGTCATAATTTCGTTGTGAATAAGCAAAGTATTTTAAAACGGCTAGTGAAAAATAAAAAAAGATATCTTTCCCATTTGTAGTAATCAATTAATAAAGATTTTTATTTCAGAAGTAAAAACTTAATTCATAATAATTAATAGTTAGATAATGATTTTAACACTTAGTAATATATAATAAGTAGTAATAAATAGTGATCATTACCTTCCATATGTCTTGTTGTCGGTCGTACGTCATGGTGCTGCGTAGGATCATCATCTCGATGCAGCCGCCTTTGAACAGCGCCTCCTGAACAACATTTAATACTTATCAGTAAAGTGATAATAAATTAGACATAATTTGGGAGGTAAGTTGATAAAATATAACAGGAAATGTTTATTAACCGACTTATTTAGGTTCATATTAAAAGATATAATATCGTTATTAAATCACTTTTAAGTTATTATTGTACTTTAATTAAATAAAAAATACAAATGGCTGGATGGATTTGGATGAAATTTTGTTCAAATCTATATTTTTAATCTTTATTCGTAACTCATGTTAAATCATCGCACAGGTTTTTGATCTTCTTGTCCATCTTGATGAACTAAACAGTAATATAAACAGTAATACAGTGGATGGTAGAGACCTGGTCGGCGTCGCACATGTTCTTGATCTTCTTGGCCACCTTGATGAACTAAAAAGTAATATAAATAGTAGTACAGTAGCTGGTAGTGACCTGGTCGGCGTCGCACATGTTCTTGAAGGCGCTGATCTTCTTGGCCATCTTGATGAAGCGGCGGATGGCCACCGCCGTGAGGTTCACGATCTCGATCAGCCGCTGGTCGTGGCCCGGCGACTGGGGACAAGCAAATAATCATTACTAGTGGCCGCCCACGCAAGGAAGTCGGTTTCCCGTGGGAATGAGAAGTTTTCCCGCGGTAAAAAGTACCCTATGTCCTTTCCCAAGTTCAGTTCTTTCTTCATGCCAAATTTCATCAAAATCGGTTCAGTGGTTTAGGCGTGAAAGCGTAACATACATACAGACAGACAGACAGACAGACAGAGTTACTTTTGCACTTATAATATTAGTAGGGAAAGTAGGGATTACTATTATGAATGTCCAGACTAACACACCAATGATGTGACCCTAAAGCAAGTGCTGAAAGCTTGGACTACTTAAACAACCAACCACGAGCCAATTTCAAAAACATACATACATACTTTTTTAATTAAAAATATGATAATGATTGTGAATTTATCATTTTGTTTATTTAAATCGGTTACGTGGTACATAAAACTAAAAGTTTTTACATTCAAACAAACAAGGTATTTTGATTGTATAATTTTCAAAAAGAGTGCTAGGAGTTTTTTTCCGCCGGCTTTTTTCTCTCGGTCTACGGTTAGGTAAAGTCGAAGTTTGTAACATTCATCTTAATATATGTTACATATCTATGATGAATAAAAGAATTTTGATTTGATTTGAAGGATGGCGAAGATAATAGTGAAGATTTAAATCTATAAGAACTAGTTCTATGAAGAGGTAAAGTTTATGAGTTATACAAACTTATAGACCAACGATAAAAAAACATTAAAAAGCTAGGTAAACAGATAATGTCAGATTAGATTCATTTAATTTACACAAGTATAACTTCAAACTGAAGTCTATCATCATAAATATTTACCTTCCCGAAGTTAGTGGTATCTCCTATAAGTTGCGACACGTCATCGTCTATCGGGTCGTTTAGCGCTTTGTTTGCTACTATCAACTCGTGTAGTTTGGCGCATTCAACCTGTAGAGAAATCAATACATAGTATTAATCCAAGTCGCTAATAGTTTTTACTGTTGGTAAGTTTGTCAACTAATTCCTTCTTAACCGCTTAACGGATTTAAATGCGGTTTTCGCCATCTAAAAGGTGATTTTTTCATTTAAATTTGTAAGTAAAAAACATTCAGAAAAAGTTATTTTAAGTTAGCCCAAATTCAACGTATCGTGAACAAGTCGCGCAAAGTTACGCCATTGCGAAGCGTGGGCGGGTCACTAGTTAATTATAATTATACAAAAATCAAGAGTACCAAAGCAAAGTTGTGCCTCCAGTTTCATCTCAGAATTTCAGTGAAGAAACTGTAGTGTCATGTTTTTCTTAGATGCAAGTCGCCTTAAACGAATAGGAAGCAAAAGTTGCAAAAATCAGCTATTATTAGCGTTTTATTTTAAGATTTTTGTAGTTTTGTACGTCTCAAAACTCAGACTAATTTTAATATTTTAATTTTATATTAGATATACATAAAAACAATAGTAATATAACAATCCCCATTAATCTCTGTATACAGCGATTACTAGGCTGCTTCGACCGGTGGAATACCACCGTCGCACAGAAAACCGACGTGAAGACGAAGTTCCTTCATTTCGTTCGGTGAGTGCGGTATCCGGTGACCAATTTTCACGGCGGCCAGCAACGCACCCTCAATGCATATGTAATTGTGGGTGCTCGTTTGCTCCCTATTTTATATAAAAATAATAATAATAGTAATATAACAATCCCTACCTCATTAAGCTCCCGGGACGCGCCGCCGCAGTTCTTCACGGCGCCGTACGACATGAACTCCAGCTTGATCGCCTCGCACAGGATAGACTCCATCAGGATCGGCTCGATCCTACGAGTTCATGAAGATATTGGGTTGTCAGTGACTTGGATGAAGGTAGGCTTGGGTGGAAGTAATAAGCTGAGTTAGAGGTTAAAAGAGGATTAAGTTTCGCAGAATGTTATTTCTATATGTCAAGTATCTCTGTATATTACAAAAGTTGGACAGCATCGATACTGGAGGTAAAAGAAACTAATTGAATGTATCGCTACGAAAAAATGAGTAAATGAAAAGTCAATTTAATTATTTTTTAAATAAAGATTACCACGTGACCCGGTAATAGGTAAATTAACTTTAAAAAGCCCTTAATCTACCATTTTCCTATAATTTACGACCCTGTATAGTAGAGCAAAAAGAAACGAGTAATCGCCAACTAATTTTAGCTCATCCCAATCATATTTCCATATTTTCCTAGTACTAGTCCTTGGCATATAGATATAATCTGAAAATTTCACCTACATGAGGTCCAAGGTTTTCAATTGTCACCAACTAGTTTCTCTTGACCTTTGTGACTCTCATTCTGTATTTGAACAAACACATACTTAAAATATTCTATGGTGAGCCTTTAGGAAATTTAGTGAGATATACAGCAACGAAATTATATTTAATTTAGTTCTAAATCTCTTTATTGTTGACCTTGTTAAGAGCATGTAGGTTCTGGTTAGGAAAATAAGGCAATGAACTTTTAAACAGACACGGATTAGGGCATTCGGCATTCGTTTATTTCCTGGTTGGTTGAATGATTGATGGTACTATAGACCAAACAATCGGTTAAGATTTGTTTTAGAGAAATGCGGGATATGAAGCAAGAATAATTTTAAGAAAAAATTAACTGTATAATTTTTGTCTAGCTGACAGAAAGTTAAATAAATATTATTCAAAAATCTTGGTTTGATTGTTGTTATTATCTGTAAGTTACAACCCACCAATTCGCACCGAGTCATCGTGGTGGATGACGGCTTTCGCTATCTGATAAGGAGATCTGTGCTCAACTAGTGGGATGTTTATAAGCTGTTATAATTAACTTGCTGTATCTCAAGATGTCAGCGTTAATAACTTCCCTTAATAAAAAGACTATTCAGCACATAAATATTTTTCAATTCGTACGAGTACCTAGTTCCTGAGACGATTGCGTTCAAACAAACCAAATTCTTCAGCATTATAATATTCGTTTCGACCAGTTTTCCGCTTTGAATTGCTTTTCCCGTGGCAATTGCACACTTAATGGCAGTGAAAATAACCAATAACCTTTCTCAATAAATGGTCTTTTCGCGACCACAATTATTTTCCAATTCCATCCAGTTGTTCCTCGGATGAGCGCGTATAAACAAACTCTTCAGCTGTGTAATACTACACCCGTCCACTCATCTTAAATGCCCTATCGTTTGTTTCTGTTAACTTGAATTTTGACTACTAGGTGTTACTTGATAGGTTGGTATATCTTAAACATGAAGGAATGAACCACTGGGCACATGCGGGGCTAATTGTCGGGAACTAAGAACGAGAACCAGGGCGAGATCGAAAAATTCTTGACAAAATGTAGGTGGCCGGTTAAAAGCGCCCCTGAGTGTAGTATAGACATTATTTTCTACAACCCACCTCTCGACGTCCTGCAGTATGTCTCTCGCCTCGCTGGCGTCAGCGTCGTGGCTGCTGGTGGAAGGCATCTGCTCGCAGACGTGCTCCGACCGATCCTCCTGGTAATGGCACATTGTCCTGGTAGATCATAATAAAAATAATAAATAAAATCTCCAGACTGACACACCAATTATTTGGCTCTAAAGTAAGTTGCATTAAGCACTTGTGTCATAGGTACCACATAATGGACTAGGGGAGAACCTAGTTACACCCAGACACGAGCCAATATCGAAAAACCATTTTAACAACATTGGCCCGACCCGGGGATCGAACCCGGAACCATCCGCTTAGCAGTCCGGTGTATATACCTACCGCTGCACCACAGAGGTCGTCAACTAATGTTTGTTTTAAAGTTCACTCAGTAGTGACCCGTTAAAGTTGAAAGCGCGACTGGTGAAATGGACGACTTGTTCGAGAAAAAATGAGTTTTGATAAATAAAAAGAATAAATTTTTGAGCGGATTTTACTGATGAAGCTTTTTGAATAAATTAACTAGAAAATGGTGTAAACTGTATTAAATGTGTTGAGTAATTTGGGAGGAGTGAGCGTACAAACAGAATGGCGATTTTGCGTAATGCAATGCAATGTATCGATCTGATACTTATCGAATGGGCCCTCGCTCAGTTAAATATTATTATGAAACCTCATGCTATCCTAAACTATTTCAATTATGAATCACATACAAGTTCAATTTGAGCGCAAAAGTTTGATTATTTTTATTCACAAAATTCATTATCATTATAAATTTTGCTCTATATAATAAGGTATCTATTTCGGTCATTTAATTTCCTTGTATTATCTCAATTGGGATTTCCCATCATAAAATTTAATCAACTGAAATGTATGTATGAAACACCAATTGACCTAAAATTAACTAGGCCTGCAACTTTTTCATGTCCACCTAAAATTACTATCTTTGTCACCATAATAGACAAACTTAAAAAAATATTTCACCAGTAACTAACTTATGAGTTGAGCTATTCCAGGCGGAAGAATAAATAGTTAACTCCTTAGAGTTAACTCCTTACTCCTTAGAGTTATGACGGGCCTCAGAGTCGTATGCTATGCAGACGACACCCTAATACTGGCAGCGGGAGCTGACTACAACGATGCGGCCCGACTGGCCACTATTGGCACCGAACTCACAGTCGGCCGTATCAAAAGACTGGGTTTGACGGTCGCTCTCCATAAGACGGAGGCTCTTCTCTTCTACGGGCCCCGTCAACGACTACCACCTGACGCGCATCTCATCGTGAATGGGGTGCGCATTGACGTTAAAGCGCACATGCGCTATCTCGGCTTGACGCTCGATGCTCGCTGGAGTTTCGTCGAGCATTTCCGGCAGCTGGTGCCGAAATTATTAGTGACAGCGGCGGCATTAAGCCGTTTACTTCCCAATATAGGTGGCCCCAGTGCCTCGTGCCGACGACTTTATACGACTGTCGTTCGGTCTATGGCACTGTACGGGGCTCCTGTTTGGGCTGACGATCTGGTGTCTCTTAATGCAGCTGCGTTACGTAGGGCACAGAGGGGAATGGCTATACGGGTTATTCGTGGCTACCGGACGGTGTCTGGAGAAGCCGCTTGTGCCCTTGCCTGCACCCCACCTTGGGAACTCGCAGCCAAAGCGCTGGCGGATATTTACCGTCGCAGCGCAATGGTTAGACGCGAAGGAGTGCGTCCAACGCCAGAGCTAGTTCAGCGCTGGCGTACAAGAGCTGAAAGGACCACCCTTCGAAATTGGCTTAGACGCCTTGATAGTCCAACAGCAGGTGTGTGGACTATTGATGCCCTCCGTCCCATCTTTCCGGAGTGGCTGAAAAGGCAACATGGTGCGCTCACCTTCCGGCTTTGTCAGGTGCTGACCGGACACGGTTGCTTCGGCGAATACCTGTTCCGCGTCGTGCGCCGGGAGGTTGATGCGAGGTGCCATGAGTGTGGTGCCGATGAAGACACCGCGCAGCACATGCTGGAATCTTGCCCGGCATGGTCGCAGCAGCGGGAGATCCTCGTGCAGGATATAGGAGGTGACCTGTCTCTGCGGGCTATCATGTCCAAGATGGTCCGCAGTGAAACGGCTTGGACAACTGTCGCCTCATACTGTGAGCAAGTCATCAGGCTCAAAGAGGCAGCGGAAAGGGCACGCGAGGATGACCCCCTTGCGGAACCTTCCCGCCGGAGGAGAACAGGGAGGCAAAGGCGCCTTTATAGGCAACTGTCGCCAACCTTATGGGTGATTATCAGAAAATGGCCTAAAATGCATAATTTCTTTGGCACATTTTTTTTTTCATAATTATTCCATAATAAATAACATACATTGTAGATGTTGTCTAAAGCTACAAATTAATCTTTTTGGCCCTAAAATTTATCCAGTAATTTTGATGTTTTAGCATTTTAAAATTTGGATGCCCAAAGAAATTAGGTTTTTCTCCTAAAAATATATAATTAGAATGCAAAACATATTTTCAGATATTATATTAAACAAGTAACACTTCTAGCTTTAATAATAATAATAAAAAAAGGTATATTTTTTCAAACCACACCTGAAAAAACAAGAATAAAACAAATAAAACAAAGTTTTGTTTCCATTTAAATTTCATTTATTTTCTCTTGAAACATGAATAATCACAGTTAGTATATTTATTATAAAAATTATATAGTCCTTTTCGCAGCTTTTCTTTACTGATAACTTTTTCTTTTTCCTTCTTGTTATAATTTTTGTGTACAAAATCTAATTTCTTTGGCGCGGGATGCCAAAGAAATACATAGAAATTAGGAACAATGAAATTAGAAAACACATGTTTTCGATTTTTTTCTAAAAATCCTTTGGCGGTAAAATGACTTTTTTTTGCCAGGTGCATGCCATTTGAGCTAGACTATAGATATAAAAAATATTTAAGCAAACTGTAAATATTGTAGCATGAAAATGTATATCGAAGAAATTAGGCACTTACCTGCCGAAACTCCACAATCTAGACGAAAAAAATTTTTAATTTATCGGCGTCACGCACAACGCACGTCTGCTTCCTGCGATTTATTGACGGATGACCAGCTTGTTTCGAGGGTGTTCACTCGAATTAGTAGCGAAGTGTTTTAATAGTGATAAATCAACGGTTTTGTCGCGCCAAAGAAATTAGGGTTTTTTGCTCGGACAAAACCATTTCGTTCATTACATCGAAAGTTTATGTAATTTACGTATTAAAATTAATTCACAATACCATCAGATGTATTACAAATAAAAGATATCAAAATCACATTCTTATTTTAATAATTTAGAATACTACAACTCACAGAAAAAAATAAGGGAGTAAAGGACGCGCCAAAGAGCTTAGAAAATTTACCTTTAAAAAAATATTTTAAATCCTATTATATAAATTTTGCTTAAATACTGTATGGCACTAAGTGTCTATGTATTAAAACTTTCTACAAAAAAAATATCAATGATAAGAAGACAAAATTTCATGGATTTTAGGCCTCGGACAAGACGAAAACTCTGTTTTTGATAATCACCCTTATAAGGGGTGAAGGCCGTGGAGGGGGGCTCCACGGTCCGGTGTTTATCACCACCCCCTGACGCCGAAGTGCGAGTAAGCCCGTGCATAACACCTGCCGAGTTCGCAAGGACACCAAGTGGCGTGAACCAAGAAGAATGCGACAAGCTCCCTTGGTCACGCCCCATACTTGAACGATGGGCAACGACGGTTTTTTAGTCGGTATGTCAGCCTTCTGCTGCGCGACTCCGACATAACCCAGGGGGCAAGCCCCTGTTATCTCCCTGGGTATCCATAAAGGATTTTTCCGTCGAAAAAAAAAAAAAAAAAAAAAACTCCTTAGAGTTAAGCTTAGGGACACTACATAGCTGTGTGATTAACAATCTGCAAAGCAGGCTACCTCTCAACATCCTGCAGTATGTCCCGCGCCCTGCTGGCGTCGGGGTCGCTACTGGTAGACGGTAGCTGGTCACAGAGATCCGGCCGTCCCTGCTCATGGCACATTGACTTACTGTTCGTAACTAT
This sequence comes from Emmelina monodactyla, assembly GCA_916618145.1. Classification (NCBI taxonomy): domain Eukaryota; kingdom Metazoa; phylum Arthropoda; class Insecta; order Lepidoptera; family Pterophoridae; genus Emmelina; species Emmelina monodactyla. Next base: position 7,215,052 of record OU745324.1, read on the forward strand.
TGACCTGGGGTGAATAAGATTTATGTTTGAATTAAAATTGTTTTTTTTTTGTTTAATCTAAACTTAGAATAGCATTAGTATCCTATAATAATCTATATGGGTCTCATTAAATCCCTATCAAAGCAAGGGAAGCGAAAAAGGTAATGCTGTGAAACAAAAACTAATTATCTGGACACCTGTTTTTATAACTAAGCCAGCATGTGTAATGTTACTGGAAAATTGACGAATGATAAAGAGTTAAGGGTTATCAATTACCCTATAAATGTATTTTCGTTCCTAAAATCATACCTCTCTTATCAAGGGCGCCTGAAGGGCACAGGAAATGTAACAGCCATGCGGCATTGTATTTAGTGTTCATATTTTGAGTATACGATTACATTTACTAAAACAAACTCGCTACGCTCGCTCGGCTCGCGCAATACGTCAACCAAACAACTCGCCAACTTGCTATTGGCGCAACTAAATTTCTATTTTCACACCATTTCTGATTTATACATTCATTTTTGAAAGCTACACTCATAAAATTAAGGAACTCATTGTGTTTATTAGGTGACAGTATTATCATTTTATTTATAAAACAAAGAAAAACGATAAGGTGTTTATACTATAAGTTCTCCTGAAAAACAGTTTCGTTTTGTAGTTTTCATAAAAAATCATTGATGATCATTTTTCATACGAAAAAGAAAGTTATTATGATTGCTAGTTGAATCTCGAAATTTATTTATGTGGAACACATGTTTTAGCCGTAAAACGTAATTCCATGGCTGAGTTGGTAAACATGGTCTAAACGAAAACTAGGCTAGATTTATTGTTTTTCAAAGGCATAAATCTTTTCTATTGTCATTAACTCAAAATCAACTTTACATCTAGGGTGCTTATAAAACATTAATAACCAAATATGAAAAATAATGGATTTTGTGGTTTTGTAACCTTGGCCAACCGAGATAAGCCATAATTTGCTTCTTCATGTACATGTATCAACACACTACAGACAATGTCTGTCATGTCATGTTTTTAATTATACAGATAAAAAATACTACTTACCTATTACTATTTAGTTTGGGCATCTCCATCAGTGGTCGATCAACACCGTCTAACATAGTGTACCCCTCATACACATTTGCAGTTCTATGTTCATAAAGATCACGGTTTATAACAGTTTTCACATCAATAGGATACACTTTATGTAAATACGAGTCTGTTGTATGCACTGGAGGGTAATGAGAGTACGCCGGTGGAGACTGTAGATCAATCTCATGGCTCATCGGTGATTGGACGGTACTGTTGGGACTACAGGAAGTACTGTTCAACACATCATACTGCACTTGAACTATAGAAGGATCTTGAATATGTTGATAATTTGTACTGGAACAATTCAAGTCTTCGTCATGCTTCATGTTTTTCGAACTGGACACACTCTCATCGGAATCAGAGTGGCCTCTCTTCTTCGCGCGGTTTTCTTCTATCTTACGACGTTTTTCAGCCTTATCTTGATCGGACATGATAAATTCCTTCACCATGCCTACAGCAAAACATTTTTCTAAGCGACATTTCTGGCAGAATCTGCGTGTCACGACCGTGATCTCGCAGTTGTTTGTGAAGGGACACTTGAATTCCTTACTTGCTAAGGCATTTCTTCGGAAAAACGCTTTACAACTTTCACAGGATATCGCATTGAAATTGTATCCCAACGCTTTGTCTCCACAAACAAGGCAAATCTTCTGTAATCCTGGTGGGAGCTCCTTTTTCTGGGTTTCCGACTTCTTTTCACTACTATCACTCTCCATTTTTTATTGGTAAACACATAATTCGAGATACAAAGGTACAAAAATAAGTTTTCCTGCAAGTAAACACGTCTGTTTCAAGGTTTCACACAGGTTATTTGACGTCCATTTTAGAATGATATACTCATCAGATATTCGCCAATTATCGTGTACCGTTGTTGAGTGCTGATAAGATTACAATTTTGTAAAATTTATTGATAAAATTTTAGCAAAATAGCAAAATAGAATTATCGGATGACTAATGTCTGTCTGTCACGCCATTTACGTCACTGTCACACAAGTGCCATTGTCATTTTCAATGTCATTGAGTGTATTTTAAAAATGGCAATGAAGCATTTAGTGGATAGAGTTCATTCCGTATTGGAAAAGTTACTTAAACTCTGGAAAATTCATTCATGCATGTATAACATTGACATTTAATAAACACAACTTCCGTAGTATGGCAGTATGTATATCGTACCGAATTAATTTATATCGATCCGGGCCCATATAGTTAATAGTATTTTCAATGCTCTGGGCATTGCTATGTTTTCCCTATCTCCATTGTGTAAAGTTTAGATGACAATGATTCAAACTTTTTGTTTTACATAATAACTAGCGACCCACCCACGTACGATGAATTCTTGCTGACTTAAAATAACTTTTTCTGAATTTACTTTTTTACAAATTTAAATGAAAAATGTATCTGTAAGATGGCGAAAACCGTATTAAAATCCGTTTAGTGGTTAAGGAGGAGATAGCGGACAAACATTAACAAACAGACAGAATTAGCGACTTGGATTTATACTATGTAATGATGATAAAGTAAGGTTAAATAATAAAAAATGTAAAAACAAAAAATAAATTATTTTATCCATTTTCCAGTTTCCATTTATGACATTTAAATTATGAAGCGAAGGCACCTACTTACACAAATCATAACAAAACCATTTGATTTTGAATAGAAACAAATTACCTAACTTTGGAAAAAAGTTAATTAAGTAGGTATTGAACATACACTCTGGTAGGTATATTTATTTGTATTGCAATGTATCTTCTTACTTTTATATTAAATTCCAAATGACTTTATTACATTTATAAATAAGAAATCAGTAAATTGTTCTTTCAACAAATATTCTCGAACCTTACCTACTTTATTCTAAAATCCCCGTACAACAAATACCTGTAACATTACATTACAGACGTGACAGTTGCGTGTTGGCGGGATTGTGCAAAATGACAAAACAGCGAAGCGCGAGGTTGCACGCTCAGCAATGTAGCGGGCGAGTCAGCTGTGCGGAGTTACGGGGGATATGAACGAATAGGATATTTTACAATAATCCTACTTTTATATTTAATTGTATATATATCTTATACTTAGGTTATACATATACATGCAATTATTTATTTACTTTCAATAATAATTATAGTTACATTTTCTATGTGTTACGAGTATCATTTTGCGTGTAATCCACAATACAAGTTAGGTGGCAGTGGGCTTTTCTATTAGGTGAGAGTAGTAACTTATAACACTGCCTCAGTGTGGGATGTCGTTGTTGGTGATATACGGCGGTTGGCGGCATACATACGGTAGTACTAAATTTCTTTAAATTAAATATATAAAAAAAAATACATCAATAAGTCTATAGGTATACCCCGAGTTTCACATAGGCTCTATTGCAGTTCCTAGTTATCACGCACTGTTTCTTATTTTTAAATATGGTTAAGAATTTACCGTCATTAGTTCTATGAAACTTTATAATTAAATTATATTTGAGCTAGGCATTGCAATCATTGCCTATATCTCAACTTTCCCCGCGACACACGCCACGTTCTTACGATTGAACTAATAAATGCTATGACTCTTGCTGAATCCATTTATTTCTTTACATTTCAATATGAATCCACTACACGTATATTGTATTGTTGTTGTTTTATTTAAATACGTGTTATGTGTGCATTATAATTTGGAAATAGACCCTGATAATTATATTAACGAAGTGGATGACCGGTTCTTGAGCTTCACGGTGGATCCTGGCATGCTGATTAAGAAGAGTGCCAATGGGCACGGATTGAGGTAAGATTAGGGTTAACCAATGGTTTCTTGATTGAGTAAAATAACTGTTCAAGTTGCGCAACATAATATGCATGTACGGGTTAATTCCTAAGTTGCTTTGGACCCGAAACTAAATGTGGGAAACGATGGGCATCCCCCATTTTAAAATTAAAGAGAATTTTAAAATATAGGTAAGTATTATTTTTAGAAAAATTTATATCTTAAGTTTTTTGTATAATACTTTATAAGATTTTATCTTGTATTTTAAAATCTTTATGTAGGTATCATATAAAACCCCTTAAAATACCTAATGTTTGTTACGTACCTTTTAAAACAATAAAAAAATAACTTTTTTATATAAAAATGCCGGACTTATAACCTAACCTACTAATAAAGCACGGTGTAGGTTTTGCTGCCTAGAAAAATATATTTCCTACATATTTTACGGGTATTATTAACTCCATCGGTTTACCCTCGTTTTCATAACCAGGTAGGTTAACCACGTTGTCAACAGAAATGAAAAAAGCAAGCGAAGCATTTTAACAAATTCTTGTTACATCACGAAGTGCTAACTCATCACTTAAAATGTTTATGTATGAAGATAATAAAATTAAAGTTTCAAGTAAATTAAGAATTTTGTATGCCTACACGATCCTGAGATGTTTTAGTCTTTTTTAAACGAATTATAAAATTTGTTTTATGTTTCCGTTAAATCTATAAAGTAACAATCGAACTATTATTTGTTAAAAACCAACAAAGTTAATTAAAATTAGTTCATCTGTATCGGCTAAGCTATAGATATGTATTGCACACCTACGTTTAATTTATAACACCCCTCTTTTTGTGTAAGAGGTTGAAATGTTAAAAGTGATCGCACAAACGGTGACTTTTGTGTTCACAGTTTCTTTCCTGTGATGAATATGCATTTTGTAGCACAAATTCATCTAGTATCAGAGTGTTTGGGAACCTTCTTCTTAGGCCTCTGACGTGGTACCTGTAGGGCAGGTGCCACCCTACTACAATTATTAACACAACATAAATCATATATTTACAACATCACAAGCTTCTAATACCCCCTATCGTCTGACCCCCAGTAAAGAGACAGTGTGCATGGCGTCTGCCCTGCCCCCCGCGTTCCTCCGCTTGCAGGGGCCCTCCACGGCGGGCCTGACGTCCTACAACCACACCATCGTCATCAACGACCCAGTGGCGGGGCGACAAGATGGCGGACATAGGGATACGCAGGGTGTGAATTCTGGATTAGGTAATGAAGCAATTTGCATTGTGTTTTATTTGTATTAAAATGTTTGATGTAGTTCTTCTACAAATATAAGAAGATACCCCTCTTTAAATAGACTCATTTTTTAACCTATGCTATCCCACTCCTGGGCAAAGGTCTACCCCGAGTTTATCCAGTGAGCCTTGTTTTTAGCAATATTACAATATGCTCACATCTCTCGTTTGATGATTGATGACGCATGAACTTTTTTAATCGACTACCAACCGTCTAATATAAATTTTATTCAGTTTGTTTTTTTTTGTCAGGCAATCTGAGTGAGTTGCTGGTAGTGGCGCACGCGCAGTGGGTGCGGTTCGCGCGCGCGGCGCAGCTCGCCGGCCACAGCCTCGTGCTGCCCGTCAACAACCAGGAGACCACGGAGGCAGGTCAGGGAATGTGTACTTATTATATTAGATACGAGACCACTGAGACAGGTCAGGGAATGTATACTTATTATATTAGATACGAGACCACTGAGACCGGTCAGGGAATGTATACTTATTATATTAGATACGAGACCACTGAGACAGGTCAGGGAATGTATACTTATTATATTAGATACGAGACCACTGAGACAGGTCAGGGAATGTATACTTATTATATTAGATACGAGACCACTGAGACCGGTCAGGGAATGTATACTTATTATATTAGATACCTATTATAACTGACTGACTGACTTTTCCCGTGGAAATAGGTCACTTTCCTGCGGTAAAAAGTACTTAAGTCATGTTTATCAGAGACGAAGAACGACGTAGGATTCTATTGGTGAAAGAAAATTACAAATCTGGCAGTGGAGTTTTTTTAAGTGTTTGTAATTATTTTTCAGGTCTTTGGAACGCAAACTCCGCGTTAAGTTTGATGACGATCGCCGACGAAGCGAATCTCAATCTCACCGATATTTACTGGGAGTTAGGAAACAGTAAGTAATTTTCAAATACGGTAATATCTTTTCATAAAGACATATCTACCATTGACGACTTCTGGCAAACCGCAGCTACGGCACTAGTTCCTTCCTTCCATCATATGGCACCGACAATTTAGTTAGTCTGGTAGTCTGGGCATACAGTTGTTATCTTACTTTCCAGAGCGTGACAACCAGTCCATCGAGTCCTACCTATCCGACGTGGAGACCCTGCGCGTGATCGCCGACACTTTCAACAGTAGCCAGCGATGGAGGATCTCCGGGGACTACGGGCAGTTCCAACAGGCGACGGACTTCAGGGACTACTACAGCCTGAGTGCCGAGGTCACCGATGCTGTTGTTATGAACAGGTTAGCGAATGGGGTAGAGAGGTAGGTGTAAGAAAAGAGTGGGAAAGGAATAGGGAGAGAGTGGAGAAGCTGGATACAAGAGTACAAATGAGAAAGGAAGAAGTAGAAGAAAGTAAAAGCATTCTGAGATTGCATTTTTTTAGGGATAAAGACAGAGTTGATACTAATGTGCTGAAAAAATACATTTAATTGTAATAAATTACTGTTTAATATGAATTTAGAAAATTTACTTAAACTTTTATTTGTTTCAGCAATACGTCATCTTACTACTTAGCACAACTACCTGAAGTAGATCGATCTAAGCTGCTACAACTACTGCATTTCAGGTTAGTATTCCTTCTACAATGTGTTCTCCATTAGCTGTAGTATGAATAAGTTTATTCTTTGTATCTTGCTTATATTACAGTTTTAAACCAAAATTGACATAATACGCCATCATTTTTGGTAGTAAGCTACAAATGTAGATTCAGATTCTAGCAAGTTAGCACCATTTAAGTTAGAACTCGACCTTGGTATACCCTGTGGTTCTGTGTTATACCTATTTATAGTATTTTAAAGGTGATTCGATTCTTCAATGATAATAATCAATGAATTTAGTAATATTGCTATTATGTTTCCATAGGGGTTTTTTTGCTTTTTAATATCTAAATGTTGAATCATTCTTCTAATATGGTTTCTTCCCTCAGCCCCCGGCCGCTCTGGTTGCTAGACTCGGCGGGGGCGGGTGCGGGCGGCGCGGGGGGCGCGGGGGGCGCGGGGGGCGCGGCGCGCGGCGGCGGCGTGGCTGTCCCGCGCGGGCCGCGCCGCCGCCAGCGGCTTCTCCGTGCACTACTGGGAGCTGCAGGATGACGATATTACTGCACCTACCTTGGTGAGTAAGACACCTGCTATACAGTACCTATATGTGTTTACGTAAAGATACGCCTATTAGAACCTTTAATAAAACCTAAATTGGAAAGGATATAGAAATAAACGGACTATATACTTAAATAAAAATAGCTTTACTCTGGTATAGCCTGCTGCGCAAGACAGCTTTCAATAAATGGCATCAAATAAATGGCTTTTATCAACACGGAGGCTTAACAAGAATAACTTCCAATTTGTAATGCAAAAAAGGTCATTATCATAATAAAGTTGCCACATTTGTAATATTTTTTTAAAAAGTATTACCCTATAATTCCGTCTCTCAAATATTAAATTTAAACCAACTGGACTTTATTTATCATTTAACAAAAAAAAAATTATCTTTAACAACTAACATTACAACTTAAGGAACTACCTTCTGCGTCTGACTGAGACCCACATCTCTTAAACATTGTTACATCACGTCACATCTCTTAGTCTGACGACCTCTGTGGTGCAGCGGTATATACACCGGACTGCTAAGCTGATGGTTCCGGGTTCGATTCCCGGGTCGGGCCAATGTCGTTAAATGGTTTTTCGCTCGTGTCTGGGTGTAACTAGGTTCTCCCCTAGTCTATTGTGTGGTACCTATAACACAAGTGCTTACTGCAACTTACTTTAGGGCCACATAAGGTGTGTTAGTCTGGAGATTTATTTATTTATTGTTTATTCCCTAGAGTTTCTACATGTCGCTGCTGTTCAAGAACCTGGTGGGTCCCCGCGTGCTGCGCGTGGGGGGCGCGCGGGTGTTCGCGCACTGCACCGCGCTGCGGCACCAGGTAGCTCTCTACTCTCTACAGGGGACTCTACTGACGCCGCTGTTATTGTTTATGTTTCCAAAATGTTTACGCAGCAGATCGAAAGTTTAAAAAGATTTTCGAATTTAACGAAGACATTATAAAAATGAAAAACGTTATGGAAAAACACAGGGTTTATTTAAAACCGGAATAATATTCATCCTATTTGTGCTGCTACTAGTTGTTTCTACTTTAAATTTTATTCTTGTTTAAACGAGTCATAGATTCCTCATCATTACATAGTATAAATCCAAGTCGTTAATTGTTTCTGTTTGTATGTTTGGCTGCTAACTCCTCCTAAACTACGTAATGGATTTTAATGCGGGTTCGCCATCTTTTAGGATATTTACTCTTTAAATTTGTAAATAAAGAAAAATCTGATAAAGTTATTTTAAGTTAGCTAAAATTCAACTTAACGGGAACAAGTCGCGCCAAATTACACCATTGCGAAGCGTGGGCGGGGTCGCTAGTATTCATATTCATATAATTATCCAGGTAGTTCCTGATGCAGTGACAGTGTACGCGGTGAACACGGACGCGTCCCCCGCGCGGGCCACGCTGCGGGGGGCGCGCGGGCGCGGGGGGGACGTGCTGCGGTTCATACTGCACCAGAAACACGGGTGAGCGCACTAGGGCTCTTACTTTGAATAGCTGTTGATGCTTGACAAATGATCGAATTTTGCTAACATAGCTTAAAAACATGGCATGGAAATGATATTAAGTCGCTGAAAAATAGATAAAGTATCTAACGCAAATAATCTTTCGGTTCTAAACTATCTTATTTTCTTATTATTTTTTTTCAGCAAAATCTTCGTGAACGGAAAAGACATGGAAGTCGAAGAGGACATTCTTCCTGTTGTAAAGCGCGTTGGTCCATACAAACGTTTGATCATAAACCTGCCGGCAAATTCCTTCGGGTTCTGGGTTCTTACCAATACTGATATGAATGCTTGTTCTACAAATGTTACACAAAATAAAACAAAAGAACATAAAAAAACGAAACGTTCTTTAAATACTGATGAAGAAGAAGACGATTCTGAGATTGACATGGTAGAAGATTCAAAAACAAAACGTTTAAAGTATCCTGAACTTCAAGCGAGAATTGACGCAATGAATAAAAAGTTAAGAAACATTCGAGAAATGATAAAAACGAATCTAGATTCAAAATCTTCGAATAGGAACAAACGTCAGGCATTTGAAAATCCAAGACAAGGTAGGTTACGAGATGTAATAAAGCAAAGACGACAGGGATTCAAAGAACTTGTGGAGAAGTTCAAGAGTAATCCACAGGAGTTAAGACCGAAAAGAATATTAGAAAAACTACTCGATTCTCACGCAAAACTACATGCAAAGGAAAAAAACGAATCAGATGGGAAAAGAAAAAGTAATATAGGGTCAGTTGTGAATAGAGATAATAAAAGAAAAGTGATACATGCCAAACTTCCATTAGAAGTATTTGGGAATGTAGCTCATAAAAATAAAATTACAAGACAACGTCGCAGCATTGATAGTGAGACTCAAGAAAGGCATCCACGGCATGTGTTGAGAAAAAATAAGGTAACAGATTACAGCAATGAAAATGAAATCGAAGACGAAAAACTTGAAAAAGTTAAGAAACTCCGGAGCAATGTGATGAAATATTTTGAGTATTTCGAGCAGTCAGATGAAGATAATAGCACCGAGCTTAGTTTTGAGGATGCAGTAGAAGACACTTTTGGTAAGAAAAAAGAAACTCCTAGCTTTGTTGGTGATGCAATTTTAAGATTGGCTACTGTATTAAAAGAAACGAACGTAATGCTTAATAAATTTTGGGACATTATAAATGTAGTAGGGTACTACTGAGAGTACCAGTGAGGTCTGTAAATGTATGTAAATAAAACAATTACAATGGTGGTACAATGTAGTTTATTTATTATTTAACAACATGATAGATAAACCATTTTCACACACTGCCAATTAGCCTATATGAAAATGGCTATCTCTAAACCTTTATACATAACTAATAGGGATTTCGTAAATCAATTTAACAATGCTTTGCAACAATAAGACACAAATGAAGTGTTAGCGAAGAAGCTACTAAACTACGAAGTCACAGCTGGTTCAGTGTCAACTAAGTTAGTGTCTGGTGTGATACCTTACGGCGATCGTGCCAATAAACAGCAAAACATAAACCTAACTCATGTTCAACAACAAGATTTCACAAAAGCTCAATCCAATTTTTAATTACCTAAAAACATTGTCAACAATAACCTCTTTTTTCGTTTTTTTTTCATCCATAATACTAAGTTTAATGTAATCTGGATAAACTACTAACCTTTTTTCTTTATAATAACAATACAACATTCATATGAACCACGTTCATATAAGGATTACCTATGTTTCGAACTTTCACTTCAATTTGTATTACACAATTTTATATTTCCTTCCATTCTTGATAAACACTAGATGTCACTAATATTAAAAGCTAACGCACTATATTGTGTCGATACATTGGCCGATGTGAATTATACTATCACCAATCAACCAGCGTCAAGGATGTGAGCGCCTCTGATCTTCGTAAAACGCCCTTCATAACATCACTCCTTGAATATTTTATCTTTCTTTGATCAGACTTTTAAGTACAATATAGAATAAAATACTTTTAAAAACAATTTTCAAAGCGCAAACAAACGGTAAACTGTGGCACTTTAACATCAGTTCTTTGATTTTAAAATTCTCTCTATATCATACGAAAAAGCCTTTAAATATGTAGTACTTGAAATATGTTATACTAGGTATGTGTTCAGAAGCTCTTAAAGTGAATGTGGTACTAAGTGTCGTTGTTTCTATTTGTTTTATGTTTACTTTATCTTGATCTAATATTGCCTATTCACCCATTCTCAGTGTTCAATACAAAACTCCAGCAAATATCAACTTGAGTGCAGACAAAAATCTTTAGACACCAAATTGTTTCCATTAAAAAGTTTAACAATTATCAATTTGGTTACTTTCCTTGTCTGTTATCTTTATAAAAACAACCGGTGTCTCGCCTTTGAAGCAGATGATACAGTTGTTCTGTGATGATTAGTGTGAATTTATAACATTTTTTGAAATAAGTTTGTGGACAGCATTGACCTATTAATTGTCTTCATAGTTTAGTTTTCATTATCAACAACTACTGTATCACCTTCTTCTTCCTAATTTTACAAATCTAACGAGTGCAACTATCAATAGGCTAATTTTATTAATAAATTGTTTAACAAAGTATGTATTTATATATAAGTCTATATATCATAACCGCTATAACAGTGGAAAAACGGCTAATGAGGAATAGGTGAGGATGAGATCAACAGGAGAAGTTATACAGGATATTTACGGCATCGAAGGCCAAAAAGTCATACCTCAATCCTAAAAAATCTAAACATAGACTTTAGACAACAACAATAAAGTGCTATACATACAGATATACCCTGAGTACAAGAGTCATAAGATCCAATAAATTCAACTGATTTGCCGAAGAGAAACTATGGTTGGTCACAAGTCAAATCTTAAAATTATTCTAAAAACGTGGATTTAAGTGAGTGTTACAAAGTCACTAAACGATTTACAATTATTTACTAAACTACACACCTACCTTGTATAAACCTCATTATAAATTCTATATATTTTTATAAAGAAAATGTCTTTGAAGAAAAATATGATTTCATCATTTTTAGGAGTAAAATTATGTACTTATATAGAGGTAATGCCAAAGTAATGTCTGCAAACAGTATTTTGAAAGACATATAGGGCTTTGAATGTCTATTTTAAAAAATATCGATACTTTTGAGGTATGTCTTGTAGTGTTCTGGTACAATAATGTTGCTTTCGTTATAGATATAAATGTGCATTAGAATACATATTAATTTGATAATCACCCAAATTCCCTCGATCACGCGGAAGCAACATTTTAATATACTTAACATTAAATACTATACATTTAACATTGAAAGCTTAATACACATAGAAGGACATAGATACATTAGCTTCACTTTAAGCATCTACACACAGTTTCAGATTTATAGAAAGGAAAAGACAATCAAGGAGAAAATACGACACTCATTTGCACACTTCAAGAGCTCTCAACACATTTTATTTATCGTTGTGATAGTACTCACCCCCGCAATGCACCTTCTGTTAGGTTTTAAATCAGTGACAAATAGCGATCGCGCACTAACTTGATCTAGACGATCCAACATCGCTACGTACCAAAATAATTTCCTAAACAACTATAACTACGTTAAATTAGAGTCAACAACGAAGAGTATAGACTAACATTACGCTTCTACACAGTAAGATACAGGACAGGCAAAGACAGTAAAGGGAGCATTAGAAAGTTACATATACTCGATAGCAGCTAACACAACACGCTCAAATATCCGTGATTCCATAAAGACGAAGATACTGGTCACGTCAAAATGATGTATCAAAGACAGGTCAAAGTGAGGCTTAATACTATTATTGTATTTCGAATACTACGAACAACCGTTTAGCTAGAAATGCCATGCATACGTAGAACTATTTTTAATATATTATAGACCTAAGCTAACCACACATACACTGTGAAAGTTAAAAGTTGATATCTTAATATAGTGAGAGATAAGAGATGACGTCGGACGGGTCCAATGCTCGTGTGAAGCGCTGCCCATCAACATAACGCTATGTTTGTATACATATAGAGTACAGGATCCTGGTGACTATGCGTGCACAAAGTAAACTTCTATATCGAAAGAAGCTATGAAAATATACACCAATGTGCAGTAGAGTGCGAGAAAATATTTCACTTTTATACATCAGAAAATAGAATAGCATTCTCAATAAACAATCAGAAATTATGGTTTCTCATATTTACATTATGACGTGTATATTGAATAGTTTTATCATTCTCATGAAAGGTAGAAGTAATTGACCTGATACATTATAAACAATCAAATTGCAAAATATAGTGATAATAAAATATATAAGTATATGTGATTTTGAAGTCGCTAGCAAGCTTTATCATAATAGTTGTGTAACTCCGAACGTAACGTAACATAATCTTAAACCTAAAGTAGAAATACATGATGTGCTGATTTGGATCCCAGAAGCTTCGGTCCCGGAACAGGAAATGCTAGAAGGAGGAAAGATGGCGACGAGGATGACGTCATCGATGACGCACACTCACTAATGACAGTTGAAGATCTAACGAGAGAGACAGTGCGAGCGGACAGGCCGCGTCGGGCGCACAGCGTTAGTTTATTTTATTTATATATCACAGCTTTTGACGATAACAAATCTTTTGCATTTGCAGTTTTAATTTAAGTGGAGACAATCGTTCGAACAATCCGCTCTGTACCTGACAATCCTCATCCGTGACATCGAACGTTACTTTACATGACATTAGACGCAGACTTGTGACTTTCACGGATCCGTCATACAACCAAACCGTAGGGCGATGATCGCTCGAAAAATTTGCTCGCACATCTTTATCCTAAGCGTAAAACATCAATAAAACATTAATTCCCAAATAGCCAACGTCGCGACGACCGCGACGGTTGGGCTCAACTCGGTAACGTAACGAGAAGGTTTAGTGACTACGAATTTACACATTACTCTAAACAAACACCGATCTTACATTAAAGTCATGCAGAAATAATAGACAACGAATTGAAATCTACAGACGCAGCCGCCGGCGCGGCGACGCCTCCTAGATTTACAACGGTATAACAATTTATATCAATATATTGTACCTATTATACTTTCGATGTAGGTATTAAGGCTAGGTCGATTACAGGTAAGTACACCTAAACGTAATACACTGGCACAATACTGCAGAAGCACGCATGCAAAAGATTTAGAGGCAAAAGTGGATAGAGACGTGCCGAGAGAAGAGAGAGCGAAGAGAAAGCGAGCAGACTGACCGACAGCCGCCGACAATCAAAGCCTACTGGAATTTGGATGAAAACAAATATTGAATTATCTGAATACATTGTTATTTCAATGTAAGTGTGATTCGAAGGTCGAAACATTAAGTAAGAGAGACGTAACGGAGGAAACTCCACTACCGCGTGCTAAAGACTTATTTTTACATCCTTTTCAATTTTTTTTAATAATATTACATCATTTCATTCTAGTTGTATTTAAATTTATTTCCTCTTTACACTTAAATAACAATATATCACAAGCATCAACATATAAAATTGGATTGTTTATCATTTTCTCACATGTTAACTGTCGGTTTTCGCCCATGACTTTTTGACCTACGCGTTCAGTTGCAAGAATTCTGTTAGTATTGAGGACTGCTCTCCACATTTTTTTATGAATGTATAAAAATATTATTGCTCATTATCAAGCACCACGCGCCACTAGCCAACTACGTTCCGAAAAAATTTAGAATTCGAATCTCTCCTACAAAAATGTTTGAGCGCGAATGATTCCTGAACGAAATAGTATGTTGTTTTGTTTAATTGGGGGTATATGAGGGTGGATGTGGTGATGTGTATGGGTTGTGAGTGGTAACAATGACCTTAGCACAGCTACATCATGTATTCAGTATAGTGTCGGCGTTGTTGGCGCGGTGGCGGCCATTTTGTGTTCGCCGCCATCTTGTGACGCCATCTTGTCCGCCGCGCTCACTGCATCACGCACTTACTCTCGATCTGCGACTTTAGTTCATTTACTTGGTTCTCGATGGTGTTTTTGAGTTCTGGAATTTTCAAATATCAAGTGAGTTCTTTAGCCCTGAGTGTAGAAGCTATATTATCTTGATGAATGACTCACTGGTGAACTCGTCCTGGTCTTCCAGCTCGGCCTCCGCCGCCAGCTCTTCGGGCGTCTTCTTCTTCCTCATGAGCGGGTTGTCAGGCTCTGCTTGCTGCATTTCCACCACCTCCTCCTTCTTGGGGATTTTGTACTGAAACAGAGATAGAGATGGGTTTAGTTGAGATGGTGTGTACGGTACAACAACGTACAGGTTTCGTAACACTAGTTAGTTCGCATTCGCACATTTTAATTTAAGTGGAGATGCAGAATTACTAAGTATAAGAAATAAAATATTTAAGGTACTTTCCCTTCATGTACCATAGTCTTGGGACACCCGGTATAACCTTTAGTAGACAGTTTATAAGAACTGCAAAGCTAATTTGATATTATATGACTAAAAAAATCTGTTAATCTACATGCCTTGCTATACTAGTTAAATGAAGAGATTAGGGTAATGAAACGAGAATTGATGGTCTAACTTATTAAAACTCCCAGCGAATTATCTTCTAGTTTAGAGTAAGTGAGAATCCCGAAGTTTTTAGAACAGCTTGAATTTGGGCTTTGTCCTAATAGTATTAGGAACTAACAACCGTTGAGTAAATTTAACAAAGTTGGATACAGTTACAGCGATCCTGAAATTCCGAAGTTGTAACTATCTTTGGAGGTACAACTTATGCCGAACAAAGCAGTTTCTGATCATATTACTAAGTGGGAGGTATAAAATTATTGCTAGCATGATTCTGTACTTATAGTTAATTTTATTTTGAAAATTTATTCTTTTTAACCGTTTTTAATTCATAGGTATAACTTATCTCAGCTCTGAGATATAAACCTGAACATAATTTTTAATTAGAGGCCGAAAAACCTTCAATACAAATAACTAAAACTCCTATACAATATATAAAGAACAATTATAAGTTCATATTGCAAATTTACATCAAACAAAATGTTCACACTAAACTTTAGATCATAAAACAAAATAACATTCAACACTAAATTCTCACAAATCAAATAAAAACTGCACCTCGAACAGAATAAAATGAGGACACATCGCAATGCTCTGCAAGAGTCAATTTGAAACGTCAAAGAAATACTGTTTCGTCGTACGATAGAAGTCAATTTAAAACGACGATGCTATAAATCTTCCGTAACGTATCAAAGCGAGCCGGCAAAGCCTTCGACTCAGGCGGGATTCCTTTATATTGATGGATACAATATATAGATACATTGTATTTGTTACTATTAAGACTAAGTATGCGATTTAGTTACGCGACGGCAACTTATTTGGACAAGAGATCAGTGTTAGTGAAATGTGAGGATAAGAATTGTGTTACGGATGTTAACCTACCTTTGTAGATTTTTTAGATTTTTTTTGAAGTATTAGGTACTAAAAGGTCTTGGTTATTACGAACTTAACTGTCAAAAAAATATTGACATACAATGAGTATATTTCTGACAGCTGCCAAAACTTTTAACATAATTTGTTTATAAGATTTCGATAGTGTTTACCAACGCTTATTATTGTAAAAAGCAGCGCTTCGATAAATTGTATTGGAACAGCTAGAAAGATCCCAGTCTCCCAGGGTGCTCGGTCTTATTTGGTCAATATTTTCAACTGCTACACTCTTTACAACACGCGAATGTACATTTCGGAACGCACCGACCGTTATTTTCCCGCGCTGATTTCCCGCCGGACGCCATTTCAAAAATCGAACGCTGCGTTGCCAGAGCCACTCAGCGAATTGAACGCTTTTAATATAAACCAGCTATTTGTTCTTTAAAATATTCCCTCGAGAAATTTTATTTATCGGCCACAATATTATTTTAATATCAGAGTCTCGGTAAGACGGCGAAGTAAATGAAGTCGCTGGCAATCCTCTTAGCGTTTAATCTCTAATTCATTGGTTGGCTAGGGAGGAATTTATTTTAATTTTACAGTATTTTTTCCTGTGGCAGCCCCGTGGGGGTTCATTAGGTTCCTTAACAAGCCTCGATATGAAACGCCAAGGATTATGAAACGCGATCTCTGGAAGTACATTTATTGAAATATCTTGTGATTACATTGTTTCTTACTTCAGATGCTTTTAGCTTTGTGTTCGTAGAAAAAGATTTCAACGAAAAAACCTTTTCTGAAGATTTTTACTGTCGCTTTTATAGTGTTAATACCTAGTTAATACCTACATACCTAGTTAATGTAGAACTTAAAACTTTTACTAAATAATAAAACGAGGTTAAAAATACCTTGACATTTTTCTTCATTTCTGTCATAAAACTGTAAGTAGTAGGTACTCATAATTCCAAGCTACTTAGTTCTGTTGTAAAATTAAACTTCAAAAATGCTTTTGGCTCATCTGTTAGAAAGGCCTGTCTCTTAAAGCGGTTTTATTTTCATTCTACAACTTTAAGGCATTATTTTTATTCCCTACGCATCTGCGTACGTACATCTTAACAATATTTAGCATCAATGTCTCAACAAGATAACATAAACTACACAGTATTACATATTCTAGATAACATAACAGTAATTTACACAGGATTATCTCTCCTAATACCATCTCCATACAGCCTTATGATGATTTAGGTCTTAAACTTAGTCTATCTAGATTGTTATACAGTGACACAAATCTAAGTTTAAGTTTGCATAGTAGCGAAGTACAACACTAATATACGTCTAATGGATTACTCAAAATTAAAGCTTCATTTTGTAAATACATAATTTTCATTTTAAGGCACTGAAAATTTTACGTTTGCCACAAGAAATATCACTTAATAATTCTTAATAAATAGTTAATACATAACAATATACAATTAAGTATATAAAGCCTTTACTTTCTGCATATGCACATTTCTGTTTGATAAACATTAAATCATTTTTTGTTACACAATTCCTTTAGCTTCTAGTCTATTATTTTCCACGTACATAGCACCTTTCTTCCAGAAGGCTCGAAGGTTCCAGTAGCTTGGAGAATGTTCGAGAATGTTCGATGGTATAGCGTCAAAGAAGTCAACCTGACTCAATTAGGGAGTCGCGCGAACACGGACTCCCTACTAGAGTCAATTTCACATCTATGAGCTAGTCTGTGTCCTATCTTCAATCTTCTTGTAGTTCTTCTTGAGAAACTCTTGGAAGGCTGTGTGGTAAGAAATTTATAATTGTGGTGCCGATTTCAAATTGTAACTTTCTAAACTAAACTAAAAATATGTTAAAGTAAAATCTCTTATACACTAAGGTACTTAGTTATTTTAATCCGCGTGCATCACGCAAAATTATAAGTTTCAAGTATTATTTATTTTATTTAGACAAACCTTTAGCGCATTTTGGGAGTAAAATAATTATACCTGTCTTTTTCGCATACTACGAGTGTAATTGCATAGTTATTAGCACTACGCTTTAGTTTGGTTTAGTGAGACAGTGTTTTCAGAATCGCCGGCGGTGTCGGTTCAGACAAAAATACTTTTTTTAGTTAAGAAAGATATAACAAAGGCTTTTGTACGCAGGTGAGGTAGTATTAATAAGGAACCTAAAGTAAGTCGAAACATTGTTGACGTTCATTAATGACGATTATATGTTTTAATCAAATTATTTTAAATTCTGAATACCTACCTCCTATATAATTTAAACGTAACTATGCCTTCCAAAAACTTTTTACATCAAAAACAGCTTTCAAAATCTAAAACAATGACATATAAAATCGCATTCCCTTCCCCGGTCATCGACCCCGCACAGAGTAGTGTATAATTACCGGCACCGACGCGTCACTCCGACCCACTCTGTCTGTCTCGCTCTAATTCACTTACGAACTCATCTTCTCACTTTGATGGAGCCACTTCAGAGGCAACTTTTTCACTAATTTAGTTGGCAATAAGTAAATGGACTATTAGTGGGTTGAGGCTTGTTCTAGGTAGAATAATAATTAAAGCTGGTCTATGTTAAAATAAGTACCTATTCCAAGAAATTGTTATTAAGTAAACTGTGATAACACATGATCGATCTTAATAAAATTAATTCTAGTACAAAACCAAAGGAGCTCATATAAAGCTTTACCTACGCTTTTATTGATTTAAATTAAGCAACAAAAAGTTTTTGAATACTACGAACAGAAATGTTTTTTCCACCATTTTGAATTCCCACCCACCAAAACTCATCACGCAGTTTTATGAAAACAATATCATGTTTTTAATTGTAATTATTATGAATTGTTCTCAGTTTCAGTAATCACAATTGCAAACATGGCCAATTACAAATCAAATACGCGGTTATTAACGGCCGCGGTTTATTTGAGGAACGTGATTGGCACGTTCAAATCTGGAATTAGCGCTGATTGGTCGAGGACGATTGCGTACGTGTAAAGAATGAACGATTTATTTTGTTTAATTAAAACAAATGTGAATTATTTTTTGTATATAATGTTGGTACATGTAATAATGAGGTATGCGTGATATATACACACAAATATGTTGTTATTCCATCATGACGATAAGGTATGATTGTAAAACAAAAATACAAGTTATATTGTTTGGCTAAAAAAGTAAGCGTTAAAGTATTTGTCAGCTCAGTCATTTTGAACGCTAGAATTTATTAATTATTGAAGCGCTTCAATGTTGTAATTTTTTCCAAAAGCGTTTACTTTTGACGTTCCTAAATTTAAGATTGTCCTATTTAACCAAAAACCTATTCCTACTTCAAAAATACGCTTTTTTTCATCTAAAAGACGTTACCCACCTAAAAGGCCTATCAAGCCCCGCAACTGTCCATTACCGGGCAATGGTGGTAAGCGCTGTAAATCTGTGTTATTTAGTACAATGATCGCGACACATTGACGCGCGACGAAGCGTGATAATGTGCACTCTGTCACCGCGCCCCGCGCCACCCGCGCCTCACACCCGCGGTACAGATCACAAAAAAATATGTACCTACTTACATTATTTTTTTGTTACTAGTACTATTGTAATGATTTTTGTAAAATTTAGCTGATGATTTTTTAAGGGATAAAACAATTTTAAAAGAGGATGTAATTTAACTTACACACAAAATTTGCTACTGCTTACCGAATGTTTACGGATTCGTTATCAAAAGCTAGAAGAGTATACTGCCTTCTTATTTCTTTTTATAGAAAGGCTTCTTTTTATTTGTCTAAACTTTATTTTATCTGTATAAAATAAAGTTTAGACTTTATCTGTATAAAATAAAGTTTAGACAAATAAAACCGACCACTAGAACCTCTCGAAGACACTTTGTACGTCGTTCTGAAACTTTAAAACATCATTCGCTACTAAACATCTTACAACCGCGATATAAGTCGTAACATGCAACGTTGCTGTTGTCTCTACCTTCCATGCACTGTGTGTAATGTACTGGAAGGAGACCGCTATAAGTGACACATGACGTACCAGCAACACAACTAGGAGATTACATGGCACTCACACCTATACAATGTATACGGTAATAATTTCTAATGGAATAATAAAAAAAAAACAATTGGCTAGCATTGAAGGTGAGACGTAGAAAATAATGTTAATATTTATTGTAAAGTTAAGCTTAAGTTATGAAATTTATAAAAAATGAGACACTAGGGTGGGATCTATCTTCTATTCTTTTCAATGGTTTAAAACTATTAATAAGCGACATATTATTTTTACCATTAAAGTACAAAAAAGTGATGACATTATTTTGAGATCTCTCAAGTTCAAGATCATTACATAACTAAAGCAAAATATTTCGACTTTCAAACGTAACCAACCCCCAATTATCACAAAAACATTTAAACTCTGCAATAACACTATATATGTCGATAAAAGCATTTATTCATAAGTCACCTATTACTGACGAAGTAGGCCCTCAACAATCATTAGAACTCACAATCGCTCGCGTCGCGTCATCGCCGAGTTTTCTTTCATCCAAGTTATCCGCACAATTAAAACTTATTCAGCAAAGTTCGACAGCTTCCTTGAATACGGCACTTTCACGCTACGCTACGTCATTACGCCGACTCATTACGCTCGCTACGTCATTATGGTAAAAGGAATTATGGTATAGGACAGGCGGGAGAATTGTATTGTGTTTTATGGCGAAAGTTTTGGTGTATTTACTTTGGAGATTCATTATTATTTACAAAGATAAGTTCTTTTCGAAATCCTTATGGAGTAAAAAGGACACCGGGGAAGTTTAATTGTAATAGTATTTTACTACGAGTTAAATGAAAGAAAAAGCTATTTCAAATATCGCGGGAATGAAAACTCGTTTTTCAGGTAAACTCATTTAGTCGTATTCTCGTTGAAGTGAAAAACGTAGGTGAAAATCTTGTTATCTTCAAATGTGAAAGTATTTTAGGTTTCTGTCTGCTTTTGCCCTGTCACGCAAAAACCTACAGAACAACGATGAAACTACGATGAGTTATTGAACAAATATATGTCCTATAAATTTATTGGAATTCACTATAACCACATGAGTAAAGAAACTGAACAGAGACAAAGCTACATACGAATGCGCTGTGACAGGTACATCACTACAAGTGCAACGCGTGTGTGTGCGTGACCACTGGCCGCTTGTCACGTATGAGCCGAAACCGCTTCAAACTAGATCAGCCAGTGGTCAATCTCAGGGCGTGCAGACGTGACGCGACGCTCGAACGTTGTGCGTGTTTTGTTTTTGTTTTCGAGTTTCTCACATAATACGTAGTAATACTTTTGTTTTAGTATTTAAAAAGTTTTGTAAATATGGTTGTACATTGTACTGTGTGCATGAATAATAATAGAAAGACTAAAAATATATCCATTCATATATCCATATGAATTGCTTGAGCAAAAATTTCGCGAATATTTTGATCTTCATATTAAAAATGTTAATATTGGTAATGACATATTAGCACGTTTGCAAGATTGTACATTTCATATGCCATGTGAGTGTTTCCCATTGGTTTATTTGAAAAAACTTTTTATTAGATTTAGAATTTATCATTCGATTAAAAGACACAACAAATTATTAAAAACCAAAAGTAATAAAAAAAAAATATTTAGAGTATGTAATTTGTAAAAAAAAACCTATTTTAATAAAAAATTTGAAAAAAAAGTACATTTATATTTTTAATTTATTCAATTGTGCCAACCCTACCAAAATAGGTATAAATTTTGCTAGCTCTTTAGAAGCTTTGTCTCTGTTCAGTTTCTTTACTCATGTGCTATAACATTGCAGCGCTTTACGCTAACAAACTTGCACTTAAAAAGTAATTTCTTTTTACAAAACGACCTAAAACACGACAACACTCCAATCAACTAATAGAAAACCATTATCAAAGTAATTAAAATAGATTTACAGCCAATCATAGCGTCAGTTTATTTTGTAACAGCCAATCACGACACGTGTTTAATTGAATTGACCAATAAGAATGTAGGATTGTCTGCGCGGGTTAATCCGTCTGATAAATGGCGATGGATTATTAATTCTCTTTGCATTTATTACTGAGATTTGTTAATTAAATACTGATTGTAATGAGAAGTTTATTGAATATGTGGAATTTTTGATTGATATGTGAAATTCAATAAATTGTTAGGAGTTTGATGGTCGAAAAGTAGAAAATACACAGTAATTTCTCTAAACCAAGACCGAAAATCTAAAAACTTTAGCTGAAGTCCAATGCTACATCTTTATGCTGCAGTAGTCTACAAACGTTTGTATCAAGGTTTAGAAGTTGTATCAAAGCCAACCGCTTTTCATAAGTCATAATATAAAAAATATAAGTTCAGCTACCTATCGGAAATAAGTGGAAAGAAAAGTGGCTCGAAACACGAAGCAACTAAATCTTATAAGTCAACCGCAAATACTGCCTTCGTGACCCGACGCGTAACTCATAAACCTCCATTTTTAAATTCCGAAGGATCGTAAATGTCATCGAAGAGGTCTCGAAACGTTGTCCCAGGAATCCCCAGGGGGGTGGCAAAGGGGGTGGGGTGGAGGGGGGCGGGAAAATTCAACGTAAATTGCCGCAATTTCCAGACGAGCGATGAGATGTGACGGCATTTTGGCGAGAATTTTATTTATGAAGCAAAACACAAACGCGAAAGTATTGAAGAAGAAAATTACAGAACAATCCCACACATACGTTGCTGTATACTTGTGTAAGTTGGCAGCACTTCGTGAAAAAATAATACAGTTTTCGTTACATATTTTTCCAACATCTCATTTGTTTTTCGTTTTTAATTAAAAATCCGGGCTCCTCTGATATTCGTGCCAGGTTAATTAGGTAGATAACATTCAGGATTCCGGCTTTCGGCCCAAAAGGAATAAAGAATGGGTTTTATGCGAGTCTGTCAGGTTGCGCGAGGGTACAGTTGTTTCGGGCGCTTTATGGCGCGCTGTGACGTGGAGGCGGCAAATCAAGATTTTGAAAGTACGGCCATTGTGGGGTTTATAGGGTTAAGTGAAACCAGTTTGATATTAATCTTGTATCAGCAGTTGTAAGAATAAATAACAGTAGTAGAACTGCTAGTTATGGTTATGAAGTTAAAACAAGCTGAATCGTGTATGGCGGTGTGAAAATTGATTTAAACGAATTTTGCTCGACATGCAGAAAAGGACATGGCATACTACTTTTCTACCGAAAAATACCGCGATTTCCTCTACACTCTTAGTTCCCAATACAACATTCTCATAATTTCCACCCTGCCCATTGTTCCGCCTCGTTTCGCAGCTAATTCCTCCTACTCCTCGCCGCGCGATACACGTCACGTAAAGCGCTTGAAGCGCTGTCGGCGTCCTCAGCGCAAATTGCCCGCGACAACGGCCCTCGACCCACATACTCCACTAATTGTTCGTCGCAGGCTGCACGGAGCGAAACCCTTTGCCTCGCCGTCGAATAAAAAGTTTAAATGCGTTTAGTTAAAGGGTGGTGAATAATTGTGAATTTTGAAGCGTTGTAAGTGCTTGTCGCTTTAGAAGCTTCTTCGGTATATTGCTTAAGTTTGGAGACGGTAACTTTTAATGCGTTAAGGTCTATTTTGAGTGAATTGTACCCTCATAAGTAGGTAAGTGTTTAACTTCTTAATGTATGGTCTACGTTCGAAGGTTCAGGCCTACCTTGTGTTTTGTTTTACCAGCATTAGTTTACTTTAATGTTGTTTTGCGTATAAACTAACTTTGAAACAATTTTGAATAATGTTGTTCAAGTTAAAATTAATTGCCCACATTGCTAAATATTTTATTTTGTAGTTCGCTTTGAAGCTTTTAGTCACAATATTTATAGCAAAATATTTATAACAGGCAAATTGACTGAATTCGAAAGACCTGAACATACTTATTGTGTTAAATGCACAGAAAGCACGTAAGCACTTTAAGCTTTTTCTATCTAAAACGTTTTAAATTGGATACGCGGGTCTAGGCAACACCGTGGGTGTTGGGGGTATGTTGTTGAGCCTTTGACAAAATTGGGCACCGGATACCGCACTCACCGAACGAAACGCAGGAACATCGTCCCTACTTCACGTCGGTTTTCTGTGCGACGGTGGTATTTCACCGGTCGAGTCAGCCCAGTAGTCGCTGCAGGCAGAGCCTACAGCTAGACTCTACCACTCTATAAACCCTGGTGGTATCCTCGTTGACCTTGATCACCTTTTGACGACCTTTGAAAAAATGTTTTTCGATATTGGCTCGTGTCTGGGTGTAACTAGGTTCTCCCCTAGTCCATTGTGTGGTACCTATAGTACAAGCTTTGCTTAGGGCCACACAGTTGGTGTGACAGTCTGGAGATTTATTTATTTATTTACCTTGTCCCGGATCTCCTGCTAGTTTAGTGCCACACGGTTGGTGTGTCAGTCTGGAGATTGGTTTACCTTGTCCCGGATCTCCTGGCGCATCTTCTCGCGCTCCTCCTCCATCTTGCGGTGCTTCTCCTTGCGGCGGTCCTCGGCCTCCTTGATGGCCTCCTGCCGCTCGCGCTCGGCCTCCTCCTCCTTCTCCTTGTCGTCGCTGTCGTCGCCATCGCCGCCCACTGCGCCTGCGCAACGAGAGGGAAAACGTTAGGTTTGATACGGGAAACGTTAGGTTTGATACGGGAAACGGTTTGGTTTGATACGGAAAACGGTTGGGTTTTAAGTACTATAAAGGGACAATATTTATTGGCCTTTAGATTTAACATCTCTTTTATTAAATATGAATTAGTAGAAAATACAACATGTAGCCGCCATTAGATTCAATCCAAATCCGCGCCCACCGGCAGTCACGCCAACCAGTGATGTCCATCGTATGCTAGGGGTGTCCAGTTACCGATTACTTTTGTTTTACAGCTAACAGTACAGTGCCAATTTCTATGAACTTTATTAAAAGTGACCAAAGTTTTAAATTTGAAGTGTCATTTTTTTGGATGCATGAGTTTGGCGTCTGGTTTGTTATGCTTAGCTCTGACGTCACACAGGGGCTACCCTCAAACCAGTGCTGGCCACATCAAATACGGCGAAGGCAGACGTAATTTCAAAGTTTAGGTTTTAAATCGATTTTAAAATCAAGTTACTCCTTTGTGTCATTGATTTTAGTTTTGATACAATCGTTAAGTCAGAAATGATTATGCACGAAACATAATATGCTACGAATAACTACGGCTAACTACGACGTAGTTCTCTGAACCGCGGGATTAAATAAAAACCTATCTTTAATCTGTTAACCACTTTTCTACACCCCTGCACCTAGCTAACTTAATAAACATTCAATTGTAAATCCCCAATGGCGTTTAGAATCGCAATTGCGTCTACTTCGAACCGGTTTGCGGCGCCCTAAACCGGATCGAGGCGGACGAGCAGCAAGCAACATGGCCGACTGTTGAAAAACTCATTACACGTCTATCTGAGCATTTGTCACTTCAGCACACGAATATACATACATATTATATAAAATGACTAGCATTTATATGTGTGTTACAATTCAAATTTGTTTTTTTTTTCAGAAACCACGTAGTCAAATTAAAATCATCCAATTGTTAAAAAAATAACAAAACTTTTGCAAATTCTCCCGTAAAATATATTTTGTATTCGTAATCAAGTCATATTTTGATACATAACATAGCATATTCAGAGAATAACAAATACAAATATTAAACAAGCTTTTGTGTACATTTTGAAGATAAATAACTCAACTACAGGGAAGTAAAATGATCAAAACAAAATATTTAAAGAATAAATGAGTGATAAAAAAAGAACAAATATCAATTTCGATAAGGTCAACATTGTTTTCGTTTCCGGTTTGTATAAAATATATAGTTAAGCTTTTTGTAATTTCAAAAAAAAGATAATTGAGTTGATAATTTTAACAAATTGATTGACGAAATAAGAAAAACAATATTAAAATAGACATTTTGAACAATTTTGTTATTAAAATATTTAATATGCAAAAACCTAACTTTTTTCCACTAAATTGTTTTATTTGTCTGAAAATCGAATTGGTATTTAGTCAACGCTACAACACCATATTTTTACAGCATATAAACGAAAACCTTTTCATTCTGATCAAGACTGAAAACAACAGACAAAAACGACCCCTCCACTCTTAAATAAACAATATTCAATATTGATTCAACATGATTACATATTGCGATGAATACGTCCGGAAATAATTGGACGGTGTCATGCAGGAGAGAGCCGGTCGAATGTTTGTGTATTTTGGACGGGTGTATGCATTAGGCATCTAATCGCGGGGCCACAGTTCAGATAGAAATGAATTAGCGATGATTGTTTGATGGCAAATGATGGATGAGGTGAGAGAAGCGGATGGGAAATTTGGAAATTTCAAGCAAATTAAAAGTGAGATATGCAATCAAAAACATTTTGAAGACAAAAAAATTATAGTATTCTACTTCCGGATTTACATAAAATATGCCTGTACCAGCATCTAACAAAGTCAAGTAAAAAAAAAAATGCGACGGCAAAAGTTAAATAGAAAACACTGTTCATTACAATACGAACACTGCTCAAGTATTCAAATTGTTTCTAAAACCGTATTCTGCTCCTCACATATTCAAACGCGATAAAATCAATATGCATAAATAAGTCGCTCCCGTGCAAAGTTGGCGCCAACCGCCATCTTGCAGGCACCATAACCTCATTTGATGGCGTACGGAAACCGACGATATTAAACGCACCGAGCTATGTCCCTGGCATCCGACCCTCCGCATTTCTAAACGATCCCCGCGGTAGATTAAACGAATTCCACAAGTATGAGGCAGAATTGAATTTATTGTAGTCAATAACACGGCCATTAAGAAAAAGGCACTCGTTCAATTCAATTAGTCGATCGGAGCGGAGACATGCCGATGACAGAACAATTTTCCATTTCTCAGACAACGACGCCATTTTGAAATTCGAACGAGACGCGCCGTGGCGAGGCAAAGGGGTTACTTATTCAGCCTAATAGAAAAGAAAAAAAAATACCTAAAAGTTGTTACATAAAACTCAAACAGATTAAATTGGAATGCAATAGCAAATACGAATTAAATTAAAAAGAAAAACCTCGTTCAAAGTATTCCTTTAATTCGGCGGGCAGAAGATTATTCGGCGCAATGCCTTAAATTAAATATTTGGCCGCCGGTAACAGAATCTGAATATTAATGGCGGATTTAAATAATAATTATAAACAAATATTCAATTTGAAAGACTTTTTGATGGAGAGCCGAGAAGTTTGCGTATATTTTGAATAATTTTGTCTTCCGTTCTTCAATTTATTCAAAATGTATTCTTATACCTTCCTTGACAAAATGAATTAACTTACAATCACTTAAAAGGCTTACAGAATCATATACTGTGACACGTTTGCTGAAACTTTTCCATATTATGTAATATTGTAGTAACTTTCCATCCATTTACTTCGACCGTTCAAGACTTGAAGATAGTTGCAATCACATCTCGGGCAAGTTGCGTGACTAACTTCACTTTGATGCACTATCAATTCAATTAGGTTGAAGCCATACAGTATGTATGTATGTATGTATGTATGTACATAGGTAGTTAGTAGGGATGTATGTAAAGCAAGTTGGGACAAGTAAACAAATGTAGTAGGTACATAAAGTGAGCAAGGAAGGTAGAGTAGCAAAGATATGCATATTCAAGGTATAAATTAACCAGTAATATTGCAATTTACTGAAAATCTTCAGCTTAGCATCAATAGACTTGATTAACAAGGAATAAAGCAATTTTGTTCCCATAGTCGTAGCCTCGGGTGTTGTATGTACCCACTTACAACTAACGTATTACGTTACTTACCTACATTGGTTCACGTTTCATACTCATGGAGTCTTCTTATGCCAGTGATATTATAATTATGAAATAAACTTGGCTTCTATAAACTTTTTTCTTTTCCATATTCGAAACATCAAGCAACGTAATTTTTCGACACCCTTAAAATATTCCATCCCCAACATCTTTCCGTATCACACTTATTCTCAATATTAAGAGCAACATTACAAGACATCGTAACTTCGACATGTTAATTTACAATGACGTCATCGGCTCGTTATGACGTCATAAACGCCGGTTATGACAGTGTTTGTGTAAACAAGGGTGTTAAAGTAATTGGTCGACTCACCCTTGACCAGGGGTGGTGATGTGCAAGTTGTAGGTATTATCGTGTTATGTGAGCCTGGTAGGGCGCTAAGAGTAATTTAAGCTTGTAATTAAAAATTGAATATATGATCATGATAGTGACTTGTTAATAACTAAAGAAATTCAAAGAGAGTTTTGGGGGAAAAATATGTCGCGATTTATAATCTGTGTAGTAAAAATATACAATATGTATTTATTAATACCAAAATTAAGCTATGAAGTCTTTGCCTTTTCCATTTTTCTAAACAGTAAAAGTTTGAAAAAAAAACGAAGGCGCAGGGAAACGGCGAGTTGTTCTGTCATTTTGCTTGTGAGCAGCGGCAGGGAACATATCTTGTCAGAGCCTGATTATTACATGGAAGTATAAGTTTGAAGAATATAAGTTGTACGAGTTAGCTTAACGTCTTTAATTTCATCACAAATATAAATAAATAACTGGAATATAGTATATTTTGATAATTTTTATCAAGTGAAAGATTGTCAGCTTAAGTATGTATGTAGGTACTCGCTGTGTCGACTCTACACACTTTACATGTTCGGTCTCGGTGACAGTCATTACTCTGACTATCCTGCACTTATAACTGGAACACTGTCCACTGTTTAGCTGTAGATATACCCAGGACTGTAGTACCAACAGAATAAACTTTGCGAATAACCCAAAACCTTTCTCTCTGCCTTCAAACGACTGATATACAATACTTCATAGTTATGTTTTGTGTATCGATTGATCGCGTGACGGGTAATCTTGTTACCAGCCGAGCTCTCATATATAATACAAAGATAGCTTTGTACCGATGTGTACAGGGTGGTAGAAGTTTGCAGCCAATTTTACTAATAAACATTGATGATGGTTTAGTCATGTGATTAGAATGAAGATGAGCTTTGTTGTTTATTGTTTTTCCTAAAGTACTTAAATAAAGGTTTATTAATTAGTTTAATAATTAAGTATTTAGTCCTATTTTTCTAAAGAATACTAAGCTAGGTATAGTTAAATAATATTTTGAACGTTCATTAAATTTATATTTTTATAGCCTTAAAAAAGGGAACTTTACACCCTGCATACCTATTACGTAACACGATAGCAGGTTATTATGATATCAATAATTCAGAGGAACATTGTACTAGAAACAGAAAACAATGGCGCTTCAAACTAATTATTAATACGATGTCAATTGTTTTTGACTGATGGTTGAATTAATAACTGACTGGGGTAAATGACTTTATTTAAACATTAGTGACGTCAGAGATGTCAAATATTGAAAAAGTACATTTACGAGTAACTGGCATTATGATGTCGCTTTTATTTAATGAAAAAAAAAACAAATAAAAAAATGATAGCTAAAATAGTAAGTTAATGTAACTTCTTAGATTTACGTGATCATTATTCGTCGAATCGTCGGCTCAACAATAAATAAACGCGCAAAACCCGTTAAAATGAATTTAATTTCTAGTAATAGCAAGTTAGTCGTAGTGCGGAAATGAGAAACGAAGGATAAATAAACACAACAAAAGAAGCATGTATCTAATATTAATGAAATAATTTCGTTATGTACACCCACAATAAAATACCCGGTCATATTAATATACATTAAAAACAGCTAAAGCTATAATTTATATTCCATTGAATTTTCAAAAATATTTGCATCAAACTCCGACGTTGATTACTGAAAAAAAAAAACAAAAAGTACCCATAGCACCTTCCATAACGACTTGTAAAATGCAAAACAAGGAAAAAGTATGATAAACCACCTTCTGGCTATAATATTGACATTCTGAAGGACCCCCGCAACGACAGATAATTATTCAATTTAACATCACAAGAAAACAGAAAGTTCGAGGAGAAACCATCGGATTCGGGAAATTAAATCCGATACGAAAACTTTTTCCCGACGTTTAATTAAACAACAAAAAATCGGCACTTCAAAACTGTTTGGAGAAAGTTAAGTGGATTTTTCGATAATTGAGTGTGAGAGTTTGACGAACGTCGGTTCAAAGATGGTGTGGTAGAAGTTCTGGTAGATAAAATAATCCTAGAAATAGGTTTTAGGTGTATAACGTTTAGTCTAAATATTTTTAGTATTTAGCATTAACGACCCTAGATTTTAAAACGGTTTTCACCATCTTAGAGATATTATTAATGTTAAAAAGTTGTCATTGTGACCACATTCATAATTATGTGATCTCGGATATTATTTTTCAGAACATAGTACCTTCCTGTGCTGTATGGACTGGTATCTAACTCGATGTATAATGGGAATCTTTAATACAGCCATTAAAAAGGCTCTTACGGTAAAATAAAATAGATGGCAACAATAACGGATTGATAAAACATGTCCGTTCCGACGCGGGGCTGCCAGCCGATATAAATAGCGGCTCATAACTCACGCGCGCCGATAGCGAGTTATTTATACTGGCAACACTCAGATAAACATATGACGCGGTTTTTAATCATTTTTAAACAAAAATTAGGTCATATGATTTTTACATGTTAGGCATATGAATGAAGTCACTTTTTGAACATCATAATACTTAAAATGTTAATGAAAACTACAGTGGCAAAGACAGTAACGTTTTTTTTAATAGGAAGCAAACTTTACATAAAACCCGAGTATTACACATATTAATCATTGCATTGAAAGATGATAAAAAAATAAATATGATTTTCTTAACACATGTTTTTGTTATTTAAATTATATTCTCAATGGCAACCAAATGATACAAAACTCCAGAATCTCATTAAGGATACCTGTCTCTTCTACATTGGAAGTTATAAAATACAAGAAAAACTCATTTTTCTCACAAACATGTTATTCACTGAATTACACACTCGTTTAGACTTGGTCGCGTATTACCACGAGGTGTTTTTATATTCTTGGATATGATTGAGAGGTTAATTTGTATAACTAATTTTGAAATAAAATAATTATGACTTAACGTTGATTTGTTTTTAATAAAGAATATTATGTTGTTTGATAGAATATCTAAAAATTTGAGAAAAATCTATTAAAATTCATCAGACTTTTTGTTAAAAAAATCGTTTCAATTTTTTTATTTGTTAGTTAAAAAATGCTATCTAAGATTTGACTTTAAGATGCTATCTAAACCCAATAATAATGTTTTACTTTGGACGCTCATAAAATTAAAAGCCAGTAGCCAAAAAAAAAGTAGACAGCTTGCTTATAGCCTGCCATGTTTTTTTATAGATAAACAACTTAGAAAACTACCCTCATTAAAATTCAGAACACCCCCCGTATTTGTAACAAGGCTAATGCTTTAAAACACAATAAATTGTTGGCGATTTATTTGTTGTTATCTATCCAATTGCCTTCTTCACTTTGACTTGTGTTCTACTGTAGACTCTATTACAATGAAGTAGAGTGTAGTTTTCTGATTACATGTTTAGAAGTATTTAACAGAGGGAGATAAATCCGCTAGTTGAGGTTTTAATGATATTGATAATTATATTAAAACATAACTTGTGGTTACAACATAACTAACTAGATTTATTAAATAATGGGTTACTTTGTATTATACCTATGAAGTAAAGACAAATTTCATTAAAATCCGTTCGACGAAACTATTTTCGCAACTAGCTCTTGAATATTGAAACTTTTGCTGTAATAATATTATTAAAACTTATAATCATTTCAGGAGCCTTAAAAGGTGGTTCCCAAAAAGTCAGAAACAAAATAAGTATGTGCTGCAAAGGTTTATTCATCACACGAGAAGAAGATCGATCGCGAAGTCGCGGGCGGCCACTAGTTGTCTATAAAGTTTATCCAATTACCCGCTACATGTCTCTGATTTGTCGAAACAAAAAACAAACACAGATCACCTCCTGCCGAAGACTCTACGTGACGCGAAACCTAACGAAGAACCTTTAGATACGAAGAAAAATACATTCTAAGGTAAAATGTAGCTGTGAAATGTAGGAGTAGATAAATGAAAGAAGAGTTAAATCTGTACGCCTCTTAATCTTAAAACATTTTTTATTTTAGTAATAATAATTTTATTTTAACGTTTACCATTTGGAAATTTGTGACCGCAATCTGCAAAATTAGCTTTACAAATGAGAATAACATTATATAAATAGAGAATAACCAAGATTTAAAAAATTAAGTTGTTTTTACAACGAGAAAAGGCCCTCATTCCTTCAGAACAACTAGTTGGAACGCCGGCATAATTACGAAAAGCGCAAATTTATTTTTAAGCGTTATGTAACTTGTTTTTCCGCTGAAATAGTTAAAACGTCAGTAACTGGGCCACAACACTCACACGAGCCGTTGCATTCTTACCCCGCTTGCAACACTTTGTATAAAATTAGCAAAAACACTACACGCCACCGGAGGAAATACCGGCACGGCAAATACTTCGAGGATTATAAACTTTACAGGCTTTAGACACCGCGAAATTGTCAAACAATATTGCTAATAAAACAAAAGTATAGGTGTTATAAAAATGCTTCGTGAAGTGCTACGAATACATGCTACGTTGCTACGAATATGTGGTGGTGCTACGGCGTAGTCGTTTTATGTCATTACATCACAAAAACTGAATAATTGATTACAAGTGCTAAATAATACATTCATCTTAAATTTCATAAATTTTACCTAGTTTTCTTTTAACTTATATAGTATTGTGTTTTTTCTAAACCAACGGCCTCTAACCCCTATGTGTTCCACTAGAACAGCCTACTTATGACCCCATCAAACAAACTATAAACTATATTGTACAGCAGTCGATCACGCGAACTAGAGTCTAACTTAGAAAGTCTATTAAATGCTGGGCTAGAATATACGAGTATTAGATTATATGAAGAAAAATCAATACGTTGGGGAAAACCACTTCAGTATTTAGGAATTATTTATCGAACTATTAGTCGTTTACTAAAACGACTATGCAGAATTAGGAGTATTAAGAAGATACTTAAATTATTTATGTTCGGTTTGCATACTTCACAAAAAAAAAACTTTTCTATGTAATATTTATGTATAGCAATAGTAATATGTAACAACTTTGAACTTTAAGTAAACAAAAACTGCGTCCCAAAAAAAGAACTATAGTCATTCACCACCATTGTAAGTTAATAGTGCAGCCCCGACCTGCGATGTTATTCAAATAGTTCGTGCCCCCCCGTGCCCCCGGTGCCCCCCAGTGCCCCCCCCGTGCCCCCACTATTGATTGCAGGACACACGTCGCGAATACAACTGAAGGCTGCACTGTGATTGGATTGTAACAATGTAGCGAAATATAATGGTCAGTGTGGCAATGAAGAGAATAACGAAGTGGCCAAGAAAACTACGTATATTTGGGGCACAGACCTCTTTCTCGGGTAGCGAGAGAGATTGAGCCGTAATCCACAACGCTAGCTCGATGCGGGGTATCACATGATGGATGATTTTAGTTGATGCGAATTTTTGTTAAAAAAGTTGGACTTTTAAAATACGGCTATTTTTATTCTTGATATGAAAAAAATACTGTAAGTTATGAATCTCGATAAAGTTGTTTTAAAAAGAAAGTAACTCTTTCGCTAGGGATAATTTTTTGTTTGTTGTTTTTTGGCGGTATCACAAAGAGTCTAACAGGGAAAACTTTTTTTTAATAAAAACACAATGAACATGTAACTGCTACTCAATACATTTATAAATTATTATTTTTTTCTTTAACTTTTTTTAACAATAGTATTGCATAGTACTAACCTCATTATCCCAATATTCAATACAACCAACCACATTAATAACAGCACAATAACATTTCCTTATTCTGTAAACATTGTTCCTCCGAATCAGCATTTCAAGCGACTAGATTCAAATACAACCTGAAATACCTGTACCAAGCGATAAATAACCTTACTTGTGCGCCATAAAGTCGGATTTTGAACGCCGTGTGGATTTATAGCAGAGAATTCGAAACGAAATGTTAACAGTCGGTGAAAGCAGAGAGTGAATTTTTGTATTTTAAGGTTGGGTTAGGTTATAGACCGTGCGTGGTTTAACAGTAGGTACCTATAGACATATCGACGGTGAAAAGGCAAAATATACTAAGCGACACTTTTGGCGCAATTGAGTTAAACCTACATTATATTTCTTAGTTTCAATGATATAGTTTCTAATTGGTTGCTTAAGAAGAGGTACAAACGAGGCCTTAACAAGCTTGTGTTATAGGAATTCGGGAGAACCAAGTTGAATGCAGACACGAGGCAGTGTCAAGGAGTTTTCTGAATTAGTTCGATTTGAGAATCATGCTTCATTTAACAGTCCGATAAATTTACGAGTATTGCTGCGCTGCAGTTTATTGAAAAAGTATTTAAAAGCATTTTTTGATGTTTAGCGTGAACAACAATTGCTTTATGTATTCAAGCCACTAACAATATGCAAATTAAAGTAATGTGACGTTGCATTTTTATTATTTGACGTACAAACACGCTTCCAGTTATATTGCAGTGTTTATTTCAACTAACATTATGCTTCATTTTTAACATAAGTTAGATGTTTTCATAACTACCGGAGGGCTGAAAACATATTTTTACAACATCATAATCATCATTGCTGGACATAGATGTCTCCTATGGTACGATACAAGATCGTTCTCTTGTTTTTATAATCCACTCTCATTTATAATGCAACGAATAAAGCATTATCTATGTTTATTATTAAAGGTGCAACTATATTTATTCACAAAATTGTTAATAAACATAGCTATTGTTCCAAGATTAATTAGTTCCAGTGCTGCAGTTAATTTAATTTACAAGTTACCTTCAACAGCGGGGTTTAACTAACTGAAACAGTAAAGTTAAATATAACCACTTATCTAGACGAGATCGTACACTGTTGATTAAACAACGGGACTTTAACGCTGGTTATTAGTACAACTCATAAACTACGTGAAACAAATGGATGGTGTAAATTTTCATCGGAATTTACTTTTTTAACTATTTCTATACCTCTGCATTTTTTAATAACAACTTGAGGATTTTCAAGAGTAAGAGTGTTGTGTACAAGTTGCTTGTCAAAATTGAATCACTTACAAAGCTTACTATTTTTAGTGTCAATTTTCCGTCTGTCTGTCTGTATGTCTGTCACCGCACCACCTCCTTATTTAACAAAACCACATCTCAAAGTTAAAACCTACATTTTATAGCAATGCAAACGTTACTTTTAATTTTATTCCTTCAACACTTACATAGACGTGATGTAGTTACTGAATCAACAAAACAATAATAATGATATACCAACATGTGATTATTATATCCCGCCTAATTTACGAAAAGTCGGTGCCCAAATACAATATACATTGTTATCTTTGGCTCAACCAGTGTCAGGTGATTACACATCAATGTAACATGTAGATGCCATCATCTCAGTGCAGTGTGGGGCCAGAGACAAGATAGAAGATAGGCTGTACACTCTACTACTGTTATGTCATTCTACTATACAGTGAAGAGAATCATAACAATGTGTATTTGATGTGTTTGAGCCAATATTCGGAGTCTGTGGTCACTTTGAAGGTATGCATTGGAATTGGCAGATTAAAATTATGTGTTTTATCGTCTAAAATATGTTTATATCCATTAAATGTGAAAATGAGATTATCTCGTACTCAAAATAAAATTAACTAACTTTTTTGAGCTTTTAAAAGTGTTAGGTTCAATTATAGAATATGTTCCCCGGATTCCCCGGTCTTCGTAAGAGCTAGCCACCGTCACATAAAGGCCTCTCTTATTTATCACGTCGTTAAACCGCCGACATTGTCATTTAATCTCTATTTATTTACGGCTCAGTACACACATTTAGCCCGAGTTTAACAACAAAAAAACCGCCCTTGCACCCCCCACCAGGTCCGGCTAAAAGCAATTCTATGTATTGCAAGCCAAACACACTTGCCTGAAGTGGTCGGACCTCTCGCTCTAACACCATACGAGTGAGCGAGAAAAAAAACTACGTCGTTAAAAAAGTTGAGAGTAACAAAAAAATAAGATGCGAGTTTTCTGCGTGTAATGGCGCTGCGAGGGCTTAAAAAGTTTTTGTTTTAAAGAATTTGTACGAATTCTGAGGAATGTAAGAACTTGTATTAAGAGATATAAGTTTTTAATAAATCTGGCTCGCCTTGGGAAGAAAATTTTGCTTTAAGTATGATTTTTTTTATTTTCAATGCAAATTTACAAATGGTAAACAATGTTTTGCAGTATAATTGAGTATATATTTCTTTCTTTATTAACTTCTACTGCTTGAACTAAAACCCAGAAAATATATTCCAACCAAAAAGCAATCTGTTAATGCTAGCCTCTCAACGTGTCTCCGGCCCATTCGCGGCCTTTAGTTAAATTTAACTTGCAAAATGGCTTTAATCCGCCGACAGCAAAACCCAAATTAAATGTAGGTCAATTCCTAGTTGTTTGAAGGTTATCTCATTATGTACAGGGTGTCCTAAAACTGGGACTGTTGGCCAGGCGCCAGAGTCCTAGATACTAACGAGCTGGTTGGTATTGATTTGTAAAGTTTTATGAGTTTAAAAGGTTTTATAGGAATAATATTTGGTATAGATTAAGAATTTTTGCTATATAGGGTTCCGAATTTGCAAAACTTAATAATGTCTTTGGGTAAATACATATACTATGAGATTTGCTCCTGAAGAGACCAAGCTATCATCACTAACCACCGATCTCAATATTCTACTGTAGTTAAAACTTTGGTAATTGGAAACTGATAGGTGTGTTTTTTTGTGACGTGTTTCCGTCATTTCCATATCAACAGCTATCTACCATGGTTTGTTGCGACGCAAAAACATGGATAATGGGTACCATAGTTACACAAATAACAAGGCGTCAAAGGTTAGTAGAGTATTGAATTTGGCCGTTAGTCGAAAAACTTAACACAAAAAATATATTATATTGCTTAGATAGGCTCGTGTATCCCGATTTTAACATGCAACTATAACTATGCCTCATTTTTAAAAAAAGCCTGCTCCTTGTAGTCAGAGCCAATACCAATTCCTATTCTATTGCATATGTTATTTTTTATATCATGCGTAGTAGCCCAATGCTAACATACCCCAGTTATAAGCAATGGGTGAGATACGAAAATGTATATCTTAACCATCCGTACCTCCAATAGATTTGAAATTTCATAGAAATAAGTCGTCCAATCTACGTCCATCAAATCCCAGTAAATCGATTAGAAATTGCTTTTATTTTTAAACCAATTTAAAATCCCGATCCAAACTAAATTTGGTATAAATTGAAATGAGAGGCAAGACAGCCGGCTGCACTCAGCCTCGTTTATATTAGATTAACTACCCGCAGCTTCACTGTAATTCACTTTTCCCTACAGAGCCTACACCCGAAAATTTAGCAGCCATTGCAAAGCCAACTCAAAATGTTACGACATAAAGTGTAAAA
The DNA here is from genome assembly GCA_916618145.1 of Emmelina monodactyla. Lineage (NCBI taxonomy): Eukaryota > Metazoa > Arthropoda > Insecta > Lepidoptera > Pterophoridae > Emmelina > Emmelina monodactyla. The sequence continues at coordinate 7,252,859 of OU745324.1, forward strand.
TACTATGGCGGCCGTATAGGCTTTGCATTATTGCAAATACTGAGAATCGTTAAATTCCAGTTTTATGATAGCGTCGAAATGTACAAAGAAATGTATCGTTTGTAGGTCACAGAGGATTAAGTTTGTATTAGTTGGAAACAAAAGGTGATCAGGAGTGTGACAGGCGGTGGACCAATGAAATTGCGTTATTTAGATGACGTACGAGAAGACGTGAGCTGATTGGCTGAAATGGTTTCGGACAATTTTGATTGGATGGTTAGTTTTGTGAGTTTTCTGGTAATATGAGTACGTGTTCACTTACTAAAGGCATATTTAGTATTGATTAGATGTGAGTGTTTTAGTTAAAAGGTTTTTTGAAATACGTGTCTAGTTGTAACTAAATTCTCTTCTAGTCACTTATGTGTATTGCCTATAGCACAAACGCTAATTCAGCTTACTTTAGGGCTTCATATTTAGTGTGTCTAGTCTAGAGTTGTAATGCTAGCCCCTTCAAACTTTTGCAGGTTCGCAAATTGTATTCCCAAGCGGATGACATAGGGGATGACACTTTAATGATTGCAAAACCTTCTTCAGTTATATAACCACCGACAGCGGTTAGCGACAAAGCCCTAATTTAGTTTTTATCTCACAGCCGATCGTTTCCGAATGGTTAATCTTGTGACAAAGAGCGACCTTCAGGGGTCCCAGGCAGCCCACTGCCTTACTTGGCGCGGCGCCAGAAACCAACAGAAATCTATGCCGGCACAACCCTGACAAAAGGTCAAATTAAAAGTATACAAGGCGATTTGACTCATATTCCAATTAGGCTAGCGCTCATTGAGGGTGATTTTGGATTATTTACGAGTATTATTTATGGTTGTACCAGATTTTGTAACGCGATAAGCAATCAATTTGCGTTAGGATTTGGGGGTCGATAATGCCTTCATGCGAAGACGATTTCCGAATTTTTTTCCTACGTTTTTCATTGACTTTTTATTTTACAGTTTTGGCATAAAACTCAAGCCTTTTGTAATCTAGAATGTATGGTAAAGAAAAATAATTCAGCAGTAATGTAATATAGTCATGGTGTAGGTAGGTGGAGGAATAAGCTGCAGTGTTTGACGCAGTGTTTAGTTAGATGCAAATAATATAGTACGCAGTGGCGAATTTGCTCAGTACATATTGATATCACTCAGTTTATGTACAACAGCTCTGTTTTATACATTAAAATGTATATAATAGAAATCGTTTGGTAGATAAGAATAAAAAAAATAAAGCAACAAAAGAGGTAACAGCAAAAAAAGGTTTCAAGCCAGAATAAAAGCAAAAAAAAGTAAAAATAGTATTAAAAACACTTACTTATGAAATTCATCTTGACACCGTTGCCCGCTTACGCGAATAAAATACCGGACCTACACTAACCTAACTATCAACATGTCAACCGTACAAAAATATACTTTTCTTTTAAATTTTGAGCACCGAGAGTCTTACATTATAATGACAAGGGTTGATACGTATCGTTCGAAGGAATGGATAGAGAGCTAAGACATGACGCGTGCTACTGGTCCGGCGGCGGGCGCGCCACTGCTGCGGACGGAGCGCCGCGGCCGTATTTATGTAGCCGACCTCACGCACACACAGACACGCCGCCGCGTCCGCACACACCCACACACACGCGGCGGAGGGGCCGAGTATTGTTAAGGATTAATAGCGAAGGAACAAGTTTGATTCCCGATTGTGCGTTTTAACAACGATAGAAGTAATTATCGCTTATTGGGGAGTGTCCCCGGCGGTATTCAGAAACGGAGATTATGAAGAATTCTTTTTTAAGGGTTTTCCCTATTATTCGCAATTTTAATGATGTCCCGCGAGACGCGCTATGGGCACAATGAAACGAATAAACACTGAGAATCAAGACTTTGTCATACGAAACAAAAAAACTTTCGCTACAAAGGGAAAAACAGGCAATAGACTTAAATAAACGATCTCGATATCCCTCTATTATTCAATATACGCATTCAATTGACAATAAATTCGAACAAATAAAATGGAAGTAGGAGAAATCGCACCCACACTACTACACGCGTGTATACATGTAAGAACAAAGGCGCCGACAAAAGTGGGCGTGGCCTGTGTGCCTGTGTGCGTGAGGTAAATCTTTTATAGGTCGGTGCATTAAGTAATTTACTATTACACTTGCAATTGACAGACGCTGAAATTATTGCTCGGAAAAGCGAACGCGATAAATTTAAATAAAGTTACAATAAAAGTATAGTTTAGCTTAAAATTGTAACGCTGAAAAATTACGTCTACGACTGTACTACGGAATTGCGTAGTCTTGCTACGAGAAGTGCGTAGTAGTTTCGTAGCATATAGGGAAGTTTAATAACAGGCTTTGAACATCCCCCTAGATATTGTTTATATTTTAAATGTTTAAATAGATATTCCATCATACTTCGTAAAAAAAATGTTAATTTGAACTATACTTTTATTAGTTTTTGTAAATACAAGAAAAGTTATATATTTTTTCTTTTAACGAAAGGTTTTTTGATGAAATCGACTGTAGTAATACAAACTTACTATTTATATCGACGGTGGAAAGGCAATATTTCTTAAGCGACATAGAGGTAATTTTACAGGAGAGCAAAAAGAAGTTTGTAATTTCGGGAAATCGAGGATAAAAAAATAACTATTTATTCGATTTACTTCATTCCAAAAAAAAATTAATGCTATTAATACCTTTTATTATCTTCTTTCAATAGTTTGAGCTAATTTTGTGTAATTACCGAGTTAATGTCGCTTAGTAAAAATTTTACAAAAATGACAAACCGTAAAAAATTACTAACCGACCACACAACAAATATTCAAGTGCAGGAAATAGGTCTTAAATATATTTGATTGTATTTTTTCAGTCTGGTAAATAGTCATAAACCAAAATTCAATGAAATTATGTTTCTGGTTAAAATTGCTTAAATGCATTCAAATAAACTGTTGACCCTAGGATAAAATACTTCTACGTCTCTTTTTTTAGCAATAATCACATTGTTTTGAATAAATTAAACGATATAATATTATAAAAAAGGCAATAACAAATGTTTTATTGAATTAAAAAAATATATAATAATATTAATGTTTTTCTATTTATTAAATTTTATAAAAAAAACGATAAGAACACAGTTCAGGAACACAAAGAAACTCGCTTTATCGTTATCAGACTCTAAACATTAAATAATCTAACATGATGAGTAAATATCATGAATTATCATGTTAAGGTCATGTTTTACCAAGCGACATACTACCATATTGAATTTCTTGTAGGAAAAAAATACTAAACGACATTTTTTCCATTGAGTGAGAATTGGTAGTTATTGACTAAGCGCCAAATTGCAATTACTCAGGGTTTGGTAAAAATATCTTAGTGCATTTTTTTATTTTTTTGTCTCCGGATAAATTTACTAAACGCCAAAGTACTAAAAATAAAAATCAAGTGAAATTAACTAAGTACAAATTCTTATTTTGAAAAATTGTCTAAGTAACATTTTTCATAAAGAGGTCAAAAAGTTGTCGTTTAGTCGCCGAAAACACAAAAAAAACACCAAAAATTGAAATATCTAAGTGACATCAAAATTCGTCACAGAAGCATGGGAGTAAGACTAAACGATGCAGTTTTTTTTTCTGAATCGTTTGATGTATATAACTCAATTTCGCCAAAAGTGTCGCTTAGGTAATTTTGCCTTTCCACCGTCGATATTATATTTATTTAACTTAGAGCAAGACTGAAACTCACAATTAAGGAAGTTACTTAAGTCAAATCAAAACCGCTATTTCCATTAATAATAAAAAAAAATTTTACATATCACGCATATAATTAAATCTATAACACAAGTATGTCACCCCCCCTCATTACCCCCCCCCGCTAGTTAGTATTCCGCGCGGCGGCGGAATGCCCGGGTTCGACTCCCGGCGCGGTATGCGGCACCGCACTGCCAGTTTATTGCAGGCCAAGACTTGTATATGATTATTATTTAACTTGGGATGTGGTATAAACTGAATAATAATTCAAATATCAATCGAAATTGGAAAATTTGTAATTTTGTGGTTTTAAAAGTGAGACTATGCAAACAAAACATGTATTTCTTCAACAATTAAGTTCTAATTAAATTTCAACATACTTTGTCTGAATATTTACAGTAAAATGTCTTTAGCGTTTTTCTTATTGTAAGTAAAGAGTTGAAACAATAACAAAATTGAACAGTGAATTCTATCGTCTCAAACTACAAAGGTATAGAGTTCCTCGTAGTTTATTTGTAGACCAAAATGAGACCAAACCAAAATATGTTTTGCTCGCGGCGCCAAATTTGTCAAAAAAGTTGCTTAAAGAAGTTACTGATTAGAGAGCCGGTTTTATCTTATAAGATGTATGGCTTGTAAAATAAACTAAAAAAAAAAAGTTACTGATTAGAAACAGAAAAGAAAAAATATTCACAATAAAACATAAGTGACTCCCGACCCAATCACGTATGTGCTCTTAACAATGGGGATATCGAATAAAAAGAATTGAGAGTTTTTTTGTTAAAAAATATTTTTCAGAAAGATTTTTTTTAATAAAAAAAAAACCAACTCCTTTTTTGTCAGTAAACTTAAAATGTAGCTTAGATCGTGATGTTGAAGTCAGACGAACTTATACACTCATATTCAAACTTAATCTTAAGTAACCGTCCAATTTACAAAGAACTTTGTTAGTACTCTTGACTTTAGGTTCTAGTCAAAACCTTCCTAAGTTCAGCCTACTTTGTAATGGCAATAGTTGCTAAAGTATTCAATAAACTTTAAGAAAACCGAAACAACTTCGAACTAGGTGCTCGCTTGTGATATAGAGTTTACCACTTTCATGACTAGAGAGATGCTAGTTCTTTCACACAATAAATATAATCCTAAACTGATCAGCAGGGCGATTTTGTAACTTTCAAGTCATAAACTACTATCAAACAACGTCAAAACTCCATGATTTGTATAGAAAAAAATATATTTTGACGTTTATTCTCATAGTAGTCATGACAATTTGAGTTACAGAATCACCCGCAGATTTAGGAGTCAAACTGAAACTTTCAGCTTCACAACCCAGTTTTCATATCACTTCTCTGTGGCAGACTGGAATTCTTTTATAAAACAGCACAATTGATTCTACTACCCGCAGTTCATACCTCTAAAAAGCGAGTAGTCACCCACTAAAATAAAAATAACATTTCTCTGCTCGCTCTGAATTCACTCAATTACTATTACAATAAAGAAAGCCTACAATAAAAGTAAAAAATCGCAACCTCACCGACTCGACTCACAAACTATATCCATCTCTCTTTAACGTATGGTATTCCCTACATAACATACTGCGATCTCTGTCTAGATTTCAGGATTCGTGCGTGCGTGACTTTGGTCCTAATGTTCATAATATTAAGTAGTTTTAGAGTCGTTTTTCCCATGAATTGTGTTTGGGGTAATGCGGGAAATATTCGGGAGTAAGTTTCTGTGTAAGCGGAATAAGGCTGTTATTGATATGAGCTTGAAATACGGTTTTTAAAAGATTTTGGACTCGTGTGCCACTTATCTTTATGTGACGGTAAAATGTAGTATCACGAATATAATGGAATCCTTATTGTATCAATGCAATAATTTAACTAGCGGTTCATGTCATGACCAAATAAATGCATGTGAAAAAGGTTTATTTCAATTTAAAGGTAATTATTATCAGCCATAAGACGAAATGTAAAAGTTAGTTTATCGATATTTTTTTTTATAAACATACTCAAAATTAAAGTAGTCTACCCGTGACCACGGCATTTGTAAAAATGTCGAAACGTCGGAAAATAAAAACTAATAAAATAAACGCGTAAAACCCGTTAAAATGAGTTTCATTTCAAGTAATATTCTTTTGCTTCAATGTTTGTAATAGGTAAATGCAGATAACAAATGTCTCATAGTTTTAAGAGTTTTACTTTAGTTGTGGTGTGGAAATGGTATTCTAACTTTAGATTACTATATGATTGGTTTATTCCTTTGCTAATGGTTCCCATCAATGGCGACCATATGAACTGTATCTTATTTTTATTCGTACAATACCTGTATTTGGGATTGCAAAAAACTTTACACTCTGTGTCCATGTCATTAGTGTTACCTGAAACAGAAATAAACAAATGTTAGAATGTTGATTTGTGTTAAAAGCATTTTTTTTCTAAAACAATATCTTGAGACCCACATCAACCAGGTTCTTAGCGCTATTTTTTATTAAAACCAAACAATCTAACTTGTGATGGACATTTTATTGATCCAGGAATCGAACCTACAACTTTCCGCTTCTCTACATAGTGTACTATTTTTTTACAGTTTTCCATATTAAAAACACTTCTAACCGGCTAAAACTAGGTGTAGCCACACTTCGGGTATTAGCCGTAACATATATACTATAGTGACACGAAACGTTAAAATTACCATTTTAAAGCACGCACAGTATAGATATACCCCGGAGCAGGTACCGACCATAAAAGTAGCACTCGCCTCTGATTTCATTTACAATTCATTCGATGTGCTTAGCGCCGCAGTGATGGACGCTAGGGCTGCCACCAAAGAGAGGTAGAACAAATTATATGATAAATAGTTTTCTTGTGGAAGTGGGAGAAAAAATTAGTGGAAAAAGGAGAGTAAAGTGTGATGTATAGGGTAAAAGGTAAAATATAAGAGGCTAGACAGATTAAGACTATGTTTTCTATAGAAGGTATTTTTTTCGTATAATGACCTACTTTTGTCTTGTGTGCTTTTGATCTATTCTAAAATAAATGTTTCATGGAATGCTTAGAGGCATAGCAACGGCGCTTTAAAGATTTTCTTGATTATCAAATGGGCTTGTCATACATAAAAAGTCTGATCCCGTAGTGTTCAGACGTAATAAAATTAATAGGCAAGGTTTGACGCTATTAAAGTCTACAAAAAGAACTTTTCATTTAAACCAGCAGCTACCAGCCCTACCACTATTTAGGTGTAAAGTAACTCGGCCAAGTGGTCCGAAGCAAATACGTTTTCTTATTCCAACACCGCCCCCCGCGCGCCCCCCGCCCCGCCCCGCGCCCCCGCGGCGTGTGTGTGCGTGTGTATACAGACGACGAGTGTGTGTACGTGTGAGTGTGTGTTGACAGTTTACAGTAGAGATTGAATGGTATTTAGCTGGAGTGTGGAGGGGATTACTGTGGGTAGATAGAAGGTTTTTCTAAGTGTTAAAGAGGCTTGGAATTAACGTGAGTGGGTGCTAGGTTTCCGACTTGCAGACTCGCCTCGGGTCAATAAATTAGGTATATTTTTTATAACCAATGGCCGCCCGCAAGTACGTCCGCGTGAAAACCCTTTATATACTTGTATTTACATATCTTATATCTAAAATTCTCGTGTCACAATGTTCGTTCCCGTACTTCTCCGAAACGGCTTGGCCGATTCTCATGAAATTTTGTGAGCATATTGAGTAGGTCTGAGAATCGGCCAACATCTATTTTTCATACCCCTAAGTGGTAAGGGTTATCCACTCCTAACATTTTTTTTTCAAATTTGGCAAAACCACGCTTGCGGGTTGAGCTAGTATTTAATAATTTGTAGCCCATGTGTTATTCTGATATATACGCTATACATTGTAGAATTGAATTAAAATCTATTCAGTATTTTCTACGTGAAAGGGTAACAAACATCCATACTTACGAACTTTCACGTAATATTAGTAGTATATTATTAGGATGGACACAAGGTTTAGTTCTGAATTTCTTAAAGTACATAGATATTCAAGGCTTGCATACTCACTTTTATTTGTAATTAATAATAATAAAGACCAGAATGTCAGAACTAAAGCATTACCTATTAATAAAACATACAGTATCATACAGCTATAATTACCTTAAGTTATCGCATTAGTAGCTGCAGGCTTAAACTTAGTTTATTATGTATTTGTGTACTAAGGCTACCGAACTGTTAGACATGTCAAAATATTTGAAACAAGAACATTATTCTCAAACGAACGTTAATAATATCATTAATACCTATAATAATTCTACTTCTTTACTTTATCAAACTTAATTGCAGAAACAAAGTACCAACCAAAACCTTTTCACCCGCCAGCGTCTTCGTACAAAAACACTTGGTTATTTCGTTAATGAATAAAAGACGCTCACTTCATTCGGTCTTTCACTCATCCAGTCATTTCATTCACTCAAGCCCGCTGCACCTTCATTGCGAGTACGGAATTAATTGACAGAGCGATACCGAGCTAATTCAATTTATTTATTCTGACTCGAGACGGTTTTGTTGGTAGGTAAGTTAGTTACAGTATTGTTCGAATAAAGCGGATATTTGCTGAGTGATACGGGGTTTATTTACTGGAACATCTTCTGAGTTAGAAGAATAAATATGTATGTATACTGCTGGTGAGAATTTACACTTCTTTTTCACAACCGTAAAATAGACAAGAAGTTTTTTTACAGAAATCATTGAATGTTTTCTTCTTAATTTAGTTAGATTCTTCGGCAGATAGTTGTTGTTTATCAAAAACTCCAACGACATCCAATTACAAAAAAGAAATATTAATGAATTACTAAATCATACACACTCCTGAAATGAATATCCCCAAACCTAAACATCCTACATTTGCCTAATTAACTAACTTACAACCTAACTCTCCCTAGCATTATATCCCACACATAACACAATGGGCGACTGGCGGCGACATCAAAGCGCGTCGCGGGCAGTCGCGGCCTCTTTGAGATGCTGCTCGCTTGATTACTTGAAACTTGTGAACTGAAAGACCGAGAGCGGGAGTGTAGCTTTCGGTTGGTGCAATTCAAAGTTGTAATGAGCAGGATTTATAGAGGTTAAATAGTTGTGACCTACCTCTGGGTGATTACACTAAGTGTGAGATTCGTAACTAAGCGAACTAACGGGAAAATTTGATTATAACACTTGACAGTCCCCAAATCCAAATAAAAACAGTCTGGAGCATCGATGTCGTCACAATATATTTTAGATTTTTTATTTTTTTCATGGTTGTTACAAGAAAAAAAAAATTGTTTTGTTAATTTGTTACATGGACTAGTTTTTATTTTCAATTGTTTATTGTAATAAGCAAATACAGTTAATGGATGGATTCAACTATCGTTCGCCATTGTCATTCAGTTTTTTAAGACTGTTAGTCTTTAGATTGGAACCTATTGGTCTATGAATTTGATTAAGATTATAAAATAAAACTTTATTTTTGCAAAAAAGTATATAACTAATAGTATATAACTATTTTAAAGAATAACTTATCTTCAATGGGTATGAAACAATTGCTTAAATCTAAACTACTAAGTCACTATAAATAATGTCCAAATACATTATTTATTTTAAGTAGTATACATACCGTAAACCGCAATTTTTCGAAATATTATATTTAAAAATGCTTGCTTAAACGAATCCTCTAGGGTCATCAATTCTTCCGTCCGAGCGATCATTGCTAAAACGACCGTTAAAATATAGTGTCGGCGGCGACCTGTACATACGCGGCTGTAAGCACCGTGGGCGGACTGTACTTGTTATATTAAATAAATGTAATAAAATGTATGACAAATTATACAGGTTATTAATTTTAAAGAATATTAAACCTCCCATAGTGTACTATGTATTGGTTATTTTAAAAAATAACTTTTGGCAGGTATTTACTTTTAGGAAAAAATACATTTTTTTGCCTGCGTGTTTTTCCCAGCCGAAAATAAGATTTTAAGTCTGTTTAGTAAAATTAAAATTGTTTGTGACCACAATTAAAAGTTTAAAAATGAAGTACTGTCGATTATGAGTTGTTTTATCCAAGTAATGGGGTCTATTTCCCCCTCTAAAACTTCTAACAAAATTGCAAAACAATGCTCTTTTTACTCGATCTCTTTGTTACTAATGTCTTCTTCTCAACTCGCAACTCCTCTAAAATCCTTGCAAATTAATACCCCTTAACCATCTTATCCGATAAACAATAGATATTAAACCATTTACAGATGTAAATGACTATTCTGCCTCAGCGCACACAGTTCCCATTGAACCACTGATCTGCTCTGTGCCTCTGTGGATCACTACTGCAGATATTACTCTGTGGCTTTGACTCGTTGTAGTGGAATTATTATTGTATTGAAGGATATTGGAAATTGAATTATATTTGTAGAGGATTAATTTGGAGTTGGTGGTGGTAAAGTTAGAATTTACCAGATGTATGTAAGTTATAGGTTATTTCTTGTATATTTGATTGACACGTTTTAAATTATAAATTATGATTGTATAATTTGCGAAAAGAGTGCTGGCAGTTTACGGTTAGGTAAAGTCGAAGTTTGTAGCATTGACGTTCATTAAATATATGTTACATATCTATGAGGAATAAAAGAATTTTGATTTGATTTGACAAAAATAGTATACAGAAATAATATACTGAGTATGTTCAAATAAGAATGGATTGTATTTATCAAATATTATATTTCTTTGACTTCTGTTCATTAATTTGTGTTAACGCGCTATTCACTAGAATTACCAGAAATATTTTAAAGAAAATATTTACTTAATAACTTTATCTGGAAGCATTACTTCATTTAGATTCTTCGTTCAACAATTCTAAGTATCATACTCTTACTAAAACTTTTCATCCCCCATTCGACCTTCGCCCCGTCATTTCTCTGCCTACCCGCAACTCCGGATTTATCTCCGTAACTCATCGATTCATCTGTTTGTACCTGTCGACTTGACGGAGGTAGCCATCAGTCACGGTACATGTAAATGTGATTCCACTCATTTAATACGATAGAAAAGAATGGATAGAATAGTGTTTGAGTATGGATGGGATGGAATTTAAATATAGGGTTCGAGGTCATGGGGTAAAAGGTTTATTTATTGCAGGAAGTATGTTTAAAGGGGTTCTTTTAGGAAAATAGTAATAATACAAAAACTTTGCGTATTGGCTTAAAGGCATGAATGATGTAGAGTCCCTTTAACTACCCTCTCCTAAAACCCTATATTTTATACCTAATTACTAGACACGATCAATTCTGGAAAAACATTTTAAATCATTAGGTCCGACTTATTAATCAAACCCTGCCAATTATTTATAAAAACAGAAGAGTTGTGATATGTACTAAATAATATTCACCGAACAACTAAATTCAGATTAAACGCATGAAATAAATATCTCTTAAGCCTCTTAAGTTTTTAAAACTACACCGACCGATTTCTTTTAAGTTATGATGTAAAATTTTAGTTCTGCAGCATACATTACAAACCCATTGTGATACTTATACGTATATTAAACTAGCGACCCGCCCACGCTTCGCAATGGTGTATTTTTGCCCGACTTGATCACGAAACATTGAATTTTGACTAACTTAAAGAAACTTTTTTCGAATGTTCTACATTTACAAATTTAAATGAATAAATTCCCTAAAAGATGGCAAAAACCGCATTCAAATCCGTTACGTAGTTTAGAAGGAGTTAGCGGACAAACATAGAAGACAAAATTAGCGACTTGGATTTTTAGTATGTAATGATATAAAAGTTGTGAAAGTGTAAAGAGGAGCTGATTTGATCCATTTCCGGCAACATCCAACATGGCGGCCATAATATCCGGTCGGTCACCGACGCACCATCGTTTATTTACTCGCCATGGGCACATTTAAATTATACCTTTAAAAACTTTTGTAAATGTCATTTAAAGTTATTTCCAAAGGAATATTGGTTAGCATTATGTAATTGAATATTTTTCAGATTGTTTAACAAGTCATTGCTTGGTTTTTCCTAAACTACTGGGTATCAAAATCTGACGACCTCTGTAGCGCAGCGGTAACTACACCGGACTGTAAAGCGGATGGTGCCGGGTTCGATCCGCGGGTCGGGCCAATATCGTAAAAATTGTTTTTCGACATTGGCTCGTGTCTGGGTGTAACTAGGTTCTCCCTTAGTCCATTGTGTGGTACCTTTAATACAAGAGCTTACTGCACTTACGTAAGGGCCTATGTGGTGTATTGGTGTGTTTAGTCTGGAGTTTTATTTATTTATTATTTTATATCAAAAGCTTTTACTTTTACCGCAAGCATAAAAATATATAAGTTATTTTTAATTTAAATGAAATCACGAAAATAAATAACTAACTAAGTTCTTCCCTAGTCGATTATGTAGTTCCTATAAAACAAGTGCCCGCAACACAAACATCATTCTGGCCAGGTACCACCAGTTATTTTTAAAGAAGGATCTAAAATAAATTACAGCAGAATACTTAAAACAATAAACAATCATTTCTCTCACATACAATAACACTCAACCACAAGTCAAATATCACGAACCACGAAACATAATTAATTAGGTCTTCAAATGTGATTATTATGATGTATGGCGCTGATCAATCTCCGTGAGAGTTACCCTAATGAAGGGTAGTCAGAGGGGGGAGGGGGCAGATTGTTCTAGATGATTGAAAGATGAATGGGTTTAGATGTAAGGAGAAATGTTTGAGGAGGTACGCCTATAAAATTGAGTGTGATTGAAAAAAAGGGTCTCTTTTTATATCAGGCTGCGTGGTCGATAGATATCTAAACACTGTAAGCAATTATTTACATAAGGTATAACAACTACAGTTTAACTTAGTTTACAGTAAAACCTATGATACAGCAAATAAAGTAACTTTTATTCCTGAGTAAATGCTAGTTGCAAACTTTTTTAATTTTATTAATGTAGTATACAATACACTTTGAGCTAAACCCACAAATCTTATAAATTATTTACAAACAACAAAGTATGCAGAATACCCGTAACAAGATGAATTCGCGCAAAAAGTTTGACCCGTGTCTATCTACAAGCGGAATTAAACGTTCCCCTAAACGCGGGATCCCGGAGATATGCGGGATAGCGGAGAAATGCGGGATTGTTGGATCCCGCAACATCCCGGAACACCTACATAATGTATGAGCTGCGTTGTTTATGATAATTTCACACGGACCGACGCGGTGTAGCCAGCCGCGTGAAAATACCTTATTTTTCTTTTCATTAATATTAGATAGTACTATGGGTGGGATTATTCGGAGGGAAATACAATGAAAGATCATCCCTATAAGAAATATAATATTAAATAAAAAAAATAAAAATGTTGTATTCTGCCTAAACTTTGACGATAAGATCATGAAACATTAAAAGTTTGTAAACTTTAGGATTCGAAAACCTTTGCGATGATAATTTCATCTTATATTTTATTTACGTTAGGTTGGTATTCAGATGTCAAAACACAGTTGCAAAGTGAGTTGTTTTATTTACCAAAGCACAAACACCATTCAAAAAGTACTATAAAATGCCAACTAATAGATTTTCAGCGACTACAATCTATATCTAACATACATAAGCCTGCTTCTTAGACAATACCGTAAACGCAACCAGTAAACCATGACAACACTCCCGACCTAACTATCCTTGACTCCTGACTACATTATCTTAGGAAACAGCTTGTAATTTCATTAATATACGCCGCGATGACTCATCGCGTTGATTCGTCGGGTCATCGGAAAGCGAGGGAAATCTGTGGGAGTGTATGAAATGTATTGTTTTAGATAGATGTGATATAGGTTGTGTAGTCGTAGTCAATTCAGTTGAAGTTACGAAGCTAAAATTTAAAGCTTGTTGATGATAAAGTTACTACTAGTCACCAAGGCTGTACTAATTAACGTATTTTGTGCATCAAATTAATTAGAGTTTTTTATCCATTTAGTCTATACAGGTTAAGGTAAAGTCTATTGACTCAAAGTTTGTTTCATCAAAGGATGTTTATCTGATGTATGATATGAAGTATTTCATACGTTTCTAACTTAAGTTATAAAAAATATATTAAAACTTTTCCAACCGACTTAAAATATCTTTTAAGTCATATTAATAAGGATCACTTCTACCATCCCATCATAATCTCTACAGTCTCAGTGTAAGTGCTCGCTCCGGTCGGCCATCTTGTCGCTTCCCGCGTTTTCCCGCGCATCGAGCGTTATTAGCGGAATGCTGACTTATTGCCGAAACGCGACCGCTCGGTGGGTAGCGGTGAGGTTACGGGGTATAGGAGACAGCGGGTGAACAGATGAAACTATTTATGAATTAAGTTAATTTTTGCCTAATAATCTGTGGGCGCGTTTGAGTGGTAAGTTTGATTTATAAGTATGTTTTAAATGTAATAAAACAAATTTAAATTCGATGATCATAATATAAAATTAAAGAAAAATAATAAACTTGTGTTTCGAGTCCTTGAATATTTAATAGAAAGTATAAAATTATAACCTTTTATTTATTCTAGATACTAAAAAAATATAAGTCATATTCATCACCCTAAAGAAAGCAAAGTTAATTATTTCAACCATCTTACACCCGCTCTGTTCCCGTATACCCCCACCCTTCCATAATGCAGTGAAAGGGTACCGCAAATCCCGACACATCGCAAATGTACAGATAATGTACCTCCGACTAGCGGCAGAAAAAAATAAAACTAGCGACAACGAAAAAAACAAATCTAGCTGGCAGCTTGCGGATAGAAGAAAAAATGAAAAGAAAGAAACGTGGGAGGATTCGTGTGTCGAGGGTTCCGGATATATATTCAGAAATTAATTGTTCAGCTGCCAGACACATGGGTTTCTTATAAATCATAAAAAATACAAACAATACCTACTACAGGGAGTTACCTGTTAGGATATACCCGTAGTTAGAATATAAGAGTTGTATATCTTCGGTTTTTAGACTTTTTCCATTGCTTCATGCCAATTAAATAGGTCTATATCAATTACTATTATATGAGTTTTAAATTCCCTTCTAAACGTATGAAAACTCCAACATATCATAATTTCAGCGACAGAGGATTGCATGGCTGCTTTATGTGTTCACGAGATCCTGAGAAAATCAATGGTGCCGGCAAGACATACAGACGGATATGTAATGCTGAGATTTTTCTTTCGAACAACGGAACCCTAAAAATAAAAAGAATAAAAGACTTCATGCTCGATATTTCAAAGCAGTTTTAGAACGCCGCGCGAACGCTGTTCGAAATTTGAAAGATGCTTTACACGAGTTTTGAGAATTGCTTTTGAATATTTTCGTTTAAAATTCTGGGATGCAATTTTATTGTCTTATTTACGGAGTTTATTTCGATTGTAAAAATGAATTTTGTAAAATGGTATCAGAAAATAAATGTGGTTCAAAATCGTTAGTTATTTTTTTGTTAAAAGATGGAAAATTAAGTTTTGTACAAACTTTTCCTAGTCGGGTAGCAAAAAGTTTTAGTGATAAAATTGATATTTTTAAGAATAGTATGAAGTTACTAGCATTTTTCCTTTAAACTGTAAGTTACCAATAGAAATCTTATAAGCACTTAATATACTTAATACAAAAACTTCGGACCAAATTTTAGAACAAACTTAAAACGAATTTCAGCATGGCTAAATCTCATCATGGTTAATTTAAACCCAGAATTCTAGTTATTACGAAAAAAAGTATGCTTATTTTTGAATTAAACGGGTACCTTTTCAATATGAATCACTGTATTTAAAATTGTCTTATAATTGAATGTTTATTTTTAAAAGTAAATAAGTAAAAGTTTGATTCATCTGTTTCTTGTTGCAATGTTAATAAAGTAAGTAAAATTAACTGTGTAAGTCAATGTTTTAATAAAAGAAAAAAAAAACTGTCAAAATAGTTTACTTACCCAATTTTAAAAAGGCCTTCTTACAATACTACCAACCTATCATCCTACCATCCGAACCTCATAGTGCCAACATGTCGGCAAGTCACGTCCAATGATTTATTTACGGCACATAATTAATATCCCGCCGTCAGAGCTACTGTACTGCTGCATGAGCGATGGTTTCATACTCCGCTGGGCTTTGGTGGCCAGTTTCTGGTGATTTTAGTTGAATATTTTTTTTTTTGAGGTGTAGAATGTTTTTGAATTTTGTTCGAAGTTTGAAAGGCGTTTGTGTGATTGTATTGGTAGCTATTATAAGAACTGTAATTAAGAGAACCTGGCCAAAGCTGCAAGTGAGTTTACTGTTAGCATGACATTTTTTAATAAAACGAATTGCAAAACAAACAGTTTCCATACATTATAGGTACTTACTATAAAATGACGTTAATCAGTTATATATTACTGAGATGTAATAGTTAACAGGTTCTACAAAAAGTAAGTATAAAAAACTGTTCAATATTCCTGCTATGATTGAAATTTAATGTAAATTCCACACAGATTTCGCTGGAAATGCAATTAATTTAAAAGGTGCGTTTCATTTGAATGAGCAACTAGACCGATAATTTTTAATATAAATAATTTTATATTTAAATTTAAAGCAACATTATTAAAGACTGTGTTTTATTACCGTCTATAATCAAAAGAATTAAAAAATAATAATAAGGAATCATCGATAAGAGCACCTATCCTATTAATGAACATTTATTTGATAATAATAACATTAAATTCGAACAAAAAATGTACTTACGATTAAGTTCTTTAAACACATTGTGTTTTAATGGAAATAAAGCTATTCTATATCTTCGAGTATGTATGACTTTCAACCCAAAAGCTATGGTAACTATTAATCCAACAAACAGGTGACTAAGTTCCTTTATATTAAAATTAAAATGTATTTTCGCACCAGGCTAAAATCACTCATCCGCGCTTTTTATACGGCATGAATATTCAACATAAAAAAAAACAAAAATAACACAAACTATTCAAAGTCCTGTCTATCACTTAAGCATATTCTCTCACCTAAAAAGCCTCTAAATGATAACATTCTACTATGTACTATTAAGTGAACCCATTTGGTCACTCAGAGTTTTTAAAAAGTTGTATGCCTGTGACGTACCGATCTTCTTTTGTGTTTTCATTGGTTGTAAAAGACACACGTCTTGCGGCCATTTTGTTTAACTATTGTGAACAATTACTTCTTTGATTTATTTGTATTTCTGTTAATAATATTTGAATAAGTAAACCGATGTTATTTTCTGACGTTGTTATTATATTTAACTTGCTTCCTATATCTTCTCTAAAAGCACAATATTGTACTCCCACTAGCGCCACCACGCCACTCGCGGCTAACTCCATTAGCCCCCAGACACTTTAAGAAGCTGATTTGTTCAATCAAAGAGCGGCAATTAGATTCAAAGGAGGTTATATTTACAGAAGGGTCGCAAGTTACTAATGCTGTTAGCGGGAGTTGGGTTTGCTTAGGGATTAGGAATTGAAGAGTTATAATGTAGGTTAAATTACTGATTGAGCCAAGATGTGGGTTTGGCTAAGTACGATTGAGTTTTAAATAAGTAAGGTGAGACATAATTTTCAATGTGAAAGAACCTTTTTATAGAAGACCAACTCCCTTATTAATAAACGCAGTTTAAACTAGTGTAAGTAAATGCATGTTTTGTCTTTGTCAATTTTATGTCACAACTTTCGTATCCATTGAGATAAAAATCATTTAACTTACAAGGCTTGGACTGTGTTTATTGATAATAGGGTTTAAGTATAGATAAATATTTGGTTTTATACGTGATTTAT
Organism: Emmelina monodactyla; assembly: GCA_916618145.1. Lineage (NCBI taxonomy): Eukaryota > Metazoa > Arthropoda > Insecta > Lepidoptera > Pterophoridae > Emmelina > Emmelina monodactyla. The sequence continues at coordinate 7,270,434 of OU745324.1, forward strand.
TTTTGACATTTATTAACATTTATATGCATCATCAGCATATGCAGCATGCATCAATGGTGCATCCTAATGAAATGTTTTGTTAACAAGAAATTAGTTCTAATTAGGTGTAAATACAAATCGTCATCATGCAAATAACTAATCTGACTTTAGCATCAGAGTCACCAATGACGAATGATTCATTTTAATACTGACTTATCAAGATCCTCCCCTATTTAAGGCAACCATCTGCCCGTGAAATTCATTTTTCAAGACACTCATCCTCCTAACATTAATCAACTGCAAAAGACTCCGTTTCCTCGACTACCTACATCCACACACACACACACACCCCGCCACACATACACACATCCTACGTCACAACCAGCGGCACTTCTAACGAACAATCATACTGAAGGACCATCTAAGCGCCGCGTGTATTCATACTCTTTTACCCCATTTTTTCTATTCAATTACTTGTATTATCATATCGAGTAGGCCGCGCGATGCAGGCTGTTTGTTTAGTCGTGCCCCCCCCTGCCCCGCGTGTCCCCCCGCACCCGCCTCACCCCCGCGCGCCGCGAGTCGACACTTCACTGTAATTTGCCGCGTTTCCGAATAGAGAGGGGAGCATTCGAGCATTGTGTCGATCAGGGTTACGATAGTTTATGTAGGAAGAAGTTTTTTGTAAGGAAAAGTGAAAGAGTTTAAGAGTAGACGGTATAGGAGTAACATCAATTCTATAAGTGAGGAACATTGTACAAATTTTATGACAAAATTACTATAAACAAAAGTTTATAAAGTGAAATTTTAGATAAAATAAGATTTGGGAAAGAAGAAGGAAAAAAGCTGTGAATTATTGATAAATAAAAACAACAATAATAATATGAAATGTCAATCATCAAGAATAGAGATTCATTCAATAGAATAAAGCAATGAATTAAAACAAACATTTGGATCAAAGAGACTTATAATAAATATTCATAACTAATGTAGATTTCAATAAATTCCCAACGACAATTATTGCATCCGCACCATTCCACCAGATTAACCCAGCAGTAAACAATATCTAGTTTAACCCCCATTATCAACCAAAAGGGTCTGCATCTAATTTGTTCTGCCATCTCCAGCCTGTCTTCCATTTACCAAGAAGCCACACAACGCATAAACGATCTCTATCTCCGCGGCCATTATTCAAAGCATAACCATCGACATTAAATTATCGACACCAGCCAGCCGCAGTTCCGGTTCCCGATCCAAGATGGCGGCGGGCAATTTCCGTCGGCATTCTGCCGGCGTGCGTCTGACACCGGCCTCTTTGGATAATTGGCCTCTTTCGCGCCAAAACGAGTCTAGTTTGTTGGCCGCCATTGTTTCGCGGAATTATTCTGATTGAATGAACTTTTTGAATGAGGTGAGATTTTTGGTGTGGTTAGAGAATAGTTGATTCGAAGTAGGTTAATAGATCTTTAGTATTTTTATTAATTGTGAGCTAGCAGCCGCGACTTCACATTCACATATTCGCATTCATTGAATAGTAGTAAAAGACCCGCAGCGCCGCATTTTTCAGATGGCGCCCTCTATTTTAATATAAAATATTGAAGTTATTTCAACGTTTGTTAAGTTAAAAGTTTAAAATTCAGTTCAATTTTAATTAATTCTGGGTTACATTCTATCTTTGTACAAAATTTCTTCCAAATCCAAATAATCGTTTTTGCATGATTGGGTAATAATTATCCAATCATATTAATAGACAAACTTCTATAATATTAATAGGATAGAAGTACTAGTTGGAAAGAGGTCTTTTCGATTAATGAGAGAGATTGAACCGTAATCCACCTGGTTGGCCCATTATAATAATAATAAAGTAAAGATATTAAGAATATCAAAAAAAGTGACAACAAAAAAAATGTTTTGCTTGGTGAAAATTTTAAAAGACCGTCATCCTTTAAAAATCTTTCCTCAAAACAAAACAATGTCTAAAACCTAGCCTTCACCTAAACCTTTCCGCAGTTCATCGACCCCACCGACTAAATACTAGCAAGTTGGCGCCCCTGTTCAACTCACTCAACCGTCAGAGCTGCCAACCTAAGATAGCGACACTTCACCGAGCGGAAGTAACTAGCGACGTCGCCACACTGCGGCGTTTTTTAGAAACTCATGTATGACAGATTCTTATCGTAGCTATAGTGGATTAAAGGTAATTTAGTTATAGGTATGAAAACCAATTAGTTTTTAGTCGATTTTGTGTTTTTATGGTAGAACAATTATCGATGAAAGGATGAATTAATTACATGTTGGTTTACTCAGGTAATACAGGAGATAGCATCGGCAAAACCTATAGTTTATTAATTCGAAATTGTGTACGTTGAATTACATGACAAAAGTTTTGTAATTCGAAATGAATTGAAATGAAATTAATTTATTGTATGTAGGATTAAAAACTAATCTCAAAAGCATAAAATAACAAATAAAATAAAGAATTTCACGGGACACCCCACTACATCAGCAATGGCCGTAGTAGACCGAGAGAAAAAGCTGGCGGAAATTCCGAATAACTTGTCCCTGAAAATCTTTGTTATAACTAACCTAGTCGATAGCTAAAGTACAAAAATAGTTTACGCTTTGTAAAAATTCTAAATATAAGTCTCTCACAAAAAAAACTAGTATGTATAAGATAAAAACTAGTGTCACTGAAAAAAATCATCCCTACTCATTTTTTTTTTATAAATTTGTATTTATTAATAACCTTAAGAAAAACAGTAACAGTGACTGTCAATACAGTCGACGGGTCCCTAGAACAAAATCTTATACTAATATACAACAAAATTAGTTTTATTATTTATTTGTATTTGGCATCATATTAGCTATATAAATATGTTTAATTTTTTTTTATAAAACTTATACTTTAGTAGATACCCAAACGAACATCATCCTATTTGAATTTTACTTCAAAGAACAATACAGGATGAACATGTACAAGCTTGTTCCTCAGAGTTCGCAACTCGCGCGCAGCAGTGTATCGTCAGACGCGGGTTTGTTCTCGGGGCGGGGTCTTTTTTGACAGGGCGCGGCTGTTTCTCTAACAATTTCAATTGATGTCAATCAAAAGTTATGATAAATCATTGTTCATTGCATTTTATACAGTGACGGACTTATCAACGAACCGAAGAGTTTTGAATTTAGCCCTTAATCCAGAAAAAAAAAACACCTTCGTTCAACTCTAAGTGAGAAAACAGGTGAAGAAAACTTAAATTTAGATGAGTAATGATATAAACATACACATTAAATTAATAATTATTCGTTAAAACATTTTTGTACAACTCAATAGATTATTTACTTGGAAAGTACCAATAACTGTAAATTACTGTCGTTTGTGATTATTAGATGTTTTTCTAAGAAAATCTTAAATAATCATATAACATTTTTTTTATTATTATTTTGAAGTTAAATATAATTAAGTTATTTTAAATATGAATTCCAACTAAGATACTAAATATTTTATTTTTAAAAAAATATTTGCACATACGTCTTTTTTGTCCTAAAATGCATTTAAAATTTACTATCGCTTGCGCCGATCCGACCTCGTACTATGGAAAACTTATTGAAAAAAAATGACGCATGTAATTTTAAGTTTTTGTTCCTTGGCATTAATTTTATTATACGATTTTGTTCTACTATTAACTTAATAAATATAAAACTTTTTTTAACAAAAGTCACATCGATAATTTCCTTATAAGTATGGTATTTTGTTTGTTGAATATTTCATTATTAATTTTTATTGGTTCATGACAGAACCCGAAGATTCTTATAACGCTGCCTTGAACTCCCCAGTATCGCTTTAGGCTTAAAAATTTGATAAAATGTGTGATGATAGTATCAAAATATCACAGCAGTAAACAAAAGTAACATATAACAGTACTCCTCCTCTTTGCCTATTCCTTTACTTCATCAACTCACAAATTATGATGTTACTAGTGGCCGCAGTGCGGCTCCGTTCGCGTGGAAGTCGGTTTCCCGTGGGAATGAGATGTTTTCCCGCGGTAAAATGTACCCTATGGTTTATTCTGATGTATAACCTATATTATTGTATACTTTCATCCAAATCCGTCCAGTGGTTTTTACGTGAAAGAGTAACAAACATCCATCCATTCCATCCATACTAACAAACATTCACGTATATGAAATTAGTAGGATTATACCTTTATTATATCCTATTTTATACCCTCCAGTTTTGATAACTCACCAGATGCACTTGGAAGAATTTAAAGGAACTCTAGCTTCCACTCCATCCCTTCTCATATGGTTTTAGCTACGCCCATGCCTTCTCTACTAAATACACACAAAAAAAAAACTAATGATCTTTGTCCCATTCACATGAGTCTAGATCATAAAGTCCTAGATCACGTTAAGTGTTGGATAATAAGTCTGACGTAAAGGGATGAAAACTGAAAATTTGGATAAGAGCTGTTTCAAAAATAAGAAAACTTATTGATGATGAAGTTATTGGAATGTTTGACGAAGTTTTGAAAGCTTGGAAGTCGAGAATAGCAGTGGAGTAATATTGCAAAATATGTTCAAAACATCAATGTGAAATATGCCGTGCTCATCGCAGTATCTCTAAGCTCACCAATGATCAAATACAGAACTTTGAGAGCCTTGTAAAAAAGCCAAGAAAATTGCACGGGGTTTGAAACAAAAACTTAACATGAGGCAATAGAATCTAGTGAATCTATTGCTACCGCAGTATCTGACATTGAAAAAGTTTTGACTTGACAATAACAAAAGTAAAATATAAAAATTTTGTAAGCATGTGTGATATTGGTGTTATAAGGTTCATTTACTTAATGGTTAATATTTTAAAGTCTTACTCTATGATTCAGAAGATAATCATCATGAAGGAGACAATGTTGGTGTGAACAAATAGGAACTGGTTAATTATGTTACTCAAAAATGTAAAGTAGTTTTGCGATGAGAAATATACTTTTAAATTAATTAAAACACAGTTTATAATTTACCTTTTGAACATCATAAAAAAATATTACATTTGATTTAAAAATCCTTGATGATTATTTATTATAATATATAGTAATACCACAACAAGAAAGTATATTATTAAGTTGCTAGTTTTATTTTGTTTTATGTTAATGACAATCCTACTAATACTATAAATGCGAAAGTTTGTGAGGATGTATGGATGGATGGATGGATGGATGGATGGATGTTTGTTACTCTTTCACGTAAAAACTACTGGATGGATTTTGATGAAACTTTACATCAGAATAACACATAGGGTACCTTTTACCGCGGGAAAACACCTAATTCCCACGGGAAACCGACTTCCACGCGAACGGAGTCGCGGGCGGCCACTAGTATAAACAAAAATCAAAGTTTTTAGTAGATTTTTTGACATTCAATTACTATATAATTTATAGGCAAAGCCAACATACGACGTAATTATATGGAACAATTACGAAGTAAAACATCGCAAAAATACTTAAGACATCTGCGGTTTCATTAAACAAAGTCGTATGTGCAGTTAGTGCTTAGTTCATTCCATAAAACAAAATCCGATTTTATTATAGGAACCGAGTTTTACAGAAATAATATTTATTAATAAATATAAAAACGTAAAAATAATGTAATTAAATAAAACAAATCAGCTTTGAATAAATTCCATACTCAAATATTTTTTGTAACGGAGTAAACGACATTTTACTTTGCTCGCAACTAAAAAGCTGCGTACTGAAAACTAAACATTTGGTAGATACGACTTTGTTCTTGGGACCCGTCGCAGTAATCTCTTCATTCAGTCTGATCGTGCGATTCGTCCATAGACAATATCCTCGCCGACTAGTCGCCGTGATCCGGGCTTACTGCGGGCCCGGGTTACACGCCAGAGCCGGGTGTCTACGGCGCCTAGTGTGAGGGTACAATGTTGGACGATCTTAGAACTATTATCAAACTAGTGGCCGCTTTCGACTCCGTCCGCGTGGAAGTCGGTTTCCCGTGGGAATGAGAAGTTTTCCTGCAGTAAAAAGTACCCTATGTCCTTTCCCAAGTTCAGTTCTTTTTTCATTCCAAATTTCATCAAAATCGGTTTAGTGGTTTAGGCTTGAAAGCGTTACAGACAGACAGACGGACGGACAGACAGACAGAGTTAGATTCACATTTATAATATTAGTAGGGATAGATAAAGAAAAACTTGTATTTTTTAACAATTATCACCATTTACTTGGTTAGTGTTCGTGTGTTTGCTTTACTTCTCAAGCTGGTGTCTGTAGAGCTGGTATCGGTAATCTGGTATCATTATAGACGAAATATCGATAAACAAACACATCTTTGGACTTGCATAAATTCTACCTTTTTATTTGACTGATATTCCCTTGTGTATTGACAGTGAAATTCGTCGAACATATTTTGCAAATAAAATCATAAATATTTTTTGTAAAAATTTACTGGATTTCGATTTTAATGTTGAGTAATCATTATTTTCATTTAAGGCATTTAAGAAACTAACGCAGTAACGTCACAACAACGGAAACAGTTCCGCCGTCTATCCGGGTATAGTCACTATATAGTAAAGAAACATCGACACGACCCGGATAACCGTTTATTGTTTAAATAAACGACCCGTTGGGTTAACTTCACGATATTTACACTGTGCAACGCTCAATGGCTTTATTTTATCGCTCGTATTGATAAATGTTTAAAGGATATCGCTTAGTATTAAATTGTAAAGCTTTTGAAGCTGTCTTCTAAATATTTTGAAAATTGATTTCAAAATAGCACTGATAAATAAGAAGTTAGGTAATTGCAATTTTCATGCAAATTTCGTGGTGTAAATAGTGTAATATTCGTACAAACAAATAAAGAGTATTTCGCAGGCGGTGTCTTTTCTTAAGGCTAGAATGCTTAAGATCATATATTAGTGGGCGTAGAAGGCAGCAAACAGTAACTTAAAGCATTATGAAAGAATATAGGAACAATCTACCAACTACTTTAGCTCAATGATCTGATAAAACTAATGCAACTGTATTGAAAGACCTGCCTCACTACCGACAATGAAGAATCAGTTTAACCTTTAACTTTGGTTTAATTCCGGATATATAAAGACAGCAACGATCTGTCTGACATATTGTGTGGAGAAGAAACCGGTGAACAAACTCCACACTGCCATTACATTACTCACAGAAATCTAGCAACTAGTTTACATGCTTAACGGATACAAAGATTCTTTCGTATTGACGACTTCCGATGCAGCAATAGAATACAAACTGTTAAACTTAGGCAATAACTCAATATAAAATCTTCTACTAATATTCTATAATAGGTTTTGAACCTTGTTTGTTGATTCCCTCTGGGTTACAGAGATGGTTTAATATTTCATAATGCACAAATGCATGTGAGCCTCAAAGGTATTATTGAAGTGTGTTAGATATAGCATTTACTTAAAGAGATATATTTCTTGTAATTATAAATATGAATTCATAACAATTATTTATTAATTTCTGAATAGATTTAAGCGTGTAATTGATTATTTAAATCCCTTTGCGTTTACCCACTTCAAAATGTTATTTTTACTATAAAGAGATCTTTAATAAAATACCTACTGTAACCCTGATTAGAGAAAACATCTATTTCATTATTACTGAAATAATGTGCGGTTTTTCATTTTTTATAGTCTTACTTTATATGTTCGGATTTGAATTTTAAATTCTGGTCCGCACTTTTTCTACTACAGAATAAGATATAGCTATCCAATACTTACTTATTACATAAAGATTATGCTCTTTTAAACTACGAAAAGATATTCTATAGAATTATTATATTATAATATACTGGATAAATAAATTCAATTACATTCGTATTATTCTTCTAAAACCACAATTATATCCACTTTTATCTTCCACCAGTACTTATCTAACATCGTAATAGATAAATTCATTTCAAAGAGAGGGAAGTCCACATCACGTTCCACCCGCAAATAAAATAAACGCATAATTTACGTAAAGATGCAATCTAATATGTACAAGTCGTGCCCGTTTATGTGACAGTAATGTTATGTGAACAGAAATGAAGCCCGGTCATGACAGAGAATAAAGAAGAATAGATAAAATTATAATCATTAATCTTTAGTGGGATATTTAATAGGGAGTGGAAAAGCAAATAGTATAAAACTAACTTCTAAGTTAATAGGCCAAAATGGAAAAGAAACTTAAAGACCATTATATTAATATAAATAACTTTATGATTAGACTTAGGTATCGACAAAGAAAAACGGTTTAAGGAAAGAAAAGTCAGCTTCAAACGAATAATTATAAAGAACCTCCTTTGCCAGAGATGAAGTCATCTCGAGATAAAAGTATATAAACTTTGTTCAAGGCTTCTAATTACCGTTTATTTAAAAAATAACCATCTCTTTGTAGCTTGGAATAAAATTCAATTTCCTTTTTTAATCTTTATCAAAACAAGTGTATAAAGTGTATTGTATGTATTAGTTCAGTAGTGATTGCAGTTTAATAAAAAATACGCAATTCCAATAAATGTTTACTAATAATAATAAATCTCCAGATTAACAACCCAATTATGTTGCCTTAAAGTAACTGCAGTAAGCGCTTGTGTTATAAGTAGGTATCACACAATGGACTAGGGGAGAATCTATTTACACCCAGACAATTTCGGATAACCAGGTTTTTTACGAAATTGGCCCGACCCGGCAATTGAACCCGAAACCATCCGTTAAGCAGTCCGGTATATATACCGCTGCACCACTGAGGTCGTAATATCTTTTCAATGCAATGTAATAAGGGGCTGAGTCGAAAATTATTTTATGGCCCTCGTTTGCCAAAAGTTATGTAGGTACAAATATGTTATACTGATATGATATCATATCATTTCTTCAGGGATGTTTATAAGGGCCTTGCCCCCAGATATATCATTGTGTAGTGTATGGTCTGAGGAACATCATTACATAGTATAAATCCAAGTCGCTAATTCTGTCTATTTGTATGTTTGGCTGCTAACTCCTCCTAAAGTACGTAACGGATTTAAATGCGGTTTTCTCCATATTTTAGGGTATTTATTCATTTAAATTTGTAAATAAAGAATAATTAGAAAAGGTTTTTTAAAGTTAGCAAAATTCAAGTCAACCTTCTGCTTCTTCATCATTGCACTGCGTTCAGTACTCGGGCGGTTGCCATGGTAACGTCACGCGCATCGACGCGCCATTTTGCGAACATGCAGTGATGTTGCTGCGTCGATGATTCTGTTATCGATATTTATACCTTTTATAAGTTATGTCAATTGTAAACAAGAAACAATTTTATTATTTGTCATTTATAAAGAACATCTTTTCAAATTGTATTTTTTTTTTCCATTAATGTTCATTAAAAACAAAAATATTATAAAGATTTAAAAACTGCTAACAAAAAAGCAGGTTCATTAAAAGACCGTGATGTGAATTAAACAGCGTTAATTCTACATTAGACATGCGGGTGCTAGCTCCAGTGGATTGTTAGGAATGTCGTAGTTGAGGTCGCCAAAGACCTTTCAGAATGCTGACCCTTCTCAAATTGTCTGCTGATATAGTCGTACGTAGGTTTGGAAGGCACTGAACTGAATAAGTATGAAGTTTAGACGTATTTCATTTGTAGAAAGAACTTTAGTTTTCGATTTAAGAGATAACGGTTTTTTTTAATATAGTTTATAAAAGACTAGTGGCCGCCCGCGACTCCGTTCGCGTGGAAGTCAGTTTCCCGTGGGAATGAGATGTTTTCCCGCGGTAAAAAGTACCCTATGTGTTATTCTGATGTATAACCTATATTACTGCAAAGTTTCATCCATATCCATGCAGTAGTGTTTACGTGAAAGAGTAACAAACATCCATCCATAAATCCATACTCACAAACTTTCATATTTATAATATTAGCAGGATAGATTAGTTACTAAAACAAAACTACCAAATTTATTATTTGTTAATTACCTACTTCAATTTTACAAAAGGGAAAATAAATGTTGAGTTATTCCTGACCACAAAACAATTCACATGCAAAAAGATAGTAACCTCCGACCTTTATAACGTACAACTACAAAATAATAACGTAACAGCCAAAATTAAAATTAAATCAACAACATCTGTTGCCGACTAAAATGTAATAATCCCAGGAACAATGCACTGAGAACTCAAATAAAATGTACCATTCCTGGTAACCAGGGCGCGATGAGTGTAAGCAGAAATTAAACAATGGGGATGAAATTACAAAAGATATTTAAGCCTTTTGTACCAGCGCAGGGGCCATTGTGGATCTTGCAGCCAAGAGATAAGACAGCGTTCATTGTAAAAATGCTTCAATTTCGCTGATTGCTAGTTGCGATTTGAACTGGGGTTCACAGATTTTGTGGGTTTTGTATTTTTATTCAATGATCATAGTGAATGCAGTTGGTTATTTAACTGTATCAACATTTAAAAAAAACTGGAAAAAAAATTTACCTATACTACCTACATTCCAATATACGATCCAAACGATAAACCTTCACAAACTATCGACAAGTTCATCGATAGCCCCCCTCTCTATCTAACCCTCGGTGTGAATTCTTCGCATTTCGCCGTCCTCGCCGCGGTATGTCGCATATTAAAACGCGTCGCATACCTCCCCCCCCCCACGGACAATACGGAGCCACATTACGGCTTCATAACATTCTGATCAGTCATTTAATCGATAAATTTCATCGATAAGGGTGGTTTATCGATAAACGCTCGAACGGAGAACAATGTTAGGAAGTGGATGGAAAATTTGGAGTGTATTTTAATTTTGTGCTTGTAGGTTCTATTTGTTTTAACTTATTGTATGTAAAAATATTTTATGGGTTTTTTGAACTTCGATAAAAGCTTACCAATACATTAGAAACACTGCTTCTGATGAGTTGATAACGTACCTGTAATTATGGAAAAAACATGTTACAAACAAAACATTTGAGTAAAAATTTGTAGATACGCTTACAAGTCTGTACTTTTATGCTGATGATAATTATGATGCACAGAAAGTTTTCAGGCATTTGCTGTATCATCAGCATTACATAATATAAATCCAAGTCGCTGTTTCTGTCTCTTTATATGTTTGTCTGTCAACTCCTCCTTTAGTGGAAACGGATTTTAATGCTGTTTTTGCCATTTTTAGGATGTTTTCTCATGTATTTTTTTAAATTAAGAACATTTAGGCAAAGTTGTAAGTTAGAAAAAAATTAATGTTCCGGGAACAAGTCGGCCGAAATTAGATCATTGCGAAGCGTGGGCCGGTCGCTAGTAACTTACTTAATGTTAAAACTACTAAAGAAATGAGCCTGCAGTTAACTAGATTAACCGAATTTGATTTTGTTTACTGAAGGAGATAAATTAAAAAATTTAAGCAGTCAAGATTTTATTTTTTATTTTGTTTTTCAAGGATTTTGGTGTTATATAATAAGGGTTAGCTTTGTTATCAAATGATTAAGTAGGCACCTATCATATATATAATGCAATATAAAATTTTCCTACTTTGTTGCTTATTAAAAAAAAAACACCTAATCAGCGGTAGTTTTAAATGTTTACAATTAGCTAAAGATCTGCTAAACATATTGTTGTTTATAAGCTTCTTTTGTTTACATCTCCCAACGCCGAATTACTTTCTCACCCAAAACACTAAACAAGGATTAAGAAACAAAAGATACCAAATATTCGAAGAAATTACTAATAACTTTATTACAACCAAAACTTGTCAAAACAAAACGAACCTTCATCTCCTAAAAATACGGTTGATTATTGATTGTTTTTTGATAGATTTGGTGGGGTGGTCAATTGTTTTGGCAAAAAGCAGGTAATTTGTAAAAATGATAATGCCCAGTCGAATTTTAACTGTTACAGCTTGTACTAGTTAAGTTATAGGTTAATTTTTTAAATTAAATAGGTTAATTAGTTAGTTAGTTTAGTGTTAGTATCACAGTGAAAATGTCAAAACATCAGCTCAATAAGGATGAAGCTGAAGTCAACTTTGAATTGGTATGTACTCGTCTTCTTAATTTAAACAAAGAGGGAACTATATATCTTATAACTTGTTCTTAGATACTTCAGTTACGGCAAGTTTAGACTAATTCCATGATTAATCATCAGTTTTTTCCTACCTGAGTGAAAATTTATTAAAAATGTAATTGTTTTATATGTACCTCGTACGAAAAATATAATACCATTGCTAAAATTTCTGTTAGACGATGATTATTCGTTATACGTTACTGTCAAAAGTTTACGTTAACGCATTAGTCATTAGACAAGAGGTGCTAACTAGGATACATTATTCATCCCTTTCTTTGATTTATATGGTTGAGCGTTTACTACCGACCTACATGATAATGTTGAAGGTACCTACTAAAGAGGTTACAGTATTGAACCTTAGCAGTTTTTTTATACTTTGACACTGCTTTATTCTTTACTAGTGGTCGCCCGCGACTCCGTTCGCATGGAAGTCGGTTTCCCGAGGGAATGAGAAGTTTTCCCGCGGTAAAAAGTACCCTATGTGTTATTCTACTAGAATATATTTTTTTCTTATTACCTTATTTTTTTAATTAACTTTAATTATCTGTACGTATATTTTCATCAAGTTTCAGCATTATGTTATAGTTTAAATGTAGCACATTCTTTGTATGTTACAATCAAGCTCAATACTCTAAACAATGTTAATTTATATTCTGTTGTGGTTGTAATGTGTTGTGTGCTTTAATAAATAAATAAATAAAATATTCTGATGTATAACCTGTATTAATGTAAAGTTTCATCCAAATCCGTCCAGTAGTTTTGACGTGAAAGAGTAACAAACATCCATACATACTTACAAACTTTCAAGTTTATAATATTAGTAGGATGAATTTTCTTATTATAGGAAGGTTTGTGCTACACCAACTGTTATTTTAATGACACCAACATTTTTTTTTAAATAATTTATATATTTTTTTCATACATTGATCATAAATCGTGGGCACACCAGCCTATCGACTGCATTTCAAGTTTTTTTAAACCTCATAAGTTATTCTTATATAAGTATATGTGTTAATGAACAATAATTGTAAGTATCATTATTTTCAATGCACAATCACATACTTTAGATAATTGTATTAGAATGGGCCTCAGAATTTGTGTTATAAACAAGGGATACAGAAAAGTATTATTTGTCTACTTACATTTCAAAAAATGATTTGTTTTCATACATTTTTGTTTCTATACGTGTGCTTTAAAGTTTTCCTACTTTTGTAATTTTTATTGATTAAGAAAGCGACAAATAATTATAAACGAATCCTATCTTAGCATTTTAAGACTGTAACTTCAAATCTCATTCAACATATTTTGTATATAAAAAAGTTGTGGGGTTAATTAGGTTAAAATCACCAAGTAAAAATTATTTTTTTACAGTTCAACTTCAAACTCAATTTGAACTAAATATATTTGATCCTTTATTAAACAACTAGTGGCCGCCCGCGACTCCGTTCGTCTCCATACATCCATACTCACAAACTTTTACATTGATTAGTAGGTTTTTTTTTATTTATTTCTTAAATACAAAAAGTGTACAGTTTTAACATATGTCCTCCGAGAGTGGCATGGTCAAGCCTGGCCTAACTCTCTTTAATAAAAATTGATTAAAAAAAAAAAAAAAAACATACCTATGTCCTCCAAAGCCGTTTGCACGGCTTGACTGGGGGAACTTACAGTCTCAGTAACATTGTGTAATTTGATGAACAGCAATAGCAAACACCTATTTAATTTTCTAATTCGAGTTACCAATCAATCCTAAAACAAAACCCGTTTCTCCCAGGAGTTGAACCTGCAGTCAGTCCGGCGCGAGCTCATCCGGCTGCTAGAAGCTGCTGAGCGGTCGGAGTGCCTGGCCTGCTGCAGCCTGCGTTGCCGCTGCCCCGCGCCCGCGCCCCCCGCCACCCCCCGCTCCTCCCGCTCCAGCAGCATCAGCCCCACCAACACCCTGGACGAGTCCGGCAACAAGTCGTACGAGAAAGTCGAGGCCTGGGTCAAGTCGTGTTCAGCAGTCGAAAAGAAAGCAACGACCAATGGTAGGGAAGTAGCGAATGTAACCTGGCCGCCGGAGCTGTCTTCTATATGGAATGACGAGGAAATGGACGCGGAGAAGCTGATTAAGCTGCAGAAGATGCAGAAGAACGCTAACGTCGACGCGTTCTTTAAAAAGTTTGAGGATATTCACCTGACTCCGGATATGATCACAGGAGCTCTCAGTCTGATGCAGATCCGAGGAGCGCAGACTGAACAGATGAACTTGTTCGCGTCCGCTATCTTCAGGAAGTTTGCGATGCCCCAGAAAAGTGCTACGGACTACTCTTACTTCTAAAAGATTTGTCACAGATTGTATCATGCTGTCCCGCTTACACTGGTGGCGGTGTGAGTGAGACGGCGTGCTAAGAAGTGGATGAGGATTGGTGATGTATTTTGGTTCCGAACTTCAGGTTTACTATAACGCGGCATTATGCTCGTTTAGAAAGATTTACTAGGATTTTAATGTTCTATAGTTAGTGTTATTAAGAAGTAGATCAACAGAAAAAAAACGAAAACTTAAAAAAAAGAATTAGGATTAATTTTATAGTAAGATTACCTCAATGATGTTTTCGAAAATTTTCGTGTTTGAATTATTAACATTAATACATTTTTTTTAATCTGAAATCCATACAGATTGTATATTCAGAATTCATTCATCCGTAACTCATTTAAAAGGTGCTATTATGATGTTGTTAACATTTAAAACATATCGAAAAGTAGTCAATTATTTTAATAATAAAGCACACAGTTTTATTGTTTTTCAAAATTGTTTTGGTCAATGAAATTGTTCTGAGTCGATTTAAAAACAGTCAGCACGTTAATATATTCGTTATTTTATAATATTAATATCTCTTTACGACATTTTACTTTGTTTAGTCAGTAACATTTAATTTTGTGTATACTTATTTGCATTTAAATGTTATACAGAGTGAATGGTGTATAAGAAACGTATAAAGTATGTAAGATATTCAGTTAGCACTGTGTAGTAAACTTAAAAGTTTAAATTAACTTGTCAAAATGTATTACGAGCCACCGCAGAAAAAAAACATGTTATTATAGATCATCTTACGTTTTTTATGTGATTATAGTAAGTGTATAACAACAAAATTAATCATGGATTCATAACTCCAAATTTTTCCCTATGTATAGTTTAAATGTAACATAATTATGTGATTGTGAATTGAAATAACCGCATCTTCTTATTAACTAAGATTAATAAGAATGTTTTGTGAACAATCAATTTAAATCACCATAAATTCTGAACATCATAGTATTAAAAAAAATATGCACCGACTATGTTACTGACTATATCTATTCTTAGCAGTTCTGCCACCCAGTCACAAGAACAACCGGTGCGAACATATAAAAGCAAGCTCGCACAGACGCTCGGGCTCACTCACTCAATAACTCCCGGACATAACGGACGTATTGCTATTTGGTCGCAAACTATTTGTCGTTTAGATTATTAAGTATTTGATTGTGTTTGATGTAATTATAAATTGTACGAATCATATTAAAGTAGTTTTGTAAATTCAGTGTTATATTTTTTTAAAAAAACTGATTTCCCTTCTGGTCTGTAAGATCAGAAGTGGGATCCACCACGTGTTTAAACGCTTTGTAGCCATCAATTTAAAGAGAAAGTGTAGTTTCGATAAGTTTTGAGTTATTGAGTGATCAGGTGAGTCTTTTTTGTTTCAATAATTCTCGAAATGACGGGTAAATCGAAAAAAAGTGACACACGTGCAGAAAAATCTCGTGATCGCCGGCGTAGTGATTCTAGTGATAGAAGTAGGCGTTCGTCGTCGCGAAGTACTCGTTCTCGAACTCATAGACGTGACGACAGTAGGCATCAACGCCGCGATCGTTCCCGTGATGAGGCGTTACAACGCATTTTAATGAGACTCGACGCGATTGAGGGTAAATTTGAACCGGCAACCGCTATACTGTCGGCTACGACACCGCCGCGTTCCAGTGCTAATAATAACAGTGAGGTGCTATCATTACCGTCGAGCGTTATGCCTACCAGTGTCAGTGATTCGAGTTTTGCCGGTCCGTCGAATACACACGTACCGATTAGTAGCACTAACGTCGCGCCAGAAAAAGATACGGCTGATAAGATTGTAGGAGCGTTATCCGCATTAGTGCAGTGTAGATCGCAACAGTTTTATATATCGCCCTTTGATCCTAATGTGCAGGACTTCGACGTATGGTGTCAGGAAGTTGATCGCGGACGGGTGTTAAATAACTGGGACGATCGTGAGTGTCTCGGACGAATCGGTGGATGTTTACGTGGCGATGCTAAGACCTGGTTGAACGAATGGGTCACTCCAGATAGAACGTGGACCAATTTTAAAGTAGAGTTTAGGTCGCTGTGTCCGCGCAATGTCGATATTGCTACGGTTCTTTATGACGTTATGCGTACTGATTCTAATAGGTTCGTAACATATGCAGACTATGCGCGCAAATCTCTTTTACGTCTCAATATTGTTCAAGGATTGTCGGAAGAATTAAAGGTCGCTATTATTATTCGTGGTATTGCTGAGCCATCCGTTAAGGCCGCAGCAACTAACGCTAAATTACAACCCAAGGACTTAGTGGAGTTTTTGTCCGCGTATACGAAACCTACGAACTATTCACGAGTTTCAAACAGTTCTGCTTTAGCTGCTTTTAATTCTCGTAAACGTGATGCGCCAAAGCCGAACTACAATCGTAACGTTACTTGTTTTATCTGCGGTAAAGTTGGCCATAAAAAACATTTCTGCCCTAAGAAACCTAGAACCGATAACGATACGGTAACGTCTCGTCCCGAGTTAATCACATCTAAAGCTGTGTCTCCGCCATCAAGCGATAATAATCGGTCTCTGAAATATTGCAGTTTTTGTAAACGTAATGGACATTCAATAGACACATGTTTCGTAAAACAACGATCTGCTACTAAAGTAAATTTTTGCTCAGAATCGAATCCCAACACAACAACGTAATGTCTGCTGTTATTCAGCAGGTGCCTGTTGATGTTTTGATTGATAGCGGATCCGACATATCTTTAATTTCAGAAACAGTACTTAAACATTTCAATCTTAATAAAATTCCAACTTATCGCTTAATGCGCGGGATCGGTAGCCAAGAAATTGAAACGACTTGTTTTGTAAATACTATCATAGAATTTCCGGAAGTTTCTTTAGAATTAGACCTATACGTTGTGCCTACCGAATGTATTAATGCTCCGATTCTAATCGGTACGGATGTTCTAAATCGTGAAGGCATAACGTACATCCGAACAAATAATAATCAACGTTTGATTAGGGTAGGTGGTAGTATTCCAAATGTGCGGCATGTGACCACTGTGGAGGATGAGTACGTAAAGTCTCCTCTTACAGGCAGTGATAGAAAACGGTTATTAATTACAATTAACGATTTCTTTGATTTATTTATATCTGGCACGGCGACCTCCACAGTGACCACGGGCAGCATGGAAATAAAACTGACCTCAACAGTACCAATAACGCATAGGCCGTATAAGTTGTCACAAGATGAAAAAAATCGGGTTCGTAATATAATTTCTGATTTAATGGACAAGGGCATCATCCGGGAGTCTTTCTCCGACTACGCGAGTCCTATCATTCTCGTCAAAAAAAAGGACGGGAGTGATAGGATGTGCGTTGATTACCGTGCGCTTAACGCAGTCACGATTAAGGAGCGGTTTCCGTTGCCATTAATCGATGACCAGATCGATAAATTGGGCATGTTTAAATACTTTACAAGCCTTGATATGGCCACTGGCTTTCATCAAATCCCTATGAAGGACGACGAGTCCATTAGTAAGACGGCGTTTGTAACACCCGAGGGGCATTTCGAATACTTAAAAATGCCCTACGGACTAGCCAACGCCCCGGTGGTTTATCAGAGGATAATTTCAAAAACATTGAGACCTTTAATCGATACGGGAAAGGTCCTTAACTATATTGACGATATTCTTATACTGTCTAACAGCATAGATGAGGGTATTGCTTCTTTAAGAGACGTGTTAAGGGTTCTCAAAACAGCGGGTTTTTCTGTAAATTTAAAAAAATGTACCTTTCTGGCCACTGAACTCGAATATCTGGGTCGTGTCATAGGGCATGGTCAGGTAAGGCCGAGCCCGTCTAAAATAGAAGCGTTAATCAAATCGCGAAAACCTTCTAACTGCAAGGAGGTGCGACAGCTATTAGGACTTGCAGGGTATTTCCGGCGATACATCGCAGCCTATGCATCTAAAACCGCTTGCATTGCTAAACTACTGCGAAAAGGCGAACCATTTGTATGGGGACCTCAGCAAGATATGGCCCGCGATTATATTATTCACTGTTTGACAGAGGAACCAGTTTTAGCGATCTTTGACCCCGCGCTACCTACAGAACTGCATACTGATGCTAGCTCAATTGGGCTGGGTGCTATTTTGTTGCAGGAGCATGCTGGCAAAAGAAAAAGGGTTGTAAGTTATTTTAGCAAATCCACTCAGGGCGCGGAGACACGTTATCATAGTTATGAATTGGAGACATTAGCAATTGTTCGAGCACTTCAACATTTCCGTCATTATTTAATTGGCATTAATTTTAAAATAGTGACGGACTGTAATTCGTTAAAATTAACTGAGCGAAAGAAAGATATTCTACCTAGAGTCGCGCGCTGGTGGGTTTACTTACAGGATTTTAGATTCACTCTGGAATATAGAAAAGGTTCCCTTATGCAACATGCAGATTTTTTGAGCCGGCATCCTCCTGTAACTGTTTCACATATTCGTAATCCCAACAACTGGGCAAAGATCGCTCAAACTGCTGATACTGAAACTCAAGATCTCATTGATAAATTAAGGGAAGGGCGATTAGATCCTAACAGATATTTTATTAAAAATGAACTTTTATTTTACAAATATACACCAACTGGTGAAGATTCACGACTTTTATGTTTTATACCAAGGGGGCATCGTTTGAGTTTAGTTAAAATTTTTCATGACGATCATGATCATATAGGGGGGGATAAAACGATTGATTTAATTCTACGCCATTTTTGGTTCCCCGGACTGCGTGCATTCGTTAAAAAATATGTTGGCCATTGCCTTATATGCCTTTCGCATAAAAAGGTACCTAGGGCCCCTTTACAGCCAATCCAATCTTGGACAAAACCTGATGTTCCTTTTTCTATTATTCATAGTGATGTACTTGGGCCTCTCCCTGAATCAAATGGTTTTAAATATGTTTTGTTAGTAATTGATTCTTTTTCAAAGTATTGTTTGTTATATTCCATCTATAGACAAGATACCGATGAATTAAAACGTGTATTTTCCAATGTTGTATCTTTATTCGGCACACCAACGACAATAGTTTGTGACCGAGGCAGAATGTACGAGAGCGCTGCTTTTCAAGACTGGGTGACTGAGTTGGGAGCATCAGTTCATTACATTACTCCTGGTATGCACCGCGAGAATGGGCAGGTGGAAAGATACTGTCGGACGGTGTTAAACATGCTGCGTGTTGAGGTTGGCCACAAGGGCTCTCAATGGTCCGATGTCCTGTGGAAAGTGCAGCTTAATTTGAATATCACCAAACAGACTACGACCTGTGCTTCGCCCTTGCAACTTCTAGTGGGAATTGACGCAGCAACCCCTGTTATAAGATCGTTGGTGCGCGATGTTGCCCTCGAAAATTCTAACCCAAATCGAGAAGCGCTTATGACCCTCAGGAGACAGCGAGCGTCTGGACTACTATCAGCCAACCAGCGTCGTCAAGATACATATGTCAACGAGGAAAGACGATCGCCACGTGTTTTTGTCACTGGTGACTTTGTTTTTGTGAGCAAAGCTTCACAAACCACGGGCAAATTGGACTCTGGTATGCGCGGCCCTTACAAAGTCGTCCGTGTGCTGCCACACCACCGCTACGAGTTGGAACTGATTGCTGGCTCTTACGGCAAGAAAACCCAGGCTGCTGCAGAGCATATGGTTCTGTGGCGTGGCGAGTGGACGCCGGACGCTTGTTCCGCTTACTTTCAAACTGGTAAGTAATAACTGTCATGCTAACTTTGGGCCTCTGACGGTAAAGCCATGCTAACTTTGGGCCTCTGGCTAGGCAGCAATAGTAGCCATGCTAACTTTGGGCCTCTGGCTAGGCAGCAATAAAAGCCATGCTAACTTTGGGCCTCTGGCTAGGCAGCAATGGTAGCCACGCTAACTTTGGGCCTCTGGCTGTTTTAGTCATGCAAACTATGGGCCTCTGACTTGTTATGATGCATGTGTTTAATTGTGGCATGCATTATTAAGCCCTACCGGGGTGAATGTATGAAGTCACTGACTTAGTGCCTTCATACTTACTATTATTTTGCACTTTAACTGTTTGTTGTGATTGTTGTGGTTGTTGTGGTTGTGTGACGTGTGATGAGAATCCGGAATCTCATCACTTGAAACATATTCCATAGTAGCCGTGCATTATTCCCTAAGTGGAATGATTGATGACACCTAATTCGTGTTTTTATTATGTCTCAGAAAACGAAAATACTGAGGAAGATCCAACAGCGGGCACTTCCTCTGTACCGTGATGCTGTGGCGGACGAGGACGTCGCGCTGTCAGGAACGGCCGTCTTAGCAGTTCTGCCACCCAGTCACAAGAACAACCGGTGCGAACATATAAAAGCAAGCTCGCACAGACGCTCGGGCTCACTCACTCAATAACTCCCGGACATAACGGACGTATTGCTATTTGGTCGCAAACTATTTGTCGTTTAGATTATTAAGTATTTGATTGTGTTTGATGTAATTATAAATTGTACGAATCATATTAAAGTAGTTTTGTAAATTCAGTGTTATATTTTTTTAAAAAAACTGATTTCCCTTCTGGTCTGTAAGACTATATTATTAGGCTATATCTAAGACATAATTTACTTGAAGAGTAAAATTTTCAAAAAAAGCGGTTGATTGTGTCGAAATACAGTAAAAAACAAAATATCTAAAAAATGATATTTACTTGAAGTATGAAATAAAAAATTGTCTTCCTCGATTGTTGGATATAGTTTTCAATGTGATTTGTTAGACTTTTTTTTTTATAAAAACGGTTTTGTTTCGATTCTGTGTTGCTGTGTGTTTGAAGCGGTTTTAAAATAAAATAAACGTATTGTTATAAGAGATTGTGTGGTTTTATTTTTGCTATGAAATATGTTGGTTCCGATTTGTATTAATAGGTTTCCTGTTAATATTTTTTTTAATAAAAAAAACGTAAGATATAGCATTTTTACTAAAATACCGGTATTATTAGGGTAGCTACCTATACTATAACATTTTTTTGTATGATGGGACTATTAATAAATTCTCCTTAGAAGGTAGTGAAAACCTAGATCCATTAATTCGACTTCATCAAACAATTATTTTTAACACTGACAAAGTAGTTTTTTTTATATAACTCAAATTTTTGTTAACAGTATCGCACCTTAAACTTCGCAGTTCAACACAGCCATATACCTTCTTTTTGTAAAAAAGGTCGGTCATAAACATCATAAACCGTATTGTTTTATATTTCTTTACCACCCTCTTCCTTTCTCTCAACATAGGTAGTTAAAATCCATTCTAACTTTAAGTGAGGGTAGTTGTAAAATATCGGTGCAATCCACGCGTCAAACGCCATTTTAATTAGACAACGCTCAGCATAGTGATGCGGCTTCTACCAAAATTGTAAAATTCGTACCGTTTTGTTGTAAACTAGAACCAACGTTATTTAAATAGGATTTGTAGTTGTTTGTGTGGAGAGACGGTCTTGTGAAGGAATTACACGCAGGTTAGTGAAGATTTTTACAGTAGTTTTAACCAAGTTTTAATTTTTGATCTAACTTGCAGCAGTAACGTTAAGATAATGGTAAAAGTTAAATCATTTTCTGCGTTCCGTGGGTAACATGAAATTTTATTTGAATTAAGATAATATAATAAAATTTGATTGTGATAGATAACTTCTTTTAATATTTTATGTGTTTACTTATTGGTTTTAAAGTTGTAAGTAAAATATTTTTAAAATTAAAAAAATATATATTAGCGCTTTTAGCAAATATAAACCTCAATCCACAATGCTTTTGTACTAAGAATCAAATTATTTCCAAGTACCTTATACTTTAAATTGTTTTTCTAAAATACATAATCTACTGACTAGTAAGCAAAGACTCTTTACTTTGCTTTAAGCTTTCTTTTCCTTACTTTAATCTTACATTCAAATAATACCTATTCACTTATAAAACAAATACCAAAGTATTAATGTATCTATCTTACCTTCAAATAATACCTATTCACTTATACAACAAATACCGAAGTATTTATGTCTGTACTTCCTACCTGCTGCTGCTGCGGCTGAACCAATTTTAATCAAATTTTAAACGAAGATACTTCAATTCCCCTAAAACTGACATGGTCTCAAACCTACGTCACCATCTTCTTCCTACCCCAGCTATGTCCCTCCTGGACGACCACCACCCGCTGCTGGAGCCGGCACCGCCCGCCTACTCGCCGGCCACCGTGCGGCGCGCGTTCATCGTGTGGCTGAGCTGCGGACAGACCAACCACTTCCACCACGTCTGCAACTACTACCACTACCTGGAGGCTATGGTGAGGACGGTGTTTTTAGATGTAGACTTTTAGGTTCCTGGAATGGTCTATGTATGTATTTAGCACCTTTGTCATTAGGGACAGGGTTTTAGTCAAATGATTACAAGGTCTTTGAAGTTTTTCCTGTAGGAAAATGATACATAATGACAAAAAATCATTATGTAAATTTGTATACCTTGCAATGTACTTTTAACTGAAGGGAGCGTACATCCTTAATTTTCACAATATTTCCGTTAAATGCAAAAGAAAACTTAGATGACTCAATGTAGCATCAGACATTTTCTTTGATCCTCCATTTTTATAACTTCAGGAGGAGAAGCTGCCAGCAGACAAGCGAGCCGCCAGCCGGCAGCACGAGTTCAAGCTCTTCAAGAAGCGGCCTCCGACCTCCTCCTTCCTCAACAAGAACTTCCCCAAACTGTACTCACACCACCCCTCTCATCCACAACTACTCAAACACTTCGAAGCCACTGGAACACCCATCACCAATCTAGAGAACGAAACAAAAGAACAAACCACGCCCAGAGCAAGTGAAGAGACTGGTACCAGCACCGAAGAAATCTTAGCGACTAGCCAAATGATCAGGAACCATTGTCAAACCAACATGATCAGCCTCCAACGATTCATGGAGGACTTCAAGAAATACGCAACGAAATGTGAACTCAAATACACGGTAAATAACGTCGCATTTTACATAAAGAGGCAGATGGTACGTGATGAATTGCAGCTGGTCGCTAACTGCCCGAAGAACTTCGATTTTCTCAGTTCTAAAGAGGAGTTGGTTAAGAATATCAATAACGTTGAGGTGTGTGGGAAAGAGAAGATCTTTAAAGATGATGACAAAGAAAATGTAAAAGAAAAACCGAAGAAGCGAGCTATATCTAAATCGCACGAGTTCTTGAATCACGCAAGCTACGCCGTGCCTTTTGGAGTCAAAAACGTCAATAGTATGAAGTCGTTTCAAGTTCTCAAATCAGATGGGAGTCTGTCTAAAAGCATATCCTATGGAGATGTCTCCAATCGCAACAAGAACTTCGACCTCAAGCTAGCTTATCAAACTCTCAACAACAAAGTCGATAAGAACCACAACATTTGGTGACCCCAAATACTTTATTTTAAACGTTATCCCAGTAATTTCATAGTATATTAAGAATAGTTTTATTTTTACTTCAATTAGAGAATATTTTAAAGAATATTTTAGTAATGACATTGTTTTATGATTAATATTTTAAATCTTAATTGACGAAAGAGAATATCTTGATTTACGATTATCTTATTATAATATTGATTATAAGTGAATCATTTTTATTGTACAATAAAAACTGAGTAAATGATTGCAATAAATAAATCCTAGGATGAAGTGTTGTTTTCTATTAAAGATCCAAATGAAGTGGTAAGTTTTTGTGTGTTTACTAACGACGTCATTAGACATTAGGAAAAGCTACTTTATTTTGCAACTAGTAAAGTCTTTATATTCTCGTAAGTACCGTTTTTTGATGCAGTTAGCAGATTCTATTTGAAAAGCTTAAAACTAAACTCGGCATTCACATTTCAATTTTAAACTTATATTACCTTTCAGTTAAGAAAGCTATCACACATGTAAAAACTAATGTTAGTTAATATTAGTTTATTGTTTTAGGGCTGATTATGTGCCATTTTAATTACTTCAATCATTTTATATACTTAAGAGACATGAATAAAAATAGATAGTATTAAAAATGAATTCGTAATCAACCCTATGCTTTAAAAACCTACTACTATTGTTGATCTGCTATTAATTCCTTTTCCAAAAAAAAAAATATTTTGCTCCAACGGTGTCAAAATCATCCTCATCCTTGCCTAGTAAAAGTAAGTCGTCAGTAAACATCCGTGCCAAGTTAAAGTGGGTCGTCAGTCGACCAGTTGTCAAAATCATTTGTGCCAAGTTAAAGTGGGTCGTCAGTAACCAGTCGTCCCCCAGCGTTCGCGGCGTGCGCACGCGCCGCAAGATGGCCGCCGGCGCGACGTCCACGCCGGTCAACACGATCAACCGCGACAACCTCACGCTGCTCATCACCAACAATATCATGAACAACTCCGTGGAGTTCCCCGCGGATTGTGAAGCGGTAAGTATTTGAAAGGGTGTATAAACTTTATTGATTGTAACAGCTTAGGCTATGTTTCGGTTAGGTTGTGTTATTGTTTTTATTTTAGTTTTATCTTGAAACAATATTGATTCATTGTTTTTTTTGTGGTATAAAGGGTTTTCTGAATATGTTAAGCGTTTTCTTGCAAGAAGACCTTCTTTTTCTAATTACTTAGCTTTGTAAATAATGTGCCTAAACAATTTGCAGTCTATTCGTTTTTCAAATATTATCAAAATGTCAGAATGTTTCTTACTGTACCTGTGTTATGAGCATCTCAAAGTTACAATAAAATAAAATACCACAATATCAACCTTACGGTATAATAACAATAAGGGACATCGACATCCACTGGGACTATTATAAACCCTCGGTCAGGTATACAGGTAGTTGGACCTGTTTCGCAGAAAAAATAAAAAAGTGCTGTTATTAACCGTACTTTAGAAGGAATTCCATAATCGCTTCCTAGAATATGAATGTAGCCGTGCGAATTCACTGTTGGACTACAGATGAATATTAAATATGTTCTTAAATGTGCTTTGTATGTAAAATCAAATTGTTCACCTATGATGTACCTACATATTTATAATAGCTTACTTATGCGAAAAAATAATTAAGTAAGTCGTGTTTTAATTAAAACTTCGAATAATATTTCTTAAAGTGTTGGAATGTCTTCTTATTATTAAAATGCAAAAATGCTCAGCCTAGCTACGTTACTGCTTAGTTCTCTGTCCCACGGTGCGCAAAAGCACGCACCGTACAGCACCGCACACAGATCAAGGCTTGAAACAAAGTCTATATAGTTTAGCTTGCAAACACCAAACATTCGGTACTAGACCAATCTGTATGTGGTGCAGTGTGCTATTTGCTAGGTGGGCCAACCTCTTACTGGGGCTAAAAAAATGACTGGCTAGGACATCTAAAGACCAAAGAGTGGATATCTCTTCTGCATTTCAATTCTGCTACAGTCTATAACCGTTGGCTACCGTTTTTGTCCTGTGGACTAACTTCTTTCTCATCAACTTATAACATTCAAAAACAAAGACCTTCTTCAGAATCATAACCATCTTATAAATGATTTTTCTATCTGCAAAAAATGATTTTCATTTTATTTTATTACTAAAGACCCGCCTACTTCGCAATGGTGTAATTTATCCCGACTTGTTCCCGAAACATTGAACTTTGGATAACTTAAAAAAACTTTTTCTGAGTGATCTTTATTTACAAATTTAAATGAAAAAATTACCCAGAATATGGTGAAAACTGCATTAAAATCCGTCAACTGGTTAAGGAGAAGTTAGCGAACAAACATACAAACAGACAGAATTTGCGACTTGGATTTATACTATGCAATGATAATGATAATGATGATTATCTTTCCAGATGGACATGGCCTCTCCACTCCGCCGGTCCCAGCACCTACAGCCAATCAGCAAGAAGCTGTTCCACTCCCCGCGCCCCGCCACCAGCCCCGTACTTCCCCCCGCGCGCACCCTCCCCGACAGAAACAAGCGACGCAAGCGCAAGCAAAACCTTATACCGGACGAGAAGGAAAGCATCAAGCGAGCGTATGTGGAGGAGTTAGAGAGAGACGGGTATAGCCCGGAGCCGGGTGCGGGAATGAGAAAGAGGGTTTTGATCAGTCTGTTTCACAATAAAGAGTACTCTTTGGATGTGTCTATGTGATGGATAAAAATTGGGTTTCGTGATTTTTAATTTAAGTAGATGTAATTATTATAAGAAGAAAACGTATTGTATCGTATACTTATAAGTAATCATTGTTAAGGTATATTTTTAATCTTTGTGTGTTGATTTAAGTGCCTACTAAATGTCTTCCTTAAATTTAATGTATTTTTTTATATCTTCCTCTATAAAAACTATGAAATACGTAGTTTTGTCTTGTTCTTGGTGCTACATATAACAAAAATACGAATGTAAATAAGCTGAAAAAAATTTTTACAAAAAGATTCCTCTGATTTCGATTTTATTTTAAGAAAGTGCCATTTAAGTATTTTTATTTGATTTTCTGTACGTTTTTAAGATGTATTAATGCAATAAAACATATTTTAAAAATAATCAATACAGTTTATTTGAAGAAACTAGTTTAAATGAATTAAGATTTCTTGTAAATCATATCTTAATTATATGATTAACCTTACACCTTATTAAAAAAAACACTTCTGGAATTAGCATTAAAGTTCAAAACTTATTGTCAGACATATAATACATCAGTTAAAATTTAAGACGTATTGTGTTGCTTTTTTACAAAAACTTTTTATAACATTTAAAATACGTATGCTAAGTTACGCAGATATAAAGATAAAACTGGTTTATGGCAGAACAGTGTGAAATTTATTGATTTCCATTGTTTTATAATCCTGAATAATAGAAGGCAGTTAGGTAAGGATTTTATTAACCTTTATACTTCCTTCAAGAATACTTGATGAAATACCTCCCACTTTATCTAATTCACTGGACTTTTTGTCATCTTCACTGAACCAAATATAGAATTTAAATCATATTAGGAGCCCTATAGCTAAGACTAACTTAATTAGAATATTAGGTTATTCCCTTAACAAGATACTCTTCTTATATTTATTTTTTGCTAACCCGAAAAAATCCTTTCCCGCGACATTAAAATTTGGAATTAATCCTAAAAGCCGTCTTTACTCTTTCTAATAAATTCTCTGCCGCCCGCCCCCCGCGCCTCACCCCCGCGGGCGCCCAGCACGATTGGTAGAGATTTCCCGAGAGGCGAAGATTTTAATTTTTCAATTTAACAGCTTAACCGTCGCTGTCTTGAAGCCGCGGTCTGACTGAAGGTACAAGCAGCGGGGCTAAGAAGGATTTTTCAATATAAGTTTAAAGTATAGACGGATTTGTTAAAGAAAGTATAATACTGATATTTTTAGATGTGACCTTTAGTTTTGCATTTAGAATGCTATTTTATTAATTTTGAAGTTAAAGACACTGGAAACAGGACGCGGGTCTCCGAGCCTCCTTTTTTCGCGTCCTTTTTCAAGTGTCTATAACTTAAAAATGATATTTTCAGTTTAGGTATATTTAGGTATAGAAGTAAACAGTGTTACAGAAATAATAGTTAAACAAACACTCAACAGCTTTTCATTGTAACAGATTCATATTAAATGGTACAACTGTAGTTGTTACAGATTTAGTATGAGAAGAAGCAATACTAATTTTGACTTATAACTAAACGCTATTTCTGTATGAAAACCACATAAAAACACAAAATGACCTACCACCAATTCTTTCAAGTTATAGTCATGAACCATCAAGTGCTTTATATATAGCTATAATCTCCGAGGTAAGAGGTTGAAAATCATCTCAAACTTTTAAGGAATTACTCCCAACTTAGCGATACAATTTCCTGCACAACTTAAAACATTTTAAAACCATTTGAAACTTTCCTTTCAACAGCTCATGATCCGTGACATTTAAAAAGCGTTAATATTAGAAAGATACTTTTCTCCGAGAAGTAGGAACGTGACTCAAGTGTGATTTAGTTAATAAATAGAAAGGAAGTATCGTCTTATTGTGATAGCTCGCTGGGGTAGCAGTCTGTAACTGTCGAGTTGCAACTGCTACCAAATGTCAAAATCACAGTATTTGTACAGTTTTGACGTTTCTAGATAGCAGTTTATATAACTCGAAAGTGAAGGAATGCCTCCATAGAGGAGGGTGTTGCGGATATACGAGTAAACATGTGATGACGTGGGTGTGGTTAGAAATAAATGGATGTAGTGTGGAAATGCCGAGTAAAGAAGTTGGGTGGTTATTGGATT
Source organism: Emmelina monodactyla (assembly GCA_916618145.1). Taxonomy (NCBI): domain Eukaryota; kingdom Metazoa; phylum Arthropoda; class Insecta; order Lepidoptera; family Pterophoridae; genus Emmelina; species Emmelina monodactyla. The sequence continues at coordinate 7,299,042 of OU745324.1, forward strand.
GTAGATGTGGCTGAGATTATTTTGGAGTTGTGAAAAAATCGAGATAGTTTCGATACGGTAAAACAGCTCATCTTACGTGGAAGAAATAAATGACTTTTGAGTGAAAATGGTCTAAAGAATCCAACAAATAATAATAATAAAAAATCACACGAAAAACAACTAAACGAATTTCATGACATTATAAAGTTTAATAGCTATCACGTTAGGACAACACTGAAACTAGTATTTATATAGCCTAAAAAATTCATTAGATTTAGTAAAGATTTGCCGCCGGCATCAAAACAGCGACTTAAACCTAGTCTACATTTAAAGGCTACCTACCTACTTAGTCACTTGACACATCTGCAATATACCAAGTAAATCGTCTAGTCTATACTAATATTATAAAGAGGAAAGATTAGATTTTTTGTTTGTTTGTTTGAAATGAATAAGCTCCGAAACTACTGAACCGATTTAAAAAATTCTTTCACCATTCGAAAGCTACATTATCCACGAGTAACATAGGCTATATATTATTTTGAAAAAAATAGGGTTCCGTAAGATATTGCCACGGGAAAAACTATAAGTTGCGGGTGAAATCGCAAGGCGGTAAGCTTGTTTCTAATATAATATGAATATCACATCACTATTATCGTAATTATCTTACCTTTGACGGCGCTGAGTTTGTTCCCCACCATCTGCTTCGCCACAAACGCCGCCATCTTGTCTGTCTACTCGCTACCTCCTGCAACAAGCATATTTATTACGTTAATATGATTAATTAATTGACTTCATTCATTCATTTAACACTCAGACACGGGCCAATATCGAAAAACCATTTTTACTTAGCAGTTCGGTACTTATACCGCTGCACCACAGAGGTCGTCATGACAGATACATATTATGTCAACGTTGCACTTCGAACATAATCAATTGATTTATGTATGAAATGCTGGTGAAAACGTACTAAGTTCTTGTCGGTCGAATTAGATTTATCTGACAATTGAAACGCAGCGCTTATTACCTTCATTACAATTGTAGGTTTTTACCAGGTGTAAGTTAACAGTCATTTTAAATACCAATAGTTAGATGGTTGACGAACGGTAAGAAACTACTAACACCATTATTACAAATGTTCATGTTTTCACAAAGATTGACTTGGAATTACTGACTTGTATAAATTTGTAAAGAATATTTAGAATTTCAAGAAAAATTTACTATAGTTTCACAAAAGTGTGTTCTGTTGCTTGTCGTAGAAAATTGCAAAAAATACTTGTATTAAATGTAAAATGAGGTAAATGTTTTATTATCAGTAAACCAGCATTATATCGTTGATGTCTTTTGTATGGAAATCAATAAGACTACGGCGTAGTGGCTACGATATCGTATATTAAAAACCAGCTTTTGCCCGCGGCTTCGCACACGTTAAATTTGGAGTAAAACCCCTTTTTCTATACCATTTTATCATACATATAAACTTTCCTCTTGAATCACTCTATCTGTTAAAAAAACCGCATCAAAATCCGTTGTGTAATTTTAAAGATCTAAGCATACAGACCTACAGACGGCGGAAAGCGACTTTGTTTTATAGTTATGTAGTGATAGTGATATTGTGTACGTTTTTGTACTTTGCATTTTATTGCTGTGACATACCTACTTACATCATAACATCATTTTCCATGCGTTTTCCGTTATAACTCAAAACAGCATTATTTATATCATTACAATAATATATGTATAACAAACCTTACAAATGTATTTCAATAAAATGCCATTTCCATACGAACTTAATATTTAACAGCTTTAAATCAATTAAATTTATGTTTGAAGTTAGCATTGTTATTGTAGAATAGTAAAGTTGATAGCGTATCCATCTTGTTGATTGACTTAGTTAATAGACTATTTAAAGGATGACAATAATATATTTTGTAGCTAATAAAAAACAACTGTAGCGGTCACAAAAACCTTGAAATAAGAATAGCCATAACTTTGAAGTACCCACCGCGTTCGTAATTTAAATTTGTTTACTTAACAAGGCTCAGCTGGTTCTAAACAGAAAGTTTTTACAGCAAAAATAAATTTACTTTTCGAGGAGAAAAATAAATGGTTTGAGACCTAAAAGTATATTATTCTGAGATTTAGATATGATCGTATGATATGGTCAAAGCTTACTTAATATATGTTATAACCTAATATTAACTTGTTTCAAAAAATATTTAAAGTATTAATAGAATAATCATTTTTTAGAACTTTTCCAATTCTCATCGTCTAACGCCATCTATCTGCGCCGCCTTGAACTACTGAGAAAGCAAACAGACTTAAAGTTTTCTTCAGTTTCCGTCGCGGCGCTGCTGTCGCGAGATGCTGTTGCCATGGTAACGAAGATTAAGGTTCGTTTACACAGACTGACTTTAGATTGAGATGTAAGTTTAAAATAATTAATTCTTATAATGATAATTATAACAACCAACCATTTGTAGATCGAATATCATACAAAAAATATTACTTGATAGACTATTATTATTAGCACGTCTACAGTGTGTTGCTTAACGCGAGTATAGTTAATTGAGCGAGTACCATTTTGCACTGATTACCTTTTGTTTGAAAAATACATGCCTTCTGCCATTCTCGTGTTCTTTCAAGTCTTGAATCTTCCATTACTCAGACGATTGTCCCGCGACCGCGTATTTGATATTCGTCGTTCATTCTTTTAGTTCATTAACCGCTCATTCAAGAAGTATCCGCAAATTTCGTCGAAGATTACTTTTACTTGATAAAAATTTCATTATTAATCAACGATTTTGTCTCAGAGTAAAATGAGAAACGTCGTTTTTGATTTGTTAATTATTGTCAAGTAGCGTTTTTTTGGCTTTATTTTTATGTTTTTTTTGGCGTTGAGTACCTAAGTAGTTATCTTACTTTATAAACATGATTTTTTTGTTTCTTACCGAAAAACGAGGTGAACACATTTACGTAGTTATTAAATACGCTTCAAAGCTACAATAAGTTAAGATTGACTTTTGGAAAAGAACATTCTAATGTCCTTTTATATTTTTTCAGTTAATATTAAATAACGTTACTTCACAACGCTTAGACTCGAAGCTCGTTGATTCAAACAATAAATATAACTTGTCCATGAGATATATTTTATCAATTGTTCAAACAGCAATAGTTTTAAAGAATTGACTGCCCTGTCTCAAACTCGAACAATATTTTCCACGGTGCTAAGTCCAAGTTGTAAACTAAAGTTATAAGTATGGCGTTAACTTTCAACTTATCTGTTAACTTTCATAGTTCTGTGAAGTGAACGTTTTCAGGTTAAAGTGGAATTTTCACTTAAAAGCAACTATTGATCACCTTTAACGGAAAATAAAGTTGGTATGATGGAAAGCATAATTTTAAATGACAATTGAATGAATTTTGGTTTGAAATAAGTACTGAAAATTTACCTGCGATTTACAGAGTGGAGAGAATGGGATAAAATGGGCTGTGATGTTATTAAATGAAGCCTAAAAATAGTTTTTATCATTTCATTGTTAAATTTTTACTGTGGCACCTTTAATAATCATAATAAATTAATGTATTCCTTAAAACACGTCATAGGTTTTAAAAGGCGGTTCCCAGAAACTCTGATACCAGATAATATGTGCTGCTTAGTTCTTATTCATCACACGAAAGAAGAAGAAGACTAGCACATAAACTAATTGGTAAACTGCCCGTTGGTTGTTTACATGTAATATTGATGACCCGCAGCGGCGATCATTAGTGGCGCCATCTAGCGGGGCACATCAGAAACTCGTTAACAGCCATTTTGCAATGTTCGCCCGCTGTCAGATCATGGAAATGGCTTTTTGAAAGTCTGTGTGTATCTGACCTAAGTTGTAAATAACATCACTGTTTAGTCTTTTTGTGTTTAAGTACTTTTTTGGTAATTTTACCTTCTTAATTGCGATAGTTAATAATTCTAAACATCTATTTTATTTAGGTTTTTTTTTTAAATCTAAAAATGTGTATAACTAATTGTTAGGTGAAATTATTTGTTTTGAACGTTGTAACGCTAGCATTAATCAAATAACGAAATCTGTTTATTACGGTATCATATCATTAGACAAAAAACGTATTACAAACCAATACAAATCACGTTAGATGAATTTTTACTTGATAAACTATTTTTTATATTTTTTTATCATCTAAATGACAAACTTACATTACAACAAAACATAATTTTGCAAAATAATCTTCTAATAACTTTTAATAACGATTGCTAAAATAACTTTTGCCAAAATTTATTGTTTAATATTTGCTTTAGTTATTAAATAATGCATTTTACCAAAATTTACTTAAGAAATATTTAAAAAAAACTTTGAAATTTACTTAAGTGTCCTAGGTAAACGAGCGATTATTTAATCTATACTAATATAATAAAGCTGAAGAGTTTGTTTGTTTGTTTATTTGAACGCTCTAATCTCAGGAACTACTGGTTCGAATTTAAAAATTATTTTTGTGTTGAATAGACCATTTATCAAGGCAGGCTTTAGGCTATATAACATCACGCTGCAACTATAAAGAGCCAAGAAATAATGGAAAATGTGAAAAAAACTGGGAAAATTATTTATCCTTGAAGGCATCCTTTGCGTGCGCTGCGAAAATGGTTCTAGATACCAAAAATATATATGTATACAAGAACTAAGGGAACTTTATACCGCGGGAAAACTTCGCATTCCCACGGGAAACCGACTTCTACGCGAACGGAGTCGCGAGCAGCCTCTAGTTTTACATATATCGCAAGCAAATTTTATATTTTGGCATGTTATAAACTGCCTATTAATATGTGATTTCCGGCAATTGCCTGATTCATTTAGTAACAGTTTATCTCCCGTCGTTTTATAAAATAAAACTTTTTAGAAACGTAATACTTGTCAAATTAATATTTTTAAAACGTCCTTTACTAAGGGCTGATTTTTCAATAGTCAGATAAATGCTAACTGACTGATAAGGTATGTTTTCATTGTCACTGCATACATATGTCAAGTATTTATGTTAGACGTGCAACAAAAACATAATGGTTTTCTGTCAGATAACATTTATCTGACTATTGAAAAACCGGCCCTAACACACTAAACATTTGAACAGTTTGCAAGGTAAAACATTTGCAAATTGAGTATTTTGTCAAATGATTACTTCTTAGATTTAAGCGATAATTATTATTTGAAATTAAACTCATTTTAACTAACTGACCATCAGTCTACCCGTGACCACGGCATTTGCAAAAATGCCAAAACGTCGGATAAATGAACCCGTTAAAATGAATTTAATTTCAAATGATTACTTTTAAAATAATATGTTTGCTTAATGAGATGTTTGTCAAATGATTAATTGTTCTATCGTTATTTTTCAAATGATCATTTTGCCTTTCGTTGTTTGGTCAAACATTAGTGAACCGTTTATTACCTATACGTGTTGAAACAATTAGCTGACTCATATACTTCATTCTTATTAGTTAGTTTAATATATTAATCTGTACCTAAATTTGTAAGTTCTTGGTAGTAACTCTAATCGTTTGAATTTATTTGTAAAGAAACATAAATAAAATGCTCTTAGCAAATATTTTAGAGAATCAAACACGCATTTACACTATTCGTTGTTTACTAGTTCTATTTCCTTTGTTTTAGCAAACGTAACTCATTTTACTCGCGTCCCACATCTCCCGACGCAGCGTTTTGTAAACTGCTGAAATAACTGTAACATTACATTATCTACGTGCAGGAACACAGGGAAACCTGCTGCTGTGGGATTTCATACTTTTTGCATGTTTGTGTGTTTGGGTACAGATTAAATAACGTTGAAAACGCGATGCGAATGAATATGTTTAAAGATATTTGAAATAATTTGGGTTGTTTGAATAAAAATTGTCAAAAATACCTAGAGGCAGGGACCTTGGCACCAGATGTTTAAGTTTACAAAATTTTTAAAATTCAAATTACATTCCTTTACGCACGAAAAGCTTGTTTTTGTGCTGTTTAAAATAAAGTCCTACCAGCTTCTTCAAGTCTATTTTGTAATGAAGTTAAACTCTTACCTTACTTAAAGTGCAGATCATATTGCCTCTTTTTGCTATTTCAAAGACTCATACTATTTCACTTAGTTTACCACTTATATGATAAATCACGCATAATTTTTAAACAGCCCCCAATTAAAATGGCATAAGAACTTTGAGTGAGCGAGTTAAAATAATGATGATGGCATTTCTTTCAAACTTACAATCAATCAGTTTTTTATATTTACATTCTTTCCCTACTTTCCTAACCCAACCAACTCCAAACTCCAACCTCTACCCGGGTGCTATAATTAAATCGCCGATTGCCCTCCAAAGGGACAAAGCATTGATTTACATTTAAATACGTTCCCTGAAGCAAACAAAAAGTTGATCGGTTCGACGCCGCTTCGACGAGTGGTCAATTGAGTTTTGGTAAATTACAATGGCGGATATTTAACACGGTTATAGTTTGGTAATGGACACCAGTAAAAAGTGTTCGAGGTTTAGTAATGAAAATAATAATAATAAATACTTAATATAATAAATCTCCAGACTGATACACTAATTATGTGGCCCTATAGTAAGTTGCAGTAAGCACTTGTGTTATAGGTACCACATAATGGACTAGGGGAGAACCTAGTAACCCCAAGACACGAGCCAATATCGAAAAACCATTTTTACGAAATTGGCCCGACCCGGGGATCAAACCCGGAACCATCCGCTTAGCAGACCGGTATATATACCGCTGCATCAAAGAGGTCGTCGGGTTTAGTTTTGTTTCGCACGAAAACACCGTGGTAATTATATGATGCTTTGCACTATACAAAATAACACCTTTCAAGAAACGCACTTGATTCGAGACAGATTTGAGATGGCTTTATTATTTTATTTATTACTTCGTAAATCATATCGTCAGTCAGTAATAGTTTCTAAGCAACAGTAACTTACGTTCGTAAAGTTTTTTTTGCATGAAACTTTCTAAATATATCCCCACTAACTAGATACGTGTGCAATTTATTGAATTATTGATTAACAGGTAGCAGGTATTCTGTTTCTAGCCGAAAATAAATTCCAAACAAAAAATCTATAGAATTCTGCTCAACTTGAAATGTTTTCGTGTTTAGACCCTTTTAGGATTAGAATAAACAAGGTTCAGGGGTTTCTATCTCACTCCGGTTTAGCCAATTTTGCCAATGTCTTTACCAGAACACAGAAGTAGAGCTAAAACTAGGATTTTCTTTAGTTTAGGTACTTAGTATTTTGCCATAAATATAAGGTGGTTTTTTGTATGTTTTAGAATAAATGTTAGTATGTAACAAGTTTTCATTTCACTATCATCTTTGCATCTTTGATTGCAGTATGTTAAAAAGATATTTAATTATTATACAATACGACGAAACAGCTTTCTATCATTTTTAACATAGGCAATATTAGAAATTGGGATTAAGTACATTTCGACATATTCACTTGGTAATTCTCAAGTATATTACATCTGAAATTCTACATCACACTTTAACATTGCCTCTAAGTTTTTAATCTGGTCGGTCATATTTTAACAATATAAGTAAAATCATTAGATTATAAGTTAACTAGTGGCTGCCCGCGACTCTGTTTGCGTGGAAGTCGGTTTCCCGTGGGAATGAGATGTTTTCCCGCGGTAAAAAGTATCATATGTGTTATTCTGATGTATAACATATATATATTACTGCAAAGTTTTATCCAAATCCAACCAGCAGTTTTTACGTGAAAGAGTAACAAACATCCATCCATCCATCCATACATCCTCAGAAACTTTCACATTTATAATATTAGTAGGATTTATAATATTAGTAGGATAGGATAAAACTTAAAATTGGCAGTTTTCATAATAAAATAAAATAACTTATCTTCCAAAACGCACAGTTCCTACAGAACCACAGTTCTCCCCACCCATTAATCTTCTAAGTCAATACCCCAATTCCACGTGATATTTAAATTCCTTCCCACTGCTGACCAGGCATAATAAACTGCCCCGACTGCCGACGAAGTAAACTCCGTACCAATTACTAGACAGCGGGAAATGCTGACCAATTACCGGCGGACTGTTGGAGGGTATTTGTTTTTGGGGCTTAAAATTAGACTTCATTTATGAAATACTAGGACAACGATCCTACTAATATTATAAACGTGAAGGTTTGTGAGTATGGATGTATGGATGGATGTTTGATAATCTTTCACGTAAAAAATACTGGACGGATTTTGATAAAACTTTACAGTTATATAGGTTATATATACATCAGAATAACATTTAGGGTACTTTTTACCGCGGGAAAACATCTCATTCCACCGGGAAACCAACTTCCACACGAACGGAGTCGCTGGCGGCTAAAAGTACCTAATACTATAAGCCATAACCTTATTGTAAGAATGTGAATAGTAATAAGAATGTGTGTGACGGCAATACTACGAAGTTCTATAAACCTAGTTTTATGTTAAGTATTTATTAATACTCGTGACACATTTAATTTTGCCATTATTATTGCAGAAAAATATAGCAATAAAATGCAACTACAATTTAAATTAACGCGCCGCTAATACGCTATTACGGGCCCCAGATTTGTCCTTCTTTGAGCAAAGATAATATTTATTCATCCTAACGTTATTGTAATCAGCAAATTATCAATATATTTTACACTAAATACATAAGGCACAACATCAAGCCTTAATCCGGCTTCAAGGCTAACTTTCAGTTATTTACACTCGAGGAAACATTTTTAATCAGAACTGCTCACAAACTATTTCGGAGGAAGTTTTCCCGTTTCAGAAATAAGTTTTAGGCTATATTGCATATTATTATTTTGTTTTGTAGTGTAGATGTAAAAAATATATTAATGATGTTTGCGTTACGACAGATAGTATCAAGCACATATTATAATATCAAAAAGTATGCTATGCTTATATACCTCGAAATAGGTTAACTAATATGCATATAATTAAGTGTATAGATAAACTTTGAGAACTTCACTACAAAATATAAAACAAAGTCGCTTTCCGTCGTCTGTGTGTCTGTATGCTTAGATCTTAAAATTACGCAACAGATTTTGACAGGGTTTTTATAATAGATAGAGTGATTCAAGAGGAAGGTTTATATGCATAATAATATAGTATAGGCCGCGAGTAAAAGCTAATTAACAATAAAAAATACTCAAAATACCGTGTATAAGTTATCACAACTTAAAAATAACTTCTAAGCAGTTCTATCTGAACTTGCCAACTCGTTAGCCAATCAGCGGCCGCGACGCTACGTGACGTCATCAACGCACGTGACGTAACAAAATGGCGGATGTATACTTGTCCATGATTGCTTCAGGTTCCGAGAGGCAGGGAGGTAATAACTTGCGATTTTGCCCTATTTGTCTATGATAGATATACCAAACTAGAATATAAGTAGCCCGAAGCGTCGCATGCGGTAACCGATATTCGACTTTAAATACTTACACAAAATTCCAAAACTTCACCCCTCTTTTTCACCCCCTCAGGAAAAATCCTTTCTTAGTGCACATTTAAATCATGGAGAGAACGTCTGGACCAAATTTTCAGTTTCTAGGTTCAGCGGTCTGGGCTGTACGTTGGTATACATATAAGTCAGGTTTGCTTTATAAATACATACGAGAAGATTAAACTTTAGGATTGTTACAATAAGAGATAGATTTTATAATTAAGATATATAATTAGAAAGAGAACCTATTTTTTCAAAAAATACTCAATTATTATATTACAAAATGAATTAACAAGATTTTTTTATAATCTTATCTAATCTATTTACTTTTACCATTTCGTTCTACTAACCCAGACACAACCTTGACCATCCATCTTATAAAAAACGTCGATCATCCATCTCTTTCCCTCTTACATTATCTATACAAAAACCGAAAAAGATAGCAATATATCATTGGGAAAATCAAAGATTGATTACGTTACACCTGTTCCAAAGAGAAATGTACTTTAGTAAGTATATCGGAGAAATCTCAAGGGAAAACATATCTTATCAGAGTGAAATAGAGTTGCTTTAACAATGCAATATTGAAGGAATAATCTGAAAGAAAAACGGTTTTGGATAGTAAAATATATCTTTGATCGGATTCTGGTTAGTTTTCCTGTTATCAATATTATTGGAGGAAAGAAAGTATGTGAATATTTTGGACCTCTTATGCTTTTTTATATCTTTATAACCCTATTTTTTTTATTTAACACTAAAAATCCTATTTTCACAAACAAAGAGCTATTTTACTTTTTAAATACGTTTCGAATGTACGTTTGTTACGTATGGGGTTGAAAGCCGTTAAAATTGTTCTTCTTGTTACTTCTAGTTGAAGCTAATTATCCGTCGAGTCAGCAAACAGTCTCGGTGTAGGAGGCTTTTAACGATAGCGACCTCTGCTATTTAACATTAAGCTTAAAGAATGACTTATTTACAATGCATCCTATAGAAGGTAGGGAATCTTCTAGGTAGAGAATAATTAAGATAAGTATCGAAATGACTCGCTTTATTGGACTCTAGTGTATGAGAAACTGGTTTGTCTCCCAGTTTATTATCCTACTAATCCTACTAATATTATAAACGTAAAAGTTTGTGAGTATGTATGGATGTATAGATGTATGGAAGTATGGATGGATGTTTGTTACTCTTTCACGTAAAAACACAGGACGGATTTTGATGAAACTTTACAGTTATATAGGTTGTAAATCAGAATAACATATAGGGTACTATTTACTGAGGGAAAAATTCTCATTCCCACGGGAAACCGACTAGTGTATACATATAGTGCTTAAAAACTGATGACGTTTACTATAGTTCTTTACAATTAGTGTATTCTTTTGATTTATAACTTTCTAACGTACACAACAACCGAAATATGTAACAAAATAAAATAAAATTCGAATAAGGTAAAAAAGTGAGGTGATATCATTAATTCTGTTTCCAAATCTGGGTTATCCTTAGGAACATTATATTCTTTATTTCGCTGGAAAAGGTTTTTATCGAAGGAATTATGTAGGACCGTCATATTTTACTTGTAACAATGGCTGGCTTTATTTTATTTGGAGATTTCATTGTAACGTTTTATTCAAGAGATAAGTATGTCATTACATAACCTAATTTAATACCGACTTGATTATCACAATAAATATTCATCCCTGTATATTTGTAACTATCAATTTTTCCGAAAGTTTTAAAGGATTTCAATACAACAAAAATATATTTTACAATTATTTGATGGTTAAGATTTATTGACTGTTACTTTAGCGGTAAAAGGGGAGACCTCCCAGTGCTACATCGAACACACAGCTACTTCAAAATAATATCCTTGATACTGCGACTTGCTCTCCATCACAAGAGTGACGTACACATAAATGTTGTAATAGCTAATGAGTTATATTGTGTTCAATTGTTTCAGTTAATATGACATCTTTAGACTATCTAGAGCAGCTATACTAAACGTGTGCTCCACGGCATCAAAAGCCTAAAAGACTGATCGAAAATGCAAAAGAATTAATTATCTGGCATTGGTCATACTTCATAAATAATATGAAAAAGGTATGTATTATGATTTGATGATGTCTAAACAAAACATTTAAAACTAGATGTGGTTTTATTTTGCTTACATACTTACTACGCTGGCTCAGCGACCCGAAAGATTGGTTTCAGAAGTCTCATTTGATACCACACAAATTATCTTCATTTCATAAAACATTACCAATAAAGACGATATTTCTCCAATATATATTCCTAAGAGCAGAATAAGATATAGAATCCTAATTTGGGGCTCCTTTTTAAAAAATGATACGCGAAGAAATTTAATATAGCGTGTTCTTTGACGTCGGCACAATAGATAAGGATTAATTTCATCTTTTGAAGGAATACTTTCGTGTTTTTTGAAAATAATGTATCTTTTGAGATGACTGTGAAGATATGATACTGGATGATTCCATTGTTGGAGGAATATTTCTTGTTAGTTATATGAAGCGCTGACTTGTGTGCGTAGTACTTTTCGCGGTGTATCGCGCATTGCAGGAACATCTTGTAGTGCCAATAAGTGGAAAAAACTTTTGGGAATTGATAACGATCGGAAACGAAAGTTGTTTTAAGTGCGTCTGTGAGTATGCTTGGTGGCTACTTGATGCATAAACTAAGATGTATATTACTTTGTGTAAAAGGTCGCTCCATCCTGTGTTATGAACGATTATAGATTTAATAGATTTTCGTTATTATCAATGTATGAATTTATTAACACAGAATTAGGTAACAAACTCGCGTTCGGCAAAAATATGTTTTTTCATTTTTCTAATAGTATTTTATGTTTCTAATAATCTATACTAATATTATAAAGATGAAAACTTTGTTTGGTTGTGTCGAATAGGCGCAGAAACTACTGGACCGATTTTAAAAATTCTTTCACAAAAGTAATAAAACCTCTCAACTGTATTAAATCAATTATCTGTATTATTTGGATATAAACTCATAAGCTGGGTTTATACCTGTATATTGTATTTTGGATGACGTAATATAAAACCTCTTTAGAGAAGGTGTTACAGCCAGTACCTGAAACAGATGAAAAAAACAATTACTTGATGTCAAACTCAGACCGATATTGGCATGAATTAATCACGGTTTATTTTATTCCTTCCTTCTAGGGAAGTGGGAAAATTAAGCCATAATCCACTTCACTAACTCGGTGGTAGATAGTGCAATAAAAGATTAATAAGCAACCCTATAAATTATTGCAATTTTTTCTTTAGAGCGAGTTAAATATGGAAGTTTGTAAAATAAAAATACGGCCCTGCTGATAAATCCGATAATTTACTTATCAAGTGCAAATATGATCAAGTCAACTTCGCCTGGCAGCGTCAAATTGGAATGCAATTATTGAACCCCGAATATAACATCCAAATACATATAAAAAATTCTAGTATAGTGAGTATAAAGCCATTTTTAATTACGTTTAAAACACGTCAAGTCGTACGAAGTTACTTATGTGTTTTTACACCTAGTAAAAACCTATGCGTTTCGTTTTAATAAATAATTAATTGTATTTAAAATATTTGATTTTATCCAAAGCCAGATAATTTAAGTCCTAAACCAGATTAATCAAGTATTAAAATTAAGTTTAATTTCATATTGAGACCAAAAGGCAAATGCTAGAGCCAGGCTGCAGCGGCATGATTCTTAAATCGATAATCAGTAGTAGTAAAACAAAGTAAAGTTTTTCACAAAATATAAATAAATCTTTCACTAGAATCTATAGGATGTTGTGTATTGAATTTGCCCCGAGGCGTCTCTGTATCATTTGTTGATAAATCGCTTATTTATTTAGGAGAACAGATAAATAAACTAGCGAATGTTGTTTACATACAACTTTAGAAGCCAGAGACTAGAGATGACGGGTAAGTGGGGGAAATGTGTGAAAAAAAGTAACTGTTAAATAAAAATGTCTTATTAAATGCCTATATAAAGTCGTGTTTTCATACTAGTTTTTATGTAACAATAAGAAAGCTCTTCAGTTCTTTTTCTTTTGGAAGTAAAAAAATACTTATAACTATAATTATTCTCCTTATATTTGTATCTATACTAATATTATAAAGCTGAAGAGTTTGTTTGTTTGTTTGTTTGTTTGAACGCGCTAATCAGGAACTACTGGTTCGAATTTAAAAATGATTTTTGTGTTGGATAGACCATTTATCGAGGCAGGCTTTAGGCTATATAACATCACGCTGCAACTATAAGAAGCGAATAAATAATGGAAAATATGAAAAAAACGGGGAAAATTATTCATCTTTGAGGGCTTCCGTTGCGTGCGCTGCGAAAACGGTTTTAGATACCAAAAACATATGTATGAAAGAATAAAGTGAACTTTTTACCGCGGGAAAACTTCGCATTCCCACCGACTTCTACGCGAACGGAGTCGCGAGCGGCCACTAGTATACTTATAAAACTGGTTTACTTACGTTACCTTTTATATTTCACCAAATAAATATTCTCAAAAGCACTTTTTAAAAAGCCTCGAACTTTAACGCAGAGCTTAAAGAAGCTCATAAATTCTGTAAAAGTACCAGGGCGTCATAACCTGTCGGTAGTTTTCCACAACATTCGAGTTCGGCATCTGCATAGCTATTGGTTTCCCGCAAATACGACCAAGTTATTAAAATTTTCATTCGCTATCGAAGTAGTTTCGAAGTTCGGAGGCAATTCGTTTTTTTAACGCCTGATGACCAAGTTTTTGTTGGGGGATGGTAAGAATTATGTTTGGATTTTTAAGTAAAATACACGAAATATAAAGAACTTAAGTTTAGTAAGTCGGTTTTGAAATAAATGTCTTAAAATTACCACGATTAGAATTTATTTTAAACTTGTTTATTGTATTGTATTTAAATTTGCGACTTTGCCTGCGATATAAAAGATTTTCATAGGAATGAGACTTATTCCTGCATTAAACATAATCCTATTTAAAATTTTAGCTATTGAACTATGTCCATATGAAACGAACTATTACAAAATTGTTTAAATTTGTTCCAGTTGTTTACACGTGAAAGTGGAACATACAGAAAGACAGACAGACATACACATTTTCACGTTTATAATATTTATGAAAAAAGTAAGGATGATTGTTCTGTATATAGTGTCATATTAGTAACAGTATCATATTATGGTTCTACGAAAAACAAAATTAATAAATTCTAAAATACAATTGGTAAGTGAGTGGATTTTCTCAGTAACCGATTTTACTAGGAGACACCGAATTAGCCATTGAAAGAGAATTGTTTGAATAGTGTTCGTTTGATTGTGGCCTGCTAACATAGTACAAAGAGAATTTTAAATCTGCTTTAAAAATTACTGCCTTTTGTAAAACCCCTTGTAATTTATTTATACTAAAAGTAGTAAAACTATAGAGTTTTTTGTTAAAAATGCTCTTCTTTAATGTTGGTAAAGTTCAACGCCAATAAAAATTGTTAAAAATGTGTAAGGTAATTCAATACTACAAATATCATCAAAAAAAATAAGAAATGTGAAGTAAAACACTCCTTTATTTTACGTTCTAAATAAGATACACATGTTTTCAAATTTCGGGAATTTTCCAAAATGAACGTTACAAAGCTTTGGACGAAAAACTAGTGGTTTTTAAATAATTTATTTACAAGTGGTTCCTCACAGCGTCTCTTTGACTGAAGACGTTAGAAGGTTTTATTAAAACCGCAGTTTGCTGTTAAATTGGATAAAAACCGACTCGAGAGCTGGACTAGTTTTAATTTAAACTGATTCAGCAGCTTTTGAAAAACGGTCCGTATTAAAAAAGAAAAGGAAACCTTAAAAGATGTGGTTGTCCGTCTCCGTCCGCCTGTTAAAAACAGTTTTTTAGAAACTTTAGTAATTGACAACTTGATGTTGATGATAAGAACTTGTGCATCCACTTTTCCTAAACAATTACATACATAATTCTTTTTATCACGCTATTATTGTAACCTGAAACTAAAGATTTTGCAATATTCATATAAGGTAAGTCCTTATATGAATATAGCAAACGAATAACTTTACTAAATAAATAAGGAATCTCCAGACTAACACACCAATTGTGTGGCCCTAAAGTATGCGCAGCAAACGCTTGTGTTATAGGTGCCACTGGACTAGAGGAGAACCTAGTTACACCCACACGAGACAATTTCGAAAAAACATTTTAATAAAATTGGCCCGCCCTGGGGTTCGAGCCCGGAATCATCCGCTTAGCAGTCCGGTGTTTATACCGCTGCACCACAGAGGTCTTCAAAACTTTTCAACAGAAAGAATACAAGTTAGTTAAGTATCCTCAGTGCCCAAGGCCAAACCACACTTATCCATTTTTTTTGTAATCTACCTTTTGTGTTCTATTGAAAAACTGTCAAGTGAGAGTAACTGTAACAAGATTATATTAAACATTAACATCAAAAGTAATAGTGACTAGTTCTGAAATGGTATGTAATTTTTAAATTAAACTTAATTTTCTAAACGATCTTCACTCAACACACCATGAGTAGCTGACGTCACTCACATGTAATATTAACGGATACTCATTACGTATTCGCATTAACTTCAAAGGCTTACAATTTGGGAAACAACATATATAGTTGGCAACACTGAGCGCGTTGTAGGTTTCCAGGCGAGTGAATGTTTCCGACTCGGTAAATATGTTCGGTTATATTACACAATAAAGAAAAAAGAGGGTACCAAAGACATTGTAAACATCGCGCTCCGTAAACATTCGCTTTAAAAAATAGAAATAGCTAACTGTTACACTCGTGAACCCAAGAAATGGACAAAGTGTTTACCCAGTGGCCTACACAAACGTTTGTATTGTGATTGAAATCCCGAAACTGTGAAAAATCAAAAATCTATCACCTGCGCAGCGGACACCACACTCAACAAAGCAACAAAAGACTTATACCTACGCGACATCCTTCATTGGCGTAGCACCTACGGATACGACTTTTAACGTTAACGTAACAAATACAGAGTGTTTTGAAGATTTATTTCTCAACTTTATAAAGTGAACCAAATATACATCAGTGACGGTACACACAACAAATCTTAGGGAGATCACCAAGTACCCGCAACAACACAACTACAAAGTGAAGCACTATTTCGTGAGGCGCAGTAACACATCCGTAGCCGAGTCGGAATTACGGGATACCTCTATTGCCTGCACAATGTGGCGCGGGTTCTAATCCCATCGACGACCAAGTGTCTTTTTGAATTATCTACAATATTGAAAACATAAAATTATTAATAGAATATATGAAATAAGATAAGAAGAAGAAACGCAAAGACAAAATCCAATATTAAAACCATTTAAGCCATCAAGAGCTTGCGAATAAAACAACTAGAGGTCGCTGTATCAACATTATAACTAACCGAATAAAATAAAATATGGAAGAAATTACGAACATCTTAAAAAACATTCAAACTGAACTTGCACTTCAAAAAATAGATATGAAAGAGATGCAGAAAAATATAACAAGTGAAATAAATTCAAATATCAACAAAAAGTTTCAGGAAATTGATCAAAAACATTACGAATTGTGCCAAAAATTTGATGAACAAGAAAAACAGTTAAACAATATAGAACAAACTATTAGAAAGAAAAATATAGTATTTTTTGGAGTTTCAGACGATGAAAAAAATTACTTTCAACTAGCGGCTAAAATAACAACCATAATTACTGAACAAATGAATGTTCCATGTAGCCAAACGGATATTGAAGGTGTCAGGCGTATTGGAAAAAAAGGAGACAAACCTAGGCCTGTCATAGTAACCTTACTCACAGTGGGAAAAAAGGTGGAGATTCTTATAAACAAAAAAACGCTACAAAATACATCATATTATATAAAAGAAGATTTTCCACCAAAAGTACTTGCTCAAAGGAAAATGTTACAAACAGAACTGAAAAAACTAAAAGATAAAGGTAAGGAGGCATTTATAAAATACGACAAGATTGTAATTAAACAGGGGCTAAGCTTGAATAACTCAAATAAAACTCAAAAAAAGAGAAACTTTCAGTCTTCACCAGGTACAAGTTCAAACGAAGCAAGCAACCATGAAAATGTGCAACAAACAAAGAAAAGCAAAACAAATATATCAAGCTTTTTTACTGCAAGAAACAACAAAAGCCCACTAGCAAAAGAAGTATCGGCACCCCAAACGGAGTTACAATTTTAGCAACGAACATCGGCCCCTCCAACTCTCCCAACACGGCCGGTCACCGCGGGAGATTTAGACCGACACCCTTCAGAGAGAAAACATAAAATACACGTAACAACATACAATGTTAGAACTTTATCGACTTATGCCCGTTTACTTGAACTATCAAACGCTTTGAAGAACGTTAAGTATGATATTATAGGCCTCTCAGAAATAAGAAGATTAGGAAACTCTATCGAAGAGCACAATGAATTCATTCTCTACTACATAGGAGAAACTCCAGGATTACATGGTGTAGGATTCATAATCAGAAAACATCTTAAAAGTAATATTATATCTTTCCAAGGCTTTTCAGAGAGAGTAGCTCTATTAAGACTAACCTTTGACAATTTTGAACTCAGCTTAATACAAGTCTATGCTCCAACAGAAAGAGCAACCGATGAAGAAATTGAGGCTTTTTACAGTACTGTGAGTAATGCTATAAAAATTGCAGGAAAAAATCTAATAGTGATGGGTGATTTTAACGCAAAAATTGGTCAACCAGAAATAGGTGAAAATTTAATAATGAAAAACCATGGCTACGGTACTAGGAACAGCAGAGGAAGTAGGTTGATTCAATTTGCTTATGAAAATAACTTAGCAATAATGAATACATTTTTTAAAAAGAATAATAATAAGAGATGGACCTGGAGATCTCCGGATGGTGTCACCAAGAATGAAGTCGACTATATTCTAACAAATTTATATAGTAATGTTTGCAATATTCAAGTACTGAATCTAGCCTTTCCAACAGACCATAGAGCTGTCAGAGCTACACTTAATATACATATGAAAAAGAAAAGTCGAAATTCATTTGGGAAACACACAAGAAGTGCATTGAACAACGAAGACGAAATAGCCAAATATAGAGAGTCAATACATGGTCTTATAAAAACACTCGCACACGCCCAAGAAGCCGAGAGAGTCCAAGAATTTTATGAAAAAATTACTTATATCATTGACACAAGTCTTGCTAAAGCACGTTCGTTACGTTCAAATAACAACAAAAAAGAAAATACCATTTTAACATCAAACACAAATAAACTGATTGATAGAAAGAAAGAATTACAGAAAACTAAAATGAAAACGAGAGCAATGAAAAATGAACTAAAATCGCTATATAAACTTATAAGTAAATGCATAAGTAAAGACTATAAAGACCACCGGATTCGCACAATAGAAAAACATTTGAACGGCACAGGAAGTGTCAAAAAAGCTTACCGGGAATTAAGAACTCACAAGTCATGGATTGCAGATTTACAGACTAACACAAAAACTACCCACAAAAGAACAGATATAATGCACATAGCATCAACATTTTATAAGGAACTTTACGATTCTCGAGACAACACTTCGTACTTAAAAGAACCATCCAACGATCGAGAAGTAGAGTCAGTAACCGAGTCTGAAGTACTAAATGCAATTCAAAAACTTAAAGCAGAGAAAAGTCCCGGTCCAGACAGTATAACAAATGAAGCTATAAAAATGGCATGCCCTCATATAGTGGAACCTCTGACTGTATTATTTAACATGATTCTTAGTAACGAAGTAACCCCAAAACAATGGTCCGAATCACATATCATTCTGCTGCATAAAAAGGGAAACCCAAGCAATATAAATAACTACCGACCCATAAGCCTGTTGCACTCGCTCTACAAATTGTTCGCGTCAATCATACATAAAAGGATAAAAATAACCATAGAAAAAAATCAACCTATTGAACAAGCTGGTTTCAGAAGAGGTTACTCTACAGTGGACCACATACACTCGGTAGAGCTGTTAATAGAGAAATATCAAGAATTCCAAAAGCCACTGTACATTGTTTTCATTGATTATAAGAAGGCCTTTGATACGATTCTCCACTCAGCAATATGGGAAGCGCTACACTCTCTACACATAGAGAACAAATACATAAATGTGCTAAAGTCTCTTTATGAAAACTGCACAAGTAGAGTGAAGCTTGAGACTACTGGGCCACCCATAAACATCAAGAGAGGCGTAAGGCAGGGAGATCCCTTATCACCTACGATATTTATAGCAGTTTTGGAAATGATTATAAGAAAACTAAATTGGAATAAAGTCGGTCTTAATATATGTGGCAATTACATCAGCCACCTGAGATTCGCTGATGACCTTGTTTTGCTTTCTGAAAATCCCGGTCAGTTACAAACAATGATCAACTCATTGCATGAAGTAAGCAAAGATGTCGGTCTGGAAATAAATCACAGCAAAACAAATATTATGACCAACCATACTCAACCACCTATAAGTATCGACGAGGTTCCATTACTGTATGTGGACAGTTACACCTACCTAGGGAAACAAATATCCTTCGCAAAAAATAGTAATGAGCAAGAAGTTGAAAGAAGAGTAAATAATACATGGAAAAAATTTTGGAGTTTGAAAGAAATACTAAAAAGTCAAATGCCAATAGAAATAAAGAAAAAAGTAATGGACATATGCTTGCTCCCATCGCTTACCTATGGCTGTCAAACTTGGAAGTTTACCCGACGAGTCAAAGATAAAATCAGATCATGCCAGAGAGGTATGGAGAGGAGCATCATGAAAATTAGGAAAGTTCATAAAATTCGTCACACCTTTATTAGGCAAAAAACTCGAGTTACAGATGCTCTGACATACTCACAAAAATTAAAATGGCGATGGGCAGGACATGTGGCTAGGCTAAGTGACGACCGTTGGACTTCTAGATTAACATCGTGGACAGGTCCAATAGGTACTAGGAAAGTAGGAAGACCTATAACTCGCTGGGCAGAAGACATAACCAAAGTTGCTGGTACACACTGGATGCAAACAGCAAATGACAGAGACCGGTGGTCATCTCTGGAGGAGGCCTTTACCTTCAATCAATGAAGGGTTCTTGCTTTTTTAAGTATTTTAAGTAACAATATTATGGAGAAGTAATAATAATAAAACATAGATCGATTATGCATGACAATTATATTAAATTTAATTCTAAAAATAATGTATATTTAAAGTCAAAAATAATAATAATGATTCTGTAATATATTTTGTATTTGTAATTTGTTTTGCAAGAAATAAAAGGCTTTTTTATTTTTTATTTATTATTTATATTACACAATGCTCCGGTTTGGAGACAGGCTTGCTGTCGCACGGATTGAATTAGGCAAATGGAGGCTGAGGAGGGAAATTGGTCGGGGTTTCTTCGGCGATTAAATATGTAAAAAAACTTAGTTATAAGGGTGCTTATGTCGAAACCCAAGTAATAACATAAAAAAACCGGCCAAGTGCGAGTCGGACTCGCGCACCGAGGGTTCCGTACAAACCTGCAAAAACTACTTAAAATTTTAAGCTTTTCGGAATTTTTCTGTTACCTGTGCTGTAAGCTATTGCTTCTTACCAAATTTCGAGATTATATGTCAACGGGAAGTGGTCTTTAGGTTTTAATTCCCGTGCGTGTAGTTGCGAGTTTCAAAATATGCGGTATCAATGGTTGTACTTTTGCGTTTTGCGTTTTTGCGTTGACTTAGTTTTTTTTTTTTTTTCACGGGTTAAAGGCAATTAGATCTAAGTATTTGATATGATTTTCAACTTGATAGCTCTACGCGTTCATGAGGAAAAAAGTAATAAGTTTATATTTATTAAAAAATATATATTTTGTAATGTAACTAAAAATTTAAGGTTTTCGGAATTTTTCCTTTATGTGTGCTATAAAACGTTGCTTCATGCCAAATTTCAAGATTCTAGGTCGACTGGAAGTACCCTTTAGGTTTTGATTCCCTTGCGAGTACTTGCGAGTTTCAAAATATGCAGCTTAAATTGCTGTTTCTTTTGATTGCGTTGACATAGAAGTTTGATTTTGTTACAGCTTAAAGGTATTATA
The DNA here is from genome assembly GCA_916618145.1 of Emmelina monodactyla. NCBI lineage: Eukaryota > Metazoa > Arthropoda > Insecta > Lepidoptera > Pterophoridae > Emmelina > Emmelina monodactyla. The sequence continues at coordinate 7,320,663 of OU745324.1, forward strand.
GACCTGAGTATTTGGTATGAATTTCAATTTAATACCTCTACGCGTTTATGAGGAAATGGGTAGTAAGGTTAAAATTATTAAAAAAAAAATATTATGTGATGTAACTAAAAATTTATGGTTTTCGTAATTTTTCCTTTATCTATGCTATAAGACGTTGCTTCGTACCAAATTTCAAGATTCTGAGTTCACGGAAAGCACCCTGTAGGTTTTGATTCCCTTGCAAGTGTCGAAAATTTGCGGCATAAACGACTGTATCTTTTGATTGTGTTGGCTTAGAAGTTTGATTTTTTCACAGCTTCAAGGGACAGTAGACCTGAGTAATTGATATAAATTTCAGCTTCATACCTCCACGCGTTCCTGAGAAAAAGGGTCTTGACAGACGGACGGACGGACGGACAACAAAGTGATCCTATAAGGGTTCCGTTTTTTTTCCTTTTGAGGTACGGAACCCTAAAAAGAAGATAAATAACAAAATGAGACGGATATTATTTACCTATCAATATTTTTGGTAGGTGCTGAAAGTGGACACAAATGTATTTTTTCATTTTAGACCATTTGCAGCACCTACAATATAGCAGCATAGTGCTGGCGGCCTAATGGTTTGTTACACAAGACAAAGAATGAACCTTACTGAGTTATAGCAACCTATTGTATTGAGACCACCAAACTTCGAAATAAAAAGTACAACCCAATGATTAAAAAGAATGATCTGTTCCTCCCAATGCCCTATAATAACTCCAACTTTGTAGTCAACGCTAACTAATCTTTAATTAAACAACGCTCAAAAAAACTTCCACGTCCATGTTAGAGTTCGCTTCAAAAACCATGTTTATTTTTACCCGTTCTGTTTGTTCCAGCTTCACTCGGTACAGGGTCGAACCTAATTTCGGATTAGTGGCCGACACGAGTGAAACAATTTAAGCTGCTAGACCCGAGTGTTGCGGGATGTTGGTAAATTATAATTGATATGAATTTCAAACGATAGTAGATGGGATGGAACTGATTTAGTTAATTAAGTGTTTTGGTCAGGAATTGCATTGTTGATGTTTGCTCTAAAACTATATCTGTGATGATAATTTAAGTGGTTTAATTGTTCCCAAATTTTAATAATGAAGCAATAACAAAACCTAAGGCTTTAATATGACTGTCGTAGTAAGCTTCTTCCTTTGTTAACTTTTCATGAGTGTATATAACAATATTTGGAGTAATTTAATTAGGCAAATAGTTTTACTTCCCCTACATTTCCTTTACACTAATTAAATTCATATTTTCTTTACGTTTATTCCCCGCTTCACATTATAAAACTGTACTAACGACGTACCTTTGTCGCTGCCTGCTACATTCCTGCAATGGTAGCGAAAGCATTTCAACTATTACATTCAACGTATTTACATTGCGCTGTGGTATACAGGGTGTAAGCAGACAATCTCCGAAGCCTGTATTGTTGAGTCTAAAATTATAACCAAATACCAAATAAAAATCGAAAACAATAAATGAAAAGTAAATCTTGCCACACACACATCAGCTGTTGGCGAAAGAGCGATAATTGATGATGCAGATTAAATCAAAATATATTTGAATTGAAAAATCTCGAAATCTCTTTGTTTACTAATATTAATGTAAAAAGAAAAATGTTTTACCTACTCCAAGACTACCCACGTTTCGTTTTCGGAAACAGTGTTTTTACACCCTGTATAACTTGTACGTTATGTTATACATCGCGCATGTTATATCGAGTACGTTATGTAACGTGCATATAAGCTCGGGGCAAGAATGCGGAAAAAAATACTTTCCACGTCGAAACAGTGAAATGGAATTTATATTCCGACAGGGATTTTTAGATTTTGTAGTTTTTGGTTCCGACATTGTAAAATTGTTTTTGGAAAAAGAGGCTTTAAAATACTTTTGTTGCATTATATATTTTTACTAACAGTTTTTGTGTATAATCAGACCATCAATATATTTTTAAACAAAAATGTATAAATTAATAGCAGCATTCAAATTAAAGAGTACGAAATTTAAAGTTGTTAATAAAAATATTTTTCATTTAAATAAACAACAATCCAAATTTTACTATTCTGTGTAAATTTCAATAGTGAAGCTGGTATCAAAGGCACATCACATTCTGTTGGTAACACTAATATACAAACGTCATAATCCTATAGTGGTTCTAGACTCAAAACGTTTAGTCAATGGTTTTAGTCCGACATGTAAAACACTATATAAGAGGCAGTATGGAGATAACACTCTTTGTTATGGGGGATTTAAATTACCCATTTACGTGTGATTACTGCTCAAGTTTAAAGTTTTTAAACATATTTGACAAATATAACAAATATCTGTTTAAGTCTATCGACCTTCCAAATATACCAAATTTCATCCAGTACCGTTTTGTAGTTATTTCGTGAAAGAGTAACCAACACACATTGGTATGGTATAAACTTTCGCATTTATAACATGAGTAATAATAATAATAAATATTCCATCTATAGTTATCCTACTATTATTAAATACCTGAAAGTTTGTGAGTATGGATGTATGGATGTTTGTAACTCTTAACAGTAGGTACTAAACTTTACAGTAAGTAGGGTACTTTTTACCTCGGGAAAACTTATTTTACCCACGGAAAACCGACTTCCACGCGAACGGAGTTGCGGGCGGCCACTAGTAAAATAATTAGTCCTGACTGACTGATTCATCATCATCGCTGAGCGTAAACTATTATAGTTGGGGATTCATTTAATGGTGTAAGTGAGCACTAAAAATGGTTGGAATTCCTACAGGACAAGTAATGTAGCTGCGGGGGAAACCTAAAAAGCTAGTGGAGCATAAAAATGTTCTCTTCTCATCGTACGAATAATATTCACTCACTTCTTAGCTCACTCAACAACTAATATAACGGGTGTAAAAAGACCACTTCAGAAGCCTGAAACCATGAAATCTGTAGCCTCAATAGTAACTCAATTCACTAACAGTATACCCAGAAAACCCGATTTAAAAAAGTTATTAAGGATTGAAAAGTCATCAAATATTCGGCGCTTGAAATCTTCGCTCACACATCAACTGTTGGTTTAGGTGCGATTATTTACATTGCAAATTAAATTAAAACCCAATTTAATTTGAAATCATCGTAAATTCTGATAGTATAAATAGAATTTTGTGCATTTACGTAAAAATGTGTTTTTGTGTTTTTCGGAAGCAGTTCTTTTACACCCTGTTTTTATACAAAATAATAATAAAAAAACAGCAGTGAACAACACCGATCCTGTGAACTCCATCAGAGTCCCTGTCGCCGGGGCCGACCCCGGAGTCGAACCCGCGATCGATCGCTGGCGCGCTGCCAGCTGGCACCCAGGGTCGCGGCGGAGTATTACAGGGCGCAGGAACAGATGATCACAGATTTGGGGGTAAAATGCTGTATAAAAAAATGGTTTTGAAGATCTTTCTGATAAAGTGGTATTAGAATCTTTTGGAAGTAACAGCCTACCTTTTCACAATTAAAAATATGAAATAATAATTGACTAAAAATCGAAATTCAAAAATATTTAATCTTTTTTTAAAGTTTTGTTTTGTCTAGTAGCAGAAATTACAACGAAAACTTAAAATTGATACCGATTTAAACTTAGTCGGGTTTAAAAAACCTATAAGTAAATCTAAATACCTCAACACGATTTTTTATTAACAGTTAAATCTTCATTAGGATTCTTACATGTTGTGCATTACCTATTCCTTAAAAAAAGGGTAAACCTAACACTAAAACCATACCAAAACGTTTTTAAACCACAACGTCAAATACGCCTCTACCTCAGGCAGTAACCGAAATCATTTACATTTTGAACGTTTAGGAACGCCCGCGCGGAGCGCTGAAATATGACCGCGCTACCGATGTAATGTAGCACACACTTTGTATTGGGAGAAAACTTCTATATGGAATCTACAATGTACGGATTTGTGGAAGTTTACTGATTTGGGATTTGATGGATATTATGGAGAAAATACATTTGAAAACTGGTAACAGTAATGAACAAAGGATTTTTTAAGGCAGCTACGGTGCTACAGTATATATAAAATGAAATGTATATCATCAGGGATTTTCATAGGTTTATTGTTTTCAAGCAAAACCACAGGCAAAAAAAAGGAATAAAAACTTTCACTTTATCATAAAAAATTGAAAGAATTATTAAATATAAATCGAGAAAATTCGTCGGTTAGTGAAATTTATATAACTTACTTAATGTTAAAAAAAGAAAAGATATTTTTTTAAATTTGTTGCAAATTTCTAAAAAACCACCCTTAATCAACCTTTTGAGAAGCTCCAACGAAAAGCTAGTATGTTATTAAATTAAACAACACTTTGAAATAACAACAGCCACTTAATCATATTCTGCTCTCTCCTTAATTACAATTTCAAGTGAAGAGTTATTTTTGAGTGAACGACGTGTGTTCAGAAACGTAATTAATTGGCCTGAAGTTCGCGCGGATTACCTGCGGCGTGAAGTCGCTGTTTGTTCATTGTACGAATGACGCGTCGCATGGGATGTCATTGGAGGTATTAATTAATGGGTTTTGTTGTCACAAGACAGTAGAACGAATTGAAATGGAAATGCTTACAGTTAATTATGATGGCCTTTGAGGCGCAGCAGTATGTCCGGTTGGTATACGTACTTACTGATAGAGGAAAGTTCCGAGTTCGATTTGGGCTCGGGATATTTTGTAACTTATGACTTTTCAGAAGTGTTTCCCGCAGTCCATTCTGTGGTACATAACATAAGCGCTTACAGCGGTCACTTTTATTAGAAAATCTATCCCAGATTTATAATTATTATTTGTCGCTAATACTTATTTTATGGTACAATATCATGCTAGAAGTGCAATATTAAATCCAAGAAATATTTATTTACTTTAAACCGAGTCATATATTTTTTAATACTAACTATTACTTTTAAACTACTATCTTCAGCAGCCTTTTTTGTGTAAAACATGTTTCCCTTTGCCTCAAAAAAATCTCCTTCCCCCACAATCGCCACCTGCCCCGTGTTAGTGAAACTAAACTAACTACACTACATATGTTTCAGTGTTTATCGCCGGGGCCGGCGTCGGGCGCGAGATTAATTGCCACCCTGTATAGCGAGCACCCTGTAGAACCAGCACCCTGTAGAACCGAGCGCCCTGTATATTAGGCTTGTTTCGAATGAGGCCCAAGGATTACGAATTATTGTAATGTATGACGCAATTTTGAAGGCGATCGTGAAGGTTGCAGTTGATGATGATTTATGGCTGTTAAAATTGAATGTCGGAAGGAAATAAAAATAGAAATTGAAATCTTTAACCCAAATCGTACCGATTAAGATATAATATTATCAAAGCATGTTTTAACGAATACGATTTTGATTTAAATCACTGGAATTGAAACGTTTTTCGAAACAGTATTTTTTTTTTTAAAACTATCAGTTTTTGATACACAAATACGAATGGTACTGTGAGGTTCTTGACCTCTTCGGATGCGTTCGGCGTTCAAAAAAAAAATATAAATGATATGTTATGTCACGTAAAAAATTAATAAATTTGTTTAGTCTGAGGTCGTGGCAAGGGCCAAGCGGTCTTTTGTATATGTATCTTTTTAATTCAGCAATAAATAAGTGATCTTCCCTTGCAAGCCTCTTTGCTTTCTGTTTTAGGAAGGTCCCAAGCTAACCCCCACAGTACCGATAGCAAATGACGATTCTTCAGTTATAACTTAGCCAATCTGTCCCCAGTTACAATATCCAATCTGAGACCGTAGCCGACCCCCCTCTGTCAACAGCAGCCGGCCAGCGGGCGGCTATTACGTTCAGTATCCATCGACGCGTCCCTTCCCCGTCCTACCCGCATGTTGTTGTACACGCAGCAATGGATATCGATCCGAGCGGCAAGTCACTCGGCGATTGTGTTCCCTGGTGAGGGTGTTTATGTAAGATGATTGTAAATTGGCCTGAGTCGAATGTGATTGGATCGTTGCTAACAGTGACTTGGCATAATTGGTTCGATCCGGATATGACCGGTTATGTTTGTAGTAACATACATGTGTGGAATAACATGCAAGTTTGTGTACTTAATTGGAGCTTGTGTTGAGTAACAAGAGAACGTATATTGCTTGATTAATGCAATTAATAGAAATATGTTTCAAACTGCAAAGAGAATAATATGTCTAAGATAGCATTTTTTAATCCCTACTTCCCTACTAATATATAAATGCGAAAGTAACTCTGTCTGTCTGTCGGTCTGTCTGTCTGTCTGTCTGTCTGTCTGTTACGCTTTCACGCCTAAACCACCGAACCGATTTTGATGAAATTTGGTATGAAGTAAGAACTGAACTTGGGAAAGGACATAGGGTACTTTTTACCACGGGAAAACTTCTCATTCCCACGGGAAACCGACTTCCACGCGAACGGAGTCGCGGGCGGCCACTAGTTTTATTATAAACAAACAGTGAAATTCATTTAGGTTAACAATATTTCCATTGGAAGAAGACCACTATGGTCCATTTATGTTTATAATCTGTGAAAATATTAAACCTGACATTTATTTTTTCTTCTTGATTTGAAACTTCAAAGTAATATAAAAATCTATAATACCAGTATTATTCCTATTAACGTTACAACCCCAGTTCTAATTCTTAGCCTGCCAACCATACCGCCGTGTTCAGCTGCATTGCGTTGCTGTAAATCTTGGCTGCTGACCGTACCATTCGTTGTAAGTGGGTACTGTGATCCCGCGGGGTAAGGTACTTACTGCGAGATTTACTTCTGTGAGGAAATTGTTAAAATATAATATGTTTTATCTATAGTGTGGTGAAACTTCAGTTAAACAAATAACATGACGATGATGTTTTTTTCCATAACTAAGCATTAACCCATAGGCTGGCACATTTTAAATGCATGTGGCGCTCTCTATTTAGATTAGCATTCTGCTTATTGTTAATTTAGAAATTAATAAAGCAGTTAGCTTATTTAGAATTTGCGTGTCCATTACATTCTACATTAATACGTAACATTATAATATTACCTAGTAGGAAAAAAGGAATGTAAAAAGATAATATTTTTTAAATCCTGAAAAATATCTTCTGTTTGTGGAGGATTTTAAGTGGCCCTTTGATAATTTATATTTAACATGTATTTTTGGATTGTAGGCTGTTAGCCACCCCTTAAAATAAAATAAAATAAAATATATTTAAACACAATTCCGAGGAAAACAAACTACTACGGGTTCGTATCAAACATACCTATATGAAGTCGACGGGGGTGTGAGGGTAGTAACAGAGTTAGCGGCCGACACGAGGAAATAATTAGTTTTACACGGTGCAACACTTTATAGCTTTTGAAACTTCCAAAAATATGTCGGTGCGCTTAAATGTTCAAAACAGTTGTTCAATTTTGGTATATCCATAAATTTTTAAACCAAAATGGGAATGTGTTTTTCCATGTGTGTAATATGTATGTATTCAAATGTGTCTGTGACATCATAACTCCTAAAGGTGTGTAATAACTGTGATTGATTTAAAAGTAAATATGTTCTAGCATGTGAAATTTGCAGTCTTTTGACTGAAGAATATTAAAAAAAGTCAAATGTTTTATTTTTTGGCTTGGTTTTCCTGGCATGATGCAACATTATGTTATGTATACCTCAAGTTTGTTCCACTTCGTTTAACGCTTTTTCTTGGTTGAGAACAAACCTGAAACAACAGAAAGCATCACATTAATACTCGTAAAACAGTACTTTATTAAACACAACTTTCGCAGCTTCTAAATCTTAATTGAACAATCTTCAAACTAACTTACAGATTCGACTAAACTGAAATTGAATAAATTTTCCTAAAACGAAACTTTGTAGAAATACTAACTTAAAATCAACTTTGATCAGATAGTAACTTAATTGAAAATTATATTTAAATTCGAAAATAAAGAAGATTTTATTACATTACGAGCAAAAGATTTCTAAGTTCTTGAGTGAGTTTTAATTGCAAAGAACTTATAATTAATTAAGTGTCTTACTCACAACTAAGTTTCAAGCTTAGTCTGAACTTAGCTGAAGATATCAGCCGTAGCATAAATCCGGTTAGGTCCGGTTACAACCAGATTACTGGAGGTGACAGTAACTCGTTTATATCCGTCCTGAGAGATCAAGACGTTAGATAGTTTCAAGATGCTGTAGTAATGGATAGCTATTTAAATAAAGATTGAATTCCAGGAAAAAATAGTTAATAAGATAATTTCAACGTTTTTTCTAAGTTTGCTTAAGACTAATGACTAACGCGAACAATCTTGGTTAAATGAAAAATCTCTACAAACGCCACTAACTTAATGATAAGTAATGACCGGTCCAGACGTCGCTGGCGGCACACTGTACATCGCACTATTAACTTGACAGGTTTAATTTAATTCTACCCCGAGACAGCGCGACCCAGTTGGTCGAACAACGCCATCTAGCAGCGACCCCGCGAACTACGGTCCAGCTTTTGTTGGCGGATTCATGCGGGCGTTATTATAGAATACTCGTATGTTATTACGACGTGACTATTATTCCATTGTGCTGGGTGAAAGCTAATATAATGGTATTAATATAGGAAATATGTTATTGGGACAATCTACACTGAAGTGAAGAATAGTGGTAAATATATCATTCTTAGTCTTATATCATTTGTTTCATACGTGAAATAAAGGAAATTCCGGGAGTTATTATAAAAGGTTACTTCTCCATCATAGCTATATTTATAGGTTATTTATTGGCCATAAATTCCTTTGCCAAAGTGCCTTTTCAACAGTAATCATTGAAACGATTTCCATTTCACGCCGATGCTGTAACACCAGGAGAGTGAGTCAGCCTAAAGCGGCATTGTACATCGAACAATACCAATGTGCCTAATGAGCTGGAACGACTGATTTACTCTACATTGAAGAATAATACGCGGGACGCGAAAATGGAATTTCAACTTAATGCTTTTGTTTCAAATGTAACATTGTTCGTATGTAATGATAAATCATAAAATTGTTGGTTTGCTCTTAAATGTAACAATAGTATAAAATGAATCTTCTGCTCCTCTCGTGTAATAAATAGCTTAGCTATTCAGGTTATCTAAAGTTGAAATTTCGTAAGCCGTGTTTTAAGTTATATATTCAACTTTAAAACTTCTACAGCAAAGTTGAACTTTTAATATTAACTACTAAAAATAATAACATTATGTTAAATTTCTTAGAAACTTAACATAAATTTTGTAAACCTAATGAAATAAGTAAGAAAATTAAAAACTTTAGATGTTTATTGGTGCTGTTGATTCCATTTACGAGGAAATATTATGCGCTTATATTATTACATAGCTCACTGAGCCGAGAGCCAGGAAAAGTACATCTAATAGGATGAAGATGTATCGAAAGATTATAGAGGTTGCGTTGAGTAAATGGCATCTTTATTAACTTTTTTTCTATTGCAGATTTAACTCTGTTCGTCATTATTCTGTTCTAAATGTTGTTTTAATGTTTTTTAATTATAACTTAATCAGCAATTCCGTAACTGTCGAGTGTCGACGTTTTTAAAATTCGTCAAAATTTCATTATTTGTATGACCAAATGTTTTGACGTTTATTTAATAGGAGTTACGACAATTTGAGTTAGGGAACCGCTCGGCTGGTCATTAGTAGGTACTATGTTAAAATAAGCTTTGACTTAACCTGAAGACACTATTCATAACTAATTCTCCTTTTATTCTTTGTATGTGAAAATTATGTATGTTCACATATGTTCACATGCTTGAATATGTACATTATACAGAACTAAACTACCACCGGCGGGTTCTTTACTATGAAATTAATCCCTTAATAATTAAGTAAAAAAGTGAAAATTACTGATAATGTAGCTTTTTTACACCTGTTCTAGAAATCACTCATTACAAACAAACTTACAAACTTTACCTCGTCATAAGTTTATATTATCAAGCAAAATGTGTCCATGAAATAATTAAAATTATTGAAATCTCTTCAGTTCCACAGCACGTAATTTCAACTCTCAATCTTCCTTCACATATAAGCTTTCCTCGTCACTGCAAGTCTCTATGTAACAACACAGTTAAAAGTAAACAAGTCGCAGTGTGTACCCTCCGTCTCAGACATACATCGCATCGCAACTCCAGCGCAGCCGTCTAAGATCGCTGCTCTCAACAAAAAGCAGAAATCGAACAATTGCGGAAACATTGAAAAGCCTTAGTACATACAATTCTGTCTGCAACCAGCTTTATTGAATCCCACGCCGCCATTCAAACTCCAGCTTTAAGTTGAACGGCAGAAGACTCGAGTTGCGATGGCGACGGCGAGGATCGCAGCGGATCATTCGATTTATGATCTTAATGGCACTTGAGAAGGTTGTTTTTTGATCGGAGCGGAGAGGTTCTTGCAGACTCGTTCGTTTTGTATGAAGTCTTGATCTCGGGTTGAAGTGGAAGTTTGCTCTTTGTTTGGGAGAGTGAATCTAGATGCAGATTTCGGTGCTTCCGAGAGATTGATGACTTCTGAATAGAGGATGAGATGAAAGTAGGTAATTAAGTTTGTACTCAATCCGGAGTGATTCTTGAGATAGTTTTCACTCGATAGTTACATCATAGGTTTTAGTAGGTAAGAGTACAACGTAGAAAAGCGTTTTTGTTTTCAAGAACTTTATTTAATGGAAATAAAAAAACATACTTAAACAACACAACAGCTGTCAAACCGTATAAATACCGATCCCGCTTAGTATTTTCCATTCCATTTTACTTTGTTTATACCTTCCCTTCACACATAAAGTAGGTAAGTTCATACATACACAGAATTCACAAAATTATGGCGGTAAATAGTACCTACAACAAATTATATTGATGTGGTATTTGCAGAAAAAATAATCAAATTCATATTTACCACTCAAAATTATTACATAACGGTTTGCTATTGTCTTTGTAAGCATGAAAACGCTATAACAATTCTAAATCTCCCGTGAACCCATCCTATGTGTACCCAACGCTGAGGTTACCAAACCCCACAGGTGTACTCTCGACATCGCTACGAGCCATCGCACGCTTCAAACTGAATTTTACTAGAAACCGTTCTTATTTATGAAATTAAAATAAAGCATTTATTAATTTAAATTTATATTTTTATATGTCTGCACTATTCTGTCAAAGACGCTTCTATTTCCACCATAAGGAAGTTTAAATGTCCAATCTACATTACTCACGAAATAACATTTATTTAGTATTTTTAATGCTTCTTCTTTCAAATTAGTCCCACTTTTAAAATAATTCCCTCGTCTGATTCCAACGTACAATCGTCATACAGATCTCTAGATGTATTCTGAAACTGTTACAAAAACTTCAATCAAAAACGTCAAAACGCTGATAATACAAATACTGCTATTTTGACATTATTTGATAGCAGTTGATGTAAGTCAACAGTTACCTCTTCCAAGCTAGGAGTTTCGTTAGTTGTATAATTGGCTCGAACTCCGCTGTTCATTTGTGTGTGGAGTGTGTCAGGTCCCTGGAGACGTCATTCGCACAGGTGTAGATTAGCTGCTTGAAGCGATTTAGAAGATTCCTGAGCTGGACGCAAAGTGATAACATTATCAGTTTATTAGTGTTGCTTCCATCAAATCAAGCTATTTTGATAAACCCATCGCTTCACTCTATCCTACAATTATACTAAGCTAGGAGTTTCGTTATTGTATAATTGCCAATGATCCAGCGAGCTCTGCGGCGCCGCGGGGACCTGCGTATGACGTCACTCGTTCAGGTTGAAATTAGATACTTGAAGCTTTAGGAGGTGGCAAAGATTTGGATGAAATGCGATTTATATAATAAATAAATATAATAAGGAATATTGTTAAAGTGTTTTTTTTGAGCGCTTTATAGGTTTACCTATTAAGATTAAAAAGTTTAGCAAGTTATTGTAATTGGGTCATCCCATTGATAATTAAGGCTTAGTCTTAAGTTATTTACGTTAAACGTAATTTACAAAAAATATATTTTTGCTCTATGCAAGAAAAAGACATGTATTTTTTTAACCGCCATTACTTCTTTTCAATACACAACACATCGAAATGGATTTCACGCTCTACGCTCTCTTACTTCTGTTATAAATATTATGCTATTTACGAACCAAAGTGTTATTCGTTACGTTTCGCTTTTTCCTCCTGCGCTACACTGACGCCTGTCAAGTCTGTCTGTTTGCTTACATTTACGTTTATAAAAACCTTACATCGAGGGATGTTATTTTTATAACGAGTACATATTATATACCATATAATGTACCTACTTCCTACAAACAAATACAAATCCGCTTCCCGCCTCCGCTAGTTTCTATCCTCAGTCTACGTAATTCTCCGGAACACAGGTAAGCCCCTAGAGACCAACTAACTCCTGACCTGGTATCTGTTCATGATAAAATATAACGCCAGTCCGCTTACCAAGTAGTGTGGGGGCTTCGTAATTAACGGGTGGTTAGATAGGTAAATAATTGTACTAGTGGTTTATTTATTATTAAGAACTTTTGTTACAGATTTTTATTTGGACACAAAAATATACCAGAACTAGTGGCCGCTCGCGACACCGTTCGCGTAGAAGTCGGTTTCCCGTGGGAATGCGAAGTTTTCCCGCGGTAAAAAGTTCCCTTAATTCTTTCATACATTTGTTTTTGGTTTCTAGAACTGTTTTCGCAGCGCACCCAACGAAAGCCCTCAAGGATGAATAATTTTCCCCGATGTTTTCCCATTTTCCATTATTTCTTCGCTCCTAATAGTTGCAGCGTGATGTTTTATAGCCTAAAGCCTGCCTCGATAAATGGTCTATCCAACACAAAAATAAATTTTAAATTCGAACCAGTAGTTCCTGAGATTAGCGCGTTCAAACAAACAAACAAACAAACTCTTCAGCTTTATAATATTAGTATAGATTACTTTAATAACAAGTAATTTGTTATATTAACAGCAGCGATCGTTTTGTTCTGCGAAAAATTTATGTGTAATGAGACATTTATAAAATAGGCTGGCAGAGAGACCTAGTTATACAAATAATAGTGTAAATTAAAACAGCTAGTTACTTCTTATATACTCTTTAATAATGAAATTACGTCACCGCCCACTACACCAAAGAGGTTGTCAGATGACATACAATCTTCCTCCGATTCAACAAAGACCACAAAAGTAGCAAAATTGTCTCCAAACAACAATAAATCCTAAACAATGAGTTTTCATCTCACAAATGTGACTAAAGTCGACCCAAAGCGAGCTCAGCCTTCCGCGAGATACGCTCAAAATGCAACCAAAAACAACCTTGAAATGGCAAACAATGTGAGAAAACATTTCCATCGTGCAACAAAAACTACACGACTCAATCCACGAGCGACAGACAAAAACCAACTCTAACATGATGGACGAACGAGGAAAACAGATAAGCAAATCCGGCCGTCTGCTCCTCGGATATTCGACTCGCAGAAGCGGTCCGAAACGCAAGCAATTTCGGGTCGTATTTTAAGCGGATTAAAGTATAAAGTTATAGGATAAGTCTTGGAATCAATAGAGGAAATAGAATTGCCAAGTCCATAGTAGGATATTCGCTGGCAAATCCTGGTGTCAATCGCTTGTGACGGATTCTGCTGCAGCCGGGTATGACGTAGCGGAATATTGTAGTCGGGCTGAAATATTAACGTGTCGGCTGACTGTCAACTGTTATTTACTGTGAAATGGTTGTATGTTTGTAACTGAACTCAAAATTTACTAAACAATATTGTAATTTTTATTTTACCCATCATAACCACCGCAACCTGTACGGTGGGTTGAACCGTGTCAATCCTTTTGACTTTCCAAGAAAGAGACCTGCGGGTGTTACTGTAACTCTAATGTCATGACTGCTATGAGAATAAACGTACATTTTTCCATACAAATAATGGAATTTTGACGTTTTTTCATAGTACCTAGTTTATGTCACTCGAAAGTTACAGAATCATCCCGCTGTGTTCTTTTAGTGGAACGGATAACGCTGTTATTATTATAGTTATTAGGCGTACGTAGTTCACGTCAAAAGCTATTATTAGCATTGATATTTAACCTAATGTTCTTGCATTCTAACGTAAGCAAAGATCACTACAAAAACTTAAGACATACTTACTTGACACTCTTACCTATCTGACGTATTTAAACAAGCTGAAGTTTACAATCATTATATCAACGCCGCACCGTCCACCGTGAACGTCGGTGGTAAGCCGCGCCATGAATCAGGGTCTACTATCGTGACGGAGTTGTAATCCTGGTTGTCAGCGAAGGATCCACGGGACAATAACGGTGTTATGGGAAAATTTGTGTTATGGTGACCAAACTTAGTTTATTTTTTAAATTGTATTGGTAATGCGTAAGGAAAGAAATATAGGCGATGTAGTCGATAACTTTAGTGTAGCTCTTGCAATGCAGTTGCGATAATATTACCATGTTAACAGTTTTGCTGTGTTTCACTTTATAGACTGGTAGAGTAGTAACTAGTATAAAAAGGTTTATTCTTAATTTAATAGAGAGGTAAATTAGTACTGTATGCTAGCCGCTAGTTTACGCCGTAAGTGTCTCTGAACATCTCTATATCCAAAAACAACATTGCACACGCTTGAGATTTACTTTTATACTTAGTAAGGTGAAAGAAAACTCGCATCAAAGTGACCTTTTATGATTGATTCCATTTATATAGTAATGCTTGAAATAGAGTCTTAATTGAAACATCGAAACCAATTTCCAAACGAATGAAAACCTGAAATACCTCTTATTTGCAACCTCGTTCAAACATTTTTCAAATGCGTACCGAATCCACGAAATATCGAAACCGCTTATCTGGTGGCCTAAACCCCGCAGTCAGCGTCACATAAAACCTTTTAATGAGTTACCCAACAGCCCGAGGAAGTTTCAAATGACGTCATAACTCACGAGACATACGTCGGCCATCTTGTCCCGAGTTCGAAGTAAGAAGTCCCATCGGCGGAGTGAGCGGGCGGTAAATCAACGGCTGGTTACCGTTGTAGCGGCGAGCAGTTTAATTAAATCGATTTGAGAGGTTCGTTTTGGTCAATTGCTTGTTTTAGGTAGCGTTAAACAAAACGAAGTTTGATTCGGTTTTGACTATAATAGAAATATTTTTTCGTGGGTTAACAAATAAATTCCGTTTTTTCATGTCGTCGCAAATCAAAACGTATCATTATCATTACATAGTATAAATGCAAGTCGCTAATTCTGACTGTTTGTATGTTTGTCCGCTATCTCCTCCTAAACCGCTTATCGGATTTTAACGCAGTTTTCGCCATCTTTTAGGTACTTTTTCAATTAAATTTGTAAATAAAAAAAAAATAAGAAAAAGTTGTTTAATTTGAAAAAAAATTTTTGTATCGGCACTCGTAAAAATTACCCCACTGCGAAGCGTGGTTGGGTCGCTAGTTACATTATAAATACAATTTGGATAAAGTGTCACCATATGACGGCTATCATTGAAAAATATTATTTTATAAAACGTACACAAAAATCCACAATTATAGCTGCTTCATTCCTTTTTTTCCATTTAAACAAACCATAACATTCCCTCAAAAGCGTTAACTAACTGCCCCAATTTCCTTATGAAGGGTTTTCTTTAAAGAAAATATCTGCATAATTCAATAGGTTAAAGAAGCATCGAGTGTGGCCTCGCCGGGAGTCGACCTCGGGAGGGGTCGGAGGTTCGAATTATGTATGACTTCCTACCACCGTGATAACGACGTGGCGCGAGGTGAGGCGGGGACAGAAGGATAGCAACTATAGTTTTTTTTTATTAGAGAACCTAGCAAACGAGCAAGCGGGTCACGCGATGGTAAGTGATCACCGCCGCCCATGTGTTGCTGAGCCTTTGAGAAAACTGGGCACCGGATATCGCACTCACCGAACGAAACGCAGGAACATCGTCCCTACTTCACGTCGGTTTTCTGTGCGACGGTGGTATTTCACCGGTCGAGTCAGCCCAGTAATCGCTGCAGACAGAGCCTACAGCTAGTCTCTACCACTCTTGAAGTGCAGCGCGATTGCTATTAATTTGAAGGTAATGTTGAAATTGTGTTGTTATATTTTACGTTGAGTTGCTAAGGGACAGCAGACAGTGTTATATAACAGCAACAGCTGTCAACAAAAATATTGAAGTTCTCATTTTAATTTTAAAAAAACTTTTGATTAATTTCAATCAAAACTTAAAAGAAACATTCTTGCGAGAGTTAAGCCTCATTTACACGATACCATTTTCTTGCCTGTAGCGTACAATTATGTTGAAGCAATACTTGAATTGCAGCGTATAAACAACATGCCATATTCTTTCTCTACTAGGCAAGTTTTGCTTTCAAGAATGTTCTCGGTTTAAACTGTACATACAATATTTTCTTGTGCAATACTTGTATTCAAAAGTTTTCTCACTTGACTTTGATAGTCATTTTATCCGAAGACGTCAAACACTTGAATGAAAATATTCGTCTGAGCAAATACGGTCAATTCTTGAAGCAACGTGCCAGTAAATGGAACAGGAACGTTCAAGTCGATGTTTAGACAAGACGATTCTTGAAAGCGATAATCTCCTTACCATTATTGTATCAATGTAAACAAAACACGCTGGCAATTATTTCTTTTCAAGATTTGCATTCAATAATGGCGTTCAACTTTATAAATAATATCCACGAGTAAACAGTTGCTTACAATTATTGAAATGCAAATATTGCGCTTCCACTATTGTATTCAATTATTGCTATTGAACGTGCAAGAAAATGGTATCGTGTAAATGAGGCTTTAAGCCTCATTTACACGATACCATTTTCTTGACTGTAGCGTACAATTATGTCGAAGCAATACTTGAATTGCAGCGTATAAACAACATGCCATATTCTTTCTCTACTAGGCAAGTTTTGCATTCAAAAATGTTCTCCGTTTAAACTATACATACAATATTTTCTTGTTCAATACTTGCCATTTTATCCGAAGATGTCCAAAACTTGAATGAAAATATTCGTCTGAGCAAATACGGTCAATTCTTGAAGCAACGTGCCAGTAAATAGAACAGGAACGTACAAGTCGATGTTTAGACAAGACAATTCTTGAAAGCGATAATCTCCTTACCATTATTGTATCAATGTAAACAAAACACGCTGGCAATTATTTCTTTTCAAGATTTGCATTCAATAATGGCGTTCAACTTTATAAATAATATCAACGTGTAAACAGTTGCTTACAATTATTGAAATGCAAATATTGCGCTTCCACTATTGTATTCAATTATTGCTATTGAACGTGCAAGAAAATGGTATCATGTAAATGAGGCTTTACATAAAAAAATAAGGAAACAAAGTATCGCAAAAATTTTGTTTTGTCATTTTATTGAAGCTTAATCTGTATAAATCTGTTCCATACTTAAGAAGTCAAACGTAGTATTGGTTGAAGCTAAGAATGGCAATAGTTAAATTAAGATATTACCACTTATTTTTAGAATTCATTGTTATTACCTATAGAACTTCAAATAGAGCTCGTTTCGCTTTTACGCGATAACTTGAAAATGTCATAACATACATAACATAATAATACATTAAATTTAAATCAATAAACTTATATTACTGTCGTTAAACTGCTAGCAAACTGCAAAGTGCAATAAAGCAACTATTAACATAAACGTTGTTTCCATTTGCCATACATATAACATTTTATGTGCACGCTTACATCTTTTGACTTCATATTTCGATTAGCAGTACTTCTGTACCCACCTTCTCTTGTAAAACATCACTACATGTATCTAACTACATATCACGCCACTAAGGAAGGCTTTAGGTAAACGAGCGTGATTTGTAAGTCGATACGATCTCGGCGCCATCTTGTGAATGAACACGCACTCGGGGCGCTGGCGACGGAAAGTGAAATTTGAATGTGAAGAGGTTATCTTTGACAAGGATTTATGTGATCTCTTTTAAGAGTGTGAGCGAATTTCTGAAGCTAAAGTTGTGGCTAGTTGTCGGAAAGAAATATTTAATGTTTTATTGCATATACATCTGTCGTATACAAACGTAAATGCATCATCTTTTATTTCATTTTGCAAATACAAATCAATAGCAAAACAAATTTAAGAATCATAAATATTAAAGTTCTACTTCATACATAACATATTAAGAAGAAAAAATGTACTATAATTCAAATTCTAAATAAACATACAAACACAACAGAACACTAAAATTACACAAAGGCTTGTTACAAACACAAATATTTCATATTAATTGTAGCCCTGGTTTCCTAGCCGAGTCGTTCCTAATTCGAATTATTCCAGCGACCACAATGGATTAGCCGGTATATACCGGCGCGGGCGGCGACTATTTACTGGGATTGGGGACACTATGCACTGTGTGATAGAGTTAGTCTAGGGGTTTTGGGATGTCTTATGATCACGATTTTATTGGCTTAACCTGTAAGTTTGTGTGTGACGAAATCATTTAATGTGATTTTGTATATTTCAAGAATCATCAGATCAAAATAAAAACACAGTAAGAATTCAGCAAAGGTTTCTATGTAGTTCTTCTTTTGAAGTCAATTTGTGAATAACATAAAGAAAAGAAATAACAACATACCACATACATGCCCAACTAAAACATTATGTGCGAGTCACTATATTTAAATCTATGCAAGAGAAACGCGCTTTTATATCCAATGTTAAAGTATTAAGTTTACTACTAAAAGTGGATCAAATACAGCCAAAACCATTACAAACATTAAGATTGTGATCTCATACAAGACACAAAGCGACGACGACACAAATACTTCACTCTCAGACACAATCACATCGTGTGCACTGCACTAAAGGAACCCCGCACAAAGAACCAGTACTCCACACCAAACCTTTTTATTCAGCGGATTAAATAAATTGTACGCGTTACATCACGCGCTCGCCTCTAGCCCGTAATTGAAAAGTAAATGTTGGAGCGGCGATGGAATGCTTCTATATTAAACATTCAGCGGGCAATCATGCGTTGCAATTTCTATTTGTCGGGACGTGTGTGCGAAATTGAAAACTCGTTTATTAGAATAAGGATTTTTGGATGGAAATTCTTGGTTAACGGATAAAAGGAAAAGCTACGTAAAAATCCCAAACCAAACCGCTTTAGCTTATACTTCTTCGTTTACCATCCGTATAAAAACCATTTCCAAAAAACACCGAAGAAAACGTATAATTTTAAACAAAAATACAGATTTTTACAGATAACATGAGTTGATTAAAATTTATTAACCTCTAATTTCTACATAATAAAGATAAGACATATGTAATAGCACAAATAATTGAATAAAAAAACACCAACCGAGAAAAAGTAAACGTCAGTGTCAAACTACACCAGAAATTGTAATTTTAAACCTTTTTATACCAACCAACAGTAGGTATCTCACAAATACATTGATATCAATAACTCCCACTAATTTATATCATCGAATCTACAGACAAAGCACACTCGCAACTGGAGCAACCGTCTACTAACTTCACGTCGCCGTTGTCTATACACAACGACAATAGTGAAGTGAGCGGCGATAGCTTCAGAACAGAAGATATACACGATAATAGACGGAGAGGAAGTATCTGAGAATTAGATCGCTGATGGCATAGAAACAATGGCGTGAGCGACAATCTGTGCCATACGTACTTAGTTAATTAAATGATACCTATTTGTTATTTTTCATGTGATGAATAAGTATATAAGTACCTGCTAAATTTTTTATAGGAAAGTTTTGCAATGGTGTATTTTGCCCGGCGTGTTCACGAAATATTGAATTTAAACTAACCAAAGAAAAACTTAATAAACTACTAGTGGGTACCCGCTTCGTCTGCGGTAGAAGTGATCTTCCTGTGGTAATAAGACACATTCCCGAGGTAAAAAGAAGCCTATTCTCATCCCACGCCATTGAACTATGTTAATTATATAATTCATTTAAATCACTCTAGCCGTTTGGACATATAAGCAAAACATACAGACAGACAGACCGACAGACATAAACATTTTTTTAAATATACTATAAGTAAGGAAGTAAGAATTGCGAAGCCTTGGCGGGTCACTAGCTTATTATAAGATTAAAACCTTTACGGCAAATCTATAAATATAACTCCCCAATTTCTAATCCCTTCATAGAGTTGAAAGCACAATTACTGGTAACGAGTGTATTTTGATCTTCAATTTGCAGCATTATTATAAAAGTTGTACAAAGAGCTTCAGATTGTTTCCAACAAGTTGAAGTGGGTACAGAGATAACGATTAAGCTACTTGAAGATATAATTATTACTTTGAATAAGAAGTTTCGTAACAAAGTCAGTTTTGAACTCGTGAATTTAGTCTTTATTATTTGTGGTGGCTCCTATGGGGATATCGTAAAACTGGGCTACTTTATAATCAGTTAGTTGTCTCAATAACTTTAATAACTAATAAAAGATTCAATTTAAATAAAAGTACATATATATTAAAGTAGCATTCTAGATACTTTATTTTGTTTACAATTAGCAGTTAAAATAAGTTTAAGGCTGTTTTCATATTATGTTATAGAACGCCTTTTTTCTTAAAAAATAACTAAATAACTCGTTTTCCGCCGTTCTTCTCATCTATAAGCAAATTTGATATTTTAGTAGTTAGCTTAAACATTAAATGAACTGATAACTAAATCATTAATAAACAAGACACAGTCTGCAAAGTCATTGAAACAAACAACTGAATTATCACTTCTCCGAATTCACTCCATAATTACCAACTTAAGTCACTACTTTTAGTACATTTGATAAGTCGCTCAAGCAAATTTACACCTTAAACTTCTACAACTAAGTCATAAACTTAATCATTGCTGATACTCCCTTTTGTAACTGCGAGTCGAACTGCTTGCATTTCTTGCAAGTGACTTTGAGCTGTAATCCTCGAGTTTAAAGTTCGTTTTCAGTTGTCAAGAGAAGTACAGAGCTATTGCTTTTGACAGTAGTCGCGAAGTAATGAGTAGAATTTATGAAGTTGCTTCTGATTTAGGCCAAGAGTTAAGAAGTGGAGGTAGTGTGTGAAAGCGGGTGTAGTTAAATGGGAAGTAAAATATAAGTTTTTTGCAAACATTCGATCAAAAACAACGTCAATCTATGTAGGTGTTACGTGGGAATTTGAATTACTATTTATTTCTTGACATTACGACTTAATACATGTGTAAATTTCCTTTTGTTTTTTTCTACTGACTCCTGTAAAATATTGTTTTATTGTGCAATAGAGTTTTTATTATTTTTAATTTAATATTAAATTTCAAAGTTTTTTTAAAGTTTCTATGAAAAGTTAATGATTTTAATGTATTCAGCTGTGTTTATATTGAATAATAAAAACAGCTTTATATTAAACTAGCGACCCGCCCACGCTTCGCAATGGTGTAATTTTGGCCGACTTGTTCACGAAACATCGAATTTTGGGTAACTTTAAAATAACTTTTCTAAATGATCTTTATTTACAAATTTAAATGAATAAATACCCTAAAATATGGAGAAAACCGCATTTGAATCCGTTACGTACTTTAGGAGGAGTTAGCAGCCAAACTTACAAACAGACAGAATTAGCGACTTGGATTTATACTATGTAATTAAAAACTTTATACGGGGTGTAAAAAGACTTTTTTTTTAGTTTTAGTTTCATTTCCTATGTCTCTTTTCAATGTTTAAAAAATAAATGTTTTCTGTGTATACTTATAGCTAATTTTGTTTTTCGGAGATAGGTTTTTTTGCCCCCATTATTATATTATAAAGGAAGGAAATAATTTTTTGAACAAGATATCTTCTAGGTGAATAAGGGCATATAAGGACAGTTTTATAAATTTCATCCAAAGAAGTTGGTTTCGTGATCACGAAACGGTTATTATATTTTTTATACTTACATAAGTATAATTTTGTATTTGTATTTTTGTTTGTTATACTCTTTAAAAGGCTTATCAAAACGAAACAAACCCATGCCTAATTTCCACCACAGAACATAATCATAAAACCCCAAAACAAACTCGAATTATCTCTTTTTAATCTCCACCAGAAAAAAGGGAAAATTGTCTATTATCAAAAACCGAGATTCCTTCTACCGCGTAATTCCGTGGCGGCTAATTAGGAGAGGGGGTGAGGGAGCGGGGTAAAGAGGGGCGGGCGGGGCGGGTGTGACGTCACAGGACAGGGATTCTCTGAATTAGGTCCATTGTTTGGTAACCCCGGGCGGTACATGAAGCTGTTGTTGAGATAGAAATGTAAACTTACAATTGTATATTGTGTTTGGGATTATATGGTTTTGCAATGATTTAAAAAATATAAGTTTTTGTAAGCGCGTGACTGCATAATACACCTAGAAAAGCAGTAAATAAGGACTAGGAATTGCAGGCTTTTGTAGAATTATTTTAAGTATTAATAAACGAAGAACCTATACTAAATATACCAGCTTTTACCCGCGCGGCTTCGCACGCGTTAAATTCAGAGTACAACTCCTTTCTCTGTATACTATGTTATTATACATGTAAAATTTTCCTCTTGAATCATTATATATATTAAAAAAACCGCATCAAAATCCATTGCGTAGTTTTAAAGATTTAAGCATACATAGAGACAGAGAAAGCGACTTTGTTTTATACTATGTAGTGATATTCCTACTTAAAAAATGAACTCTCTTTTTCCTTTTGAAAAAATTATGTATATTTTTATATTATTTTTTGCTTGATCCTTTGTTCGTTAATGGAACAAAAATAGCGTCGTATCTTAAAAATAAATCCACGAGTTGGCATTTGGCACAATACGTTCCGTGCGAACGCGTTTTCTTTGGATTTTTAACCACATTTGTGGCTATAATATGAATGAGTTCGAAGATATGTTTACAGACCTCATAATTAAAGTAACATATATGATCTTAATTTCGTCTAAATGCTTCAGGGCTTTTTTGAAAACCGGTTCTCTATAAACCAGAGGCACAATTCTGTAATTTTCAACGTGCCAAGTGGTGAAGTGTGTGTGGCATGTCAATAGCTTTTGTATAGCAATTTGTAGGTACGTATGTAAAAATGACAATTGAAATTGAAGAAGGTATATGGAAGCTTAAAGGAAACGATTGTTCAGGATATTTAGCTTTAATCTGATTAATTAGAAAATTACAATGCGGACACATACTACTTTAACCATTTACCGGTGAAGTTACCGGCTCAAGAGAATGAGCGAGACAATTGACAGAATGACATTGACATGCACAGACTAAAATACTTCAACAGAAATTGCTGGCAAAAAAGAAACAGAATCAGTACCCAACTAGAAATACATTAGTAGGGCCCAAAATAAACTCGTGGTAATAAAATGTGTACAGTTTATTGAGAACTAAAGAAATATACAATTTTATAAAACCTGAGATGCCACCCGTCGCCAAGGTGCTTGCTAATCGACAAATTTTCTAAGCCTTGGAAAGGTCTAAGGTGCCCCGCGCTTTCCGCCAGTTCTGTCGCCAACACAGGCAATGCCGAACCCTTAAACCCTAATCTTCTCTTCGGTATTATCGCGGGATTGCTACGAGTGATGCGTCGCTGTCACCACGAGACGGATTGCCGCGTGTCGGGAATAGCAACTCACCAACAATTATTCCCCAGTAATAGCGAGGATTTTGGTAGATTTTTTGAGAAAATATAAAAGATTTATGAGTGCTGTAACTCTTTTCTAATGACAATCGAAAAGGACAACAACATGCTCTAAGCCTCTAAGTTTTGTTTTTTTCAAAGACATGACTGAGTGGACGAAATGATGCAAAATTTTGGTAAGATATTTGTATTTATTAAGTAGGTAGATTTGAATTAATTAAAATTGTAGACAAGTCACATTCAATAACAGTCAATGTATTTTACATACAGAGTTTTAAATACCGATAATAATGTTTAAATTCCTAAGAAAGCCTCGAACTAACATAATTAATTACTTACATGTTTTTTTATTTCGTTTTTTCGTATGTATGAGAGATTTTTTGATTTAAAGTATGAGAACCCACTTTCATTTCATAGATAGTTGATGATCAAATCTAGTTGAAATCGTTATGCAGACAAATTACTTGTCCCCTTCTACTCTATTCGAGCGCGCGCTCGTCGAATCAATTTCATTCATACAGACAATTTGATTGCTATCGCTTCAATCACTAGTTTCTATTGATGAACTATTTATTATGTTATATAGATTCAAATAAGTTAATATTCAACATCAAATCTAAAAATTATGTTATATTGCATTTATAAAAAGGAGTATGTTATATTAGTAGTCCTGAAACTTTAACTCATGTTAATATTGTGATTTTATAAATTACGTCTTTAATGATAAAATATATTTTTCAGATCCAGGAACTTCCTACGCTTCAAAAGTCTTCAAAAATCTTTAATATTTTTAGCAAAAATACTATATCTCTTATTTGACTGCAAATGAAAATTGTAATTGACATCATTCATTATCTATGTATATTTACTAAAAGTATTTTTTATAATTATCTAAATTTGAGACTTATTAAAATATGACGTAAGAATAGGTTTAAATTCAGTAATTCTGTCTGTTTCTGCAACTCTTCACCCGCGCGGTCGGAGCCGCGTGCGCCGCATAACCAATCATATTTGTTCCCGTCGCCGGATAGAACCGGTTCCAACCAGAATTTTACAGTTTTTTGCGCTTTCCCTTTGAACGCCGTCACGTAGACCGCATTGATCTTGCTGTTGACTGGGAGAGAATCTGTGTGGAATAGCTAATTAGGTTTTACGAGAAAATTACAGTCTTTGAAAGTTTATTAATTAAGAGTTTTTTCTTCGTACTTTGAAAAATGTGTTCCGTTAATGAATTGCAGGAATTAATTATTATTTTCTTAGTTAGCTTAGCTTTTTACAGAGTTCAACACAAAAACATTAAGTTTTAAATATTCAACAAAGCAAACCGTAATTTCATCCCTTTATTTAAATCCAAGTAATATAACAACACCCTCACAAACTACCCTTTCTGTCGGTAATTTGAACTTGTCAAACTTTCAAAATTATAGTGAATTTGCAAACGAGGGTGAGTTGGCAACATCGATATATACGAATAACAGTTCCGCAACTAACGACGGGCCCGCAGTTAGTCGTGTCGTGGGGTATTTACATACTAATTAATTTACATTTGCAACCCTTGGAAGGGAGGTCAGGGTGGAAAAGTAAGTTTTCATTAGAAGTTTAATATTGTTTGATGTGTCTCTATCATTTGTAAATAGTTAAACTGAATCGACTTTTTAAATAATTTGTTTAATTAAGAAAATGTTAAAATGTTTAACTTTAAGATAAAACAATGGAAATACAAACGCCTTTTTCTATACATTTCATGAACTCACCAGGTATACATACCTTTTTATTTATTAATTTAGTTATACACTAAATGCTACACATATCGTCTTTTTAAACAATGTATTCACCCATAAAATAAATCAATATTCTCGTATGGTATAATAACTTAAATCACTTGCCTCATTTTAAAACTCCAATGAGCTGATAAAATTCGATAAACCAGTATTCCACTCTTCCACTGATTATTTTCCACTAATGAACTAAAACCGACGTTACATAAAAACTGAATGACTGACGCCTACAGGAGCTGGTAATTATTAATTAATTAGTGAGATCGGAACATCTGAAAATGCTGCCGAGCTTAATTAAATGATAGTTTTTAATTTAATAAGTTTTTTATATGTTCAAAGTAGAGTTGTAGCTAGGTATTACTCAAAAGCATTTTTATGGTCAATATCTCAAATATCGGACTTAAATGCTATTTATCTTCAAATTCTCAAATCAAAAACAATCTCGTTGAAAAGAAGACGTGTAAAGAATCTTTTTGCAAACATTAACGAAAATATTTGGAAAATATTCAAGGAAACTGTCAGAAATACTCGTATAAGGCTAAAATATTAATGACGACACCAACTGAGAGACTCAAGAAAAACCAAAATGAAATTCCATTTCATTTATAAAGCTTTGCAAACAAATGTCTAAAATAGCTACATTTAAATAAATTGTTTCACGTAATCCACTGTCTGTTATCAAAATTAAATAATGAACAGACATTTCAATAACTCCGAGTGGTCTGGTGTTAGCTGATGGTCAATATTTTATGAGCCCGAGGAAGGTGCTACGTTTGGAACTGTTCAAAATAAAAGAATAAGCTAAATTAATAAGAGGATTTATTAAATTTGTTTATATGTTTTTGTTTTAAAATTTTGTATAAGAATAATAAATTTATATGCGGACAAAAACAAAATCTTTTCTGAAAAGTCATAAAAGCCAAAACTGACATATTTTCTGACCGCTTTTTTACTACGCATTTATTTCGTTTTCAAAATGAGTTCTATCTAATGATACTGTTAAAATCTAACCATTGAGTCTGTAACAAGTATGGTTTAATTTTTACGCTAAAAATAAAGTATAAAATTAAAATAAAGTTTTATTTATGACACTAATATAATAATAACAATATTTTATGAGGGACTGTATGCCGACACAATGATTACTATCGTTTATCAAACGACCACAAGACCGATTAATATTAGCTGCTAAAATGCTTACATTTATTTCGACCACTGAAAATATTTCCCAAAAACTCTGTCAGTCTGTCAGTGTCGTCATGCCACGGTGACAGGTGTCGAACGCACAGAGAATATCAATTAGATCGTGAGGGAGCTTTGTGATCGTTGCATTGTTTTTATATTTATTTACATTTTTATTGTTTACTGCGAGCGAGTTCTGACTTTTGAGGCTTAGAACAATATGTGGCGATAAAAATTCAGAACGATAGATAATTGAACAATGTAAACGATGTAATCTAAAAGCTACAGTTTCTAAAGAAGACCGGTTTTCGTTTCGTATAGAATATATTGAAAAATATTTTAAAAATAATAATAATATATAACACCGTTCTCATCTAAGCAGTAAATCAAGTACAAAAACTTAAAAACCCTTGCAAAGTAAAGAAACTACACTAAAACTTTGAATATTTATAAATGTTATTAAAACTAAGTGAATTTTAACCCCGCTTGCAGCGGGTCGCGCTGAATGAATATTAAAGCGCCATCGCCGCTAGATGGCGCTGATCCGTCGCGGAACGTTCTGGAATTCACTTTTGTAAATCTGAGGACGTTTCTGTTGATTAAATGAAGTACCGCTTGCTGTGGTTTGGAGTAGTTAATGCTTTGGATGAAATGGACTTTGGGATTTTAAAGTTTTTGTGATATGTGATCAAGTAAGGATTGCAGTTTGTAATATCTTGCTATTGTGGTTTGTTTATATCATCTGATCTACTTTAATCCGTGCTTTGGCTGTCAATATGTTGTATGCTTTATATAAAAGTAAACTTTTATTGTGTTTGCATAGACTTCTTTAAATAACTTATTATCATCAATTCGTTGATAACTCTCAACACCTTTTTCATACCCTTTTGGGTTTTTCATATAGTTTATTTAGCCATGTGCCACATAAAAGGTTAAACAAAACGTCATACTACTACAGAAAACTCTCTTTTACAAAAAAAATCGTTGGAACGTCAATTTAAAAACTCTATTCCTTCATTCAATTGATTTACCCACTGCCCGGACAGCGATCGACGCGGCGAGTGAACGAAGAACTACTTGAATGAGTGAATGACTGGGAACATGACAGTTGACAAGTGAGATATGACAAGTGACAGTTAAACTGCATGGTATGGCCATAGTTATGGTGGAAATAGAGCACTATTGTTTGTTAAGATGGAGTTCTATAGTTATACACAAATAAAGGAATAAAACTGTAGGATATAAATGAAAAATAACTATTGTTGGAAAGAAATATTAGGTTTGTTCAAGCGTTCAAATATTATAAAAACTTCACTTAAAAATATTTTTGGATTAGAATTAAATCTGTTTCAGGAAATTGAAAACATTTCAGTATGTGTTTTCCTGAGTTTTTGATATTTCTAATCGAAGCATGACTCGTAGCCCCACCGTGGTACTATTTTCATTTCGTATTAACAAAGTTTAGTAAGAATTTAACATGACAAATATTATGCTATACGAGGAAAAGAGTAAACATAACACACTTTAAAAAATACCTTTACTGAGTCATCCCCACGTACATACCTGAAAACAAGAAGAAAGTAATTAATACAACGTTTGAAACTCAAACTAAAAATGTGTGTTTGTACAAGGCGACTACGGTGCTACGGCGTAGCTGCTACGATATTTCAACTACGGCGTAGTCACTACAACATAATGGTTTTATGGAAAATCCTTATTAAAAATCTCAAAATTATAATAATAAATGAAGAAAATTATTATTGATATTTTTTTTAAGTTTTTGATTGAGTGATACTTGAATAACGATTCTAGTAAGTAAATATTATTTAACATTTGCTGCAATATTAATAAAATAGCCTTAGTACAATAGTGTTGGTACTTTCGCTATCACAATATCTCTATCAAGTTTATTATAGCTTTATCAACTGAGAGAACTTCACATCCTGTGCATAAAAGATTATAAAAATCCTTCTCAAACACATTTTCAACTTAGATATAAGTACACTTGAATGAATAAATGAAACGTCTATTTATTCTATGACGTCAGCACAAAGCCATCACTCGCTGCAATTCTCCAAAGAATCTTCCTCGCAGGAACATCTATTATTAAATCCGGTCTATTCCAGTTTATTCCGGTTCGAGCCGGAGTCACGTTTGTTCTCGCTACGAGAGATGTAATTAACCTTTAGAAACAAACGAATGATAGACTGTGGCTTGTGCAACCGGGTTAATCATCAAGTATCATTCATTCATTAGTTCATTCATATTCATAATTGTATTGATTCATTGATTTTAAAATAATAATGTCATAAGGGCTTCAACGTAGCGTGTGCGTGGAAAATATGTATTTGTTTATTAATTATACTAATCTAATAACATGAGTGAAAACAAAAGAAAATATCATAGTTCTTTGAAAGAATCAATCAGTGACCCATCAAAACGGATTGGCTAATATTTTGTCCATGTATTATTTTCTTCTTAAGCCAGGTGCAAAACACCAATGAAAATACCCACACACTTAATACCTACTTTATCTCGACCCACTTTTCATTTCCAACCATAAAGCGAAATTTTATGAAGGCACGAAAGTTTTTCATCGTTTTAAGCGTTTTTTCAGAAATTATTACGCGGTTTGGTAGTTCTTTGATGTGCGCATAAAAGTTATGGGTAGTTTCAAATTTATCGAAGTTGGTTTTATTCTCGCTGTAAATAGCTGAATTGGCAGTTGCCGCGTTTTACTCCGGGACCGACGGGCGAGTGGATGAGATATTAAAGTATTTAACGGGTAACTTCTTAGATTTACGCGATTATTATTACTTGAAATTAAACTCACTTTAACGGGTTCTTACGAGTTTATAATATTATTTTTGATTATCCGAAGTTTGACATTTTTACAAATGCCGTAGTCACGAGTAAACTGAGATGTTTGACGTCTACATAGACTATAATAAAAAACGATTTTCGAATTCACCGCCATCTGATCCGTAATTTTCTCGCATAATTTGCCGGGTATCACACAATAGGCGCTGACGGTGGGTGTCTTGATTTTTCTGATTTTTTGTCTGCTGGTTGTTCATTTTATTTTACTAAGTATTTGATCCCACGTTGGTGACAGTTTCCAACCATCTTCTCCATTGAAGTTAGGGTGTTTTTTTTCATTTCAATAGTTTCTCTTACAAACCTAGGAATAAAATGTTTCTCTTTTGCTAGGATTTTAACAGTATCAAATCTTAGATAATGGTTGGTATTATCCATGGAATGTTCACAGACTGCATATTTTGTATAGTGTTCTTTTATACGAGTAGACACGTTCCGTTTTTTTCGTCGTTTGAAATATCGATACGTCGGATAATCAAAAATAGTAAAATAAACGCATAAAACCCGTTAAAATGAGTTTAATTTCAAGTATTTAACGCGTTTTTGTAATTAAGTTTTGGGTAGTGTTTTAATTTGGTTTAAGTTTATATTTCTACACAGATCTTCAATCGTGTTAAAAAAATCTATATCACTCTTTGATACAAAGATCACTACAGGTGAAAGAATTTCAAAATTTTATTCAGTAGTTTGAAAGGTTGCGTCAAACGAAAAAGATCACGAAGTAACTTTTTTAAATATTGGTATGAATTTTAATAAAAAACTTATCGTCAAAAAAAAAGTTTTACTATTTTGGTTATTATTTTCGTGTAACTTCCGGAATTGTCCTCAACTTTCGCTAGTAAGATATAAGATAATAAGTTATGTCACGCTGTAGTAATATTAAATAATACATATTTTGCCTCACAAGGCACAAAGCTGCGGTGCGTCGACAGAATAATAAATACACTAGTGGAGAACGAGACGGTTGGCGCGTTTGGTTGTACGTTTTTATTAATATAAAGTTAATCAAATCTTACTTATATTATACACGTAAAAGTTTGTGAGTATGTATGAATGTATGGATGTTTGTTACTCTTTCACGTAAAAGCTACTGGACGGATTTGGATGAAACTTTACAGTCGTGTAGTTTATACATCTACTAGTACTTTTTAACGCAGGGAAACTCTTCACTCCCACGGGAAACTGACTTCCATGCGAACGGAGTCGCGGGTGGCCCATAGTATAATAATAAATAAGACGGTTGAGTATATTTTTCGAAAACTAATCATATTGTTATTGAGACAATAGTTATCAAAGACTAGTGGACGCCCGCGACTCCGTTCGCGTGGAAGTCGGTTTCCCGTGCGAATGAGAAGTTTTCCCACGGTAAAAAGTACCCTATGTCCTTTCCCAAGCTCAGTTCCTTCTTCATACCAAATTTCATAAAAATCGGTTCAATGGTTTAGGCGTGAAAGCGTAACAGACAGACAGACAGAAAGACAGACAGAGTTACTTTCGCATTTATAATATAAGTAGGGAAGTAGGGATTACTTGAAATTAAACTCATTTTAACAGGTTTAACGCGTTTATTTTATTATTTGTGATTTTCCGACGTTGCGTAAAACCCGTTAAAATGAGTTTAATTTCAAGTAATAATAATCGCGTAAATCTAAGAAGTTATCAACGATGTCCAATATTACGATATTTCCAAAGTAGACACCTTAATAACAATTTATTGTCTAACAACTTCAGCTTTAAATAAATACGAAGTAGCAAGACCAAAGTCAAAAAAAAACTCTCAGCACTCTAAAGAGTAAAGAGTGTGACTAAAGTCAAACCGTTCATCTTCCACCATAAGGAAGTGTGACCGTCCAATAATTGGACTCCGATTGTACACTTCTCACGTAATCACATTACAGCTGGACGATGGCGACACGTCGTCAGCTTTCATGAGATTGCCGCACTTGAGAGCGAGCGGCACAATGTTGTAGCTATGACCATGTGTGATGTAACGGTTTAGTTCGATTCGGGAACAGCTGGTAGGAGCAAAGAAGGTAGATTGGTAACATATGACTGTTAGAAGGAATAAATATTATATTGAAACAGTAGAAAATACAAAATTTAGGGGTATGTATGGTTACTTACCTTATGATAATGTTGGTCAGTATTTTTAACTTCGGCTTTAGTGTTTCAAATAGAGTTAAAGGAACAAAGCCGGCGGCATTCTTTTGTTAAAAATTGTGTACACAAATACCTATATTTTTATCATTTCCTATATCTTATACAAATAAAAAACGTTTTGTAGGCTACAGTTTTGTACACAAAATAAGGTTATCTACTGATTCGACACAACCAAACACACTTACAATAATCGAACATTAAAAAATAACTTTAAATTCAGCCCACATATAAATAGTTAATGATCGGAAAGTTGCCGAGTTGGCAGGCGTCCGAGGGGGTGAAGCAGGACTACAGGGCAGGAGAGGGGAGGGAGGGTATTTGAATAATTCATTGAAAGAAGGCGCGAGATGCTGCAACGTCTCGAGGTGTCAAAGTCAAGATTCTGCGAGGAATCCCAATTAGCCAGGAAGAGCGTTTGAGAGAAGGAAGTAGCCGCGTTTAATGCAGAGCTTCTTTTGTTTGACAAATGTTGTTTTTGATGTCATTTAGTAAGGAGAATGTAATGAAAGAGGTTTGTTATTTTTGGTTTTGTGTTACAAATTGGTTTCATGTTTGAATGAAGTAGAAATACCTACAATGAACAACATTAAATCATTTAAATGAATTATAAATCGTGCCAATATTGTGGGTATAGCTTCCACACAAAAACAACAGAAAAATTTTACATTATAAAAAAACTTTTTCCTCTTAACCATGACCTTTTATTCACCTACAATCTGTGTTTACCTACGCACATAGTTCTATCCACCCACACATGGTTATCAAGTTACTCATTACGTGTATTCTTGTATAATATCTCCCTCTTTCCTTGAAGCCCTGTTTACTAAAAGGCTGCACAGCAGGTATCGTACGAACATGTATTTATTGCTAACTACGCCCTTTCACTAAGTGACTCGACCTATATACGCACACTAGCTATTAACCTTCGTATAGGATAGTTATCCTGAGATCGGTATTTCATAAGTATAGCTACAAATTTTGCATATTATATACTTTTGCCGCATCACCAAGGCTAAAGCTGTATTCCAGTTCATTATCATCATCATCATTACATAGTATAAATCCAAGTCGCTAATTGTATTTGTTTGTATGTTTGTCCGCTAACTCGTCCAAACTACTTAACGGATTTTAATGCGGTTTTCGCCATCTTATAGGATATTTTTTCATTTAAATTTGTAAATATTTTTTTTTTAAAAAGGGTTGTTTCAAGTCTGCTAAAAAACAATATTTCGGGAACAAGTCGGCCAAATCGGCGTACCATTGCGAAGCGTGGACTGGTTACTAGTTGTATTATAATAACCTCTTAGATAAATCTGTTCAGCCAAACTCAGACCCACCCCACATATGTAGTGTCACCTACTAGACGCCACTAATAGCGGTCCGTTCCCACCCGGAGATTTAATTTATAATCACGTGGGAACCCCGCGGTAGGAGCCGCTTCCATGTTAACAGAAACGATGGATTGATCTGTTTGCGTGGGCGTCAAAAAAAAGCGAGTTTTATTCTTTGGATTGAATATAATATTGTCGGGTAAAAACAGTGTGATTTGAAAACAAATTTACGGTTTTGTCGAATAATGATAAATTTGATATTCCATAATCTTTTTACCTTTTTTTGTTATCTTATTGAACTTTTCAATTATGCTATTTTAATCATCACGTTTAAAATACATAGACATACTTTGATTTTAAAATTTGTATAAAAGTGGCGGACGTTATAAAGAGGCCTAATAATATCACATTATGTAAAGGCCCTAACACAAGGGTTAATCCGTAGTAAGCC
Organism: Emmelina monodactyla; assembly: GCA_916618145.1. Classification (NCBI taxonomy): domain Eukaryota; kingdom Metazoa; phylum Arthropoda; class Insecta; order Lepidoptera; family Pterophoridae; genus Emmelina; species Emmelina monodactyla. The sequence continues at coordinate 7,354,102 of OU745324.1, forward strand.
TCTGTAATTAATATTACTGAGATTCACAAATTTTGATTGAGTTTCCCATAATCCGACCTAGCAAAATATATCTTCTAAAGTACCTCCAAAGTTACCTATCCTGCAAAGCATTTATGAACGGACTTAATAAATTATTTAGTTCGTTCTTTATCTTGCTGTAAGCAAGTAATTTACAATAGTTCACAAAATCTACAAAAGCTTATATGCAGCAGTCGATGTCTTTTAGCTACAAAATCAAAGATTCGTCTATACATCTATCTCTGTCTCAGGAATCTGTTTCAATTTGTAACGCCATTCAAACGATGGCACGAGGCGATCGCAAGCCTTGCTGCTTCGGTTTCTAATTCCGACCTCTCACGAACTGCTGCTCGCCTGGTAATTGAATCTGGGTCTTTGGCTGTCGGGTGTACAAGTTGATAGTTTCGATTGAAAGTACAAAGAAGATAGGTAGATAGTCAGGAAAGCATTTTGAATTGAACGAAGAATAATTGGAAGATTTTCAAGCATGCATTTTAGTCTCTTATTAATAAACGCGGAATAAACTAGTATTAATTCGTAAAACCATGTTTTCCCTTTAATCTTATATGACTCTTATGTGATATAAGTAACCCGCCCACGCTTCGCAATGGATGAGTTTTGACTTACTTAAAATAACTTTATCAGAACGTTCTTTATTTACAAATTTAAATAAAAAAAATACCTTTAAGATGGCGAAAATGGCATTAAAATCCGTTCAGTGTAAGAGGAGCGGACAAACATACAAACAGACAGAATTGGATTTATACTATGTAATGAACATTATTTGTAACTAACTGAGATAATACAATAGTTTAATGAGTACAAGCTTTAATTGTATTAAGTAATAGTTATGACTTATTTTTTGTAGTATGCTAAAAGCAATTTTTCTTAAGTTAATTATACTTAAGGCCGGTTTTTCAATAGTCAGATAAATTCTATCTGACAGAAAATCTGTATGTTTTTGTTGCACGTCGAACATAAATACTTGGCATATGTATGAAGTGACAATGAAAACATACCTCTTATCAGTCTCTGACTATTGAAAAAATTGCCCTTAATATGTTAATAAGTGAAATAAAATGGTAGATAGTCTTCTATTTTTAAAAGGATTTTTTAATGCAAGACTCAATTATTAAGATATATTTTTGTCAAAAAAAACCCATTGAATCACCAAGAAAACAGCGCGCCAGCATTGTATTTTTCCACGTTACACCTCAATTAATCTAGGCCTACTTTTACAAATGGCTCCTCAGCAGCAAAAACGCGCCATTACCAAACCGCCTTCCACGCTCAAGTTGACGTTCTTTCAGCCATTATCAGGGGAATCTCTATTGTTCCCGCGGAATGTTCGCGAAGGTTCTCGACGCCCATAGATTAACGGTCACGAGGTATTTAGAGATAACTCCGGATAAATTGTGGTGGGAAACGGCGAAAGGGACGCGGTAGAAAAAAGAATGTCAAGTAAGTCACTTAAGGCTGGTTGTTAAGGTTTTGTGTAAATTTTCAAGGGATATGAAAAACTAATTACTAAGATCGTTGACACACTTTTATAATTACCGCACTGCATAATCCGAAGCTAAATGACTTTTCCCGCGTTAAAAAGTACCTCATTGTGTTATTATTAATTACAGCCTAGTTTCATCCAAATCCGAAGGTTTGTGTGAAAGAATAACAAACACAAATACAAACCCCCGCAAAATTATATTAGTAAGGAATAAAGTAAGATTACCTCACGCCAAACAACCGAATTAATAAAACTGTTTTTTATACTTCTTCCTTTTTCGAAATAATATCAGTTTCTTACTTCTATACAACATATTATGCTCGATTGCCACTTTAAGAAAGATACAAAGAAAGACTACTTAACACCAAACAACCAAATTTTGCCATTTTTTTACTCGAATTTATATCAAAATTCTTTCTTGTACACGACATATTCGATTGCCACTCCAGCCCTCGCAGCCGCGCAATGAATCGTTCTTACTCCAGTAAGTGCTGACGTCATTTGCTTTGATGTCTCATTACACCGCGACATGAAAGTGATTATTCACATATGGCGGTGTGTGTACGTAATTCCGTGTTCGGTGAGACTTAGATGATGGGAGTACATTCAAATACGTGGAAAAGAAATATGTATAAATATTGTGTAAAAATTTAATGGAAGGTATAAAACATAATGTTAAAATTAACACAAGGTGTATAAAGTTAAAAAAGAGAGAAGAAAAACACAGTTTTAAGTAACAGTAACAAGAGTAGGTTTAGCATTGATTTAGTTACACAGTTTTCAGTTAACACAAATTAAACCAAAAAAATAAATTTAGAATCATAAACCAGTGGAATGTTGATAGAAGTTTGGTTAATTTCTCCATTTTAATCTTGGTACTATTACCCCGGCAGTTATGAACAAGTTAAGTATCGCGTCTTAATGGTGTTTTAAACTCGACTTAATGATACCGGAGTGGGCACGGACGTGACCTGCGGAGGTATTTTGATACTATATTTCTACAAATTGGTATAACATTACGTCAAAATAACAGTATTTGTGTGGCCACAGCCGCGTTTTGACGTTTTCTGATAGAAGTTTCTGTATCTTGGCGGTTACAGAGTACCCCCTGGACAAGTTGGTACCATCACTAATTGCTGTGAATACAATATTTTATTCGTGAATGTCAAATTTGATTACTCGAATAATTGGTCAAAGTTTTAGTAGTTTAATTATGTACAATTCTATTTTTAAACTAACCGAAAAATGGTTATGTTACATGTTTATGTCTATTAGTGCGTCGAAGCTTTTGAATAGATTTACTTAATTGAATTCGATTATTTGTTAAAAGGTATCTTTACCACAGTGAATATATTTATTTGTTTTTAGGTATTTATAAACACCAATTTGATGTTTTTTATAATAAATATACATTTCTCTACTGAAGCTGAAGAATTTTTCAAGCACATATTAATTAATAAAAAATCTCTAGAAATATATATTTTGTGTTTTATTTATATTATGAACTAGAATAGGTACTAACTCAGAAACGAGTGAACTTCGAAAAATATTTTTTACTAAACTGTCCCGACCCGGGAGTCTTACCCGGGACCTTTTGCTTCACAGTCCGGTATACTCGTACATACCGCTGCGCCACCAAACACAACAGACACTATCAAAAAAACCTTCTAAGAAATATTTATCTTCAATTTTATTATCTTACATACAAATTATACCGAGTGTAAAAAGACTGCTTCCGAAAACGAAAACTGGGAATTGCTGAGGTAATGAATTTTTTTTTATATATTTTTTTACCTAATTATTTCAAATTGCTTAATTATAAACTATCTAATTTCCGCATTATTTCCAATTAAATAATGTTTTAGCTTTAATTGCTATGTAAACAATCGCTCCCGAACCATTAGCTGATGTGTGAGCGATGACCTCAAGAGGCGAAAATCACTTATCAAACCTTAATAACTTTTTTAATTGAGTTTTCTGGGTATACCGTTCGTAAATTTAGTTACTATTTACGCTCAAGAATACGTGGTTACAGGCTTCGGAAATGGTCTTTTCACACCCATTATGTATAATACCTTTCATATACCAATCACTATGTCTTTGCAACGCTCCGTTAATATGATTGCAAAGCTCCCAGCCCACTGCCTATTGCTTTGAAACTAAACCAGGTTCAATATAACACACCGCCTTGTGACAGACATTCTCGCAGGCTGCAGCAATTTAACTTACAAAGCTCGGTCTATTTCAATGTATATACCGGTGTATTTAGGCAGGTATATACCTGGTTGAGTGTAATGTTAGTGAGCTGTAAAGTTACTACGTTTAGGAACAGGTTAGTAATTCGATATCGGTTTGTGAATAGAATTCAAGTGCTGTTTGTAGTGTTGAGATAGACTAAAGCTGTACTAGTGTAGTTAATTACGCATATGCTCTTGAAATAAAAATAATTTATCTATGTAGAGCAAAAACCTTTTAAGTAATAAATAAATGATGGACCGGTTATAACACTATCAGGAATTCGGTACTTTACTCTTTATTTCAAATAAAATTTTCCCAAAATTAACCTAACCATGAACATGAAGCAATACAAGAGAAGCGATAGTTATTTTGCTCAACATGTAAAGGGATTGAACTGAATTCCAGCAAGACACCTTACAAATGATCGTAGAGAATTTGTCTCTATTCTACTTTTTTTCTCTTTTACATATAAAATCATGCAAACCTTTGTACTACCTTGGCACGCAAATAAGAAGTGCTATTATAAAAGAAGCTCTCAAACCTTTGGCCCGCAGCCTTCTTACAACGCCCCGGGGAAGTAATTCAGCCATACTTACCAAAGTGAGCGGCGTTGAGTAAGGAAATGAGTAGAAAGCTGACGGGCACTTGAGTAGTTCCTAACTTCTGAGTTTACTCAACTAAGTAGCCACGGAATTGGCCGTTTGCCCCGGGTTTGAAAAAATAAGGATTTATGGGTGAAATAAATTGCAATGATTTGACTCTTCCTGATAACGTAGCTTTTTTCTGGTGAAATCGGTTCGTATCCAGAGATTACCCATTACAACCAAACAGGCAATCCTCACCTCTTTATAACATTATATTTTTCTACGTAGGGTTTCAAAGTAGGTGTACATTAAATATGTGGGTTCGGTTTTCTAGGTAAAGTTTTCGAAAGCAAGTAGATGCATGGTTTTAAGCTTTGTGTAGCTTGTGAACTGTGGTGAGTTTTCGAAGTTGGTTTTGTCCAATAGTTGGAGGCTGTGGGTACGTTTGGGAACTGACTGTTCGTTGTTTGTTCAATGAATGGACGAAAAGTACAGCTGCATTTAAATATTTTATTAAAAATTAGAATTTTATTAGTATTTGAAAAGTGATCAAGTAGGATTGGGGTATTCAATGATTCTTCCCCAGGCGTTTATGATGTTGTTAAGAAATAAATTCTATGACCAACAACTAAATTCCAAGTTACCGACTTGCAAAAATATTAACTACCTAGGTACATGAAAATCTGTTGTATTTTTTGTTAAATGAAAACAAATTATAAATATATACTTTTTCTTTTAAAACTGGTATTGGTGTTTGAGTCACTAATGTCTGTAAATTGATGGATTTTACATCACCAGATTTGAACTAATTCCGTTCCTTTCCTACCTTCTCTTTCGGGTATCTTTCTATCACTTCCCCTCACGAACTTCCCCTTTATCCTCAATTTAACTTTAACTTATTTAGATAACGCATCCTTAATGCCTAATTAATTGTTATCAAGTGTTGAGGGAACTCATTGGAGGTGGTTTATCGAGATTCATTTGTGGGAACCGTTTTGTTTTAAAGTTTTATTTGGGTTGGTTAGGATACGCATGTATATTAAATAAAATATTTCATAGATCAAACAAGCTTAAGTTCCTTATATAAGAACAAAATAAAGTTTTAAGGACTAGGTACTGGAATTTTTTATAATCAATTTATAAATTAAGTTTTATTTTGTTATTAAAAAACTTTATTGATAATCAAATGTTTCTTGTTATTAGCATTGATACAAATAGAGTAACTAGTTAGCATTGCTGATTGCGTCAGAAAAAAATACTATTTTCCGTTTGCACAAAAGTCCCCTAAAATAGTTTAAAGGTCTAAGAAATAACTACTTGTCTCTTTAACAATATTTTTTTACTATAATTTGTTGTCAACAAATTTTCATGTATACCAAGAAAATGTTATACGAACATATTTACATTTAGGTGTTGTTTAAAATATATGTTAGGAGTCCCTTAATTTAGAAAACGTTTGTGAAAACAGGAATAAGATTTTTGTAATAACATTATAATTTTAACCTCCTTATTCGTGTTTGAATTTAAAATCTGTCCTTAAACCGATCCTTTATTTCATTTGCTTATTAAAGTGCACACGACCTCTGTACTGATTTTTTCTTTTGAAATAACAACCTCGTTAGTAACAGTAAATAATAGTTATTTGTACTTGTTTACGTCATTCCAGGCGCGACTCTCAGGTAAGAACAAGAAATAGGTTAAGGTTGACAGTAAAATTGATTTATTATTTGACTTGTGCAAATCTATTGTTAACTATCTTTAATAAGGCAAAAAATTATGACGGTGACAATGACGAACTTGTAAGTTATGTATTTTGTAGCTGGCCCTGTTTATTAATTTAAGTATTTTAAAATCCACAGCGGAATAAACAATCAAGTAGGTACTTAGTTTCATTTATCAATTTAATTAAAATAACACTTATCAGAACTATTGTAAAATAACACATTTTTAGTAGCTTGTCCTGTTTGTACCTTCTCCCTATGTTTAGCAGAATATTCCATTGAATTTTTATTACTTTTATAAAGGATATTTCTACAAGTAAACACCGTTGCGCGACTGTCCCCGCACAGTGGGAAGTACCACAGTATCGACGTGAACCGAGACAAACAACCCGCGACGACGAGGCGCCGCACAGTGGGCTGGATTTGAAAAAAAGGAACTTAGGATTTTTTTTTCGAAATTTCAATTTTTCTTGGTGTCATTCGCTAGAGGCAACTTATACGATCAACATTTGTTATATAACTTTTTTTCGAGAAACGTATACTTAATGAGTTTTGGCCACAAATGTGTTTTTTTACTATGGAACGTTACCTTACTTGCCTCAGATCTCCAAGTGAGGCAATTATCCCGTATTCATACTACCTGAACCTTATTCTGTGGGTGTTTAGCTATCGATTGGTATATTTTTTACAACAGGATAGCTGCCACCTTGCCCAATATAAGCGTTCGAAACATGGTACTTTTTTCGGTATTTTCCCATATATGGTTAGCATTTAACGACTACCAGGAAATGAAATAATCAAGAAATTGAGGCTTAAATATAGTCGGTAGTTGACTGATCACTTTCTTTTCTGTTCATAATTGACTAATTAAGAAAAGGTCGTTAAAATCTATTGTTTTCACCTTTACATATTTTTACTTTGGTAATGACTTGAACCGAAAATGATCGATAACTTACAAATGGGCATTTAGCTTTGTAATCACTTGCCGCCAAAGGTTTTAATTACTACTTGTTTACATTAAACTGCATTTATTTTGCGGGAGACTAATGGTGATGGTAATTAATCAGTATATTTAAACAGGGAAAAATAATTTTAAAGTCATATTAAGTTTACGTTTGATCGGAGATAGCAATTTTTTTGACACTTTTACCCGGTAAAATGGATTCTTTAATAAACAATATTGATTTGTTCATGCTTCTGAGGGAAGAAGTACAACAACTATCGGATAGTACCGCACTGTTTGAAATTTTAAAATTAAAATTGGATCCGGATTTGACCGTAGAAAATAGAGCATTACTTCTAGCTTTTTGCCAGAAGTTCTGTTATAAATTAAAAAGTAGATGGGCCGCAGCCAATAGAACGCTCGCCAAGTTCTTGAAAAATAATGAAGACTGGCTCGAAACCCCTATTACTTGGCCAAATTTTGCAAATTGTAGAGAAGAACCTGATACAATTTTAAGTGATCAACCCGAAGAGGAAGAAACTGAAAATATTCCACCAAAACCATCAAGTTCAAATTTTACACCAAGAAAGCCATTCGAGGAACTTTGCCCACAGCAAAAACGAAGACGATTAGATCAGATAAATAAATCGTTTTCTCCAGAAGAGCTATTGGGTGCAACAGCAAAAAATTTGAAAGAAAACGGGCAAGAAGAGTTAGCTCAAATAGTTAGCTATTTACTAAAGCACCCCGAGCACATCGCAGATGTCAAAGCGTGCATTGAAAAGAAACAGCAAAATACGCTGTTAGCACCGGAAAAGGCACTCGGTTTAATGGTCTCCTTGAAACTCACAAAATGGCAGTATCTCATTTTGCGAGAAACTACCCGAGAAGAAGTTTTGTTCCCATCATATTGTCAGTTACAAGAAGCAAAACAAAACTGCTACCCACCCAAGGATTCCATTATTTTGAGTGATGAAGGAGCTGAAGTAAAATTGCAAGCTTTACTAGATAAGACTGTTTCGAGGCTGGTTACAGGACACAACTTGCAGCTGGAATCCGGTAGTGATTTGGAGTTGGTCAGCAAGTGGGGCTTTGATGGAGCATCTGGACAAAGCACTTACAAACAAGTGGGGCACGTAGATGACGATTCCAGTGTACTCATGGCAAGCTTGGTGCCCCTAAAGCTGATGAGTAATGGATCAGTTGTCTGGGAAAATAGGAGACCTTCATCAACAGCTTATTGTAGACCAATCCTTTTCAAATTTATTAAGGAAACGAAGGAATCAGTGGAAAATATCAAGAGCTACATTGATGACCAAAAAGCTGCCTTGATTCCAAGCCAAGTGGGCAATGTCTTTATTCGACATCAATTACTCTTGACTATGATTGATGGCAAAATTTCTTCATATATATCAGAGACCTCTGCTGCGGTTTGTGATATATGTAAAGCAAAACCATCGGAAATGAATAATTTGGATGTCATCAAGCAGAAAACATCTAACCCAGACTTGTACCAATATGGACTGTCATCGTTGCATGCGTGGATTAGATGCATGGAATGCCTGCTACACATTGGTATATATCTATTTACAATATATTCCCACCATTTTGTATATTTATTTATATCTACATGTTATTTTAATGTTTTTATTTTTTTTACAGCTTATAGACTGGGTATCAAAAAGTGGAGGGCTCAAGGAGACGACAAGGAAAACGTTGCTGCACGTAAGACCAGCATTCAAGCTGCATTTAAAAATGAATGTGGTCTCATCATTGATTTGGTCAAACAAGGATCAGGAACCACAAATGATGGTAATACAGCCCGCAGATTTTTTGGCGATTCAAAGACTTCGGCTCGAATTACTGGGGTCGATGAGAACTTGATAGAAAGATTCCACATTATTCTCCAAACAATTGCGTGTGGAGAATCTGTGGATGTTTCTAAGTTTTCGAAGTTTTGCCAAGAGACAGCAATCTACTATGTTGAATTATATCCGTGGTACTACATGCCTTCAAGCATGCACAAGCTCCTCATCCATGGAGCTGATATTATTGAACATTTTGGTTTGATGCCTATTGGGAAACTTTCGGAAGAGGCAGCCGAAGCTCGGAACAAAGACTTCAGAGTTTACAGAGAGAGACATTCGAGGAAAATTAATCGAACTGCGACAAATGAAGATATCATACACTGTCTTCTGTTGTCATCAGATCCACATCTCTCTCATGCCAGGCCCAGAATGACAAAAACGAGAATGCCTCTTTCGTTGAAGGCAAAAGAGCTTCTGGTGCCTCTTCCTCTTGACCCTAGTGATATCGAATTTATTGATGTAGACCTTGATGACTGTACCTTTTAATTAAGAATGTATTGTTAAGCATTAGAATGTTGTATGTTAGACGTTTATTTTCTTTTTTATTGTTATTGTATGTTTGTCTGCAATTTTTTTAATTACATTTTTACATTTTAATTCTGTTTTATTTTTTACTATTTAATGTTTGTTTATCATATAACTAAAAATGCCTTGCTATGACTAAAAATATTTTGTAGATATGAATAAAATTTAAAAAATTTACACTGTTACTTATTGTTTTTTTCAACACCTCAAAATGTCCTTAAGTAATAAATTCAATTAAATTGTAAAAACATTACAATAAAAACCTTTGGCGGCAAGTGATTACAAAGCTAAATGCCCATTTGTAAGTTATCGATCATTTTCGGTTCAAGTCATTACCAAAGTAAAAATATGTAAGGGTGAAAACAATAGATTTCAACGACCTTTTCTTAATTAGTCAATTATGAACAGAAAAGAAAGTGATCAGTCAACTACCGACTATATTTAAGCCTCAATTTCTTGATTATTTCATTTCCTGGTAGCCGTTAAATGCTAACCATATATGGGAAAATACCGAAAAAAGTACCATGTTTCGAACGCTTATATTGGGCAAGGTGGCAGCTATCCTGTTGTAAAAAATATACCAATCGATAGCTAAACACCCACAGAATAAGGTTCAGGTAGTATGAATACGGGATAATTGCCTCACTTGGAGATCTGAGGCAAGTAAGGTCACGTTCCATAGTAAAAAAACACATTTGTGGCCAAAACTCATTAAGTATACGTTTCTCGAAAAAAAGTTATATAACAAATGTTGATCGTATAAGTTGCCTCTAGCGAATGACACCAAGAAAAATCGAAATTTCGAAAAAAAAATCCTAAGTTCCTTTTTTTCAAATCCAGCCCACTGTGCGCCGCCGAGCTTTCAGTACCCATTATATAACAAACAGATTTATAATAGGGTATATATTTATACTAGGCTTAGCAGAGAAGTAATAATTATCGATTAATAGAAGGAAAAGTATAAATGTTACCTATTAATTATTATTTGACTCTAGGAAAGAACTTAAATCCGATAAAGGCCAATCTAAAAAGTTTTAAATTTAGTATTTAGCTAAGGAAAAAACTGTAAAGTAAAACGATTTAAAAAAAGTAAGATATCTAAACTGCATGCTATAAGCTAAGGAGCGAGGAAACTGTTACGTAACAACGCCTTATAAAACTTAGTTATCTATTGGTTTTACAGTTTTACAACTCAGCTGTTAAGAGCATCTGTGAACTTTAAGAATAGACATGCATTGATACCAAACTTAGATAAAAGTAAAATAAAATTGGTGATAGTTTAATTGTGATCCAGTGACAAATAAAATACATTGTATTCTGTTGTTTTGTATCTCTAAACAAAGTCTAGGTTTATAGTTTAAAAAATGTGTTTAAATCCACAAATAGATAAATAAGTGTCGCTTTTTATTCGTGAAACAGTATCAAAGTAATGAAATACGAAAAGATACAAAATTTGATTGTATTTAGAGTTTTAACAAGAAACAAATAGGTAAAGTGCCTTTAGCTAGAAAAGAAATCAATTTACAGACAAGAAATAAGAAACACAAAGAAAAATAAATTATTAGAAATACAAAAATGAATTGATCGTGAAGTAATATCAAGGTTTCAGTAGAAAACAAGAAAATTAAACTTCAATAACAAACGAGTTGCAAGCCAAATTATTTTTTAAATGTTCGGAAAATTACAAAATATTATATCATTTTTTTTGGAAATTGAAACAAAAAAAAATGACGTGTGGCACTCGAGGACTGCCGCGGTAAAGCTATTGCATAGCATCTATTCAAAAATTATTCATCCTTGAGGTCTTCCGTTGCGTGCGCTGCGAAAACGGTTTAAGATACCCAAAATATATGTAGGTATAAAAGAATGATTCCTCTTGAAATGATCTAAAAAAATTGTCTAAAATAACTATTCCACGCGGACGAGGTCGTGGGCACAGCTAGTATAGTATAAATCCAAGTCGCTAATTCTGTCTGTTTGTATGTGTTTAAGTAAGCTATCAGAAAGTGGTGTCAATATAATTGTTTTGCTTTAATAACAGCGCATAGATTTATTATCTTCGCTCGAGAGCACCGAAACACCGTGCCGAAGTCTGCCGAACTGAACCGACGATACACGACTTTGCTGCACCGCTGTGCCGGTTGGAGTGGGGCGTGTTAGGTTTTTTTTCGTTACGGAATTTTTACATTCGGTCCCCGCGCTCAGAGCCTGAGATAAAAGCTAATCAATAGCTTAAAATACCTAAAACTTTATAATTAATATAAAATTGAATCCTCGTTTTATAAAAAACCCTTTATTTTATCATATCAAAGTATAAAATAATAAAAGGTCGTGTCACGTATTGGGCACATCAAAAACTCCCGCGTTAAACTGATTTGCCTCGTTAATTTAATTTATTAGCGAGAGTGCTGACTGCCTGGTAGCTATTTTATATACGATGTACGAGAGAGTTATTCCGATACAATAACTATGCAGATGCAAATATTACACGTATTTGTATGGAGTGGAGCGAGCGGGTGGTATGATAGTTATTTTAAGCAGAATAGAACTGAAATGGTAGCACAATATAGTAATGAAATGTTGAGTTATAACTTCTTAGATTTACGCGATTATTATTACTTGAAATTAAACTCATTTTAACGCAGTTTCGGCATTTGCAAAATGTCGTGGTCACGGGTAGACTGAGATGTTTGACGTCTTCATAGAGTAAAGTAAAAAAAAAGATTTTTCGAATTCACCGCCATCTGTTTCGTAATTTTCTCGCATAGTCGCTCGGGTTCACGCAGTAGACGCTGACAGTGTCTTTATTTTTCTGCTTATTTGCCTGCTGGTTGTTCTTTTTTATTTTGCTAAGTATTGGATCCCACGTTGGTGACAGATCCAACCATCTTCTCTATTGAAGTTAGGGTGTTTTTTAATTTCAATAATAGTTAGAAACGTCGGAAAATCAAAATAATAAAATAAACGCGTAAATCCCGTTAAAATTAGTTTAATTTCAAATGTTGAGTTATTAAGTTGCATGTGAAAATGATAATTTATTGAGCTTGATTCATGTATACGGGCAAATCATGTAACGTGATTTGATTGAGTTGTTTAAATGAATATTAAAGAGGAAGTCAAAGTATATTAAAAACCATAACGATATATTTGGTACGAAGCTGCTATTAAGTTTATTACTACCCACATTTCATTGTTTTTGATTTATAAACCTTCCATTGCATTATATTATTTATCCTTCCAAAATAAGGATCATCAAAACATTTATACAAAATTTACACATTTCGTTCATCTTCACGGTGACTTCAGAGCCGCCACTGAATACCATCAAAGCCTCTCTCTATAGTAAGTCGAATATCGCAAACATCATTAATAACGTATCCTGATGTTACCAGTGTTAGGTAAGACGGGTGACGTCACACACCCGGAACGGTACTTTACTTATACGCTACGGAGTAAATAAATAAACATTTTATAAATAATAATGTGATTCTGTGACGTACAAAAGATTAAATATCGTATGTTTTATTAAATTCGCGTGGAAGTCGGTTTCCCGTGGGAATGAGAAGTTTACCCTATATAACTTTGGTGTTACTTTACCAATTTCTATGATTCTTTTTTATGGAAGATTTATTAACATTATTTAACTTTTTTAATTAGGGATGACTGAGAGTGCTATAAACGCAAGAGTAGACAAATATAAACAGAAAGCTGCGAACTGCTAAGCTATCGGGAGTTACACGAGTTATTGTGAATCAACCATAAAATATAGACATATGCTCCTTATTCATAATCACACTTTAAAATTATTTTAGCTTTAATATGCTAAGTCTTTGTCGGTTCAAATGCTAAACATAATATTGACAGATAGAGGACATTTTCAGTTAATGAAGGTTTCAATTGAGATTATGAATTTTAGTGGAGCGCGCTATACAACAAGTTATTTCTAACCAATTATTGCAGACGATGTATGATAATAACATATAATGGAATATTCACAACGAATCTCAACTTTTATAACAAAAACTACTTGCAAAAAGCGTGGAAAACCTGAAGTAGTGTTCGACCTTCACTGCGGGTTCTGTACACACTCGCACATTTACATAATGCCGCGGTCGTTAGTCGGCGAGGACCGGCGAGAACCGGTTACAACTAGATACAAGGGACATTCGCTCAAGGGGAGGGGTTTTTGATCATTGACGCAAGAAGAAAAACATTTGGTATGGTTTTTTTAATAAGAGAGTTTTTGTAATAAACATGGTTAGAAAATGTTACGAGTTTTAAATACCACATCAAACCTTCTGATCCTGTTTTTATTTGTTTGTGAAATAATAGGACAGTCATACAGCTGGAGTATTGGAATATAGCTCCAATATATTCAGACTTCTGTAGTACAAAACTGAAAGTTTTTAAGTTTTAAGACGGTCGCGCTCTCTCCTACTTGATTGAATACAGCGAAACTTTTGAGTTAAAATTAGTATAGCAGGTTATATGAATTCAGTTCAGAGCCTCTTACCACTAGTAAAATTTCTTGTACGGAAATAGCCAACTTACTTAGCTAAACGATTACGTTCCGAAGCTATAGTAGTATAGCCGGAAGCAAAGACCACTCAACTAAAACTATTAATTCCAACTTTTTAACCATATTTTAGTTATAAAGTTAAAAATGGTTTCAACTCTAGGCCACTAAGCTAAACACAAGGTAGAACTGAAAGTCGCACAAAGCCGGGATAAGCCGACAACATTTTTCTTAAGAAACTTTCAAAGTCGAGATTTAAAGTTTTCGAGTGAAGACGCGTGTGAGCGTAGATTTAACTTACAAGTTGAAATGGCTGGAGTTTTACAGTTGCAAGTCGAACGAGTTTAGTTTCAACAGGGTAGGTTAGCTTGTTACAGTTTGTAAGTAAGGTGTCTTTTTGTTTTGTTAAGGGCTTAAGATAGTGTTTGTTGTGTGTTTGATTTTAATATTGTTCGGCAAAGGCGAGTTTGTAAATATTTTTGTCAATAACAGCTATAGAAATACGTTTTTTTATTTCAGAGCACCTACGTATATAGAAATATTTTCATATGAGTATTGTACCTGCACATATATCCTTCTTTTTACTTAAATAAACATTCGAGGCATATTTTTAAGTTACAATAACACACTTTGTACTAATATCAGTTGCTTCAAAAATAATTTATCTCTAAAAGTAATTTTTACCGAGATTTCCATTTCTAAACTATCAGATACGTTATTCGAATCCCTACTTAACCCAGTGAGGCGACGCGTTATCCAAATTTCAATCAGTGTACCAAATAACCACAGAAATATTAAACGCGTTTCTAAACGCGACGAAAGAGAGACGCAATATCGCGGCCGTGAGGATGTATACAGGGTGTATATATGAAGGTTTTAAAAATGTATAAAAAGATTTCAGTGATATTGCTGTGTTTATATGTAATAACTGATCTGTCAAGATGTTACAATGTCTCTCATATACGTAAATGGATGAAGTATAATGATAGTTTCCTCAATTGCTCCTCGGTAAAGATCCTTAAGTGCAATAAAGTTTTAATAGCTCGATGTAATATAAATGTAACTAAATAAATTATATTATAGAATATTTAGAAATTCTGTACTCTTTGTTTAATATATCATGATCTTGATTCATCTTACTTTTATTGGCCTTGCCTTATTTAGCTTAAAAGTGCACAAAACATGGAACCTCATGGTTCTTTACTTCAGTATGTATTAAAAGTAACATATATATTAAAAAACTCATTATATCTTTTTATTATATTAAGCAAATACTCGTAAAAATCCTTTTAAACAATAAACTTTAAGTCACCCGGATAAATCTTGACCCTGTTATTTATTACCGTGTTTAATTATCTGAGTTGACCTTTGCCCGTATTTCTCAGAACACCCTGTACAGCGATGCTCCCTACAGTCCTCGGGCAGGATATTGCAAAAACGGAGCATTTCACGTTCCACAAAATATGGCGCTTTTGATTCACCGTTGATAAGAAATATATACTGTATGGCGACTGAGAATATGAAATGTATATGTACTGTAGGTATATGAAGTAGGGAAGCCATTATGGTGGCAAAATGCTGAAGTAGAATTGTGTATTATGAAAATTGCATGTTTTCTTAATAAACGGTAAGATCAAAGAAAAATCTAAATCTGATTCGAATATTGTTGATTGATATTATTGATACAACAGAAACTAAACTTAACTGTAGTACATTAATATTATGGTAATGTCACCTAGATTTTTATCGTAAACATACTTTATATGGAAAATCAGATTTTATTTTCGTAATTTTATTAACTAACGAGTGGCCCGCCTACGCAATGGTGTAATTTAAGCTGACTTGTTAACGAACCATGAAATTACGGGTAAAACTTTTTGATTTTTTTTACTTAAAAACCTTTTCATAAAAAATGCCGAGAAAATGTGGAAATCGCATTAACAGTTTCCCTGTCCGATGAATCTTGTGTAATTTTTCTCGTACGTTCATGAATCACATATTATTCAAGTTAGAGGTTGCTTGGCATGATGTGTTTTAATACTATCATGGTTTTTATTATTTACAACACTTTGAACGGGATATTACCCATGATTATAATAGTCTTTTGTTACTTTCCGATGAAATTGTGCCGAAATATCGGAAAACAACAAAAGACTTTTATAATCATGGTAAATATCCCGTTCAAAGTGTTGTAAAAAAAAGTAGCTTGGCATGCTTTATTTTTGAGCGTGACTTATTTAAATTAATAAGTATCCTCTAAAAATACAAATACGAACGCAATATAAAAATAACTTCGGGACATAGGCATATAAAATATTATGTTGGATGGTGACAGGGAAATACGGGAACCTGTTAAAACCCGCAAAAGTTAGACGAAAAATACGCAAACACATACAAATAGCTTTGCTTTCAACCATGTTATTATGGTAATATTACAAGTAATTACAGGTAATGAACAATAACAGCTAATAACAGTTAAGGCCCAGACGTAGGTACTTTGATAGTTTGCAGTTCGTGTATGCAAATATAATTATATGGATTTATGCTAAAACCTGTTTGTGTTATTATTAGACGTAAATTTAAGTCTAGACTTCAAATTCAAGGGAATGTTTTACGGCAATATTTTTATGAGATCAAAATTAAATTGTTTTTTTCAATTACTACATGCAGTTCTAAAGGCTGTTTGCAACAGTAAGTTTTTTAATTTATAAAATATAAAGTTGATCATTTACGAGTAAAAATGGTTTGCTCAGTAAGAGTTAATATTTTTAAAAGCTCTTGAAAGTCGTTCCCCACCGATGTCCATCTCAAATATTTGCAAATTACTTTACATTTTAAATATTGTGAGATTAAAAACCTTTTGAAAAGTTGTCTGTTCATAATAATATCTCAAAGCGTCTCCCCTCCAGCGATGGGAGGGGGCGAGTTCGTCCCGAAATAGATTCTAATTAAAAATTTACGCGACGAAAACCCTGAGAAGTGACGTTGTAGTACATTGCTGGGTTAGAGTTAACAAGTGAAACAGATGTAGGAAAACAGTCAGCAATGTATTGCGCGTGTTGTGTTTGTGTGGAGATAGATTATTCATAGAAGGAGTTTGGTACAGAGGTCGAGTACCGGTAGGGTTGTTGGTATGTTGTTACAAAATATAAAATAAATTAGTTTTCAATATTAAACCGTTAGTATTTGATATCTAAACATGATATAGTAATTGCTTTGCTACAGAAAATGCTACGAATTTAACTACGCCGTAGTCGACGTAGACTTTATTCTGCGAACGTTATAAATGGGAGAGCTAGGTTGTTAAAATAATTGGCTATTGCTGACGTTCAGCACATACAAAATTTGCTATCAATATCGTAATATACACTAAAACTTAATTAAAACTATTATGTACAAACTATGTGTCACCACAAATCATACTCTACTCAACGTTAATTATTTTATATTAATTGTATTAATTTTGGTTGAAAGCATTATTTCTGTTACAACAGTTTATAAATACTCCTTGAACCTCGCTTCGGATCATTTCTATTGTTTGGCTTTATCAATAGTGATGTACAGTTTAATTATCGATAGTTTTACGCTAGGTCGAGCTATTGTTAATTGGCAATACATCAGCTGATGTACTTAATGGTTAGTTGCAAACTTATATAAATTAAATTCATCTTAATTATTAAAGAGGCTTTGGTTGCTTGATGCTAGTAATTACTCTATCAACCCTGTTTTCTAACTGGCACTTGACAAATAATGAATTGCAAAAATTAGTAAAAAGAGTGATTTCTTCGCAATAAGTTATTGATTGGCAGAAAAAATATTGCACATAGAGAAAACTAAAATTATAGTACTGTTATCCGATAAGTTAGTTCCATAATAACACCTGCAATGTTTGATAGATTTGAGATAATAATTAAAGTTTGTCAAAATTTATCGACTAAGTACATCCATATTCTATCCACTCCATTTCAATTGTTTCTCACAACTGGCTACAAATTCTGGCTACAAATTATATTTGTACTGAAGATTATTTCATTTGTTTAATTAGTTGTTTTACAAAGGTTGTATTAAAAATCATTCGTGTTTCGTGACTTACCCAATTAATGAAATACCTTAATATTTTTGTGGGTTAATTTAAATTGTAAAGTCATATTTAACATTTAGTAGATACTCTGACTTTAACAACGTGACAATAAGGGCCAACTAAACGATTGCGTCAATGTCCTAATTAAATAAATAAATTAATACCGCGACTTCCATTTGAACAGAGTCGCGGGCGGCCACTAGTGTTTCATAAATGTAGTAAAACCAATCGAATAATACCCTATGTCATTGTATTGTAACCATAAGTTACCAACAATTCTCCATTACATCCCTATTACAACTAATCCAACTTCACACACCGTGAACCTCGTCACTTCGTCCCCGCCTCTCTCTAACCAGACCGCAGCTAACTTCACTGCGCCCGAGTACAAGGAATCCACGAGTCTGAAGTTGCAGCGGTGCTACAACGAGCTTCGAGGAATGATGTGCGGAGATGTACTATTACATCATTTAAAGTTTCTAAGAGCAAAAATTTTTAAAGAAATGTTGAAGGATGTGTGTTAGATAATGTAAGGTCTGTTAACTGAAGAATACTGAACTATTTTAAATGGTGCCACTAACGTTTCGTTGTACTATGCATAAAAATAGGAGGCAGAGTACACAAATAAGAAATTCATCCAGTCTTTACTATCTACATTATCTGATAAAGTATTCTATATAATCTCCTGACTTATATTTATGTTATACCTCTGACCGTCGTATCTTCTAGTAAACCCTTCCTTTATAAAAACAGGTCATATTTATAAGATCGTGCCCTCTGAATACGAAACATTACATATTTTATTACGTAAATGCGAAAGTAGGTTAGTGTAGAGATTGGGATAAATTTGGCTTCTTGTGACAAAACCAGATGTAATATTTGTTCATAGATAATGTTTTATGCTACATAAGATGTAAGGTAAAAGGAGATGAGGGATTAGGTTATAGATTATCTTTCTTAGAATAAATAACCTTCAGAAATGGTCATGTCAATGAGTTTTTGTTTAACTTAGTAATTTAAAACTGATAGGTAAATAATTAAACAGAAACCACCTGATTTTGAAAAGCTTTCTTATTAGGATCGGAACTGGGACCGTATCGAAGGCCTTAGCCGGATCCAAAAATATAGCCAAACGACGACGTGAATCAAGACTTCGTATGACAATATCCGACAGGTGGGAAATAGCGTCAGCAGTGTATTTGTTTTTTCAAAATCCGTTTTGGTTATCGGAAATGATGTTGCTTTTTTCTAAACCAACCGTTTATTAAATAAGCTTTTACAATATCTTTTAGAGCACAAGCAGAATTGAAATAGGTCGATAATTTGACACAAGTACATTTTCACTATCTTTAATTGTTTTAGACGTGATATTATCCCATCCGGCGCTACTTTTTAAGTCCATATATTAATGTATAATAACTTTTACGTACAAAACAATTACAACTTACACAAGCAAATTCTTGCGTAAGTTAAAAAGCAACACTGAATTCGTAGAATTTATCTAAGCTGAAGGGTAAATGATGAAGTTCACAAATTGTTCCGACTTGTTAAGAACTTGGTAATTGCTTCGTAATATTAGCTTATTATAAGATTGAGTGTAGCAAGAACGCGTGGAGCAAGCATTTTAATTAGTTGCTTTAGACAAAGAATGTTGCCTACAGATTAGAAGCGAAATCTTTGAAGTTAATGTGAGATTTTAATCAACTTAATAAGTGTTACTAAGTAATCAGTTATATTTTGGAGTACTTTATAATTATATAAAAGGCAAACATAACTCGCTGACTTATATATCAGCGTCCAACCGAAACTACCGAATCTAGTACCTTAAAATTTGGTATAAGGGTTCTTTTTAATGTTGTAAGTGAAAGAAAGGATTTTTAGAAATTTAACTTTAAAATGGGGTAAAGTTTATATGGAATTAAAAACGGGAATCGTTGACGCACGCGAAGTTGCGGTTGATATTCGAGTTTAAGATGTGAGAAAAAAAATATTGGCAGGTTATCAACGTCTATTACCAAAAACAAACTAAACTATCCATCAATCGTCTTAAAGTTTGGCCGCTCCCGTCCATTTAAACACTGATAGTTTCAACAAATCCAGTTGAATCACTGATCGCTTCAACACATCTCGTTGAAACATTGATAGTTGAAACACTGATCGCTTCAACACACAGCTACAAGCGAACTTGTCCGTGTAGCAGTCGAAGTAGCATGTAGCAGTTCAAGTTAGAAATGAGGCGGTCGGGGAAAGTCCCGGGTTAGTTCAGTGCAGAGGTCGGGGGCAGATTGTTATAGATAGTTGTAAATTGATGTATTGGGCCGTAAATTGTAATAGTGCTTGCAACTTATCAAGGATGTCCAAGTTGTAATTCAAATTAATGATTAATAGTAACTTTGAAATAGCTTGAATTAAAGTTATTATCACTATTCATTAAGGCATCTCTCACTGAAAGTTGGTACATTTGTAGGTAATGATAAATATATTTTTTCTTTCTCACTCATATTATATTTTGCGTTTGAATACAAATTAAAAATTTGCACAAATACTTATAGGCTTATTTGCAACAGACTCCTAAACTTTTGTCAAATACAACCTTCTTCTATCTGTAAAATATAAGCTTCTTATTCCTTGTCGACAAAAATATCGATTTCCCTCAAAGTATGAATACGTACGTTTAAAAGACACACATACATATATAGGTATCCACCTAATCACGTTCGCTTCTCCGCACCTCATTCACATGAGCTTTGAAAAGTGCCATCAAAGCCTCCATAGCGAGGCGGTGTATGAATACCGGTTATTTTCCGGTGTAATCCGGTTCGAGCGGGATCAGCGATGCTTCATTAGCACGGATAGATGGCGCTTTGATTGCGTCATATAGCAGTCCAGAGGTAATAGTAATTATGAAACGAATATTTACTCATAGTATATTATACTATATACGAGTCTGATATCTATGTAACAATGCTATCGCTACATGTCAGAACAAAGCTTCAGGCATAATAATATTACACGTAAAAGAAAAACTAAAATACACATTGTATGGTTATGTGCCTATTTGATAGTGATAGTTATATGCAAATGATAATAAAATGTAAAAAGATAAATACAGGCAAGAATAAAAATAAGTGCATTTTGTTAATCAGTATGAGCTGAAATAAATATTTATATAATGCAAATTTTAAGTTATTATTATTATTTGCCAACATAACTAAGCAACAGATTTCACCTTTAATTTTTCTAGCATATCTTCGATTTCAATGATCAATCAACAAACTATTATTTATTTACATTAAGGCTGATTTTAAAATTTTCAGATAAATTCTATTCCATAGATATAGACACTTTCGTTGCACGTTGTCGTCTATAAATATTTGCCATAATTATGTATCGACAGTGGAAACATGCTTATTTTCAGTCGAATACTAACTATTTGAAAGTTTAAAAATCGCTTTTAATTATCCATTTCATCTTTTTTTTTCCTACATTCAAAATCTACCACACAGGCACAGCCACGCAGCGCTCCATTCTGCCAGAAACGTCAAAAATTCAAAATGGCCGCATTACCGCGACTAAGCGAGCGGCGGGAAATGAAAACCGCGCGGTGTCGCCGAGGTAATGTCGGAATTTTGACACAATTGCACGGATTATAATCTAAATTGTATATTGGACTATGATATGAAGCGGGCCTTATTTTGAGGCTTTTGTAAGATGTAATATACGAAATTTTGTTCATAATAATTGGTGCTTAACATTAGAAAACATATACATTAGAAAACATTACCTCTAGATTCTGAATAAAATAAGCACTTTCAGTTGAGTTGATCATTTCGGTCACGATAGACGTGTTTCGGACCTGCTAACCGTTGTGCCGTGTTATTTAATCGTGCTTTTTTGTGATTGGTTCTTAACAAGTTTTTTAAATCCTTGTTGCTCTTCGGGAGCTTAAATGGACTGACTCCTCCTACTGGGCGTTGTACGAGTGGGACAACAGTCTTAATACCAATTTGGCTATTAAATATTAAGCCAAAACTAGGATTCTCGAGGTGCGCTGGTGGGGATCGAACCGGCGACGCTGGCGCGTTGAACATTTGCGTGCGACCGCTTGGCTACTTGGATAGTGTGTGTCACTGGCGAAATAGTGCTACGGTAACTCACCTGCGCTGTGCGTCTCATAGGTTGCTACGCATCAGTATATGACGTATCGTGTGCTACGAAAAACTACGCCGTAGACAAACACAGACAAACCATCTTAAAAAAAAAAAAAAACCCTACAGTTACAATTGATTACTTAAATAAAATGCAAAGAACACCTCCTAAGGAACCAACAAATTCTCCTTCTAAAGGGGGAGATTCTTCAAAAAGTACTATCACTGCGGGCACCCGGAAAAAACGCATTCGACCTGAATCTGAGGTAACTTTGGGCGACTTAGAAAAATTTAAGACAGAAATGAGATCTATGATTGAAGATATTAAACTTAATCAGGAAAAATTCACCGCTAAATTATCACAGGATGTTTTGGACATAAAAGCAGAGTTAGTTTCAGTGAAACAATCAAATTGTGATTTACAAAAGTCTCTGGAATTTTTTGCTAACAAATATGAAGAGATTACACATCACTGCAATCAACTCGAAAGTGAAAAAAATATTCAACGTGAAAAAATTAATTTATTAGAACAAAACATGGAAGATTTACAACGACGTATGAAGTTGTCTAGTATAGAGCTGCAAAACATACCGATTACCTCATCAAAGGAAACGAGGGATGACCTTCTTGCCTTCTTAGATAAAACGTCTAAGCTGATAAAGCAAGATAACGCATCTACATACGTGTGTGATATTTATAGATCAATGGGAAACAAAAAGAATCTACAGAAAAGACCAATCGTCGTTCAGTTTACAAACATAAGGATGAAGAATCAATTTATCAAATCTGTTCGCGGTTTTAACTCCAACTGCTCTGAAAGACTTAATACGTCTAACATAGGCATAAATGGAGAGAAAACTCCGGTATATGTGGCAGAACATCTGACACCAAGAACCAAACGCCTGTTTTTTCTGGCAAGGGATATTGCAAAGACACAAAAATATGCTTTTTGCTGGACAGCAAATGGTCGCGTATTTCTTCGTAAAAGTGAAGGTCAACCACAATTGCACATCCAAAGTGAATCACAAATTGACAACCTTCGTCAAAATTAAATTTATTAACTATCGCATGGGCCTCATTACAACTTTTTGGAGTTTGCTTGGCTTTTTAATATTTTTAAATTTTGCTTATTATTTAACTACTTTAGAACCAAATCTGTATTTTAACGCAATTTTAGATTTATCATACACTACACAAATTACACATACAATCTATACTAACATCCTACAAGGTTTATTGATGTTTTTAGTAACCAATAGTTCATCCAACATGAGACTCAATTATATAAATATTGTAATCATTAAAAGAACTACTTGTCTGTGTATTATCTAACTTTCAATTAAATTATGGATAAAAATAACCACTCTTTGACAATAGCTCAGGAACTGGATGAAATGAAGCTTTCGGAGTCATTTACATGTACAGCCGAAAATTGTCAGTCTAAAATAGGTTCCACAAAAAACTCAATTTTCTTATGTCAAAATATACGCAGTATATCTAAGAATTTTGATGGGTTACTTGCATTTATAATGAGAACAAAACTGGTACTTGATGTGATTGTACTGACAGAGTGTTGGCTGTCAGTACCATCAAACTCTAGGATTCCCAGTCTTGAAAACTATAATATCTTCAAAACTAATAATATTTTGAATCAAAATGATGGGATTGTAATTTACACAAGGAAAGAAATTAATTGTTTGTTTTCTGAACCGACCTTCCATGAAGGAAACTGTCTTATTATTACTCTTCCTAACAACGTTGTGATTGTAGCTATATATCGACCACCTTGTTTCAAAAATATTGATACTTTTTTACAATCCCTGGACCGAACTCTTTCATCGCTTTCGTCACAAAAAAATGTTATTATCTTGGGTGATATAAACATAGACATCAATATTGACAGCCAGAATTCTTTGGAATACCTTAACCTCCTTGCATCACATGGCCTATTACCGGGCCACAATATGATGACTCGGTTAAATAGTTGCTTAGACCATGTTATGGTTAAGTCTGTATATCGTCCGACCATCCTTGTTGTTGAAAATAGTTTAACTGATCATAACACCGTTATTTGTTCCAT
Source organism: Emmelina monodactyla (assembly GCA_916618145.1). Lineage (NCBI taxonomy): Eukaryota > Metazoa > Arthropoda > Insecta > Lepidoptera > Pterophoridae > Emmelina > Emmelina monodactyla. Next base: position 7,378,328 of record OU745324.1, read on the forward strand.
AAATTCACAATCTAAATTACTTGCTAATCATTCTAAATCAGTAAAAACTAATTATGATAAAATAAAATCTGACATTGCAGAGTATAACTTAAATGAAATATTTAAAATTGAAGATTGTAATGAAGCTGCAACAATTCTTGTGAACATTTTAAGTACTATTATCAAAAATAACTCTAGTCAAGTTTCTGTATCTAGACGGAAAATTATAATAAAACCCTGGATCACTCCTGGTGTTTTGCGATGCCTACGACATAAGGATAGGCTACACAAGAGTCTTCGCAACAGTCCTGATGATCCAATCAAAAAACTTATTTATCACAGATACAAAAACACATGTAACAAACTATTAAAAAAACTAAAGAGTAATTATGAAATATCACTTATTAATAAATCAAAAAATGTAAAGGAAACCTGGCAGGCAATAAAAACTATAACCAGTTATAAAACTACACAGGATACGGCACAAGATCTATTGAAAACTGCTAATGATCCTCTAACAGCTGTCAATGATTCAAATTTATATTTTTCAACCGTAGGTAAAAAATTAGCGAATAAAATTCAATCAATAAATCAAGTTTCTCATACTCCTCCTTTGGGTCAGATACATTTATCTTTAGACTCCTTTGTTTTGATTGACACTGATGACTTAGAAGTAATTTCCGTCATAAATGGACTTAAAAATACTAGTAGCGCTGGATGGGATAATATCACGTCTAAAACAATTAAAGATAGTAAAAATGTACTTGCTGCTTGCATTGCTCATATTTGTAACCTTTCTTTTCGGCAGGGTCAATTCCCTAAAGTATTTAAAAAATCTATTATCGTACCCGTTCATAAGTCTGGCAATAAGAGTATTGTGTCAAATTATCGACCTATTTCAATTCTGCCAGTTCTCTCAAAGGTATTGGAAAAGCTTATTAATAAACGGTTGGTTTCCTATCTAGAAAAAAACAACATCATTTCCGATAACCAAAAGGGATTTCAAAAAAACAAATCCACTGCTGACGCTATTTCCCATCTGTCGGATATAGTAATACGGAGTCTGGATTCACGTCGTCGGTGTTTGGCTATATTTTTGGATCTGGCTAAGGCCTTCGATACGGTCTCAGTTCCGATCCTAATAAGAAAGCTTGAGTCCATTGGTATACGTCAGATACAACTTCAACTTTTTAAAAGCTACCTTACTGATAGAACGCAGTGTCTTAAAGTGGGTGACTTTATTAGTGATGAAGTACCAATTACTTTTGGTGTTCCGCAGGGAAGTGTCCTTGGACCAACTCTCTTCTTGATATACTTAAATGACCTGTTCTCGCTCAAGCTAGAAAATGGACATATTATTTCCTTTGCTGATGATACTGCGTTAGTATTTGAGGGAGAGAGTTGGGATATGACATTCAACCTAGCTCAACATGGCTTTAACATAGTCAAAAGATGGCTAACACAAAACCTACTTAGCCTTAACAATGAAAAAACTAATTTACTTACCTTTTCTTTAGTGAGCAATACTCAACCTGCGCTAAACTATAATGTAAAATCACACAATAACAGTTGTGAAACTGGGGACAGTAACTGTGAATGTTCAATATTAAGTCGAAGTTCCTCAGTTAAATATCTCGGCCTTATCATAGACCAAAGTTTTTCCTTTGAGGTACATACGTATGAACTGTGTAAAAGAATCAGAAAGCTAATGAGTGTTTTTAGACGGGTCCGTTATATACTTGACAAAAAAATGACTAAAATACTGTATTATGCTCTTTGCCAGTCAATTATAAATTATTGTATTTCGATCTGGGGTGGTGCGCCCAAAACACATATCCTTAAAGTCGAGCGCGCACAGCGTGCCATTCTTAAGGTGGCCTATAGCCTTCCATATCGACATCCTACGATATTAGTTTACCAAATGGCTAATGTTCTCACAGTCAGACAACTTTTTGTTTTAAGTATCGTCCTAAAACAACATTCACACTTAGGCAATGTAGATCATACGTACATGACGAAACGGAGACCTGACCGGGTATTCGACATTAACAAATGTAAGACCATGTTTGCTCAAAGGTTTGCTCCTTACATATCTCGGTTCCTTTACAATAGAATTAACAAAAATCTTCCTCTAACTACACTTAATAAATATGATTGCAAAATAGTGTTGTTTGAGTTCTTGGTAAAATTAAATTATATTGCCACTGAAGCCCTCTTAAAGATAGTGATTTGATCTTAATAACTTTAAACTTCATGTTTACTAATACTATTGGTTTTAGCACTCATTTACATACGCACACGCACAAATATATATACACACACACACACACACATATCACACACACGCACAAACACACACATACTCATACTTATATGCAATACTTATATTATTTTAGTTCTTAAATAAATGTATTTTAGTTTTAATCTAACCTGTATCAAACCTAATCTCCAAAGTTATTTTGTACTCTCCTGATAAAATACAACTCATCTCTCGGTCAACACTGGTATTTCTATAACACAGCTACCGCTTAGTTTAGTTATCAGTGATGTACCATGTGACAAATATATTTGTATAGCTTAACCATAGTCATATAAGTACTAATTAATTAAAGTTAATTTAAATTTAAGCTGCCTTGTGGAGATACAAATAAAGTTATTATTATTATTATTATTATTACTTACATAAATATTAGTTAACTTCAAGAAAAAGCTCTTACTTTACTTCTCAGACCAAATTCTCAAAAAAAACTTTTCAATAACTATATTCGCCGCGAACTTCTCAAGTATACGTAAAAAGACGTTCCAAATTCAAAAACGGCGTGACACAAAGACCCAGTTTATAATTGCTTCGAAAATAGGTCAAACTCCATTGAGCTGGAAGCAACCCGCCGTGACGGCTCGTTGAAACAATTTCAGATAGAAATGAATTTTAATTTATATCTCCCGACGACAATATTGACTTGCAACGAGGGACGGGATTAGAGGAGGAAATGTCGGGCGCAGCGGGCCGGAGGAAACACGCGATGAACAAACAATGAGAGAATGGTGGCGGGAGACAAGGGTGTGTTTCAGGAAATTACGTCTAATATGGAGTTTATTAGCCCTATGAGTTATACAGCGAGAATGTTGTTGCTGAGAATTATGGGAATAAAAAAGCCTTTAAATATAAGTTGGTATTTCAAATATGTTTTACTGAAAACTGTGTCTAGTACCATAATAAAGCTCAATTAGTTTGTTTCAAATAGGCAAATTAGAAGTTATGTTCATAATATACAATTTAACAGTAAATTAGCGAGCAATAAACTTCTTGAACTAACACAGTGCTTGCGGCCCCACATTACCCCGGCTGATGTTTACTATGTGAATATTTCCCTAGGGGCTGCGACCCAAATAATTAGAAAAGTTGTTTCTTAAAGAGGCGGAGTTTTTCTATAAGAATATTAATTTAATTCAGTCGAGTTCGTGTAGTGAGGAACACAGAAACAATTTGTTTTAAGATGGAGCGAGCAAGAATGTCGCGGACGATTGAATTAAAATTTCGAACAACGTTTTGTTTGTTTTAAGAGATTGAACCTTTTTTGTTAGTGGCTTGTTGTTAAATAAATAAAATAAAGACGTGTTATTCTCTTAAATTTGTAGCCCTAAACTAAGACAGCTTATAAAGGGACCTAGTTAAATCTAGACACGCGTTAATTTCGAATCGAACCTGGGATCTCGCGCTAACAATCCGTTATACCGCTGCACCACAGAGGTCTTCATCTACCTATTAATCCCTATTATGCTTACCTACTATGTATTTCTAATATTTATATCTCAGTAAAAAATCTAATCCTTTTATAAACAATGCTTGTGCCTATGTTTTTTTGATTCCTAATTGAAAATCAGAATGAATCCATTTTTGCTTTATGTAATCACAAGAATCTTTCAACTCGCTCTACGTTCGCTTAGACGCTATAAATTTGCCTAACATCTTTAGTAAAACTAATCCAGCACTAGACGAATCATATCCAATATTGATTGAGGAACTATTAAGTTACGTCGAGTTCAATAGCACAGATTTCTCGCCGCGGTTCGTGCAGTGAGCTTAGCTTACTGGTTACTTAGTGAATGGAGAGAAGGGAAATTATTTGTAAAATATATTGGTAGGGTAAAGGACTAAGATGTCTGATTATGAATTGAACAATGAACTTGTAAAAATTAAATAAATAACAAAAATCTTGCAACACTTTTGTTTCAAATTGTTGTCTTTGCGTATTTTTTTTATGAAAACTAAATAAATAAACAAAGAAAGTTTTGTTGCCTCTATGTAGGTCTGCTTTGTAATGATTAAAATGAAAAGCGTCAACTTTTGAAGCTTTCATAGCATTGTTTTTTAACAAAAAATACATTCAAAAGCAACTTCCACATCATTAACAAATTAAAAACAACTTATTCTCAGTTTGCAGTTTTTGACCTAAAGTTTTTAATATTCGTTGTACAATTTTAATTAATTACAAACGCTCTCATACAGCTCCGGCTGCAGACCGCAGATTTGATTGCTTGCAAACAAACTGCATTTTATTGCTACCCCAAAAACATTTGCAAAATACTGCGCTTCGGTTTTCACCATTTTATTTCATACGAATGAAACTTTTTTTTTATCGGTTATGGTTTTGTAAATATTGGAAACTGTGCTGTATTTCTTTGGGATAAAATGTACGTTTTTATTTGAGTTTTGTGTTTTTTTTTTGCCAATCGCAACTAACTGTATTTGCTTTTATATAAAAGTAGGGCACGTTATGAAAATTCTGTTTTGTTTCTGCGATAATACTGAAGGTTGATTTAATAAACTGTCAGATGAATTATCTTTGACCGATAAGTAGTTTTCATCGTCAATTCATTTCGCAAAAGCTCTATTCTTAATTCGTAGAACAAAAACAACATTATCTTTCAAATAAAATTTATCTTACAAATTGAACAATCAAAAATAATCACTTTCAGGTCAGTGATCGACACACTATTTATATTTTTTATATATTTATTTATATATCTTATTATAAAAGCAGTATTCCTTATGATGGTAAATGTAAATCCAATATTGTTTATGAATCACGCGCCCGCGCCGATGTAGCCTACTTCGTTGAGATTGTCTCTGTCATGTCGTATGATGTCATATTAGATTAATGTCAGCTTTGTGAAGGGAAAGGGTTTGTACTGAAGTGTGTTTGATGGCAAAGGTTGGAATAAACAGCTTGTTTACTTGATAAAAAGTTAACAATCTAGGTGAAGAGCTGGTTGGAGCAGACAAAATAAAAATTGAAACAGAATAGAAAAAAATGTTTGTACCAAAATATTCTAAACTTATTCTTATTCGAAGTAACTGCCACATTTTCGCACTCACTTTAAATATGTCATCCAGTTTTTCTCTTTTAGTTAAAAATATGAGAACCCGGTGTAACACGCCGCTCGACTAGTTAGGCTGAGTTTCCACTCGCGCTCGTCCACACGCTGCACAAAAACTGACAACTTTTAATGACTTCCGTTTGTGAACACTCGCCCTTACCGAGCGGAATATGTCACGATGCAAGTTATTATTTTGTGGCGGGCAATTTGAAAAATATGAAAATGAAGGAAATTATGCACTTTTCTTTTCAGTTTTGTACTTTAGCTAAAGGCTAAATTAAAAAGGCTAAATTAAAGTTATTTCTAAATTTCACTATTATATTACTCGAAAATACGTGTAAAAGAAATGCACCCGAAAACAAAAACTGGGCATTGCTGGAGGGGTACTGGTTACGTTTTGAGCAAAAATTTTTTTGCTTAAGAATTTTTTTTTTTTAAGTAATTTTCCGATGTTGCAATAATTCTATCAGATGATGATGATGATTTCAAATTAAATAGGGTTTTAATTTAATTTTCAATGTAAATAATTGCACCTAAACCGACAGTTGATGTGTGAGCGCTGATTTCAAGCGGCGAATATCACTTTTCAATCCTTAATAACTTGTTTAATTGAGTTTTCTGGGTGTGCTGATAGTGAATTTCGTTACTATTGAGGCACAATAATATATGCTTTCAGGCTTCGGATAAGAATAAAAATTTAATACAAATAAAATTCGTATCTTTTCTAAATCCGCTAATCTTTTAGCTCCTTTTCATACTAAAGCAAATCTTTATTAATATTTTTATTTTTTTAACAACAATTTGTGCAACTCACAGTATCATAATACTTAAATACTTGTCAATATCACAGGAAAATATAGGTCGACCAATCCTTCACATCAATTTTAGTCCACGTCTCAGATTTGGCTATAACTTTGGTTTCGCCCCCGAAAGTAGGTTCTATTCGTGCTTCTGCCAAGTTAGCCAACTGACCTAGATTATAACATGACTTTATCTTATCACTAGACACGCCAACTTGAAAAGAACTACTTCAGAACCATGTCGGTACCAAAAAAAGGTTACGGTAATAAATTCATTCAAAAAGATTGATATAAAAGAGTATCGCGTGACGGTTGGCAAACGACTGTTAGAAAGTTTTGTAGAGTTTATGCCTCGTTGCTATATTTAACGAAAATAACAGATTTTAAAAACACTTATACCTAGGAAACACATATACACACATATTTCAATAACGCGTGATCTATAGGTTTTTCAAGAAATAAGATTACAACAATATAGCACATTTTATAACATAGGAACTGTAAATTTACTATTTTGCTACAGTATACATATATACAATGCTGAATGTAAATACATTGAAACATTTTTTACAATACTGTGCTGCGTGCACAGAATTTTTTACGATTGTTCATATCCTTATTATGCCAATTGTTTCATGAATGAATTGTTTAATAACAATTGTCAAAATAACGATATCAGCGATCGTTAAGATTACATGCTGCGACAGCAAACTAGCACAACCACAAAACCAATCGATTTATAATAATCTTCACCTCTAAAGTTGCTTAACATCTTCTCATTCTACTAAAAATTAGTCGCTCATTCCCAATTTTGGCCAAACCCCCGACTTTCACATATAATTTGGTGCTTCCTCCGGTCTTCCATCACTGTGTCCAACGTTCCATACAAACGCTGACTCTTCGCAAACTGTCACTTAGATACATTACCATGCGAGGCCGGGAGACTACGGTGGATGCATTTTATAGATCGAGTCAAAGTGAGGTTGCAGGGTTTCTTGGGGCGATAGCTGTTATATCCTTATAAATGTAACTGTTTCTAAAATAATATAATTTGCTGTTATTTTTGATAAAAAAAACATAAAACGTAGGACAAAAATACTGTTGCGTATAAAAACACTGCTGCTTACAGGCGTTCTGGCACAATCACTCTATCTACTTTTTCTTTCAATATTTATTATTTTTCAGCGGCATGGAAAGAGAGTATGTACTGTATAAATACCAAAGATGTCATACTCACTTTTAGTATTCATTCAACTTTTAGTATTCAGATGGTGTAAGCACCACTTTGGTATTTACACTTTTCTTCAAAACAGCAAAAATAACACAGGTATCCCATAAGACAGTATTTCTTCTCCCATTTCGGCGTGACGTCAGCTCCGTTGCGTCTCTGTCAATTATCCCAACTTGGTTGTTGTTAACAGTACCCGGAGCACCAGGTTTGTAGGAGCACGCGAGCGGTTGCGAAGTTTCATCATAAAATTTGGTGCGTTTCAAGTTAGGGGTATCAAATTCTTAATTTCTTTGTTGATTTACTTTCTAAAGTAGACCGGTTCGTAGGTGATAAGTTAAATTAACATTTAAAAGATGAATAAAAGGATACCTAATGGAATATTACATTTCATCAAACTTATTGAATTAGAAACCTGAAAACTTACCTTGTGCAAATTAAGAACCACTTACCGCCGAATTCTCAATGCAAACTTTTGTTTCATTTATTTAAAATAATTTGAAAATATAAACCTATTTCTAGATTAATTACTTCTTACTAACTAAGTCTTAACTAGATATAACTGATTACGTAAAGTACCAACAACACGGAATACTCTAAACTCCTGTCTGTCAGAACCATCAACATGCAAACATCCCCTCTCCCCTCGCCCCTCATTAATATCATCAGTGGTTCACAACCCCGACACAGGTGGCGCCACTTCGCTCGTAATTTTATAAAACCATAAAAAAACTCCGTAATCCAACACATGATGAATTATGAGTATTTTGCTACTAACAGGAAAGAAGGCCGTTAATTTTTAAGCTGAGATTCGCGTCGGAAGCAGGAAAGGTATTTGTGGGAAAGGCTATGCTTCTATTTAACAAAAGGGACAAAAAACCTTTCATTGTGATGTCAGTGAACTTGTGTTTGGTAAAAAGGTATACGTTTCACTCTGCATATTTATAAAGTATCCAAAATGTGGTTCTAACGAGCGACGATTTGGCACAAGCTAGCGGGGTTCGGATTGGCACCAAACTGCAAGCTAGCTACGAGGCTATGACGTCATTCTATTCAATAAAGGCGTAAATGTATTAAAATAGAGGAAAGCTGGCTTGAGGAACAGTTTGGGTACAGCTATAAATGAGGACGACTACTAGAAATTCATTTTTCTTTTAGTTAGTTTAGGGCTTGTAAAAGTAAATACAACTGTTAACCTTAGAGTCACTTTACTTTTGAAATTGATGAAAATACTAATAGTTACATCGTTATATTAGGTAGGATAAGCATGTACATATTTATAGTTTTTTTAAAAAGACGTTATTTTATGTAGAAGTGCTGCCACATTTGATAATATTTGTTATTCTTTTGTGTGTGCTAGGTTTAAGTATTTGTTTTTTGTGTTTTATTAATTTTTGCTTTTTCTGACAATTAGACTAGATTTTATTGTCATTGATTTTTCTCCTAGCCATCGCGTAAAGGGAGCCGTCTCGCTGCTATCAGGTGTTTCAAGAGGCACAATACCGCGCACCGCACGGAGACCGGCATTGTGCAATTTTTTACGATTCCGATATAGACTCCGAAAACTAAAATTTGTATAGGATTTAAACAGCGTCCCTATTGTTTACTAAGGGAAACTTTTTTTATACGAAGAAAAGTCGATTTCAAATTTCGAAAAGGAAATCGACAAACTTGTATTTTATTTTATTTTTATTTTATTTATTTACAGCCCTTTATGTACATATTGAGTAATGATAAATATAAACGTTTCTTACAGCCAATAAAGGATTTACATTTTATACCACAGATGCTTCTAAAAATACAGACAGTCAGTCATTATATAATTTAAAAACTAGTATAATTAAGACGTAATATGCATCTAACAAACTAATAATCGCAAAAGGTACTTAAAATAAAATGTTCATCAATACAATGAGTTTGTTAAATAAATTTTAATACAAGATTTAAAAAAACTAATTAGTAATGGTGTGTCCATTACTAATTCGTTTTCATTTTTTTTGTAAATTCTGATAAAATATAACTTTTGAAACTTTCCTTGTTGGTATGAAATATATCAAATATTGTTGATTTTGAAGTAAGTAAATAAAGTTCAAGTTGCGTGTTTGTAGTAAGAAAATAAGATGAAAGCTTCTTAGAACAGATACTAGTTGAGGGGTTATGGAGAACCGCGATTAGTTCGAATAAGTTATTTCGTTATTAAATAGAGAATCTTATTCTATTCAATACATGTTTTGATTAGATACGTGCGGGATAGTAAATATTTGATTTTATTACACAATAAATAAAGTAAAGTGTTTGTTTGACTCATTTTCTAAATGAACACTAATTCCGTTTATATTGAAATCTTGGGCGTAAATATCTTTAAACTTAAATATTGACTTTTCTAAGAAGATGTGCAATACGATACGTCTTCAAATACCTTAAGAATGCGCCTGAAGTGAAGTTCGTTGTTACCTGAAAATAATAATAAAATGGTTAATAAAGTAACTAATCAAAATATAACTACTGTAAATGTAAATTATGTAATTAGTGTAAGTCCAGCCGAAACACACGAAAGCTTCCATTTATTATTACTTCTCAATAGTTGTATTTTTCTCCGTATATCTCCTAACAATATCAGGTATTGTGGTCACGTTAGCTCCGTCATTAGTCCGCGGAGTAATTAGCGGCGGAGTAGACCCGCGCGTGAGTGGAAATAAATATAGCCTTAGTTTTATATGGATCTGATACTTGTGCTGGCTAGTTTTTGATGGAGTTGAGATGTTTTTTTATGTTAAAGATAGTAAGTTTGATTAATGGTTGGATCTGCAATATTGTGATAAAATGGCTCGAAAGATTTCAGTTTGTACTTATTATTTATGTTTTTGTTTTATTTTAGTACGGTCTTGGTGATGGACATTTAAGTATTGCACTAGTAGAACTAAGCAAATGGTTGAAATAGGTATGTTTTATCGTTTAAAAATCGAGGACCATAGAAGTATCAAACAGATTGTATTTTTAAAAGATGAAATATTGCTCTTAGGGACATACGCTTCGGTGTTTTAAACCTGGTTTCATCAAAATAAAAACATATAAAATTAAATAGATAAAATATGCGATTTCACAAGTATTGTAAGCTACAACAACTAACATCTAGTTAAGTTAGTTCGTTATTTTGGTTAGTCGCAACAAGCACAGTTTTACATCGCGGAGTTTAACTGGTGCTAGTTAAATACTTGGAAGTTAACGGTTAACATTAACCGTGAAAAATATACGACCTAGTTTCTTTTAACTTAATAATGTAGCAGTGATGTTATTTGTTGTTAGTTTTATCTTATTTTTAAACCCCAAATAATAAGAATCCAAAGCCTAATAGCCAATAATAATTTGATTTAATTATTATATGCATAGCTGTGGCAAGCTAAAATAGTTTAAAAATAAGATTTGAAATACTATAAATATTTTTAACACATATTACATAAATAAAATCATCATAGGGTTAGTTAAAAGATAAGTTTTTCATACGTTATATTGTGAAGCACTCGTCTTACATAACGTTAGCAATTTATCCGTCACACAATCGCTACAACCAGGTCACTGCAATTTACTGCCAACATCACTCATTTGTCAACAATAATGTCTGTTTGTTCAACATAAGGGCCAGAACACATACAAACAGAATTACTAAGCCAATTGCTATTTTTAGCAATTGCCTAGTTTTAGATTTGAATAGTAACAACCCTATTCAAATCTAAAACTAGGCACGTAATAACCTTCTGTGTAACGTTCGCGATCACTCGTTAACTTTAATTCATAACAATTATTTTAATTCATAATGGCTCTAATTCAAACGCGTATAATTGCTACGGTGCTACGGCGTAACGCGTGCTACGATGTGACGTCACGGTCTCGTAGCATAATATTGAAACTCGTAGCTGCAATGCGGAAGGCTTTGCTAAACCACTGAAAATGACCGCTTAGTTTGTGATTAATTAAAGCAATTGATTATAGGAGGATTAATTACAGACTAGAGGCAAATTCTGGGCTAATTCAATTTGAGTTCCCACATTTCAGTACTCGTACCAATATAATTAATACCGACGGTGGAAAGGCAATATTTCTTAAGCGACATAGAGGTAATTTTACAGGAGAGCAAAAAGAAGTTTGTAATTTCGGGAAATCGAGGATAAAAAAATAACTATTTATTCGATTTACTTTATTCCAAAAAAAAATTAATGCTATTGAAAGAACTATTGAAAGAAGCTATAAAAACTAAACCTTTTATTATCTTCTTTCAATAGTTGGAGCTAATTTTGTGTAATTACCGAGTTAATGTCGCTTAGTAAAATTTTAACAAAAATGACAAACCGTAAAAAATTACTAACCGACCACACAACAAATATTCAAGTGCAGGAAATAAGTCTTAAGTACATTTGATTGTATTTTTTCAGTCTGGAAAATAGTCATAAACCAAAATTCAATGAAATTATGTTTCTGGCTAAATTTACTTAAATGCATTCAAATAAACTGTTGACTCCAGGATAAAATACTTCTACGCCTCTTGTTTTAGCAATAATTACATTGTTTTGAATAAATTAAACGATATAATATTATAAAAAAGGCAATAACATATGTTTTATTAAATTAAAGAAATATATCATAATTTTAATGTTTTTCTATTTATTAAATTTTATAAAAAAAAAACAATAAGTACACAGTCCGGGAACACAAAGAAACTCGCTTTATCGTAATCAGACTCTAAACATTAAATAATCTAACATGATGAGTAAATATCATGAATTATCATGTTAAGGTCATGTTTTACCAAGCGACATACTACCATATTGAATTTCTTGTAGGAAAAAATACTAAACGACATTTTTTCCATTGAGTGAGAATTGGTAGTTATTGACTAAGCGCCAAATTGCAATTACTCAGGGTTTGGTAAAAATATTTTAGTGCGTTTTTTTATTTTTTTGTGTCCGGATAAAATTTACTAAACGCCAAAGTACTAAAAATAAAAATCAAGTGAAATTAACTAAGTACAAATTCTTATTTTGATAAGTTGTCTAAGTAACATTTTTCATAAAAAGGTCAAAAAGTTGTCGTTTAGTCGCCGAAAACACAAAAAAACACAAAAAATTGAAATATCTAAGCGACATCAAAAGTCGTCACAGAAGCATGGGAGTAAGACTAAACGTTGCAGTTTTTTTTTCTGAATCGTTTGATGTATATAACTCAATTTCGCCAAAAGTGTCGCTTAGGTAATTTTGCCATTCCACCGTCGAATTACGAATAGTAGGTAACTTAAACTAAATGTATACATCAGTTTCCTTATTTTATGTATCTATACTAATATTATAAAGCTGAAGAGTTTGTTTGTTTGTTTGTTTGTTTGTTTGAACGCGTTAATCTGAGGAACTACTGGTTCGAATTTAAAAATTCTTTTTGTGTTGGATAGACCATTTATCGAGGCAGGCTTTAGGCTATATAACATCACGCTGCAACTATTAGGAGCGAAGAAATAATGGAAAATGGGAAAAAAACGGGGAAAATTGTTCTTGAGGGCTTCCGTTGCGTGCGCTGCGAAAACGTTTCTAGAAACCAAAAAAATATATATGAAAGAAATAAGGGAACTTTTTGCCGCGGGAAAACTTCGCATTCCCACGGGAAACCGACTTCTACGCGAACGGAGTCGCGAGCGGCCACTAGTGGGTATATAAAATTAACTAACGCATAGTCGAAAATTAAAACACCTTTAGTCTATCATCCTAAAATATTTAAAGGTAATCATTACTTTATCTATATTATAATAGAACATAAAATCGACATCCATCTTATCAATATTACTATAATCTACAAAGTAAACAATATAATATTTTATCACCCATAAACCTCTTCTGACTAGTCATTGCAATTTCGACCAATCACGTTACGTTATTTGTCGAGGCCGTCGTAAAGTTGTCCAATCAGAGACTAGTAATTCTGTTCGAGTGATTTGATTGGCTCAAATTAATGTCAAGGTCGGATATTTGAGTTGAAGGTCTTTTGGTAATTAGGTTACTTGTTAAGTAATAATTGCATAGAAGTAACTTTATTAATTATTTATATATATAAGGCTATTACTAAGCAACTTCAATTACACAGAAGAACAAAAAAAATATCGATTTTTTTTTTTTTGTGCTCCGTACCTCAAGAGGTAAAACGCACACTTATAGCATTACTTTCCTTAGGTTAATTTCTTATAAAAAAATAAATTTTGGTTAGTATTTTACAGAAGAATATGATAGTCTTGTTTAATATTTAAAGAATGTTTGTAGCTTCAGGTATCACTCAAATAAATGACTTGGAAAAAACATTTTGGAGCCGATAGACAACTTTTGTCGTCATCATTTTAAGTAATATGATTCAAAATGGTATGAACTACGGTTAGTTTCCTAATACCGTGAGATCCTTTGTTGATTGGATACCATCTGTCAGCGTTGTATCCAACCTTTTTCATCAAAGACAATATTAAATAGGAAACAAAGTGAATTTGTTTCGCATCGGGCTTAGGGTGGGGGGGCAGAAATAAGTGAATTAGGAGGAGATAGATATCGGGGCTATTACGCGGGGCTATTGCAAATGATGGCAACTTAATAGCCACTAGATTGACATAGCTACGGAAGTTATCTTAAAAAATATTGTTCTTGGATCGTAAACTAGACTTCTCTGTTACGATCCATGTAGGGTAATATCAACCGAAATGAATGAATGGGATTGTCAGGATTTATCAGACCGTATGTGGCAAAAAAATCCTTTGATAAGGTTTTGAAGTTATAAATACTGGAAAAAGGAACGCGGGCCTCCGAGCATTACGCGACTGGGACCAGGTCCCGGTTTTTTTTTTTACCAATTAATAAATTAGCATTTATAATGCAAAAAAAAAAAAAAAAGTAAAATCTCAATTGATAAAGGTTCCCATTTTTGAGAAGATTTTTGTTTACATAAAATAGAATTATATTCCAATTGAGAGACAGACAGTTTTACACATTAAATAGGTAACATTTCGAATAAATTTCCAAGCCCAAATTCCTCTCAAGTTGATATGTGATATTTGATACTAATTACCACCTATCGCTTACCTTCCTTAACTTAAGAATAGAATAGTCCTATATTAAAAATATGCTTTAAAACTTCTCAATGACAAGCTCTAACCACTTCACACACTCTCTAACTAAACTTCCTGAAGGCTGTTAAATTTCCCATCAGGCGCCTGGCTCGCTAAGTTGTAAGTGAATTATGTTCCGATGAACACGGTACATAATAGAGGCATAGTCGCCCGGGCTCGCTGGTCTTAATGAATTGATGGCACTTCTAATGGACGCCAAATTGAAGGAATAGAAAACAAGATGGCGGGGTTTGATGATGCAGCGGCGGTGGGAAGGAGGTTTCAATATTTATTGAAATAACTCATATAGCGAGCGTTAGTAGTCTTTTAGAATACTATCGCAGAGAAGTGGAAGATAGGATAAGTATAAATGCTCTGAATGCATATATTTACTCTTCATTATTTTGTTTGATTTGTAGAAAATAAATTTTTGTTATATTTACGTTTGTCATACAGAGAAGCATTATATTATATATTACATCATATCCCAGACAAATTGTTAGTATTTACATTGAAATATAGTTTTTTTTTTTAAAGTAAGCCTGTTTGTTAATTACTATCGTTTATATTTTGGTGTGTTAGTCTAGAGTAATAAAATAAAATAAAGACATAGTTTTTATCATTTTTAAACGCAAACACATGTTCTACTTACAATAGGTTTCTATCATGATTAAGATAAGAGTTTTTTGCTGAATGTTATCCTAGATGTACCAGGAGAGCATCGATCAGCGGAGCCACAAGCGGATATCAGACTAAAACACATAACACGCAAACAATAGCGTTTGCAGGGCGACCACCACGAGGGTTTCATTACAATATCATCTAAATTACATTTAACCAACAGCTTTGTTACACGGCTTTGGATTTAAATTTATTAAAATAAGGGTAGTATTTAAACGAGTGACTGTAAATAAAAAATTTAAGTGTCAAAAATAATTAATTTAGGTTATAGTATTACTAAGTGAGCGACTGACTGTGAGTGACGTTAAATCAACAAAACAGCAACTTACAAACATTATTTTGAGTCACTTAAAATACAAAATGGAAGCTTCATATTAGCTTAATAAGCGCTTCACCGGGTGCTGCCGCACCACGCTCGCTACGCTCGCTCGGTTCGCTCATGTGGGGCAAAAGTCAACCTAACACGCTCGTCGCTGCGCTCCTCGCTAACCTATCCTAGCTATTGCATAATAGTAGAAAAGACGGTTATGTTGAGAAAATATAGGAAAACAAATAGAAGTGCAATTGATGGCTATTGCTACTGGAGTAGTATCAAAATAAAAAATTATAAGATCTTAAATGGAATATCTCAGCTTAGCAAAATTTGCTAAAAGTGAACTTTTTAGTAGATCGTAATATAAAACCTCAATTGGAAAAATAGAAACTGTTTTAATATTGAAGTTGCCGCCTCCGTATTTGTAAGTCGCTCACTTAGTAATGTAGTCGCACGGATAGTAGTTTAATATCTGAAATGGATTAATCAAAACCCTTTTTTGTAAGCTCGTTCTGGATATTTTTATCAATCAATATTCATCGTTAGTTTAGTAAATTTATCGTTTACTCAAATTCATACCGCTCAAGTTATTAAAACAGTATGACATCATCAGTCGTTATTTTATTTTTTATTCGCTCGTTTTATAATTCCCCTTAAAATAATCGCATTAAATCGGGCAGAAATTAACGATTCGTATTGATTTTTGGGTAATTGGAGAAAACGTAATTTTCGTTCGAACAAATTGCAAATTATGTCTTTAGCTAATAATTTAAAATTTTGCCTATAAAATTTAACGAAAGACTGTTTATGATAATTATCCTTGTACAAAATTTTTAAGTAAGAAGCAATATAAGTACTCAATCTTATTAGCAAAAAAAAACACTTCTGCTAATCCTCTAAGACCGTTCTAAGCCAAACGCTCTCTATTCACGCGAGCGCAGTCACCCTGCCGTAGTAATTTCACCCGCGACCCGTTTGCCGGGGGCGGGGGCGGGGGCGGGTGCCAGGGGCGGGGGCGGGCTGACCGAACCTTGACACTAAGAAATAGGAAAGAAACGTACCTACTTAACATGGATACAAATAGTGTAACAAAGGGAAGGAAGGGCCGAAGTTTGGGTCACGATCGTAGCAACCCTACCTTGCGATGGGCTGTTTACTTATACATTGTGTGCCGGTTGTAGGAATGTACAAACAGACGGACTGAAAGACTTTCTTTATTAGTGTAGGGGGTTATTCAATTGCGGTACAATAGAGGAAGTTACATGAATGGGAGTATTTTTAGCTGTTTTGATTGATTATTTTGTATACTAGGTTTTGGCAGACTACGTAAAAAAATTTGATAAACTCTTCAAATTACTTAACAAAACAATGATTCTAATTAAAGGAAACAAATAAAACGATAAATGGAACTAAATACCAACTAATCACTATTAAATTATCTCACTTACTCAAATAGTTGTAGTCGCAACTAAAGTAACAATAAAAATATATATGTGAAATCCAATTCAACCATAAAGCAATGCAGTAATGAAGCAATGCAGTGGTTCTTAAACAAAGCAATTAAATTCGCGTGGTAACTCAGTATTTGTTTCATATAAGCTTTATATTAACACTGAAGCTTTGTGCTCGCACAATCAAATTTAAATTTATATCGTCTTAAACAGTTCATCTAATGACCATCAAATACTTCAACATATAACTCAATGTAGCGAACAATCATAGTTACAATCGAGTTAAACTATAACTCGGTAACCCACAATGTTCCGTACAAATAATAAGCCGTCTATAGCTGCGAAAGTTGCCCACAAGGAGGTCCCTTTGTGGGCCAAGTTGGCGGTAACTGCCCAGAACTTGCGTCGGCGGCTCCCTAAACGAACAGTTGTACAAACTACGCCTAATATTAACTTTTGTATTGACGATGTATTAACTTCTTATTCATAAACGAATTGTAAGCTCATCAGTACTTACAAAATAACAAGTCCTGAATGACTGATTCATCGTTTCCAAACGTAGACTATTAAATTTGGGGTCATGAAATTTTGTAAAGGCGTTTCTTTTATAATGTACGTGACAGTACGTGAGCACTAAGAAAAGATGTTCAGAAATTTCCACAGACAAAGCAGTTTAGCTGCGGGTAAAACCGCAGGGCGGCTAGTAATGATATAAAATATGTTATGTCTCCAACTGTAATGAAGGCTGTCACATAACAATAATCATCATCATCATCATTTCAATGCTTAAATAAATAAATCTGTAATATTATGAACGGTGATGATCGCTTGTTTACTTGATTATATCTGGATTTTTAAACGTTGCTATCTAAGTACCTACCATCAAGGGTCGACATTTGGTTAAAATGCCTTAATTATTCATATTATCGTTAATACTTAATAATTATGAAGACTTAAGAGTTTATGGCGAATGCATGAATATCGATTCGGCTCCCGGGTTGGGCTTATTTGGTTTATGTTCTTTTGTAAGTAGCTTATGTCATGATGTAACTAGGTACTTGCTCAGACTATTACGTGGTGTTTTTAACATAAGCTCAGTTTAAGGCCACACAGTTGATATAATTGTCTATACAGTCTGAGAATTCAAAACAGCCGGATAACAAAATATCCCGTATGTCCATCTAGACATTTCGCTTGCAGCGTCAGTCTACAAAGAATTACAAACGTTTTTGCCTCGCAGAGATACAGATTCAATTACCAAACTCTTTCAACCGTTTTTAATTCAAACCTGAAGCAATCCAATACCGATATGGAATGCAAACTTCAGTTATGTGATATTTGTTCGCTAAAGAAGCACTTTAAATATGAAAATTGTTTTATAAAATTTGGTAATGCGAGTAAAAACGTAACTTGTATGTTTACAGAGTACGCAATACTTTGCATAAGTAAACATGTTCTTTGTGGTAGGTCATTTTGTAGAATAAATAAATGAACAGTAAGACACTTTATATGTCAAACCTTTTTTCCTTTTCATTTTCGTGAAATACTTGCTGACAAATAAAACAAAGCTTGCAAGCAGCATGCAACAATTCCAATTCGCTCGCGTGTATCGGAGTTTTTTAATCGGCGAGTTTTCACATGAATATATCCGAATTCTGTTCTCAAAGCAATCCGCCGGCAACACCGGGCCAGTGTATCCGAATATAAATATCAGACATTTTTGAAGCTGGTAGCCTGAGAGCCATGTCCCTGTGCGATTACAAAACGAAGAGAACGAATAGCTGACTGCTGCCGGAAACGTTTGGAATGAAAATAGCAGTTTTTGAATTGCCTACATTTTTTGTTTGTAAATGAATTGGAAGACGTTTTTCCCCTTTTTTAACAACCACATTGAAATATGTATAATTAGCTTTAATTTATGTGAAGATTCTTTGGCACACAATAAAATGAACTTTAACAAAAAAATAGAATCAGCTAATCAAAAACCTTTAAAACAATTGAACCTACAAAGTCCTGCGTTAATTTAAAATGAACAGTGACTGAAGTTGTATAAAGTTGAGCTATACTCGCCGAGGGAGGTAGTTTCGGAAATATTGTAACATTTCAAAGTTGCACCAAACTCGCCGACACCATTAAGGAAATGAATTTTGTGAAACCGACGCAAGAGTTTACTCGACTGACTTATATGTAGTTAATTGAAGTAGAATTTTATAAAAAAATATAAGAGATTAAGTATAACTATTTAAATCAATATAACAAGTAGGTATTTCTATTTCAGGTTATTTGAGTCCCATACATAACTTATCTTAAACTGCCTAACGGAATCATTTGTGGTTTCCGCCATCTTAAAGATCCATAACTTCTTTTTGTGTAAGATTGTTCAATATTCATCACTTGTTTCACAAATGTTCTGCTTAAATCAGTATCAAAGGTGTTATTGGTCGTTGTCACTTTCTTTTTCTTATTCTCAGCATGCTACCGTCAAACAAACTATTTTTAACTTCAAACACATCTTGTATACCACTAAATTCAGAACTCTACTCATCGTTCGATTTCCATTTAAAGCCTCGTCCAGACGAGCTATTCTCGTTTAGCACTGCCCCCTCTCCCCCTACTGTATGATAGAGCGATCAACTCTGACGTCGCAATATTTGGTGTCTCGCGCGGTGCAGTGATCGATGGAGCATCTACTAGGAGATGATAGGACTGCAGGAGGTGACAGATAACCGAGTTGGTAAGTGATGAATTTGGTACAAAATATTGTGGCGGTATAAAGAAGAAGAAGTTGGGAAGTAACTTTAAAAGTGTGACACTTAACGTAAAGGTTTAAATACTTTGGTAATTCTATAACTCGATGTTTATTGGAAAACGAAGGTGTTGATACCTAAAATAGAAGGTTAATTTTATGAGGTTCAGTTTATAAATAACGTTGCGTGTGAAGACACTGTAAATTTTAAATGCTCCAATAAATTTGCGTTCCATATGCCTAAATAGCTTGAATAAAGCCGAGCGCTAATGTGAAAGGTCAAATGAAACTATCTTCACAGATAATTAAGGGTTATAGCTAAAGAAATTAGTCTTCTCGTGTTATTAGTGAAGTTCGAAATTGAAAGTTACAATTGGTCAACTATACAGGGTGTAAACAGACCATTTCCGAAACCTGAAACCACGTAAAGCTTTGCCTAAATAGTTACTAATTATCCTTACAAAATATCCAGGAAACTACTAGAAGCAGTCTTTTTACACTCCGTATTTTTCAACTACTCAACTAGTGTTTCAACTGTTCAACTAATGTTTCAACTGTTCAAATACTGTTTCAACCACTCAACCTTACATTTCAAAGCATCAATTTTTCTTATCTTATAAGGTTAGTGAGTGTGAAACACAGGAAACATTGTCTCTTTCCCGGCGCTTGTCCTCTGGCTGTCAGTAGTGACAATAGATAGGCAATCATAGTTATACGAACTGACTCTACGGGAAAGTAGATACTAGTTCACACTGAATAGAAGATTGAAAAGATTAAAAACATGAATTTGAAACTAAAAATGAGTTGTCATTTTATTATTGTTTAGATGACTTAGGGCTGGTTTTTACTAGACTACTTATCAGTCAAATATAAATTATCTGCCAACTGAAAAATTTGCTCTTAGTACAAAAAATAGTGCTTATTTTAAATTCAGTTTAGAGTTTAAGTGGCTCCTACTCGTGAAGATAATCCAATCAATGACACGTTTTAGAAAAATAATTCGTAGTCAAAAGTAAAAAACTACCGTTTTAGTATTTTTTCATTATAATCTGTTCTTTAGCTTGAAAATATTATTGTTGTCATATTCACCGTAAGGCAGTGGCGCCTGTACTTTCTTCATAACGTATTCTAGCGTCAGATTTGCATACAAAAACGATGGAGTTTACATACTAAAGCTTGCATGCAAATGTTCCACCTGCAATATGTATGAAAGGTATCTTAATTAAAACTTTACGTACGTAGCCTGGCAGTTCTTCGGATCACTACACAAAACTTGTAATTAAATGGATTTCTTATAGTAGAGTATATTTAATGTTTCTTTAACTTATACAGGGTAGTTCTTCAGTTGCCTTAAACCTACGTATATGGAGATACCCTTCATATACAAATCTACGTATAATTAGTCCGCTTATATCAAAAATCAGCTCCGCCCATTGTTTAGGCTTTAAAAGAAATAAGTTTCATTCAAGCCATTAAGGAATCGTCGTATTATAATGTTGATTCATTTAATTTCATGACAAATGTTAATGCGAACCGTCCTTAGGTCAACCTTATTCAACAATAGGTCATAATTACAATATGTGGCCTCCATTGCCCCTGTGATTGGTGTTTGAATGGCCGGGTTCACATCCCGACAGCCATTGTCTCGCTGGTAGTTCGTGGGGATTCAACTATTATTGTTTGTGTTATGAGTTTTGGATTGTTCAAGTATATGGAATAAAGGAAAAGGTACGATATACAACGAATACCTACAATATTTATGCTTATATATTTTCTCATCAAACAATGGTCAAATCTTGGTGAGAAACCAAAAATTCTTTTAAATTTATGTAACTTTTTATTAGTAAAATTCCAAGCAATCTTTTTCCTTTTTAAGATGCATAGAAATTTGTACAAAAAAGTAATAGAAATTGTTCGTACATCTTCTGTGCTGTTCTGGTGCCCTGGTACTTCTCGTATCGAATCAATCAATTTGTACGTAGCAGCTGCGACCAATCGTTTCTTTATTTCATTTATTGGCAACACTTTTTGTTAAATGGCAATCTATTATAGGAAATCCCTTGCATCTGCTTTATAAAAGCTTATTTGAGAAAAAAACTTAAAAAGAAGGAAAACATATTTTGTCATTTTATTAAATTAAAACCCTTTAGAGATTTACTTTTGGACTTCTAGAGTTAGGTTATAAAAAAATATGTATACATAGATATTTGATAATTACCTTATACCTATGTACTTAATTTGAAATAATATTTTTAATTTAAAATATCCAATCATAAATATTTTTATTGTTCCACTGCAAAGGTTGTAAATAATCCTTGACCTTTTTAAATAATATATCTCCAGCCAGTCACATTAACCAACAATGTTATTAGTCGCTACCAAGCAGTTTTTATTGGGGCTCCGAAGTTGGTTCATAATTGTTGTTGTTTCAAACAAAGCCTGTACAACTGTTGGATGATAAATAAACAGGAGGCCTAGACTGGATGGCGTGGAGAAGCCTTTAATTATTAAATCACATTGCAAGGAAAAAAATATTTTTTATAATAGAAACAAAAACGCTTAAAAAGTCTGCCGTCCGTTTTTTTAACGGACATTACAGGATGGTGATGTTTTAAAAAACCCTTTTAACATACCATTCCGAGCAGTTACGCAAACATTTTCACAGCATCCTTCTGAATACCGCACAGCTTGCAATTTTAATCCTGCGTGCCTGTTTTATTGAAGGTCAGCGGTGTAACTGCCTCCACGTAGGCCCGGCCGGGTCGGTCTAATGTTCCATCGGAATTGCGGCATCTAAATATCAGTAGTCTGAGACAGGGACCAACATTTAAATGTATTATGAGATATACCCAATTCCAAGGCTTCAAGTAGAGATGTAAAAATTTAAAAGGTCAAGTTTGGGTCATGGATACGATATTTTCAAGAAAACGTAACCGTAACAGATTGAATAATTTAGTAAAATTCATAGTATTATTTTATCTGCTAAAATTAAATTCTAATAATCAGCCTTCAGCACTAAAAACTGCAATAGCCTGTTTTTCACACTTAAAAATATCCTTAATTCGTTTATATACGGAATCACTAAACGTTCCAATCTAGAGCGTACAATAAAATCAATTAAAGCCCTCTGTGGAATCGAAGACAAACAACTTAGCACCAGACGAATAACAATGTTAACTCTACTTACTGCTAACTCGAGTTACTGGAGACAAACACTTAACAAGAGGTACTTCGGTCGACGAGGTATTGAAGTAATGTTCCTGCTATCAAACATATTAAAATATAAGGTAAACAGCCTGCAGCTGTAAGGCTATATAAGAAAGGGTTCATCAGTCCATCTAACTACCAATTTTTAACCAAGTTTGTTCAGTAATTTTCGAATGGAATAAAAACACAAAAACTCACAAGCTTTTGCGTCTTTAATATTTGTATTGTAAGAAGTAAGAGTGACACCGTTTGATATTAAATAAACTAATTTATTGATAGTAAATAGGTGGACGTCAAAACGCAGCTAAATAAAATACATCTCAAGAATACAACATCAATAGTTTAGCCTGAAACTCATCCCAAGTTAAAATTACAGGCACCACACAATGAACAAAGGATTAACCTAGTTACAACCAAACACGAGCCAATTTCGAAAATACCATTTAACAAATGGCCCATCTCATGAATGTAATCCAAGATATTTCACTAACCATTCTAGTAAACATACCGCTACTTTGCAGAGCTCCGTTAAAAAGTTTAGTAGGATATTAATTACTTCAATGCATGACTATAAAAGAAATCATTTTAACATGTTTATCTTTAAACCGATCCTTGACTCGAATCAGCTGAAGTCTGTATTGGAGTTGCAGCTTCCTTGTGATTGTGTTATCTCCTATTAATAAATGTAACATCTCTTGTATGCGCAATCATAATTATTATAGTTTGTATGTTTGTCCACTACCTTCACCTAAAACACTTAACGGATTTTAGTGTGGTTTTCGACATCATTTAGGTATTTGTTTCACTTAAATTTATAAATAAAAGCACCAAGAAAAGTTATTTTAAGAGAGCCAAAAATCCATGTTTCGTTCGCTAACAAGTCAGCCAAAATTACACCATTGCTAAGCGTGGGCGGGTCGCTAGTGACTTATAGTACCATCAATATTTTTCAGGGATGATCGTCAATTCAATAGAGAAGACGCGCAAAGAAAAAGATTTGCATTGTACTCGATGTTAAAAACGAAACGATAAAACCGTACACCGCATATTTTAAAGTTAAGTTTCCTTTACTAAAAGCTGCGACGCTCCCAAGACGTTATTATTTTCAACTCTATCAAGTTTTTCTTGTTTACAGACTACACTAGCAGTTTTCATACAAATACCAACATTTGCATAATACTGACATAACGGTTCAGCTTTATGTCTTCTAGCCAGTGGGAGAAAATAGGTTAATTCGTTTGTTTAAACATTTGCATATTATGACATCAGGAATGGTAGGAGCTACCAGGAGAGTATGCAGTGTTCGGAGTTAGGTTTTAATGTTTTAAGTGGGATTATTCCCAGAATGGCTTTGTAAAGTACCTAAGCTTAGTTTTACCTTAGTATCAATGAATAAAAAACGGTATAAAAGAAATTAAGGCATTGTTAACTCAAAAATAGTTTTTACTTTAATTTTCAAAAATTCGTAGACTCAAAATTAAAAGCTCTATGAAGATGGATTTATTTTTATATTGAACAAGATAAAGTAACTCTAAGAGTAAAATATATATTTTTGTATTATTTGGCGTAAAGGACAACAAAGATATTATTCACAACAACTATTTTGCCCCTAGCTCTATGCAAGTCTAACAGCCACTCTGTCTCAAATAAAGCTACCCGCACATACATATACTTGGAGATATGAGTATTATTACAACAAAGTATAAACCCTAGTAGCAACTTCATCTCATACAGAGTGGTACTTACAGTACTCTGTACCTACCCGCAAACTCGCTGTAAATCCACGGATATCATAAAACCACAAGAATATAGCTCATAAACTGGCATTCAAGTACTTGGTATGAAGAAACGACGCACCTATATTATAAAATGTCGTAACTGCCACTTTACAAACGTCTTGTTCTGCATCGTGGATTGTGGAGGTAGTTACGCCCTTTTGATACCGAAGCGTGCATTGATGGGAATTGTAAACGACGAAATAGTAAGAGGGTTTTTATGGTTCGTAACTGAAAATTGAATTGGAGTGCCACTATGAATGTCGGATTTATATAACGGAACTGTTTTTTTTCTTAAGTTATTGCGATATTAAGTTAAGGTTGCTTTATAGCTATTCTTAATACAGCTTCTTATTTACCACAAAATGTATTTACGATTGTAGCGTCGCATATATTCAATTTAGAATACTGTTAAAAGAAAATCTTAATACTTTAATCTTCGATGTCCTAAGAAGCCTTTTAACGTACAAAACGTATTATTTTGACATCAAATATATTTTTTGTAATTTGTTTTAAATCTAAAATTTCAAATAAACTGCCGCATTCTCTTCAAATGGGTACGTTATTGTTGCTGACTAAAACCAATAAAACCTTAATTTTGTTCAATCAACAAATGAAAATGTCCGTTTTCAGAACTGTAACATTTCTTTCGAATTAAAAACTGTAATAAGTTTTTATCGTTAAAATTAATTGTCTTTGTTTGTTTGTTCTGCTATTCTGTTTAGGTTGTTAAACACAGTTTTCGGTTTCTTTTAGGAAAACAAAACAAATTAAATAAGCTTATCTTAGGACAAATGTGCCTCGTTAAATGGTTTCAAAAACTTTCTTCATTAATTTGCTTAAATAGAAGTGGAAATAAAATCGAAACGATGAAAAGAAACCTAACATACTGTACTATAAGTGACTAGTGAAGTTTCAGAAACCAATAATTGTTTTGTTGTGAACAACTTCTACAATATACCGAAAACAAAATCGTATTTTTCACATTCGTATTATGAAATTCCAGTCGCAAACACGACTCCGGCAGAAACTCCTACGATAAAGTATGACACTTTATAACACAGCTCTTATTCTCTGGGCCTCTTTGAAAACCTATCTGCAATAATACTGTGCCAATATGTTCATATTTTTACAAACAAAAAGCACATTTTTCGTTCGCGTATCGGAAAAACATCCACTACGTTACCGCCGACGTTTTGAGCGAAAAAACAAAATAAAAATGTGATTTTCTTTGCGATTATGGGAAAGGAATAAGTCGATGTACGCCATGTATTTTTATGTTCAGCCTTCACGTTATTTTACTGCAAAACATAATAGATTAGGATTATATTATTATGTGAGGAAGTTACTATGAATAATAAAATAGCATAAATAATACTGGTAAACAAAAGCAACAAACATTTTTCGATATTTTATTACTTTCGGTAAAAGATACCAAAGGAAATGTTAAACCGTTGGTCATTTCGTGGTTAGGTTAGATTAGATTCGGCGTCAGTAAAAAACGCACTAAATTAATAATTATATTGTATAACTAAACTAAATGCTTAATCTTTAAAAATACGCGAGCAAACCGCATTACATAGTTATTACTAAGTTATATTTTATTGCCACAGGACATTGGTCGTTATGTCGTATGGTTAAGAAAAGGCAGCTTTTATTTCGTGGGATCGAAATGGAGGTAGCTGTAATATTAACCTTTAGTGTGCTTTAGGTATGTTTATTATTATAAGGGACAAACTAATCTTAAAAGGCATAACCCACGCATAAGTAATCCGTTAAGCTTAGTTGTAACAAATTAAAT
Source organism: Emmelina monodactyla (assembly GCA_916618145.1). NCBI lineage: Eukaryota > Metazoa > Arthropoda > Insecta > Lepidoptera > Pterophoridae > Emmelina > Emmelina monodactyla. The sequence continues at coordinate 7,404,820 of OU745324.1, forward strand.
ATTGAAGTCAGGACATATTTCATTTGGATTTTTTTTAATCTAGAAAGTTTTTACAAATAAAGGTGAACCTTAATGTATTTTTTCATTAATTAATTTTTATCTTTACGAATATTATAATAATAAAAAGGTTAAACTTGTTTGTTTTGATTAATATCGTGACCTAACGTTTTTTTCTTGTCTTGATTTTGTTGTATGCCTTGATTTTGTATATTTGGTATTGGACAAAAGAGTGCTGAGTTTTTTCCGCCATTTTTTTCTCTCGGCCTACTGATTGATAAGCTGATGATCGATATTTTGACTTTCATCGAATGTAATGAAATTACATAATGATGAAAAAAATGATTTTTATTTATTTTTTTATCGTATTCAATTGAACAAAATTGAAAAAAACTTACATCAATTAGAAAGCTACATTATCAAGAAGTTTCATAGCTATAGTAATATCATCTTTCCTCAGGCAACTAAAGCCGTGGGCGGAAGGCTATTTAAACTAAAGCAGTGTGTTTGCGGTTACGTATTGCAATCCCTAAATTGTATAAGCCTAAGGACATAATTGCTATGGACGAAAGACCTAAAGTTTAAATCAGCTATGGACAGAAGGTCTAAATTGAAAACAACTAACAGTCATTGGATCTAACTGTTGTTAAATCTAAGTTTCTACTGCCTAAATGTAAATAACCTAATGGACAAGAGGTATAAATTTAATATATGTAATGCCTAGCCGACTTGTTACGGCTAATACCCAAAGTGCGGCTACACCTAGTTTTAGCCGGTTAGAACATCAATAGGTTAGGTTAGTTAGGTTACTTTTTTGATACCGCCCAAAAAAAGGAGTCCCGCGTAGCGGGACTCCGTCGACTCATGATTGAAGCCAGTTTTTATATTTATAGGAATATATTTTTGGTACAGTTTTCCATATAAAAAAGTCTACTAACCGGCTAAAACTAGGTGTAACCGCACTTCGGGTATTAGCCGTAACATACATAAAAACTGGATTCAATCATGATTCGACTTTTTCTGGGCGGTATCAAAGAAGTAACCTAACTAACCTAACCTATTGATGTTCTAACCGGCTAAAACTTAGTTATTCGAAGCTTAGATCTAACAACAGTTAGATTAAATGACTAGTAGTTGTTTTAAAAATAGATCTTTCCGGCAAAGCTATTGTGAAGTGTAGGCCTTTCGTCCGATAGCTGTTTTAAACTTTAGGTCTTTCGTCCATAGCAATTATGTCCTTAGGCTTATACAATTTAGGGATTGCAATACGTAACCGTGTTTGCACCTCCGTCACGCGGTGACCCATCGATCCGGCCCGCTGGCAGCGCGCCAGTACGACCAGCCTCCTTTGGCTCCCCGCCAGCTATGAGAGCCTAGTACTTAGCCTGCGAATAACCAAGTATTCCTACATCTTCAGCATCAAGAAATATCTTCTCTGGTTTCTTGTAGGATTCTATTAAGGTCAAACATCACGCTTCAAAAGAATATTTGTAATTTTCAAAACGAAGTACTTCACCGAGATAAAATTTTATCTTGTAAAACTTCGACTTTTAATTTGTTAGTAAAACATACATTTTTGATGTGAAAATTTTATGAAGTTTAAATTTGTTTTTTGTGAAATCCCAAGAAACATCTCTAATTGGAGGCAACTGTCTGCTAACGAAATGTCTAAATAAATGTTGTTTACATTTCTGTACCAACGATAGCTTTGAGTTTAACTATGTTGGTGCTCGTGGATGATACAATATTTGGCAAATATCACTGCAATATTCTTTACTAATAATTCGTGTAAAATTTTGTGACTATAAAGTTTAAGATAGTGTAAAATTTGCTTACAAATAGTTGAAAACAAGATTCAACTTAACTGAAAATTATAGTTGTACATGTGTAAAGGGTTAGGTAACTATAATAATTTGTAAAATCTGAATACCTAAGAATAGCGCCTGCCACTGCCACATAGCAAACAAAGCCGGCCACTTATCTGCTAATGAAACCTGAACCATTATATTGTATAGAATCCATTTACATAACAGGCTTCGACCCACTAATGGCATTACGGATACATTTTTAATCCGAACAGTGACAACTTTAGCTGACCTGAATCTAGATAGAGCTCCATCGATAACACTAGTTTCAAGTTATAAATAGCAGCTTTCAGTTATGTAACGTAGATACAATCAATGCACGCCGCATTGGAAATTGACACTTTATTACTAACTTTAGTCTTCACTTTACCACGGTTTCAACCATGCAAACGTAGTCTCCAGTTAGGTAATTGTACTACAGCAAAAAATTTGCGAAGCACAATAGAACTACGAACGCAGAGCTTAAAATACGCTTTTTCAGTAACTAATTTTAGGGAACTGTTTGTCTGGAGTGTTAGAGTCTAGCTTTGAGTATCGGTGGAATAGCAACGTCGCACAGAAAACCGAACGTGAAGTTTAATTCAATGTTCCTGCGTTTTGTTCGGTAAAAGCGATATACGATGCCCAATTTCCTCAAAGGCCAGCAACGCACCCTCAACACCGATTTGATTGTGTGTGGGTAGCGCTGACCAGATATGTTTACGTTGACAAAACTAGTTTTTAAATACGTTTATCAACGTGCTACAATAGCAAAAGACACACTTTTCTTTTGTCTTCCATTCTCTTATTCCCCACTTACGTCAGTCCTAAAAAAACGGATTTACATCCTAACCGAGATTCTCAAGCTTTTATTTTAAATACAAGGACAATATCAGTAAAATTGCAAATGGCGTCTACACGTGTAACATCCGTGTCTCAACTTGCATTGTGTAAGTGCAGCCACTGAATACATGATCACAGCTCCAGGACAGAGCTACAAACACGGCGGGAGGAAGTCGTTAAAGTTGTGAGCTCGGTGTAAAGTTGCTTGAGTGTAAATACATACTTGGGGTTGACTACTTTTTAGTGTGTGTTTTTAAAAGTTAAAATAAATGAACTGAAGTCTGTATCAAACACCAAATTAAACTGAGATTTAATAGGCCGTTTCGACGTTACGCATAGATCTTAAATAAAATAGACAGAACTAAAGTTCCGTTAACTTTATCAAAAACGAGAACTCTACCTACTGCCTTGTTCGAAACTAATTAATTAAACAACACAAAAAACCAAAACTAAACTATTTACCAACCGCCGACCATCGCCGCAGCATTAGGAAAAAGGTTCCAGCTTCAAACGGCCACTACATCCGGTCGGCGGCCATTTTGGAAGTATACGTCACGCCACCGGAAGCTAGCGGCGAAGACCTGAAACCTTTACGCGGAACCTTCAGGTAGCAGGCTTCGATGGGCAACTACACGCGGTACATTACACTCTCATTGAAAAGATATTTGGGGAAGAATATATAAATCAGGGTAAGTTGCGTTTAAGGTTTTGATGTAGCGTTTAAATATATTTTTTTTGTCATTATCGTGGCAAAAATGCTTGTTATTTTCCGGTTTTTATAGTTTGTACTTTTATGGTTTCATCCAGCAAACTCTCTCTTGTTTACAAGAGAGTACTTAGAAGTTAACAAGTGATTGCACCAGGGAAATATAATAATAAGGTTAGTACTTTTGTGCAAGAAATTAACAACTTAAATTTTATGTATTCGATTTGTTCTCTAATGTTCTTTGTTACCGACAGACTGAGTAATACCTGACCTCTTCCGTATCCCAATTCCTTTTCCCCCCCCTTATCGCCCCCGACCCCCGCTACTCCACCCCCGCTGCGATACCATCGACCCAACTCGAGGGAAGTCTAAGATTTATAACTCTATAATCCCACAAGTTTTAATCTGCGATATTTTGTTCCCAACTCAATGTTAGATTTATTGGCGTTGTTCGCGATCATGTTGCGAGTTGTACTTGGTTGGATTCACTTGGTTTTGTGTTGATATAACACCAGTTTATTAGGAATCGAATAAATTCTGCCTTAAAACTGTAAAAAAATTAAAGTGGTTATATTTTTTACGTAATAGTGGAGGTACCACTGTCCTTACACACACACACGTCACTACAAGCAACAACCTATACTTATTATCAGCTGGTTTATTACCTCATGTAATAAAAACAAACGTATTTGTACTCTATTTATAGACAAGTTTTGCATTGTTCATTTTTATACTTCGCTATGATTTTTCGTTATTGAAATGAATCAACATTTATTTAACCCCGATGTACTAAAAAATTATATATGCGTTCATAAAAACCTACCTACAAGAACTGAAGTTGGTAATTTGAATATACAGCAGCAAACAAAAATGACAACAAAACTCATACGTTTCGCCAAAGCCCCTTAAAGAAAAACACGTTCCGTTTCCCATCTCTGTGCTGTTAGTAGGTAGTTATTAAAATGTGCCATCACAGAGCACATCAAGTGTTATGTGTAAACATGTCTCGAGGAGCGACGAGCGGCGAGGCGTGACGGCGACCTCCGACCGACTCGTGTCAAATACTCTCACAAAAACATTTTTATCCGCCTTTCGAAGGTCACATGACATGTGTCAGAGTGACAAGGGTGTAAGTCTGCGACGCGACCTCAGGCACTTGGAACCGTGTCGCAGTAAACACCGGTGGCAAGATTGGAGCGTGGTAGGTCTGACGTTGATCGTCTTCGGTGTTGTTTGTCCCAGTTTGACTCGATAACGACCAAATGGCACGGAAAAGGTTTTATGGGTTGTAGTTTATAGATCACAGCTTTTGGTGGTTTACCTAGTCAACCATTGGAAATGAAAGCAAAAAATCGAGTTTAATTTGAAATGAATGAGACCAGAATATTTAACTAAATTATTGCGCTTGTCTCTTCAAATTATATTTCTTTCATTGCTCGTGATTCGAGATCGTTATGCGTAATATAAAATCAAAGCCTATTCACGTTCCTTAAAATTTAACAACTTCTGAAGCCGAAACTTTTTCGATGTCCATTCTGTGAATCCTCCGTTCTCATTATCATTAAGTTAATCTTCGGCGATTGTAACTTTTACTTAGCGCACTTACTTTGATTACTGGCGGGATCCGGTTACAGCTAACACGAGATGCTATTTGAGTTTTATGTTAATTTGGTTGATGAAGGACGTACCTTAGTCTATGAGAAGATGAAGTGGAGCACTTGAAGAGCTTCTGAAACAAAATTAAGTGATTTAAGTATTTGTGTTGGACGAAATTAGGAGGAAGTTAGAGGTCTTGGTGTAAATAACCGAGTCCTAAATCAACTAAATAGTTGTAATGGATATCAAATTATCAATCAACTGTCTTGGAATCTACGCATATGATTTACTACTTGCAGTAGTTTTTACTATGAAGGTAGGATCCTTCTAATCACAGGCTCGCTGTTAAGAAATTGCCTGGAGACAGAAATTGTGTGATATTTTTAAAGGGAAAACTCACAAAGTTAATCTGACAACGCGCTAGGAAAGGATTTTTCTAAATTCACGACTAAAAATGAGATGAAATAAACAATAAACCTAGTAAGAGTGTGTAGGGAAATAACAAGCAACACTGTAGAAGGAAAGTATACTGAACCAGCACGCTCCGGTGAGGTTTGTCAAAGCGGCAACAATTATATTTGAAGGAATATGGAAAATGTTATTTTATTCTAATGAAGGAAAAAGTTATTTTATTGCGCTTATGACTGGACTATATATACATTTCAATATCGAGCGTAGTGTGCTTTAAGCTTTGATGAAATTAACTTTAGATATTGTGTTTAATTCTGGTTTTCTTACAAGACATAAGCTGGTACAACTTTGTACTAAAATTACCCCACCATATTCAGCGTGCAAATTGGATTGTAAAATTTCAATTTATTGCCATTTATTCACATTCTTTCCCTTGGCAGTCAAAACGCTCCCGTATGTTCCTTTAGTAGTAATAAATAATACTCAACGGATTAAACGCACCAGCAGTGCAACTCTCAATCGCTAAAATCACTATTCGAAAGCCATCAAATATTAACCGAGTTTAATGCAAAATGGCGGAGCGATGGATGGCGCAACTTTGTGATTGACTGACTGAATGATTGAATGAGTGAGCGAGTGAGTGACATTATCGCGAGATGTTTCGCGGCGAATTTCAAATACTTTGGGGAATTTTGTGGGTTACCGAAATGTCAACGAAGTATTCGCAACTCTTTGTCAAATGTTTGAAGCGGGCGAAGTTGCGGCCTGATTGTGATATTGTTTATTTATTTACACACTTTTGAAAGTCTAATCTCTGAAGGAAGAGATTGTAAAGGTTCCTTAGTTTAAAAAGTAAATTCACCAACACTTTTATTTATACAAATTTTCTTAAAGAAACAGTTTTTTAGACTAAAAAGGCAATTGATTCTATATGTAATCGTCCCTCTTTTTCATCTTTGGTTTAAAGCCCCTTTTCGCACATGCGATGACAAAGCGTCGTCCTTCGAGCCCGGACTGCGCGACTCGTCCTTCCTCGTTCAATAATTCATTCCTACAAGAGGCAGCACCATTGTTTTACCTCCTCTCGTGGAGCTTCTTTTAAAACAAAAGAAGCGACGTTTAGCGCAAAAGAGTTACCTAATTTTATATGAAGCATGTTGAATTAAGCATATGTAATAAGTGTGAGTGGAATATAATTTGAGAGATCTTACAATAACAACTTGTCAATAAATAGTCAATCGTAATGGTAAAGAATTTTAACATGGTGACAGTATGTATGAAGTGTCTTATAATGTCGACAAAATTATTTAAAACTCATAAGTGAAGTACCTATAATTTCAAACTTTATTTCATGCCCAACCAAAACCTCCTAAGCGACATATAGAATTGTATCAAATCCATTCGATCGCAGCACACAACACATAATGACGCTTCAGACCCTCCACTCGAACGAAATCAAAAAGGACACGACCCTTTGAACACAAATGCGATTTTCTTAATGCCAACCTATTTGAATATTGCCTGTATCAAAGCCATTATATCTTAAACAGCTATTTAAAGTACAATTCCCTTAAGTTGTAATGTTTTTTGATGTTTTTCAAAATCAGTTTAGTAATGTCTTTTTTGGTTCTAAGGAAAAAGGAGTGTAAGCAATCTCATGTTATATAGGCATTTAAACTTCTTCAATTAATACAGTTTTTGCAGTAATAGATAGTGTGTTATAGTTAAAACATTTTTCCTTACGTTTCTTTTAAAAATAACTCTAAACACCACAATTTTTGTATCTACTTAGACAAAAATAAGCTTTAAATCCTCCAGAACAGAATTTCCCGAAGACAATTCAAGCCGGTATTATAGTCGAAGTGGCTTGGGTGTGCTCGGGCGGCGTCGGCACATTCCGGCCGCTATTGGATTTGCTTATTGGCTGATTTGGTCGCCCCATTCCTCGAATTCTTGCACGAGATTCAAACTTTTTCAGCTCTGCGGAGAAGTTCTTTAAATTGGCTTGTATTTGGGATTCGGTATTCTTTCTCAATTTTGGGGATCCTTTTATAAACTAACTTTAAGACGTTTGTCTTATTTATTTGCCACTTTGTACGTGGAGTACTTTGAAGTTAATCCAAAGTCAGTCATATTGCTCCGTAATAAGGTATACATTTGTTCGTTGACTATAGAATTAGTTGTACTATTTACCGGATGGGTTGTTCCATGTTTAGTTACACAAAGTAACAGAAAGTTAAATAGGACATATAATTATAACTGTTGCGAGTCTCCAGGCGATATGACCCGGATATTAATATTGATAGAAATACTGGTATTTACAGACCATGGTGAGTGTCTTGAAGCTCAGCGACGATGGAACTGGGTTTGATAGTATTTTTTTAAAACATAATGAACGTGATGACTATGTATATGTTACGGCTAATACCCGAAGTGCGGCTACACCTAGTTTTAGCCGGTTAGTAGTCTTTTTAATATGGGGAATGTAACAAAAATATATACCTATATTATAAAAACTGGCTTCAATCATGAGTCGACGGAGTGCCGCTACGCGGGACTCCTTTTTCTGGGCGGTATCAAAGAAGTAACCTAACCTATTGATGTTTCTAACCGGCTAAAACTAGGTGCAGCCGCGCTTCGGGTTTTAGCCGTAACATATATGTCGGAGAAAATATTATGTTTTAATGTTGAACGCATCTTGTTGCTTGAATCAGTAGTTCGGGGAGCTGTCATCGGACGTCTTGTGTCAGTTGTCAAGTGTCAGCTGTCGTTTTCATTAGTTTGCTGTTTACTCTCTCTTGGCTAGCTCCCCGACCGTGCCGGACGTGCACACTGAATCAAAATGGCATCATGGCGGACGGGGCTGCAAATCTGTTTGAAACCAATCCTGAGCAATCTCTGACATATATATTCATAGAAAGTAACTGTAATAATTGGCCCTTCTTCATAAGAAGGTGCATAACCTTTCATACCCACAAAGGAATAATTGTCAGCTGAGCGATTCCCCAACTGAAGTTGTCCTAACGTCTATGAGAATAAACATCAAAATGTACATTCGGTTACACAAATAATGGTGTTTTGGTAGCAATTTATGCCACTTGTCAACTTCAGAACAGCACTGCAGATCGTCACATTATAGAATACAATTATAATCACTATTTTTTTAACAAGTTTTTTACTTCTCCTACAATGCCGTCCCTTCTGACTGTGCCGGCATCAATCTAAGGCCCCCGCTGTAATCCTCTAATAATTGTTCTAATTTACATACATCATTCGCGCGCGCAACTCGGATTTACTATATCTATATATCAGAATTACCATATCTATATAAAAGGGAAGGTGACAAGACATTTAATTTTATTTGGGTGAAATTTGAAAATTAATGAAAGATAAGATGTTATCTATAATTTCCTTAACACCATAATTTTAGGACGAAAATTGGTAAGTAATATTTCTTTTTTCATTGATTGACCCCGAACTGAACCTGGAACGTCTGATACGGTTTGATAACGCTTTGCACGGGATAAATAAAAATTGATATAAATAATATATATTTTATAAATAAAACGTTATAAATCCCTCACGCATACTCTGACAGCGTCGCGAACAAAGTACAGAAACATTTAAAGGTGAATGTCGCTCGCATAATGTGCGGACATAAATATTTTACACCTCTGTTTTATCGTTTATATTAAACGCTTTACAATAATACTACATCTATAAAATTTTTATATTTAATATTTAAAAAGGGTGACATTGATCTTCAAGCGAGTTTTACCGTGATCTGTGCGCCGGTGATCTTTGTCTGACTATATCTTTTCCGCTCCCGCGGCGTTTTTGCTGACGGTACAAAACAGCACGAAAAAATACATGCCTGGTACAAGACATGATACACATTAAGTTATGAAAAGCGGTTTTTTCATCTAAGTTTTAGTTGAATATTTATTTATGTTTATTTTGGGGGCTTACATCTAAATAATAACATTTAAAAAAAGACAATTAAAAACCTCCACAGTTAGTTTTAACGATGTATATTAAAAGATTTCGTTCTGAAATTTGTAAACTAGGAAAAACTTTCCTTGGTGTTATTAACTTCCTGATTCAAATATTAAACGTACTTACAAATTAAAATATGCCTAGTCTAAATCTTCAATATTATTTTAGATATTTGCGTCACTGACATAGCGAATTATACGAATCCTTCTAGAATTATAGACGTGTAACTTAGTGAATATATGGATGTATGAATGGATGTTTGTTACTCTTTCACGTAAAAACTACTGGACGGATTTGGATGAAACTTTACAGTGATATAGGCTATAATCTATATCAGAATAACACATAGGGTACTTTTTACCGCGGGAAAACATCTCATTCCCACGGGAAACCGACTTCCACGTGAACGGAGTCGCGGGCGGCCACTATAAGGACATAAATCTACCAGTTTTATCTGCGCATATCCGAATCTCAGTGTATCCGAATTATAGGAAGTAAGCTCGGCGATGGAGGGAAGTCATCAAGGAAGCCTTGGAGGGGTGTGAAGAATACCTGCTGATACAGGAAATTGAAGCTTTAAGATCAGAGGATTTAGATAACCGCGCTTAAAAGGTGGGTTCAAATTTTTGTATAAAAAGGCATAATACATGAAAGAAACAGCTTAACGGTAGATATATCAATGATACTTGAAAAGTTGAGTTTTTTACAATTCCTTTACTTAATACAATAATGTACTCGTATTTTATGAGTTAAAGTATATTAGATACATATAAATGTCACATCGAAATTGCAAAATTGTTACAATAATACCTGATTTTTTTTCAAAATGTTTCTATAGTTAATAGTAGAGACTGAGTAAAAAACACGTAGAGGATGGCTACAAAGTATATGCAACTGTAATATGTAAACAGTAAATACCTGTTTTGCTATTTTTGATTCCAATACCGCGGCATTCAATAATATTTGCAGGAAACATATACTAAACGTGTCAATGTGTAGAACTAACAGAATGTTTACCTTTACTTATTGATGTTCTTTTTAACTTGGCATTCTACAAGATATGTAATGCAAAAGTACTGTAACTGTTAAAAAGCAGTTCATAAAATACAATTATCTACTATTTGTTCCATTTTGGTTAATTTAAAAAAACTTTTTCAGAATGTTCTTGATTTACAAGTTTAAATTAAAAAAACAACCTTAACCATAGTAAAAGCCTCATTTAAATCCATCAACTGTTTTAGAAAGACAGAATTAGCGAATTGGATTTATACTATCTAATGATAATAATATTAAACCTTATATTTGAAATAATTTCCCTGACGTAAACCGTCACAAAATTAAGTAAATAATACCAAAATACCAAAACGACTTCCCCGACAAAGTGACTTACATCAAATAACTACAGGTTCGAGTCAAAAGTTCTCGTTTAATTACACGATGCTCTGTAATTAGTTTCGTGGCGTTTGATTAGGAATAAAACTTTCTAGAAATTAGGAGTTAACGTCAAGGTGGGAAACCACAATGTGTGTGGAAAACGTACAATATTACGTCATACAATATGCCAGGGAACAACCGTATACAAAATTCTTGTAGGCAATTTGATCCTTGTAACTTTGTATTACAAATCATTTTGCTAAATCATCGCCTTTTGCAGGTGTTCCTAGGCTGCTTAGTCAATGAAAATGTTTCAATTTTAGAGTCTTCGTTACTTACTGTACTTACTTACTTATTTTTCTATGTAATATTATATTTCTTCATACATAAACAAATACCTTCTTTGAAATAGTAAGTAATTTTACGATTTTTTTTATAAAAAAACCTAGTTCATATTCACCCTTATTTGTGTAGAAAGGCAGCTGTCTGGTTTGTTTTTTAAGGTAATAAAGGAACATGCCTATTATATTAAACATTTTCTGAGAAATTCTCAATAGGTAATCTTGAAAACATACTCACGAAATTGCCAATTTTTACATATAGCTGATGTCGTGTGTGCTTCGTAAACAAACTCGTAGTCAGGCTTACGGAAAGCAAACGAGGCTTTTTATTTTGTTAGGTTTTAATCCTATTAATTAGCATAAGGCTTTTAGGGCCTTTTTTTAACATTGTTTTGATTACAAAGAGAACTCTTAGATAATTAAACCTACATTTTATTTTTTTGATTACAAACAAAGAGAACTTAACTTAATTAAAGCTATATGTGGTTGTTACTTTAATTGCTAAAGTCGGTTTCAGCAAGTGTAAAATACATCGATCCGTCTTTCATTATACAGATATAATATTCTGGTGACATTAACCATGATTAATTACCGTAGTATTATACTGAAGCAGGTCTACTAATTACGTTTTAGAACGTGTCTCATATTGGTATTTTATCATCAAAGTAGGGTTTGGTCGCCGCAGTCCCTGTTCGGGCGCCAAAATTAATGTTACGCAATTTCGAATAACCATTATTGACCTACCCTACACATTCACGCACAATGTCGTAAATGAAACCTTCAATTAGTAGCCATAGAGCTCTTATTTCTGTGTCGAATTTTTATCTCGTAAGGCTAAAGGAAACCCAGCATTATAACGGCTATCATTTGGTAAATGAAAATTCTGTAACGTGTTCTGTAAATATATTATGTAACGTTTTATATGAAAATGGAAGGTATAGTAATTAGTTTAAATAAAATAATATTAAATTTGGCAGAATGCAATATTGCTACTTACAATAAAAAAATTATTAAAAGAAGATATAGTTCCAAAATGTTCTTCAATACCTACAAAGGGTTATTTATAGCTACAACTGAAATTAAATTCATAAAAAAGGTAATCTATTTTGTCTATAAAAAGTACTCGTATGACTTGGTGCTTGTGACAATGCTATGGCGTTTTATAGTCAGAAAGAAAAATTGTAGTTCCAAGTGTGATAAATAAATACAAGCGATAATTCTATTATACGTTATTAAGCATAATGAAAAAATTATGAGATACTAGAGGCCGCCCGCAACTCCGTTCGCGTAGAAGTCGGTTTCCCGTGGGAATGAGAAGTTTTCCCGCGGTAAAAAGTACCCTATGTCCTTTCCCAAGTTCAGTTCTTACTTCATACCAAATTTCATCAAAATAGGTTCAGTGGTTTAGGCGTGAAAGCGTAACAGACAGACAGACAGACAGACAGACAGACAGACCGACAGACAGACAGAGTTACTTTCGCATTTATAATATTAGTAGGGATAAGATAGGAATTTCCGTATGTTTATAACATAGATAAAAAATGACAAATTGACTACTTTTATTCTAGTTAGATTACGTCATTCCTACTGGAATTTACATTCAGTTGCAGGTCAAGTCTTGTCGCTGATAGCTGGTTTTATTCTATATTTAGTTATTACGACAACATTGCTGATTCAGGATTGACCTATTTCCCATCAACTGCAACTGACAGATCCATTTTGTGTCAGAATTAACGATAATTGTTCAAATCAGCGGTTCTGATTCTAACAATTACTTAAATGTAACCCGGAGTGACACACAGTTACAAGGAGTTACTATTTGACCTTTATTAACATTGCTTTAAGAGCTATTCGTTAATTACAAAATAAATCTACAAAGTAATAGACAATTTGTTTTGTTACTTATTTGCTATCGAAATAGCTAAGGAATATTGCGAAAAATAGAAATTGCGGTATCAGGCTTTGTAAAAGGACTAATATAACTTCGTATATCGTTAGATCAATAACCCGAAATGTCAATTGCAATATTGTATAACCGTCGAGGCCAGACCCCTCGGAAGGGTCCGTGCTATACAAATATCATACAGACATACATATAGGCTGTGTCTGATGGAACCGTGCCAACTTGTATTGACTCTATTTAACGTCAAATTGCATGTAATACTTTACATTTGATATTAATACACGTGTGTAGAAAGGCATAGGAAAAGTTCGTATAAATGCGAGAAACAAGGAAGGCAAAACAAAACATCGCGCATGAATTATACAGTAGTTATAGCGATGAACGTAGATACATACACACAAGTAAGTACGTCGCTACCGATTTTTTGTTAAGAAGGTCAACGCTAAAGAGCTGATTCACTAATTCAATTATCTACAAACACAGCCAACACTGTCGAGTGAGCGAGCGATACAAGCTCATTAGAAACCTTAGATAACATAGGAATTAGAAGAAGAATAGAAGAAACACAGTCAACAAAACACGAAAAAACAAACAGTTATTAGATTGGAAACAAAGCGTTAGTGAGTCTCTCCGACATGCCATAACATGAGTCAGCGATGACTGTTCGCGAGGTGGTGATATCAGTGGTGGTGGCGGCGCCGGGGCTGGGGGGCACTCACCGTGGTGGTTGCAGGCTGCGGCGGAGTGACTCGTGAGTGCGACGGAGAGCGACACGTGCGCTCCGCGGGACGGCCGGGCGCGGACTGGCTGCGTCGATCGATAGCCGCGCCGCCGTCGCCGCTGATACCGGCCGCCGCACCAACGCGTTCCAAATTCTAAATTATTACTTTTTTAATTTTAATTGGCGGCAATGAAATTTTAGCGAACGCGCCACACTGCCAGTTACATTTTCTTAATAATAGACCGTTTTCGACAGTATTCTTTTAAACTAAATAGAAAGGTACTTTGATATTTTCGCAGGTTCAGATCGTTTGAACTCTGACACTTGCGAATTCGTAAACGTATACGCCAGCAATTTCGCCTGCCCTATATTCTCAAGTACACTGCGATGTGATATATTAGGAAAGTTTATATGTATAGAATGCTCCTTGCAATATCTGTAGAAATATAGGATTTGATTTGTTCAATGAAGATTAACCACACAGATAATCAAGTGTACCTACCTATAGAGATAAAAAAGATAGCACTGCAATTACTTGAATAAGTAACAACTGGGAGTAGAACATCAGTTAGGTCATTTAAAAAATATTGTTAATTTACACAATGTCCAAGACTCACTGGGTTCAATATATACTAGTGGCCGCCCGCGGCTCCGTCCGCGTGGAAGTCGGTCGGTAAAAAGAACCATATATGTTATTCTGATGTATAACCTATATTACTGAATATAGGTTATACATCATATGATTTTTTTTGGCTTTGATACCAAACTAAAATTTGCTACTAAACTAAAGCTTTGATACTTAGTCAAAATTACTACTTGATACTATTTCAAAGTTATGTCCAAACTTCAAAAACAAACACCCTATATATCAAAACCTTAAATATCTTGTGCTATCAGTTAACATTATTACAGCTTAGGCTCAGATATTGATGTTTGGATTTAATTAATGCATGTAACATTACCTACTGTATCATAGTTGAATTAATTACATTGTTATCTGTACAGCTAGTGATGTGGCGCGTAGTGATGTGACTCAGTCGAGAGATCCGTGACAGGCGACTGCGCCGCTTTATCTGAGCGTTTGACTCAATCATTAACTTTGAGATTGTGTTTGCATATTACATGCATAAATAATATTTACTTAAATGAATCTACTTTATGCGAAGCTTTGGTATAAGTGTTAGATTTTGGGAAGATTTTTTTGGATTAATGCAATTCGACTGTTAAGAAGTATAGTAGTATGTTTTACATGTGGCTTCATATATGTAGCAAATGTTTATATTCGACGTGCAACTAAAACACGGGTCGTTTATCTGTCGAATAGCGTTTATTTGAAAATTCAAAAACCAGGCCTTTATAAGATTAAATTAAACATTAGTCGTACTAACACCGGCATTCAAATTTAATAAATAAGGTATAGTTATTTACATTCATGTCATATCTTAAGTTCAATAGGGCAGAAATAAAATAAAAAGGTCATTGTATTACTGTTCTGCAGCGTATGATCACAATTGTATACTACTGCCTGAGTATCATATAAACTAGTGACGCTATATTTAAAAAAAAAATATGCCAGTTGTTGGACATAAGCCTCTTTATCAGAGAGGGACTGAGCTGTAATCCAACTCACTCTATTCAAATCTTTTCAAAGTTTAGGCTTTCTTAGTAAAGAGCGAAGAAGATCGGTGCTATTGGATATCAATAAAATCTAAAGTTTAAAATTTATGTCATTAAAACTTTATACTGTGTTCACATATTGCGAAATTTTGTTTATCACAGAGTTTTGGTCTCTCCAAACTGAAGTTCTAAATACGGTCTAAACTATAGTTATGAGGGTTCCCAAAAAAACCCAATCATGTTGAAAAAAGGGGACGGAATCTAGCTAGAGCAAATATGTTAAATGAATAAAGATATTGATCAAGCAGCTACCTTAGTTACTACAGCGTTAAACTCAGTTTGTGTAACTTCAAGGAAAGGCAAAGTGTCTTCAGCTAATATCATTTATTTCTTGCGTAAAATTTGTCAAGGTTAAGGAAATATGTGTTGCGGTTTGTGTGAAGTGTTAACTGTTATCCTACTAATATTGTAAACGTGAAAGTTTGTGAGTATGTATGGATGTATAGATGGATGTATTGGGATTTAATACAATACAATTTAACATATAGGTTGCATAATTACTAATTTAGAAAACTATGCGACAGTTCAAATATTATTTCCCACGAAAACCAAATTGTTTATAACTCTACAACAACACCCTGACATAAAGTATTTCATTCGCCCATCACTTTCAATAGCACCCGGCGACGGCGAGTCAATTCAATTAGCACCACGACGTAGATTCAATGCACTGAACATCCTGAAACTCTTCACCTGCCCGCTCTACGAGGAATCATCCCTTTCAATAACCTACATAAACCGGTTTTAACTGGAAACGGGCGGTTACATGCGAGGTTCGCTGAATTACAGACTGGTACAGCTTATGCAAGGATTTCACATAACTTATGTAGGCAACTTAGAAACGTAAGCAATATTTCAAGGTGGATTCTAAACTTGAATGCATTTGTTCGCGTCGGGAAATAAAATTCTGAGAAGCTCGGTTTATTATTTTAAAGTTTTGATATTGTTGCGTACTGTTAAATCATCGTAATTGAAAAATGTAGACGGGAAGTTTGTGCTCATGAAATACCCTTTGTAAGCGTTCTGCTCACATTTTTCAAACAACATCATTACTCTTGTT
Organism: Emmelina monodactyla; assembly: GCA_916618145.1. Taxonomy (NCBI): domain Eukaryota; kingdom Metazoa; phylum Arthropoda; class Insecta; order Lepidoptera; family Pterophoridae; genus Emmelina; species Emmelina monodactyla. The sequence continues at coordinate 7,421,289 of OU745324.1, forward strand.
TTGAATAGAGAAGAGCTTGAAAATTTATCTTTTGCAAGATTCATTTCCTATTTATGCCTGTTTCATAATGTTCACATGTCAACTCTTTTATATACACAGTTAGTGGATAGTGATTATGAATAAATAGTCAGATTAAGCTTTTTTCTCCGTTAAAGATAATTAACTCACCATATTTATAGACATTATATCTGAGTTTGACTTATGTAAAATCAAAAATAAAATCTTTTTACCTCAAATAAAAATCCTTTACGTGGTACAAAATAACTACGAAAATACACATAAACATACACTTAACAAACATTAATGACAACTTTTCCTTACAAGTTCTAAATTTAAATTTGCAACGTGATTCCAGTGTCCATCTCACTGCAGCGCCATGTCCCTGCAACAGTTCCTGGCGGCTCGGTTCTCGTCTTGGACCCCGCCCCCCCCCGCGGTGCTGGCGACCAGCAGGTGTGACGTCACACTGCGGCTGCTGGAAGAGGAGCCGTTCGGACTGCTGCAGCCGCATCTGCTGTACAAGGTCGCCAAGAAGACCAAGATGCCGCCTTGGACTATAGTCTATAGGTAATTTCAATGTGTTTTTTAATGGAATTGCTATTTATTGATACGTATTCAGCATAACATGCTGGGCTCAAAAGAGGTTGTCGTATAGTTAATAGCAATATAAGTCAAAAGTCATTTATTATGTATACTATTATATACTAGCGACCCGCCCACGCTTCGCAATGGTGTAATTTTGGCCGACTTGCTCGCGAAACATTGAATTTTAGCTAATTTAAAAAAACTTTTTCTGATTATTCATTATATACAAATTTAAATGAATAAATTCCCTAAAAGATGGCGAAAACCGCATTACAATCCGTTTCGTAGTTTAGGAGGAGATAGCAGCCAAACGTACAAACTGACAGAATTAGCGACTTGGATTTATACTATGTAATAAAGTATAATGGGTAACCCAATTTAGCGTAGATGCATTTTAAATTTCGCTTCCAAACAAGAACCGCCTGAACTCTCAAACTTTACCCCCACTCTTCCACAACACCTGACATCCCGAATTATATCCAAATCCTGATGATAAAACTTTGTACTCAAAGCCTGACCACAGCCTCTCTATAAAGGTAGCTTTTAGTCCCAAAGTGGTAAGTAGGACGCAGACAATCTGTGCCATCTACCTGCTCTGTGCTGCGAGCGACGGAACTAAGCCACGAGCTCAAATAATGTTCCGGAGTTTCGGTATTTTAAAGGATACATGGCCGTTAGAAGCTCCATACACATTTTCTTAAAGTACCCTAATAATTTTCGTAGAGAAAATGTGTGTTAAAAAAATATTGGGATATAAGTTAGCTGTCTTACAAAAATACTTCAAGAATTTTTTTAAAATACCGTGACTTTCATGTTATCTCAAAGCGATAGACTTGATAATGTTAGAAAAAGTTTTTTGGAAAAACTTGATTTCAATGTTAACGACATCCATAGTGTATTCAGTCTTATTCCATTTAGTTCGGTATAGAGGAGCGTCAAGCCACTGAGTTATATTTCAAAGTTCCCCCGCACTGTTCAATGTCAGTCATTCTCGGTTTAGATGAAATTCTCAAAGATACATTGGAAATTTTGCTGCACGATTTTCAGTGAACTTCGCTTAAATATTCCAGTAAATCTTCATGAGAATATCTTTTGGGGAAGTATGTGATAAGATTTAATAATGTTTGGTTTCAGTGGAGGGAAATCTACTAAAACGATAGAGAATTTGGCACCGTGCAACCCTCATCAGTTTAAAGTTCAAGTTATTTTAAAGGCTTCAGCAGTACCGCAACTTGCAGATATTTTTTTAAATCGATTTGGTAATGATGAAGCAGTTTATGAATATTTCGGTAAACTTTGTAGTAATAATGACAACGAGAATCCTAAATATGAAGATAAAATAGAGAAACATGTTGTTGATGAAAAAGGAGACAAAGTACATGATGCTAATTTGAGACCTGGAAACAATAAGGAACAATCAAACACTCAAGAAGTAAACAATTCTGATGGGCATGGTAATAATCAAGAGAAACTTGGACTCTACAACACGTAAGTACTAATGACATACAGTTTAAAAGTTTTGCGCAGACTACGCTTTCAACATCTTGAAAGAAGTAATCAGCCTATATCATTTGATTGCCACCTAATCCCGTTGTTATAATTATTCACGGATATCCATCTACTACGTTTTCGTGTGTTCATTTAACGTGTAATCTGATAAAATCCCTTTAGTTTCGAGTTCGCCGCTCGGCCGCGAGTCAAGCGCTGGCTGGAGTCCCGCTGGTCGCGGCTGGCGTGGTGCAGCACCGCCCCCGACGGCACCTCCGCCGCCTGCTTCTGTATGACGGTGCAGGGGGGGTACATTAAACAGGTGGTTACTTACATGTAGTAGGCGGTGTTTATAATGATTCAGAATTAAGCGATGATCTGTGGTTGTGTGATACCTGTGTGATAACGAAAAGTTTCGGTTTCCAAGTCGGGACAATGTTTTAAATGATGTTTTTTTTGGAAAAAACTAACTTCTCTTCTAGGCCACGAATGATAACTAGGCTTACTGTAGAAACATATAGTTGATCTTCTCTAGAGATTTGTAAAGTTTATATTAGTATTTTATCCGTCATAAAACTTAAACATTCTCTTGATATAAAGTCACAATTTGTTTCTTCCTAGGTGCAGATGTTGCTGGATGAGAGGCCAGCTTTACTTGAAATTATAAACCCAAATAATGGATACACTCCACTCGCTACTGCAATTCGAAAAGGTAAAGCTGTACTCTTGAACAACATATAAAATCTTTAAACAATGTCTTATATCTGCTCTACAACTCTTCTAGAAAGACTAAACGTCCTTACTTAAAATTGTTTCAGTACGTTGAAAAATCGATTTAATAATTTTCACTTATATTTCCTCTCTATTACTTTTGAGTGTCCCATAACAGCTACTTATCCTACTAATATTATAAATGTGAAAGTTTGTGAGTATGGATGTATGGATGTTTGTTACTCTTTCACGTAAAAACTACTGGACGGATTTGGATTAAACTTTGCAGTAATATAGGTTCTACATCAGAATAACACATAGGGTACTTTTTACCGCGGGAAAACTTCTCATTACCACGAGAAACCGACTTCCACGCGAACGGACGCGGTCGGCCACTAGTATTTTAAAAATACCTTCATTCTCCTACTCTAAAATCGCCTTAACGTCCACAGTCAATCTCAGTTAACGCGGTACACAGGTGACGTGGCCATGGTCCGCTTCCTGCTGTCGTGCGGCGCGTGCGTGGAGGCGCGCTCGGCCGCGAGCCGCACGCCGCTGCACCTGGCCGCGCTGGCCGGCAGCTGCGCCGTCATCGAGCTGCTGCTGGACCGCCGCGCCGACATCACCGTGAGTTGTGTATGATGGAGAGAGACAGCTGCTGTCCTGCGACGAGCCGCACGCCGCTGCACCTGGCAGCGCTGGCCGGCAGCTGCGCCGTCATCGAGCTGCTGCTGGACCGCCGCGCCGACATCACCGTGAGTTGTGTATGATGGAGAGAGACAGCTGCTGTCCTGCGACGAGCCGCACGCCGCTGCACCTGGCAGCGCTGGCCGGCAGCTGCGCCGTCATCGAGCTGCTGCTGGACCGCCGCGCCGACATCACCGTGAGTTGTGTATGATGGAGAGAGACAGCTGCTGTCCTGCGGCCAGGTCTCAAGTAAAGATAAGCAAAAATGCGACTATCCAGTTGTTTCTAAAAAATAGTTGGCAAAAAATAGGTTAGCATTTTCTGTTCATTATCATTAAGGTTTAAAGAATTAACGAAGATAAAACCATTCCAATGATGGGCGTTTGTATCCATCTGTACACGCTTAGCATCTTAAAGGTAGGTTTACAACAGACTGGTTGATGTTCCAGGCTCGCGACGTGAACGGTCAGCGCGCGGAGCACCTGGCGGTGGCCGCGGGCAGCGAGCCGGCGCTGCGGCTGCTGCTGGCGCGCGGCGGGGACCTGGCCGCCGCCGACAACCACCGGTGGACGCCGCTGCATCGCGCGCGTGAGGATCGCACTATCCTTCGACTATTCTACTTCATCGTGCGATGAATATACACTTAGCAGCACATATTCATCTGGTGTCAGAGTTTTTGGGAACCGCCATTTTGACGTGGTTCCTGTAGGGTAGTGGCCACCCTACTGAAAGTATTTTTAAAGCCGCTTGACGAGTGCGAGGTGGAATGATTACCCGGGACCAACGACTTAATGTGCTGTTCGACTATCATAGGGTTTCACTGCAGTTGTATGAGTTTTAACGTAGGTTTGTAGGACTTTCTGCGGTTGGAGGGGAACTTTGGGAATATGTAGATGGAGAAGTAGAGGAAGACCAAAGAGGAAACGGATGGACAGTGTGGAAGATTAACAAGCTAGAAAAGGAGAGAGTGCCGAGATGACGACGATACAGGGAAATGGAAGAGAAAAACATGTTGTTCCAATACTTAGCTGCTGCTTGGTGTTTTGATGTCGATGACGAACACTTGATCCATTCAATGGATCCCAGACGGCATTAAAATTCGGTTTCTGATGTTTGTGATACAAAAAATATCGACTTGTTCGGATTAAATAGATAGTGAATTGAATAAATATAAATCTCGTACAACGATTAGGGGACTTCATTATAGGAATTTGTCGCACTTCTAAAGTTACGTTACACTATTGTAATTGTTAAGAGCATTTCTTAGGAAAACCTTTAGTCAAAGCGACGGTCAATGTGCTCATTGGATGGTTACCAACGTCCGCGACATTAGGTTGATTCCGAGAACTCTGACAGCAGTGTTAAGGGAAGCAAAACAGGTTAATTAATAGGGACACGTGCATAGGTTTAAAATTATGCATATAATATAAACTTTAAAATTCTTTCTAGTAAAATGATGATGATATTTTTAAGTTACTAGGAAAATAAGTTAAGTTAACTTTTAAAACGGTCAGCTTTCCTCCAAAATAAAATGTGTAGAACAAATTTATAGTATTTCATTTTTTCAATAAAGATATAATATGATCTTCATGTTTCTTATCCATCTACGAAATTGCTGGTATTTAACAGCTACAACATAAAATAAAGATTTTAATAAACTAAACATAACTTGTTTAAAAAAAGAAAGGAAATGGTGGTGAGCAAACTTCGCTAGATACAACATTGCTCTTCATTACTTCATCAAATACTTGAAGAATAACTACCACATCATATTTTACGGCCAGTTTCTGTTTTGAGAATTACAAGTTTAAAAAATTGATCTGATTGATCAATTGCTTCTATCATGCCGCAACAGTACACGCCGGACGAATACGCGAACATGCATTACATTTACGGTGTATGTAATGGCAGCACCAATAGAGCTGCTAGTGTTTATCGTGTAAGATATCCAAATGTGCGACATCCTGATTACCGTGTGTTCATTAGAGTGCACAATGCATTTATGGAAGGACGATTTCCTTCTAATTTTTTCCACTTTTCTTTGTAATGCGGTCTTGTTCGATTTTTAAAATCCGTTTCAATTTCGAATAAACTTGTCGCAACATGTTTGTCGCATGTAACTATTAGAGCACAACAATTTTCATTTGTACATTTTCATTACATTATTATCGTGGAGTAATGTTATTTTTTTCCCAAAAACAACCGGGTTTTCTTCTGAATATCCTATTAGTGTTTGTGCAAAGTATCTTGATAGAATAAAATCATTATGACGAAGTTTTACAACCATTTATAACATAACATGAAAAATAAAAATTCCGACCTTGATTAGTGTTCTCGCTCCTGTAACTTAATGTTGCTTGTAAAGTACACATCGTTATACCTTTTTAGAATTTAAACATACTAGACAATTTATTGAGATCATGGGCAGCTATAACGTCATACTTTTTTTTTCCACAGGAGATGATCAAAAGTTGACATAAAGAAAAAAAATTGGAAATATTTTTCTTAAAATGAGTATTTTGATAATGTTCAACGTGAATAACACCTAAAATTGTATTTAAATTACATAATACACGTCTTCAGCAGTATAATACTAAAAGAATTATACAAATACATCGAAATTTGAAGAAATGGCAGCGGAATAAATGAAAAAATAGCGAAATTTATAAAAAAGTTTAAAAGTCTACGCCATTTTCTTATGGTTGACAACCCTGGCAAGAAGACACCATTTTCTTATAGCCTCACATCCGGATCAACTGTAGGTAACGGGTTATCCATTCATTACGACAGACCCTGTATACTTTTGAATTAATTATAGACATAATACTAATATTTGCTATGACTCACAGTTAGTATGTACTAAATGTGAGTAACTTTATCATTTATTACAAGCGTTGTAAATCAACCAAACGTCTTACTGGCCGATAAATTCTTTTAATCTTCTCGTTTTAGCTCTTATTTATCTTGCAAGTCACCAAGTTTAGCATCGGTAACTTTTTTTAAATTCGTCTACACAAAATCACTTTTTCTAAGAATGTAAAAGTTGAAAAATGCAGCTACTGTTTCGGCTTACTATTTTAATTTATTTTACCTACAAACATTCTAGGAAAAAATATTTTTGTGCTGATTATTAATTGTCTCGAAATCTGTTGCTGAATTAAAAGGAGTTTTGATGTAACATAGATATTTACCCAGTAAATGTTGAAATTAAATGTATTTTAACGTATTACATCATGTTCACTAATATTTTTTTAAACGATTTGCAAGTTTATCTTAATAATAAAAAAGAGTTAATCCTAATCCGACACATAGTATAGAAAAGTAAGAATTGTGAAGGAAGTGTATACGTCGTGTCCAGTGGTGCAGGGCTCGTCGACGGAGCTGATCGAGTTCTTGGTAGCGCGCGGCGCGGACGCGGAGGCACCGGACCGCGCCGGGCTCACCCCGCACCACCTGGCGCGCCTGCTCACCAACCAGCAGTAAGCAGATATCATCGTACATAGTATGGAGCAAAGTCGTTTTTAGTAACTGATTGTGCTCTAACTCCCCCTAAATCGAAAACCACGAAACGAAAATAAACAAAGATTCCACTTCCTTATACGTACTTACTAATTTACTAATAAGTAAATATTTCGTATTAGTAGTATTAGTACTTAATTTCAAAAAAAAAGTGTGCTGTTCCCATTCCCATTCCCATTCCCATTCCCATTCCCATTCCCATTCCCATTCCCATTCCCATTCCCATTCCCATTCCCATTCCCATTCCCATTCCCATTCCCATTCCCATTCCCATTCCCATTCCCATTCCCATTCCCATTCCCATTCCCATTCCCATTCCCATTCCCATTCCCATTCCCATTCCCATTCCCATTCCCATTCCCATTCCCATTCCCATTCCCATTCCCATTCCCATTCCCATTCCCATTCCCATTCCCATTCCCATTCCCATTCCCATTCCCATTCCCATTCCCATTCCCATTCCCATTCCCATTCCCATTCCCATTCCCATTCCCATTCCCATTCCCATTCCCATTCCCATTCCCATTCCCATTCCCATTCCCATTCCCATTCCCATTCCCATTCCCATTCCCATTCCCATTCCCATTCCCATTCCCATTCCCATTCCCATTCCCATTCCCATTCCCATTCCCATTCCCATTCCCATTCCCATTCCCATTCGACTGACTGTAAGGTTACGCCCCTGTCGCAGCGGCGGCGCGCGCTGGTCCGTCTGCCGCGCGCTGGACCCGCGCCTGCCGCCCCCCGCCCCCGCCCCCGCCCCCGCCGTGCGCGCGCGCTACTGCCGCCTCACGCACAAGATCGCGCTCATACACTCGCTCACCAAGCGGGGCAGCAAGGAATAAGGAGGAAGAAAGCTGTTAAATAACTTCAGTTAATTTCATAATACTTGTAAACTAATTTATATTTAGGTAAGAGCATATTAAGTAACTCAATTTTAGTGGTATTTTATATCTTCAATATGTTACCTCGAAAAATTATCAAATAACAACATACGTTTTTAAACTTAGAGGTAGGTTTAGATAGCAATGAGTTTCTTTCTATTTATGGTAAAACACAAAACTAAAGTAAATAACTACTAATATTATAATAGACACATAATCAACTATTAAATTTATTATCAACAAAAAATATATGAACCAAATAGTTTTGATCATTGGATTATTTGGCAGGAGTCAGTTACCTAAAATGTTACTGAATTAAAGAAAAAAGCTTAAATGTAAATAAAGCTATATCCTTAAGTAAAAACAATTTAAACCTACATTAGGTATAATGGAACGGTTTTTAAAACTGATAGGAACAAAACACAATTATGTTCACCATTTCAATGAAAAGCAATACATATTCCGACAAAGCAAAATCATAGTAAATTAATTAAAACAAAGAACCCTTTTTATTTAACTAAATTAAAAATAATTACATCTTTACTCTAGATGGCGCTACTTGTCTAGTTTGTTAAGTTATCATTAATTAGAGTTGCACGAGAGCTAGTGTTTTATATATTAAAAATAATAGTGAACTCAATATTTATGGTAAGAATAATGCTACATGTTAATCTATTATCACTAAATGGCTTACAGCAAAGACATATGACGACATAGTATTGATTCTTTATTTAAGTAATATTTTTACATCCATGCTATACTTACGAAAACACATACACGCCCACACGCACAAACACACACATACACACACACACACACTCACACACAGAGAGAGAGATACTCGCACACATACACACGCAAACTAGGAATTTATTTTATACCATTGGTTTTATACATATACAACATAAAAAGAAAATTGTATTTATATTATAAATAGTCTTTTGTAAAGAAGCTATGGGAAACCGGTGCTTCCTATCACAAGTAAATTAGCTTTAAAGGGAGCACCAAATGAATTTTATTTATTAGGCTAAGCTACTGAAATAAACATTATTGTATTTGTATTGTGTTTTTTGTACATTCTTTAAATTGTAGGTACTGGCTCACAGTTGACTCTTGATCAAACATAAGTAATTTAGTTATAACGCGGTGGAATTGCGTTATAACTAAATTTCAAAATTAAAATGTCACCAATTTATTAATATCACTCCATCAGATCTCAACGATGGTCTCAGATTAGCATTAACTTAACTAGGTCTCCTCGAGCGAGTAATAATTACTTAGATCCGGTTTAATCCGGTTCTCGTGGCTAATTTAATTGGTGGACAGATTCAAAAGTGCAGTTATTTCATAAGTTCCTGAGATCAGCCGTAAGATAGTTGGTATATAGATGGTTGTAATGTAGTCGACATCAAACTAGACGGTTTACTTCACTCAGCAGGTTTCTGCGTGGTCGTGTGATGGTGATCGTTCAATCGCAATGTTTAGGTAGATTAACGTTGGGTTACTAAACTTATTAATACTAGTTTAAAATTATCTTGCTCCACAAACCAAATAGATTTTTAAGGAAAACTTTCAATGTTTATTTAGATTTTATACTGAGTAGGAGTTTATAGTTTAGAGTGTGCATACATTTATTTTCAACCAATGTCACTTTAAACAGAATGATCATAATATCATAAAGAAACAATCAGTACGAAGGAAACTTTTTAACCAGAGTGTAAAACTTTATAGACCCTTTGAAGTTTTTTTTCTTCACGTTTTGTTACACTCGAAAAGTAAAAGAATAGAACTAAATTTTGAACGCTTAAACTTCATTCAATTCTTGGTAACAATTTCAAGTATTAAAATTATTCGGTAGTTCTTTTTCGTTTTTGTTTTAGTTATTTCTATACATCCACTTTTTTCACATAACTTCAAAGCAAACGAATCTATTTTCACCAATCCATATAGCCACCTCTCTTAACATTTCAGTCTAAACTTCCTTATCTACAGCCATTCTACATCTAGCCAATATCCATTCAAAGTGGTTGTATCCCTTGTCCCGCGGATTACAGCAGCTTACAGAACTATCTGCGCCGGCGCCGGTGGACGAGGCTTATCGTGTTTGGAGCAATTAGCAGTAATAGAGGATTGGGTATTGGTAGAGATTGATCGTTGAGGTGAATATGAAATGATAGTAGTTATGATAGGTTTTTGTTATGTGGTTTGGGCTGGAGTTAAATTGTATTTTAGTGGAATGAGGTATTTTCCAGAGATAAACACAGGCTGTGTTTTTCTTTATGCTGTATGTAATTGTATTCGTAAACTTAAATTTATTCCAATCCGTTTTGCGTGATTGAGCAGCCAAAAACTACTTTAACATTTCATAATACAAGTAGGAACTAAATATTAAAAAATACATTTATAAAGATACCTCGACCATAAATAAGTACACAATCGTGAGTGAATACCTCACATCGATTAATTAAAATTTTAAAAGTTGCATAAAGTACAAACATTATAAATATTAAGCATTCATTTATTTATTTATTTATTTATTATGTGAATAATAAATAAATAAATAAATAAATAATTCATTATTGTGTGTTATTCTTTCCCTGTGGAAAAGCAGAATTAAAAATAACCCGGGTTTAATTTTTAATTTTGTTTTTGCATCATATTTTATACACTTTATAGTTGTCAACAATTTTTTTTATATAACACTTCAAAAAGTTGAGATTTTATGTTTATATGCTTGTTTTTGAAACCATGGTAGTAAATTGTGTTATAATAATGTCTATTATGTAGAATATTTTATGCAATCAATTTAATCGAAATCAACTGTTATCTTATCCAGACAATTAAAAACAATACCAAATCGACCATCAGCCCAATGTCTCAACAAACAATCTCGGTATGTACCGCCCGCCTCCTCCCAGCTATAATCTCCTGGTACTACAATCTGCATCGACGTGACCTGTGACCCGCGGAGCTACTTCAAATAAAACTGAATTCCAAGCAAGCAGCCGGCCCACTTCGTGCAAATATGCGGCGATGCTAGCAAGAAGTACTGTGTCTCGATCGCGAATATTTTGCATATTGTATAGTTAACGTATCGAGGTTCTATACGAAAACGGAGGTTGGCGATAGAAGGTGTCACGATGGACTTCCGTACCGGACAGTTAACTCGATACGAAAGTGATGAGGACGTCGTATAGATACATTCGTAAATGGTGAAAAGTGAAAAAATTTGAAATTACTTTTGAAAAATACGCATGATCGTAAAATTTTTACGTCCGCTAGGGGCACAATTGTTTTTTTTTAAATGATGATGTTACGCTTACTATTCGTGATTAGGCCTCTGCCTACATTTATTTATACTAGTTAGATGTAACTACTGATAAGAAAAAGCTTCAATTAACCACACGTTTCAATAGCAGTTAACTGTATTGGAAAATGAAACAATAAAAAGCTGGAACAAGGTTTACTATAATCACCATGAACTTATAAAAATATTTTATGATCCTACACAATAAAAACAACCGTAGAATTATCGCAATTAAAGTAACTTGGTGCATATTAAATCCTACTAATATTATAAACGTAAAAGTTTGTAAGTATGGATGTATCGATGGATGTTTGTTACTCTTTCAAGTAAAAACTACAGAATGTATTTTAATGAAGTTTTACAATAATGTAGCTTATACAACAGAATAACACATAGACTTAAATTTATAAAGATACTAGATTTTTCCCGCTTGTTCGCATGCGTTAAAACCCCTTTTCCTACACTATGTTTATATACATACAAAACTTCCTGTATACTCACTCTAGCTAATAAAAAAACTGCATCAAAAATAAGCGTTACCCCAGCCAGATTTTGTCGAAAATCACATTTTTTTTTAAGTAGATAATTAGAAGTCCAACTTCTTCAATTGTTGTGCTGATTTTGAAATTTGTTTTGCTTATGGTTTTTTAGTTATTTGACAAAAACAGATCTGGCTGGCGTAACGTTACCCCAGCCAGATGTTTTGTTAATTAAAGGGTTTATTGAAATAAACTTTAGGTACATAATTAGTATTCTGAACGAGGTAAATGTTGCCACAAAATTTGAATTTGTATCGTTTATGGTTTCGGAGATATTCAAAATCCTGCTGGGGTAACGTTTACGTGTTCGCTGAATCTCCGAAACGGCTAAGCGAATATGTATAATTTTTTGTACACAGCTTCTATGAATTTGTTATAATTTGTTTGCCAATAAAGAAAAACAAAATAATGCACCGTTTAGAAGTATTTTAATTAATAAAAAAACTCAAAAATAGCTCCTAGCTCTTCAAAAAAGAGCTCTAAAGCCTTATTTGAAACGTCATTTTGTAGCTTACAACTGCCTTCAAATGTTTGTAAATTTTCATTAGAATCCTGTAGGTATTTATTTAGTTACAACGATATTTAATTCAGTTCTCGTAACGATGCGCTCCGGAGATTTTAAGCCTCCGATTTACTGAGTTCCTTGTGGATTTAAAAGTTGAATAAGATATCATTAATTAGTATTTTAGTTCAATTTTCTACCTGTAAAAATTCAGCGTAATACGATTTGTAATTACTGAGATAATTAAAAGAAAGACATTAGGTAGTGCATGATCATGGCAACCCGACCAAGTATAGATGGTTACGAAAAAGCGGCCGCGTAGTACTTTATGCCTACCTTTTAAAACGTATAGTATAATAACGCTACATGCTCAATACAGTCGCGTACAGAATTAAACTATTCAGCCTATAGCATAGTATATATCTTGAAATGAATTAAATTATATATTTTTAATTTATGTCTACTTATTTATGTTACCTACTTAAAATACTGTACCATTCATTACCTATCTTATTTAACCTGTTGTGACGTAAGCGCTAAACTTATATATTTATTAACAAAATAGTGAAATATTTAATTGGCACAAACACGGTCCCGTTGCAGTTTTAAAATAATATAGATAGAGATTCGCGCGTGTTCTATGTTCTTCACAGTTATGCACATGAGACGACATCATTGCAACTTACTGAAGAAAGAAAGAGAGCGTCGATAACGCGTCCTTGGGACGAGGGACGGAGGGCGGATGATTGTTTGTCGCTCGATAGAGTTAGTCAAAGATTTGGTTTCGTTGAATGAGTGCGCATACGCTTCCGTAAAATATTTTCGCAATTTCGTTTAATTTAAAGTGAACTACTATGAAGTACTTCTATTGCGGACCATAATACCTGAGTTCGTGAGTTACTAATGAAAAAGGTAAGCTACTTAATGTATAAAAATAATTTTCCTTTTTAATCATTACATAGTAAAAATAAAGTCGCTTTATCTGTCCCTATTTCCCCTTGAACGCTTAAATCTTTAAAACTACGCAACGGATTTTGATGCGGTTTTTTTGATGATGATGATTGATGATTAAAGAGGAAGGTTTTTATGTATAATTCACATTGGGAAAACTCATTGAACGCGGGTGAAACCGTGGGGCGGAAGTCTAGTCACTGATAAATTACACGAATTATGTGAAATGATTCGCCATGAACCAACCGTGAATAATACACTTTTAATTAAAATTCTTAACTAATGATGTTGATGACTTTAATATAAAAAAATAAGACTCAAATTAACTTAGTGTTTCTCTTTAATGTAGGCATAACAATGTAACCACAGCAATTTGGTGGTGACTGTGGCGAGATGAGTAGGTAATAGCGGTGCGGACGGCGCGGCGCCGGCTGCCTATGGAAGATATAAGCAAATCACAGTTGGATGCATGTTGACTTGACACACATCACACTCATAAATCTGGCGACTATCTACCTGTGGTGAGTAGTTATTGTTTTTTTAATTTTCCCCCAATACTCAGAATGGGTCTAGTCCAGCTCTGGCTGGCACGACTGATTGTTGCAATCAAGCTACGTATAATTTGCTTCGTGGTCGCAAACTTGGCCGCTGGCTTGTAGTGTAGGAAAAATACAAGTTAAAAAAAAATAATTCGCTATCAGCGTAATATTTTAAATTTCGTTAAATAGGACAATTTTAAGATACTATATTTAATAATCCACCTAAATTTAAGTCCGGAACATAGAAAAAAAAAATACATTGCCGAAAAACACGTTATTTAACAAAGCATAAATACTATCACTATTTTAACTGATATAGTATGCATAAAATCTTGTAAAAACCACTCGAGAATAAAAATCCACCTAAATTTAAATCCGGAACATAGAAAAAAACACATTGGCGAAAAACACTTCATTTAATAAAGCATAAATACTATCACTATTTTATTGATATAGATATGCATAAAATCAAAAACCACAAGGGAATAAAAATCCACCTAAATTTAAGACCGGAACATAGAAAAAATAATACATTGGCGAAAAACACGTTATTTAATCAATATAATATTTCCGTAAATAAAAACAGTTGGATTATAGCATGTTTGTTAAGCTTAAAATAAAACAATGCGTTTGGATAAAAAAATAATCTTATAGTATTTTTACTTTTTTTGTTACGAGGTGAAATAAGAAATTTTTTTTTTTTTATTATTTTCCGGTCATAAAATCAGTTGGATTCCTTTATTATTCGATTAGCAATACGATCAACTATACAAGGAGAAAAAAAATCGAAGTTATGAATTAATGCGATTTCGCCATACAAAGATATGCTAAAGTTCCTGCACTATTGTGCCGTGTGCGACAAAAGATGCAGCCACGAATTATCGTATCGTAGTATTGGTCGTCTAGTACCTGAGTATACTAGATGTGCTTTAATAATTATATTTTTTTTGTTGTAGACAATTTGATGGCTCCGACAATCTCCTAAGCGAAGACATGTGCAAGCACCAAGTATCTTCGTTGCCTGCTGTATATTTATTTATTTATCTGGCCACGTATTTTTGTGCTGGAGCAACGCACACCAGTGAATCGATTCCTGCATCCGACAAGAAATTTATAAACATAATGGCCGGTAGAAAAAGCGTTATACCGTTGCATGATCAAAAACGCGTTATTTCGAAATATGGTTATGTATTTGATAATTTTAAGACTTGTCCTCCAATTAATCATGATGTATATGAAAGCATACAGAATGAATTAAACGAAATGTTTCAACACAAAATGTCTAAAATGGCCATACAAGCTTCAGTAAGACGTAATAAGAAATACTTTTTTCACGATAATAATAACTCAGATGGACTAACGAATAACACAACGGACGTGACGAACAACATAACCGACCTCTATAATAACATCAACTTTGAAAAAACTGATAATTGCGACAACTATTCTGATTTGGAAATAGAGTTTCAAATGGACATTTATGAATTCAAACGTATCGCACCTAAAAACCACACATTGTTACAGAATAGTTGGACTAATGAGCTTCAAGACCAAATATGGAAAAAAAACGGAACTTGATTGTACTTTCGCTTTTAAAAATTGTTATGTACCTACGAACTTTCAATTAAACGACATTGTATGCAAGGGAAAATGTACTCAGTGTGGCGCGAATATTGTTATGTACTTAAATCCGTTGACTGAAAATTTTGTAAATGTGGTTTGTCAAGTAAATCGTTTCGAGAAAAACTTTGTCCACGATAAAAACGTTAAAAATAGACTGACATCAAACCGAAAACGAAAAATTGCTGAGAGGTTAATGAATTACAAGGCGTTGAAAGTCAGAACTTTAATGGCAGACGAACTCATGGATAAAGACAATCCAAAAGAACCTCCAACTATGCCAAAATTGAATAATTTGAGGAAAATACGTCATGAGGCTAAAAGGGCACTACAATTTGATAAAAACACAATTATATCTATTTATGAAATGTCTCAGAGTTCCCCATTTAATACATACTTACACAATTTTTCACTTGTACCGTTTTTTGTTTACTTCTGGACAAACGAACAAAGTAAATATTACGATGAGATTTTAAAAAATACACATACTGTTTTATCCTTAGACGCAACAGGTTCGATCTTTCAAACGATAGCGCCCCCAGGAGTAAGCGCTAAAGACGCTAAACATACTTTTTTATATGTTGTTATGGCATACACTACCAGTACTAGCATTCCTTTATGTTATATGGCATCACAGTCACACACAACTGAATGTATAGCCACTTGGTTAAGTACATGGGCGACATTTACCCAAAGAAATAATCTGTGACGATTCAGCTGCTTTATTAAAAGCAATATGTCGTACTTTCCTTAAAACAGATACCAATGAATACTTAGCACAGTGTTTTTCACTTTTGGAAGGGCAGGTTGAGCATGTGCCAGTTTGCTACGTCAGACTAGACAAATCCCATTTTTTCAAAAAACTGCCTAAACAAAGTTGTTTTGACAAATGCTCAGAAAAATGTAAATATTTTTATATTAATTGTATAAAAGTAATTTACGGACAACATTGTTACAAAGAAATTAAAAAGATTATTGATGATATTGTTACGGTGTCACTACCCGAATATATTAGCCCTGGTAAATACGAAGAAGCTTTACAGCGTTTGTCAACAAAAATTTCTAAAATTTCTAAAAACGACCATATCAAAATTGATGATGACATAGATAATCATTTTCAGGAAGAAAATATTCTTCCTGAAAATGATACACTTCCTGAAAATGATACACTTCCTGAAAATTATGAGGCTGACAGTACTATTTGTCCTCTTATCAAATATTACAACGACGTTATTGAGACTGAAAAGTTATATTTATTATTATTTGACGTAAAATATCAACAACAAAATGAGTATTATTTGCCGGCTGTTAATGAGACATTGAAAAGATTGTTGCGAAAATTGCCTATGTGGGGTAACGTCATGACCCTAGTAGTTCAAATGTTGAAAGCCATTTTAAGGACTTAAAAACAATTTATTTTAACACCAAAGACGAGAGAACACGACTAGATGAATTTTTGATTCAACACTACACTTTTATAAATGGGACTGTGAAATTAAGTATCTCGCAAACAACTGAATCTCAAACTACTGAGGAAAAGATAAATAAAGTTCAAATCAAAAAGAGCAATAAGGATTTGATTAATAGGAAGGAGTCGCAAAAACAGATAGATAAAATAGAAAACGTAACGAGCAATATAGATTTCGGATTAGAATCCATATTTCAGGATAAACCTGTAGAAGTTGAAAACTGGAGAGGTCTTGCTGTTCCTCATAACAAAGCAAATTATAACTTGAGACCCATATATATACTACAAAATGGAAACATTGCCATATCTAAAAATAAAAAACTAATTCTTACTAATACTTGTGCATTTGACGCCATCTCGCAAACATTTGCCATAGCTTACAAAGACAGACTTGTGTTCAGGCAAGAAATTAATAATTGTGTTGATGCTTTTACGAAGTTCATCGCAGACCTTGCTACTGCAAAGAGATTTAATCAAAAACTTTATGACACGCGAGATATACTTTTATCAAGTATTTTTTGCCCTGGAATTGAAATCAATGATGAAACTAGGTGCAATGTAATAAACTGTGCATGTAACGTCACAAAAATACTCGAAGAAATCTGCACATCATACTTTTCCGCTACTAGAAAAAGAACTTGTTCAAACGAAAATTGCACTAATCACGAAAACAAAACACATTTTGAATGTAAATACTTGCCACTAAATATAAATATAATAAATCAGAAAGGTATTACAAAATTACAAGAGGCTGTAGAATCGGGAATGAAGGACGATTTACCACCCCTCTGTTATTGTTGTAAAAAAGGAACAGTAAGCTTCAACTATAATTTGAACAGTTTGATAATGTTTGAGATTCATGATATCCGTATTCTATTCAATGATGTTCCTGTCAATATTGAGATCAACGAAAGATTCTATG
Organism: Emmelina monodactyla; assembly: GCA_916618145.1. Taxonomy (NCBI): domain Eukaryota; kingdom Metazoa; phylum Arthropoda; class Insecta; order Lepidoptera; family Pterophoridae; genus Emmelina; species Emmelina monodactyla. The sequence goes on from OU745324.1 coordinate 7,439,011, forward strand.
AGATTTTGTCTATCATTGAATTTGATCCACCTCTAAGCTCAGAAGGGATTGGTCACTATAAAGCTCATTGCTTTCGGAAACATAATCGGACATTTCAATGTTATGACGATATGTACACCAAAATTCAAAAAAATAAAACAGAAATAATGCCTCATGCGATTATTTATACGTTGCAATCTGATGACATATGATTATATTTGTATCTAATTTTTTAAATGTTGATGTGATTTAAATGCTTATTCTGACAATTCCTCCTGAGCTTAGAGGAACAAAACATCCTTGGAGGTCTAGCTGTAACGTGAAAATAAAAGCACTATGACTGTAAAAAGTTCACTGTCGTTCAACTGTCACTAGAGTTATTAACTAGTGTTAAAAAGTAGATATCTATTTTAAGAATTTTATTTGATTTGAAAATTATTGATCTGTGATTTTAAAACAATATAACTATATTTAGTTTTTACTTTAGAACTATAGAGGTATACCTATATGTACGAAAGATTATTGTAGTACATATTTGAAATCAAACCATTTCCTACTGTAAATATTTTATGAAACGCACTGTGATTTTGTATAGTTTTATATGATCTGTGATTTTTAGGGTGTTAAAAAGTTGGTACATATTGTAAATATTTTCTTTGTTTTTAAAATTATCGATCTGTGATTTTAAAACAATATAACTATATTAGAGCTGTATCTATGTCCGAAAGTTTATTTTGATATTTAAAATCGAACATTTTACTAAGTACAATGTGATTTAATTTAGTTTTAATAATGATCTGTGATTTTAATAATAAAACTATTTTTATAAGAATACTAGCCAGCCAGTCATCGTAATGTGCTCTTAAAATAATAATGTCAGAGTCAATAATTTATTATGTGATTGTTAGTTCATGATTTGAAAATCAATGTTAATCTTTTTGAAGTTAATTTATAATTATGTTGAGCCAATGAACATTTATTATGCTGCTATAAGAAAATATATAACTAAATTAAAGTGTTTAGGTACTTCGCATTTTTCTTTGTAAGTTTATAAGACATGATTTGTAAATAAAAATACTCAAATTAAGATGATATTGTTTTCGTTTTACACTTCTGTACGTAACTGTACTTTACGTTTAAAACTATCCTATTAATTTCAAAAGTTAGTATAAAGTACTACGCGGCCGCTTTTTCGTAACCATCTAAACTTGGTCGGGTTGCCATGATCATGCACTACCTAATGTCTTTCTTTTAATTATCTCGGTAATTACAAATCGTATTACGCTGAAATTTTACAGGTAGAAAATTGAACTAAAATACTAATTAATGATATCTTATTCAACTTTTAAATCCACAAGGAACTCAGTAAATCGGAGGCTTAAAATCTCCGGAGCGCATCGTTACGAGAACTGAATTAAATATCGTTGTAACTTAATAAATACCTACAGGATTCTAATGAAAATTTACAAACATTTGAAGGCAGTTGTAAGCTACAAAATGACGTTTCAAATAAGGCTTTAGAGCTCTTTTTTGAAGAGCTAGGAGCTATTTTTGAGTTTTTTTATTAATTAAAATACTTCTAAACGGTGCATTATTTTGTTTTTCTTTATTGGCAAACAAATTATAACAAATTCATAGAAGCTGTGTACAAAAAATTATACATATTCGCTTAGCCGTTTCGGAGATTCAGCGAACACGTAAACGTTACCCCAGCAGGATTTTGAATATCTCCGAAACCATAAACGATACAAATTCAAATTTTGTGGCAACATTTACCTCGTTCAGAATACTAATTATGTACCTAAAGTTTATTTCAATAAACCCTTTAATTAACAAAACATCTGGCTGGGGTAACGTTACGCCAGCCAGATCTGTTTTTGTCAAATAACTAAAAAACCATAAGCAAAACAAATTTCAAAATCAGCACAACAATTGAAGAAGTTGGACTTCTAATTATCTACTTAAAAAAAAATGTGATTTTCGACAAAATCTGGCTGGGGTAACGCTTATGCATCAAAATCTGTAATTCTGTTGCGCAATTTCAAAGATAGCATACCTGCATATGGACACGGGGAGAGACAGAGAAAGCAACTTTGTTTTATATTATGTAGTAAATGCTTGAATTGTCTTAAATATCATAAAAGTAGGAAAAAATATTAGGACGAAATCAAACATCTGCGAGCTATTCTGGCGTGCGCTGCACTTACATCCATATGTAAAATGTTTATCTTAAACAGTCCTACAAGTTGTAACGTTGTGATAAAGGGTTTCCACGCGGACGAGGTTGCGGGCGGCCACTAGTTATCTTATATATAAGTGTAGCTTAGTGAAGTGATCGAACTGTGCACAACATGAGTAAGGTATTTATATAGTGTTGTTTAGATCTGTACCCTTCATTCGCATAAAATCTCTTTTTGAACTTTTAATTGTACTTATTATGCAGGGTACTGCAATCAGAAAATTGTGTCTGAAAAGAAATGCAGCAGGAAAACCAAATTCAAATTCACCAGAACATAAAATAATTAAATAAATAAATCCCATGACTAACACACCAATTATGTGGCCCTATGGTAAGCGCATTAAACGCATGTGTTATAGGTACCACACAACCTAGGGGAGAACCTAGTTACACCAAGACACGAGCCAATGTCGAAAAACCATATTGGCGAAATTAGCCCGACCCGGGGATCGAACCCAGAACCATCTACTTTACAGACCGGTATAATTACCGCCGCGCCACAGAGGTCGTTATATATTGTAGAAATACTTCGTTTTCTCTTTGTATCCACTTCTACCACAGAATTCATTTCTGTTAATTGGTTCATATGAAAAGTGATTGATTATAAACTTTAGCAATTTAACTACATAAGAAAGTACAGAACAAGTCCACACACCCATTGTGTTTGTGCGTTCCGAATATTTAATAAAATTAACTTTCGCTGTCTATTCATTTCATATTCTCTTATATTTGTAACAATGGTGAATAGTATAATAGATGGTTGGGGAAAAAACTGCGGTCAGTCGCAAGTGTGGAATTAGAGACTTTAACACACGGTTATTTAATAAAGAAAAGTAACCTAGGTTTATGTATTTTAAGAATAAGAATGAGAATATTTTATTGGCAATCAACTTAAAGCTATGACATTGTTATTGCTTGTATTACTTATTTTAGAAATTTCTATATGAATTGCCAAACATATATAGTGGTTGATGTAACTTCTTAGATTTAAGCGATCATTATTACTTAAATTAAACTAATTTTAACAGCATTTTACGCGTTTATTTATTTATTATTGATTTTCCAACCTTTATTACTAACTTCTAGTAATAAACGTTGACTTCTTGACTTAACCTTTCTGAAGTAGGTTAAAATTGTATTTGATGTCGAGACTACTTAACAATTTTTTTAACAACTATCTAAACTTTTTTATAAAATGTCTTTAATATTAATAAAAACTGTATTTTTAAACTGAAATAAGTATACCATAGTTTAAGCAAAACAAGAGTGTCGTTATCCAAGTTCTAAGTATTATTTGTAAGCTGTGAGCCGAACGTTCACAGTGTAGGTGTGAGGGCAGCGTCCGCTGGGAAATACAAACAAAATAATACATTTTTGATGCCAATCATAATGTACAATCATAGCTAGGCTATAAAAATATAATAACAAACATCGACTTGAACAAGATACATAAAATGGTTCGATTATTGTTATAGAGCAAATTCTAATTGAATCTCTTATCTTGATTAAACTCGTATTTATAGCCAAAACAAACAAGGCAAATGAAAGTGAATATTACAATTTTATAACTTCTTAGCTGAAATTCTGTCTTTTTGTCTGGGCTAAGTAAATGGTATAATATTAGTATGTTTTTTTTTAATCATTCCTATATCAGATACCCGAGAAGAAGGTTTGTAATCAACTAGTGGAACGCATATATACCTATATTTTTTGACTGTCGAATGTAAATTTAAAAACTTTTAAATCTTTATATAAAACAATGTCTACAGCGACCGCTCAGGCTTTTTAGTTACGCAGTTTACTAGTGTGCTGTCATCTGAACTGCCTTGATTTTCAGATCTATTTCTTTTTCATTACTTCAAAAAAAAAAACTAAAATATACATCTAATTTAATGTAACACCGTATCAAAATTTGTAACATAAATAAGTATTAGATATCAAATAATATCTATTAATAGTAAATTGCCTGCTTTGCAAGAATAAAAATTTTAGAGTTTATTTTTTTAATTTCTTTTAAAAAAAAGTATTTGATTAATTTATTTAAAAATCACCCTTACCTACAGTAACACCCAAATATACTTTTATATCATTGAAGTCACTTACCTCTATAGCTTAGACCAATAACCACCTCAACCCACCCATGCCCTCTGCCTGGCATCCTTGCAATCCCTCCCTACTGCGCGCGCGCCGCTCAGTCCGCTCCGCGCCGGCGCCGCGAACGCACGCGTCTCTCTCGCTCTCGCTCTCTCGCTCGTGCATACATAGATATATAGTGGTCGCTGCGATGGTGACCGCGGCGCTGCTACTGCTGCTAGTTGGTGAGACTTTCTCTTGTTCATAGATTGGTGGAAGCTTTTGCAAGAATTATTTGGGTGTATCGGTTTTGGTTTAAATATGTTTCAGTTACTTGAAAATCTGTTGGTTATATACGTAGTAATCTGTGTGAAAATTAATTCCTTAGAGCAATAATTTAAGTTAGTTTTTAAAAAATCTGTTGCTTAATACGAAATAATCTATTTATTGATTGATAATTTGACTGATTAAGTTAAAAAGTGTTTTCCATTTGATGATTAAAACGCGAATTATATACGTAATAAGTAATACGTTTAAAAATAATTTAATTATCGATTTAAAAATTAACTAATTACTAAAAACCTGATAATGATAACATACTTTAATCTAAGTGTAAGCTCAAAATTGTAACTTATTCAGAAATATCTAAATACAACCTGAGTGATAGTTTGAGATGTTATTCTATTGCGAATACATCTGGTATGTAGGCTCACCTCGCGGGTCGGGGCGCGTGTTCGATTCATAAATTATAATATTTCGCCAATTTCTCTTTTTGGCACACTCCTACTGATTATAACACGAAATACCTATCACTGTAGTTTGTTGTGCGATTTCTATTCAAATGTTGTTATGCAACGAAAGCATTGAATAAGATATCATTAATCATGATGTGCGGTCAAAGCTTACAGCCTACTTCTTTAAATAATAATGAATAAATAATGTTATTGCATACAAATGTTTTTTAGAAATGATTTTTAATTCTGAGAAAACAAATATTATTCAAAAGCGAAATAAATGACTGCATGTCTTTAAATATAAGTAATGTCTCTTAATAAGCTATCACAAAATCTCGTTTACAAAAAAAAGAAAGAACATAAATTTACCTAGCTTATCAGTTCCATAATCATTTAGGTATTTGAAATGAGTTTCTTATGAATGTTGATGAAGCTATAAAAGCTAAATAATCGTGTTTGGATCTAAATAACGAGGTGTGCGAGGAATGTTGGCGCCGCGACTCACGCGCAGCGCGGGTGACATTATACTATACTACACATATTTACTTAGAGCCTTCTGCCTAGAGCCTGTATTTATAAATCACTCTTTAGTGCTTAATGCAACTTACTTTAGGGCCACATGATTGGTGTGTTAGTCTGGAGATTTATTTATTTACTCTCCACTCTGAGATCTAACTTGAGATCGCTGTTAAGTGACATATATCTAATGACAATTTATTGATAAGTTAGAAACTTGAGTCTTGAGAGCATATCAGCTGAGATCGATCTCTGGAGCGATTCATAAACACGGGCCTAAGAGCTTCAATCGCAAGAATATTAAATAAACTTAAATAAAAAAGATAGTAAAATTAGCCTATGTTATAACTTAATAAAGAAGATTTTTATTAGTGAAAGAATTTTGAAATCAGTTCAGTAGTTTTGGAGTTTAAATTTAATATACAAATACGTAAACTACACGTATATTTTTGCTTTAATGGAGCAAGTCAATAGTTTAGATGCATTAGAGAAAGTAATACGTTATGTAGGTATCAAACAACTGAATATTATGTCAGAAAAGCCAATAAAAGTATAAAGTAAGTAAATAAATAAATAAGTAACGAAGCGTACTTTTATAAGTTAGTTACCTCAATTGTTAATAACATTTTCATGATAAGTTTCGAATTGGTAATCGTTCCTCAATATCTAATAGTAGACAATTTGGTCTTATATGAAGTAAAATAAAAACAAATTTTAAATCCATAAGTTAAAGGCAATCATTACACACAGAATATCCAATATTTTTACCAACGTTGTGTTATTTATTTTTATAAACAAGTAGATAATCAGAAGAGACTAAGCTCGACCTTGTGGGTTCTACATTATTTTGCAAGTGCATGTTGTGGCGCGTTGATGTCTTGTCGCAATCTTCCTTCACTCGATGCTTTTATAAACATTTTGCAATTATTATAATCCACTTGCTTTACGATTATTTTCATTGTAAATTTTGTTGTGAAATTATTGTCTATTTCGCGTTATAATTATGTTATTATTCTGTGTACAAAACTAACGCATCTTATATTTTTTTAAATGCTAGTTAAAGCTATGTGAATACAAAAGAAATAATATTTTATAGCTACTTTAAACTTTAAATACATAAATCATAGAATACACACAATCTGCTTTAAAATCAATAATCAACATAATAATCTGTTTATTTAATCATTTAGTTTATCTCTAGCCACTTTTACATAATTATATAAAATTTAAACACGAGTGACTAAGCATAAGACTCGTCGGGATCGTGACGTCACGCTCCACATACAAACACACACATACATACACGCAAACGCACACACACACGCACTGTTACATGCAGTGCCATAACAGTACCAGACGATGATCTTCATAAGAAACCAACCAATCGAAACTAGTTATTACTGCTTTTAAACAGATTAAAACATATAAAAAACTTCTTCGTTACTTTAAATAGTTTTTTACTGCTCGTAAAAATTGATAATAATGCAAATTACAATCAATATTTTATGATACCTACTATAATTAAATTTTGCATCGAATAATCAATACAAAACTTGTGAATGTTATTAAAATATTTTTATTAGCTCATGAATAGCGTGCTATTAACTTAGTTTTCTTTAATTTTAAAACATTTAAGAAAACGAGAATTTCTACCATTTTTGTCCATTTATACACACAGTCCATTTATACATTCAAAAGGTTGCTTTGCTCCAAAAACCCAGAACAATATTAAAGCAATAATTTATACACCAGAACTACATATCCATCAAAAAATGAAATCGATTGCTATAATATTGTCCGCTATAGTCTTTACCTTGCAGCGTACAAACCCTGAATTAGCGTCCGCCGACATTTCCCCCAGACTACAATAAATACAAACAAACTATTGCAAGCATGTCCACGTTACACAACGCAGGACATTCATTACACTGACATCGTAAAATAGAAAAAAAATGACTAAAATGTATTTATTTATAGTTATTTATTTTTGCCATCACGTTGTTCTGTGTTAAAGTTGTTATAGAGTAATCAAAAAAACAACAAACTAATCACCTAAATTTTGATAGTTTAGTTGGAATGCCAACAACTCCTACGATTTGTTGCAACGCTATCTATGTTCCGTTTTAAAAATACAAATTCTTATTTTTTAACATAATATTATCAGTGCGTTTTATTATAAACGGTTTTTCATTTTGCATGTTAAATAAAACAATAAATGAAAAGTACCTAAACGTATGTCCAGAAAGGACAACCTTTGAAATGTTTGTCTAGGCATCGCGATGATGCACAATTTGTGCAATATGTAAAGACATTGAACTTGTTCAGGTATTTATAATGATAAAATTATTTTGATTGGCAAAACCTTGATTTCTGTAAAATTATATCACTACTTACTTTAACTACCTTTAAGTAAGTCGGCAAGCATGTGTTCAAGTAATTGTCAATGTAAAGTTTCTCATGATAACCGCAAGTGAATGTGGATCATTACGAGTAATCTGTGGAAACGAAGAAACTGATCGAACGAGATCACTTTCATACAAACTGAAACTCGACAAAAAGACTAGCTGCAGTATACTTATATTACTTAATTCTTCTTCTTCGTGTGATGAGTATGTACTTTGCAGCACTTTATGAGTTATGTGTACATACATTGATATTTTTGCAACTAAGGTGAATATAAATTATTTTAGTTTTCTGAGATGTTTATATTCTTATTTTTACGAAGCCAATTATCGTGTTGCTTATACTTGACTAGCGAATCTGTGGCGGTACTTATTTCACACTTCCAAGCTTTATCATATCTATTGTTGTATTTTATCAATTCAGTAGATTGTTGAGCCGAATAAGTCTCTTATTAATCTCATTCAGGTAAGGGAAAACTTATTAATAAACAATTTCCACACGCTTGCTTATGTTTACCAGACTATTCAATGGAAGATTACAAACAAGTTCGACTCCCGGATCGAGTCAATTTAGTTTTTTTTTTCAAAGTTGGCTTGAATCTGAATGTAACCAGATTCTCCCCCAGTCCATTGTAATGAACCCATAACATAAGCGTGATATTATTTTGGGTCCACGTCGTGTTATAATCTGCAGATTTATCTAGCCTTCACACTTTCTCAATATAACCCGTTACTTATAACATTAAACTTGCACTTTAGTTTGACAACTGCTCGTAACAACAAGATCTACATAAGTCAATCTGTCTGCGCACGCGTCACTCGCCGGTAGAAAGTAGTCGCGGCGGCTGTCCACTGCATCGTGAACATTGTTACTTCATGTCGAGATTCATGATTTGTTTTATGACTTCATTCTCTCGTGTTTATATGTTATTTTATACGCTTTTTTTACTTTATCACCTTTAGAATTTAATATTATTGTATGGTTTGGTAACCATGCTGTGTAGTAAGTAGCTAGTCACGTTTTTTAAAATCAAGTATACAATGCAAGACATGAAAAATTGCAATAACTGTTCAAATACTTAGCCTTAGTATTATTTTTAACTTTTGATACAGCGTGAGTCAATTACGTTGATAATGAATTAAAGCTTTGTCAAGATCATAAATCTTGTGGAACATTCTGTAGAAAACGAGTGACAGTCTTGCATTGACCATGGCGGCACAGGTGTCGCGGTGAACTACATACATACATACACATATTACTATACATATATTACACACACCAGCTTTGCGCTGCGGTTTCTCCCGCAGGTAAATCGCTTTTCCTGTGTATTTTTTTTGAAGACTGGCGCTTTCAAACCGACAAACTTCTTATAATATGAGTAAATTTCGTTTTTACTCCTTTAGGATTGAATACTGTCCATTTCAACTTCGCAATTCATTTTTAAAAGTAATGAAAAAAAAAATATCTTACTTCTAAGTCTAAATGAGAAAAATCCATATGAAGTGCAAAACCTTACGGGCAGATTTTTTAAAATTCCTTTCTAAGTGCTCTCTAACATTATGTAATGTGCATAAGCACTATGTAGGAAACTTACGTAGGCTGGAATACTGGCAGCTATTGTTTTATATTATTTAAATAGATTCTAAAGAAGAAACAAGGAGATATTGACAGCATCCTTCCAGACTCAGTCATATTTTCGTGCTCGGACATTAAAATCACTTTTATGCTTTGAATATAAAGCTTTAAAAAAGATTAAAATCTTTTATTTTCTTTCACGTTTCCCCCAAACGTTAGTCATTATGAAAAGAACCCCTGTACCAAATACCATATTTCTAGGTTCAGTAGTTGATATATAAGTCTGTTCGTCATTTTTGCCTTTTATATATATGTGTACGTATAAACACAGTCAAACATATGTGCATGACCCGTCGCCCTTGTTCAAAGTACTCAGAAAGGACTTAAATGATATCACCTCTAAAATATAATTGCATACATTCACTGAGCAGACATTGATTATTTTAAAAATCGTTAATTAATTTCGTAGATGTCATGGTTAGTGTAAAACATACGACGTTTGTTTGAAATTAATACAGTTTCAAATAATCTGACAGAATTCCATAAATTTGCCATCTTTTAGTAATCGAACTTGTCTTGAATTATTCTTTGTGACACTCACCACTTTAACTATCGCTATCATTAAAGAAAAACTGGAATGGATAATAAGATGTCATCATTATTAAGGCTTTTGAACTCTGAATAACTAGTGCAACTAATTCCTAAAGTTGGCCTTTCAATCATGTAATACCTACTTCATCAAACCATTTAGAACGATTATTCTTCTTTACTTAAATTGCAATCACTCTCCTAATTGCTTGTTTTGTTAACAGAACCTCTGGCTGATTACACCCTTGTTTTCAACTTTTGTGTTAGAACATCAAAACTGAGGAACTCGTAAAGTTTTAAATGCTGTGTTGTGATGGTGCTACAACGCTCTAAGTTTATTAAATTTTCAAATCATTTTCTTTTATGCTCAAATTTTAAAGTGGTTTTACAAAATGAGTTTCATAAAAGTAGACTTAAAAAAACACGTACGAACTAAGGCGAATGCAAATTTACTAAGTAGTATAATTTAGAGAGAAAATAAATTATTGAGAAAAAACGTTAATTGACCCAGCTCTGCGGCGCAGAGGTATTCAAACTAGACTGTTAAACGGAAGCTCCTGATGTCGAGGTTCGATTCCTAGGCTTGTTAAATCACTTCATTGTGTAGTGCCTATAACGCCAGCGATTACCACGCTAATTATTAGCTCAAGGCCACACAATGTTAGTCTGGAAATTTATTAATATCAAATAACTTCGTAAAGCTCTTGTCTTGCAAGCAATCGTTGTATGTGGTGCGCGGGCGCCGGTGTAGCGCTGCACTAGGTCAGTTCACAACGGTACCCACCTCCCCCGCGCCCCGCGTCCCCCGGACACCGCGCGGATCTGACGAGACGATTTATAAGAGCATCGGGTGTAGTGCAGATTAACGTATGTTACGTCGATAAAATCGATATTTATTTGTCACAATATTTTGTTGTAAGAGCTTGGGATTTAAAAAAAACGGTTTCTCCGTTCTTCTGTAGAGAAAATTAACACATAATGCAGTTACTATTGTGGTGTTGATTACAATTTTTTATATTTTTTTTAAATGAAATGAAATTGAATTTTTAGAATTGGCTAAAAGCAGTTTGTTAAAAAAGTAAAGTACTTTCTCACAGTATTTTGAGTAAATGCTCCTCCTTTCATGTGAATCATATTTTCGAAATTGGCAAATTCTCAATATTCTCAATAATTCTCAATACTAATGGCATTTCATCTGCTGCCGCACCATGTTCTCCTGGTACTTTCAACCTCCACCCACACTCACACACTCCCACACACACACACACACGCACATGACGTAACCGTCCCACGGTACAGTTTCTAACTGAGAACTGAGTATCACAATCGGCGGTTTTTTCGTCCGACATTATGGTAATAGGTCGAAAAGAAAGTGAATCATGGTGGCGAGGTTCGATTGTTTCATGGTGTTCGTTGTATGGAGAAGTTTGGGAAAATGGCGCGTGAAATATTTGATTTATAGGTGAGAGTCGGTTGCTTAATTTATGGTAAATTATGTCATTTTTGTACCGAGCTGTTTCAAGATAGGTTAGATCTTTTCATAATGGTAATTAGCAATTTAGTTAGATCAACTCAAAAAAAACAATCAAGCTAATCTCTAAATATGCATGATTACATATTTGTAAGTACTTAAATTTGCTTCATCTCATTACTAACTATATAAAACCTACCACATTTGTCTCGCCTGTTACATTAGTGAAGAATGCGCGTGCAATCATTAAATACAACATTAATCTTTTGATGTAGCTATCATTATTAGTTACGACATGTTTCAAATGAATTCTGCATTATTTGTGTCTTGATTTATTGAACTATTTAAATATATCTTTATATATTTAAAGCCTGAATTAAATGATTACTAAGTTTAATGGTGAGAAAGAAAATAAAGAACCTTCTGATTACTCATAAAAAATAGTTGGATTAGTTTCACGATCACGCTGTATAAAGAGTTACAGTTGTCAACAAGTGACCAGCAGTGAAAGTGGCGTGTACAGTGGACAACCATTACTACGACCATCACATGTATATACACGGAGTAAAGAGAGCGATGCAGTGTTGTAGGGTGTACAGCTACATATGTTTGTATGTGTATGATGAATGGCAGGAATTTCGCAATAGCAAATTATCCTACACATCTGTCATACAACAAATGCGTCGAAAATAATACAAACAGTTCCACGCTATGTAGGTATGCTAATTTCGTAAATCAAAATTATTAAACAATTTTATGGTTGTGACCAACAATCACATCGTAAAATAAAATGATGAATACAACAAAACATTGAAATCCAGGTGTCACTGAAATCAAAACAGTTATTTTATTTATTCAAAAACGTGTCTCAAACTTCACACCAGATGTACATGACATACACAAAGTCGTAAAATAAAATAAAATAAATTAATATATTTTATTGTTTTGTATAGACTAACAGGTAAGCGGCACCCAAACTGCGGTATCAGCTTACATCGTTATAGTAAATTAGTAATTTAATAAAATTATTAATTAATTAATTATTCAGTGATCTAAGTGGCCACCTGACGCTGATGTCATTCATAGCTGGGATCAAATTAATATCATAAATATTTGTTTTTAGAATTGTATTATAAATATATTAAAATTATGAAGTCATAGATATAATTAAGGTTTTCAAAATGGCTGTCTGCTTAATATTTTTTTAATTAATTGTTTTTTGCAATTGCAATTAATATGCTAAGTAATAACTTAGATAAATTTTATTCCCGAAATTATATTAGTAAAATAATAATTACTGTCTTGAAAACACGTTCATAGAACGCATGAATTAATAATAGTATCATAAATTATTTTATATTTTATTGCAATAAGATCGTAATATAAATTTACTTAAGCAAATGAAATAACTAAGCGATATAACTCTAGGCTCAAATAATTTAAATCGATTCCATTAATTATTATGCATTTAAATACAAAAAATACAATATTGAACTCTAAATTAATTAAATAATTATTTAAAGAATTGAGTTTTATTCCACTTTCTATAATATTACGTCAGTTGACATAAATAACGTACAAAAGTTATATCAGATTAATTTAAAATGAATTTGTTAATTAAAATTAATTAACATAAATAATAAATATTTTTGAATTTTACAATTAATGTCAGTTATTCTTTAACAAATAAATTGCATGAATTCTAACTCTAGAATCACTGAAAATGTACTTAACAAAAAGCGAGTTTTTAAATTACATCATAATCTTTATAATTCTATCGTGAAAGGGAAAAGATAAGCTTATTGTTTTTTAATCAGATTATAAAATTGAGTTTAAGGACATATCTACATAATAGCAAATTAGGTAACTTTTATTTGATGGTTTACAGTTTTTGTCGCTTTGTTATTATGAATCTAAAAATGAGATTAGTGTGCCAATTAAATAGTATAATAGTTTTAACAATAATAGTAATTAAATGATAATTAAAACAGATAACATCGGCTTGGGCGCACCTGTAGTATATGAATGACATGAACCCTTCCAAGCAATATTTTAATTAATACTACTTCGAATGTTATTAAATAATTAGTATAAACTCTAACTGTAAATTTAAACTAAATAATATTTGTTTTGTAAGTATTAAAAGATATTAATTTAGTTATTAAAATTTATAGCAATTAGACACGTAAAACGCTAAAATATTTCACAACTTTAATGAAACCATTAAAATAACATTGATTGAGCACTTTAAGATCAATTTCAATTAAATTTTAATTATGTTCTCACGAGTTACTCATACATCGCGTTTAGCAATGTCAAGCGTATAATTTTCTGTCAAAATATTATTTATTTATCCTGCAGTGCTAGGCGGTCATCAATTATATTTATTAATTGAAATAGAGTCAGGGACTTTAAGTGCTATGCAATATGTTTGAAATTATAATTTGTACTTTCAATCGTATTAGAAGAGGTCATAATAACAACTGTATTTGACGACCCATTGGTTGGGCACAGGCCTTCTAATCCACATTCACCATGCTGGCTTAGTACAAGTTGATGGATGCACATGGTGGATAATCATCCGATCTTATCCGTGTCTTTACAATATATCCATTCATCTCAAATGTGTGATAAATATTTTACATATTAAGGAAAAATAATAATATTTATGACACCTTATTAGGTATCTAACTCGTAATCTTCTGTAAAGCCAATGTTCCAATGCACTACACTATCACTCATATCAAGAAATCATAATTATCATATCAAGTTGAAGTGTACACAAGCAGTGCTCCAGTTCTCACTGGGATCCTCCCCATGACAGTTACTCTACTTTCACTACTGCAGCAGGTACCAACATTTCGGTAGAAAGCGCCGAGCAAAGGTTACATTGTTTTTATCTGAGCAGGTTATTGACCCCACTGACCCGTGGCTATCAACACGCGAAACTCAACTCTATATAGTTGAGATAAGGTTGATGGTAGATAAGATATGTGAGGTTTTCTTGGGCACTTTCACATTTATAAGTGGAGGATAGTATGTATATGTGGTCCTGTCACTCTGCATTCTGAGACGGTGTTTACGTAGCGGATCTACCGGCTTTATGACGGACCGTTCGGTATTAACTTTTAGTACTGGACTTCGTTAATGTTTAGAGAAAATAATTAATGATAAAAAATAATGTGAAGATCATCACTTTAAACAGCAAAAACGGAATCGATTTCTTTACTTTTCTGCACAATTTATTTGTTCACCTATCTACAATTCAATGATTTACTCAAAACTTCTATAATTTGTTGAAATACATAATCATCACACAGTAGTATGAAGAATGAATTATTCCGTTGTGTGTAACGAGTATGTATTTGCAGCACATAATTTTCATTTAGTGTCTATGTTAGAGACCTCTGAAAGGGAAATATGATGAGACCCATAAATATTGACCAACAATTGCGATTCTGACGTGCGATTCTGTAACTCAAATTGTCATTACTGCTATTAGAATAAACGTTAAATTGTACTTTTACCATACAAATAATTAAATTTTGACGTTTTGTCATAGCAGTTTATATTACTCGACAGTCACAGAATCACTCTACAGATCTCGTAAATCAATTTTTCTTCTTAGATATTGTATAAAGATCAATTAGTGACCCGCCATCGCTTTGCAATGGTGTTATTTCGTCAAATTTCTTCTTGAAACATGGAATTTTAGTAGACAAAAATCTTTGCTTTATGTACTATAAATGTCGCAGCGGTATATACACCGGACTGCTAAGCGGATGGTTCCGGGTTCGATCCCCGGGTCGGGCCAATTTCGAAAAAAATGATTTTTCGATATTGGCTAGTGTCTGGGTGTAACTAGGTTCAACCCTAGTCCATTGTGTGGTACCTATAACACAAGTGCTTGATGCATCTTACTTTAGGGCCACATAATTGGTGTGTTAGTCTGGAGATTTATAAAAAAAAATGATATTAATATACTGTCTTTAACCCAGTGACAACAATGATACTAAGCCGTTGTTCCCCGCAGGCGGTGCGCTGGCGCAGAGCGAGTACCTGGGCCTGCCGCTGGGCGCGCTGACCGAGCTGCACCACGGCGTGCGCGGGCGCGTGTTCGCCGTCGACGCGCGCACGCTCTACATACACGACTTCCACTACGACGGCGAGGGGCCTGGTAACTAACTACCTTCTTCTTCTTCATTGTTTTTACACTATCCGGGATTTCGCGCGGTAATTTTAAAGCAAAAAGGTAACGTACCTCTTTGCCCGACGTTTCGACAGGGTTACACCTATCGTGGTCGCGGGCGGACTCCGCCGCCTACCTTTTTGCTTTAAAATTACCGCGCGAAATCCCGGATAGTGTAAAAACAATGTGTACAACGCGCGTTAGCTTAAAACAAACGTTCTTCTTCTTCTTCTTCTTCTTCTAGTGCCTCTCCACTACTGGAGGTTGGCTATCAGCTCTTGGAAACTTGTCCTGCTCTGAGCACAGCGAAAAAGTTGTTCCACGCTGACTACTCCTGTCTATTCCCGGGTGTTTCTCAACCATGATTTCTTTCATCTACCAGCGCGACCATTGCCTTCGATAGTACCTACATCCTTAGATTGAGCTGAAGAGTTCGTTTTTTTGAACGCGTTTATCTGGGGAATTGGCTAGGTTGACCTACTAAGTAGTTGGTAATTACATCTTTACGAAATGTAACCACTGTGTGTCTAATCAGCTGTCACGTCGCAACGGATGAACCGATTTTATTTAAATTTGGAGTAGCGATAGTTGAATGCAATAAGAATAAAATAGAATACTTTTTTAGTGGGGATAAGTGTGAGTCCCACGAGAAAAGGCAATTAGCTGTGGCTTAGAACTATCTTAACCAAAATGCCTTGCTCTGCCGTCGATTGTAGTTAATTTTTATTTATTTTACAAGTCTATATACTAGGTAAGTCGTTTAGTTCAATTTTAAATTATAATGTTTATAACAGTAAGTGGTAATTTGTGTTTTAATAAAACTTTTGAAATAAAACAAATATCGTGGTAGCGAACACATCGCACTGGAATTGCATAATGTAACAAAGAAACTTTTATCCGAAACTGGCGTGAAGTTGGTTGGTTATCCCATTTCCAGTAATGTCCGAACAGCTGTGAACTTAGCCACAAACCAAAATATATTTGTCCTGAACAAATATAAACCTTCCCACTTACATAACAGGGTTGTAATTTGAAAGTCTGGGTACAACCATCAGAGTAATTTGTTTGGCATATTGAACGAGTATTTGTAAAGGAGAAATGTAAATAGTTACCAAATTGCCTTTTCTTGTTGAATTTTACATCAGTCGGTAGTTTGTAGTGGGTTTATTTATACAAAACTAACAAAAGAGGGTAAAGAAAGAGGGCATATATTTTACATTTTATCGAAGTCCTTTACATTTAAGAATGTATACAGTTCTTAAGTATATAATTTCTCAACTACATTCTAAGTTTGTAATTGACGAGGTAAATTAATAACGTTTCCAAAGGTATTTACATGACCCTAAACTGTCCAACTTCATTACTATACATGTAATATATGTGTATCAATGTGTGTGTGTGTCACGTCACAAACGGCCGTCTAGGAATGCTTTGAGCTTACTTCACGTGCCTCGAAGTTGCGAGATGGAACTAATTCGAGTACATAGCACGAATACCACGCACGAATCACAAGCCCTTAGGAGGCTTTAGAGATTAATGTATGATAAGAAGGGACGTAGATTTAATCCTTTCATAAAAGGGTGCTAGGCCGAGTAACGCTACTCAAAGTGTAGGGATATCAATTAATATTAAAGCCTATATACGTACGACTAATGCCTCCTTCTCGAGAGTTCGAGGAAAAGCCCACGTTAGGTAATCATAGCTGGGAAAAATTAAATTATTTATGGTTAAACCAAGTAAAATTAAATCCAGAATCTTTGGCATGAAAAACTGGAGCTTTTTTTAAATTACATAATTTGAAATGTTAAAGCCACAATATGAAAAAAAAATTAACCACTACACCAATAGTAGGTAACAGAAAATAGTAGGCTTTATATCAAAGCGTATATTGCAAATCAATTACCAAAAGTGTACGTGACAATACTCTGATATCTGCCACTGGATTTCCAAATTAATTGTGTTTATTAACAGCTTCAACCAGCTTTGATATTGTGCGCGTCAATTGACGCTATTCTACATTTATACCTATCTACTTGATACAAAGCGAGTGGTCATTCGTTATTCTAAAATATTTGAATAATAACATTTGACACATTGATTGACACAGTTGTTACAATCAAATGGAAATGCAAAAGTTAACAACTAGATACCCATAAAATTGTAGATACCCATAAAATTGTTATTACGCTCGCTTGAATATTTGACCACAAGCACTGTTATTGCACAAACTTAATTAATAATGCGGTCACTACTAATGCTTTTGTGCTAATAAAACAGGAACCATATCCAATTCAAGTTAGTAATGTATCTAAACATTTCCGCCTAATGCTAATGAATGTAAAAAACCGGTGGTCAATAGAAGGTAATCGGTTTAGAAATCAACTTGTTGATGATTCCCAAACATTGGAACGAGACTTGCAACAGATCATTTAGACTTTCTATTTCTATAACACCGTGTGGGCGGTACAGCCACACCACATGCAAACTGAACTAGCCATTAGTTATGTCACTTTAAAACCAACTCAATCCATACTTATAAAGTAACAAGTCCTGACTGACCGATTCATCATCGCCGAGCGTAAACTATTAAAGTTAGGGCCATGAAACTTGGCACAGAACGTATTTTAAGATGTAAGTGAAAATTAAGAAATAATTACCACGGAAAAAGCAATTTAACTGCAGCTGAAACCGAAGGACGGCAAGCTAGTGAGATATAGAAATAAGATAGACACGAGTAGTAGCTCCGGTTGCTGCTAACGGCACCGTCGTCTCGCTCGCTAGTTATAAGGCACAAGCCACCAGTTATAAGCCGAATGTTCGTGGTTCATCTACCATCACGACGCGGAGTAATTAAACACATTCACTAAACTAAATCAAAGTTATGGCGACGGCTGACTTTCATGTGAAGAATGAGCCGGAGAAAAGAATTAAGTATTCGTGATGGAGTCATTAGTCAGAATAATTTGTAGCCATAACTTATAATAAATGAGATGTTTTCTATTCATAAAAGTAACAAAGAGATTTCTGTTGTTTTTTTTATAATTTGAGATATTTTTGCTATTATTTTACTATTTTTGAGAAGTAACCAATTTACTGCAACTCTAATCCATAGTTGTTTCCAGATAAATTATATTTTTGCATCATTTAATTGGTTCTCGTAACGTTCGTCATGTCATTTGAGGTCAATCAGTAAACCTCAGCAAAGCTAATTAAATTGGAATTTAATTTGGTTACCAATCGATTGGTACATCATCCTAGGTCTCTTCAGGTCTCCTCAGACAATTGCTAAATTCGCAATGAGCAGACAAAGGTCACTTCGGTGCAATGACTACCGTTCTGTAATATATACTTAAATAATGCCAGTTAGGTAACACTTGATTGAACATTACTTGGAATTATAGGTAAGGTAAAGTTAGAGTGAAGACGTTGGTTCTAATTGTTAATGGATGGTTTTGCTTGTATTGTAATTAGTAACGTTTGATGATTACGATGCAATAAAATAAATGATAAAAGAATAATGTTGCTAACTTGAAAAAAATACAAAACTTATCGTTTTGGATTATAACAAAAATACTTGTAATCGAGACTGGCCGATTTGATTCACACTTTTAGTGCTATCGTAAATCTTATTACATTAAATGTTTTAGTCAAGGATAAGCCGGTATAGTAAAAGAAAAAGCCAGCGTAGTAATTATATGCAAGGATAAATATTTTTTACGTTATTTGAGATGATTTTCCTGTTTACTTTTTTTTGAGATATACAGGTTCTATTTATAGATTATCCTTATGAAAAAAAGAAGATATTAATAAAGTGAGCCAGTTGACCTGAGTTAAGAGATACTAAGAAAGTGTTTTTAATAATCGTTTATATAAATACTAGCTTTCCGCCCTGCGGTTTCACCCGCAATTAAATGGTTTTTCCGTGGGAATAGATATTTATAAGATGTTCAATTAATTAGAACATTTTATGGTTCTATCTTTTAAAGTTTAGGCAGCATACGCAAAATAAGTAACTTTTCTGGTTGATTTTTTACACCTTGTGTCCGAAAAACGCAAATATCTTACGGAACCCTATATTTTTTTTTTTATTTCCAAAATAAAATATAGCCTATGTTACTCGTGGATAATGTAGCTTTTAAATGGTGAAAGAATTTTTAAAATCGGTCCAGTAGTTTTTGAGCCTATTCGACACAACCAAACACAGTTTTTCTCTTTATAATATTAGTATAGATTTTACATAAGTTAACCAACATTAAATTCACAATGAGTAGTTATCAAAATACGCATATCTACTGTTTAATCCTCACAAACTTATATTTTTGTATGTATATTCTATGTATTCATTAATCCTACAGTTTCTTATTCAACTACATCCCTTATGCCATAGATCCATTCAATCAATAAATCCGAATCCAGTATTAACCAGCCCATTTCCCCCAGCCCAGACGATAAAATTTCAAACAATCTTTTTTAACTAAATTGACCCGACCCAGGGATTGAACCCGGGCCCTTCCCCCATTTAGCAGTCCGGTATACCCACCGCTGCACCATTAAGGCTGTCATCACATCCTACCATCCTCTTTCACGTAAAAACTACTGGACGGATTTGAATGAAACTTTACATCAGAATAACACAGAGTACTTTTTACCGCGGGAAAACTTCTCATCCCCACGGAAAACTGACTTCCACGCGAATGGAGTCGCGGGCGGCCACTTGTTTATTAATAAATCTGAATTGCTTATTAACAAGTGTGTAATTCCCCAGCGGCGTACTTCTACGTGGGCAAGTCGCATCCCATCTCGGCGTCGGGCGCTCTACGCCTGCGCGACGAGCGCGGCGGCGCGGGCGCGCTGCGGCGGTACCGCGGCGAGGGCGTGGCGCTCGCGCTGCCCGACGGACACTCGCTCGCCGACTACCGCTGGTTCAGCGTGTGGTGCGACGACTTCTCCGTGAGTTACTCTGTGAATTGATGATTATCATAGTAATAAAATAAAGTACATACTTTTACACAGGATCTTTAATAATTCTTTAAAAGTACACATATTATTAAGACACAAATATAGATTTTTATTTCAATTGATGATTATCATAGTAATGAAATAAAGTACATACTTTTACACAGGATTTTTAATAATTCTTAAAAGTACACGTAATATTAAGACACAAATATAGTGATGGGAGATTACGAGATATCATTGATAACTTACAAGATTATGATCCTAATTTAATTAGCGCTTTCCCAAGCATCCACCCATTCATTATAAACATCTATAGGCTCTGATAACACATTCGTCGTCTAATTATTTGTTTACTATAAACGTAATTATCAATATGGACAGTAATAATAAGGTGCCTTACTCACCAAACCATGATGATGGTTGGCATGTGAAAGCTTCTACATTAGGTACTTTAAGGTTTAGTTACATATTTTTAGGCTTTTATTATCTTTATTTTATCAGTTCCATGCAAGGGAATTGGCGGGCAAATTATTTAATAGGTAGGTATATAAGGCATTTTCATTTTTAATATGTGGTCTCTGTAGTAGTTGTGAACACTAGGTACTTCCATATAACTAGAACAGATTAAGGTTTAGTTTAGTGCAAGGCTCAAACGTGATAGTTATGCCATTTGGGGTGCATTATCTAACTAGTGACATCAAGACCGACTAACTATAACTGTAGAGTCGCCAGTGCGGGCAAAAGTTAGGCCATCAATTCTGTGAAAAGTTTGGTTGATAAAGGATGCTGTTTCAAAGGACTAACTTTATGTATATTTCTTTATAGATGGTCAAATAAGGACTTATTCTTATCATTGTACCAATCATCATCATCATAATAACCTGTAAGACGTATACTGCCGGATTTAGATTCCCTATGAGTGAAAGCGTGAAATTCGTTGATATTTGTTCAATAATTTTCTATGATCACTACAAATAAAACCAATTAGTAACTACCTAGTTGACATCAGGTATTCTCTCGCTTCAATTCTTGCCTCTCACTTCACGTTACAAGTTAGGTGTCTCCTGACCCACTCGTCTTCCTAACTTCACATCATGGACCGTTATACACAGAACTTAGCTACGATAAATTTGTTTAAAATATGGAGCTACTTACAAAAGTTTGCACAAACACTGCCAAGCTCGCTTTGAGCTCGTAATATAATATTCATTGCGTTGCTTTCTTAAGGAAAAGGTTTATGGCGCTACTTTACTGGCTTATTATAGTAGCGTTCTTAATAATTGCTGCATTTTGAATTGGTGTGTAGTCATAAAACTAGCCTCGCTTTCTTGTCATATTTATGGTAAAATAAGGCTCAAAATATATCGACATTAAATTTAACACACATCTCAAAATATACATAGTTTAAAGGTATTTTAAAATTATTGATTTATTAGTTTGTATAAGTAAAAAATGGCTTGCTGCATAAACTGTCCGCGACCTGTCTTGTACTTGGTGAAGTAGGTCGCTAATTGCGTTGAAGTAAGTTACTCAAAAGTTCCATTTGATTTGGGTAGTCATCGAACATGTAGGCACATGAGTAAAGAAACTGAACAGAGACAAAGCTACATACGAATGCGCTGTGACAGGTACATCACTACAAGTGCAACGCGTGTGTGTGCGTGACCACTGGCCGCTTGTCACGTATGAGCCGAAACCGCTTCAAACTAGATCAGCCAGTGGTCAATCTCAGGGCGTGCAGGCGTGACGCGACGCTCGAACGTTGTGCGTGTTTTGTTTTTTTTTTCGAGTTTCTCACATAATACGCAGTAATACTTTTGTTTTAGTATTTAAAAAGTTTTGTAAATATGGTTGTACATTGTACTGTGTGCATGAATAATAAGTTTTTTGATAATACCTCCTGACAATTTTATTGAATTTGTTGAATTGCTTGAGCAAAAATTTCGCGAATATTTTGATCTTCATATTAAAAATGTTAATATTGGTAATGACATATTAGCACGTTTGTAAGATTGTACATTTCATATGCCATGTGAGTGTTTCCCATTGGTTTATTTGAAAAAACTTTATATTAGATTTAGAATTTATCATTCGATTAAAAGACACAACAAATTATTAAAAACCAAAAGTAATAAAAAAAAAAATTTAGAGTATGTAATTTGTAAAAAAAAACTATTTTAATAAAAAAATTGAAAAAAAAGTACATTTATATTTTTAATTTATGCAATTGTGCCAACCCTACCAAAATAGGTATAAATTTTGACAGCTCTTTAGAAGCTTTGTCTCTGTTCAGTTTCTTTACTCATGTGATGTAGGGATGTTAATTTTACAATGTACTATTGACAACCGCGATTCTGAATTTAAGTCTTAAACTACAGGTACTTCTAATTAGATTTCGTTTTAAGTAAAGGGACACGCCTTTCGATTCTTGTGCTTATCTATTACAACTCAATTGCGTTTGACACAAAATTAGTATTATAATAAATAATAATAATAAATAAATCTGCAGACTGTCACACCAACTGTGTGGCCCTAAACTAAGCAAAGTTTGTACAATAGGTACCACACAATGGACTAGGGGAGAACCTAGTTACACCCAGACACGAGCCAATATCGAAAAACCATTTTTACGAAATTGGCCCGACCGGGAATCGAACCCGGAACCTTCCGCTTAGCAATCCGGTATATATACCGCTGGCGTACAGAGGTATTCTGCTAAATTAACACTTATGTAATGTCCAGGTTAACTTCGGCGACGTGTCGATCCCGCGCGGCGCGGTGTTCCCGCGGCCGGCGCGCGCGGCGGCGCTGCGGGGGGTGCACGGCGTGGCCTCCGACCCCGTGGTGGTGGTCGACGCGCAGACGCTGCTCGTGCCCAACTTCTCCTACGACGGCGAGGCCCCGGGTGAGAAACACTGTTTGGTGAATAGGGGATTGACGTTCAGGGCCGGAGAAAGAACTTCTCAATTAGAATGTGTATATGTTACGGCTAAAACCCGAAGCGCGGCTGCACCTAGTTTTAGCCAGTTAGTTAGGTTACTTCTTTGATACCGCCCAGAAAAAGGAGTCCCGCATGGCGGGACTCCGTCGACTCATGATTGAAGCCAGTTTTTATACATATAGGTATACTCGTATATTTTTTGTTACAGTTTTCCATATAAAAAAGACTACTAACCGGTTAAAACTAGGTGTAGCCGCACTTCGGGTATTAGCACATACTGAGAGAGATAGACGTTCAGGGCTGGACAAAAGCACTTTTCAATGAGATAATCGCTGTGCAGTGTTGGCCGAAAGCTCTGGCTAAGTGAACCAGCTGCAGTCTTTAAGATGAACTAATGAAGTAGGTAAGGTCTGTTTAGTGTAAGACGAAAGCTTGTAAAGTGAGCCATCGGCATCGGCAGTCCAGGTGAACTAGTATCTACTTGCTGTCATCGACCTTGAAACCTAAGTCTGTTTAAGCTTGCAATTATAGTAGGATCAATTAACTTACTGAGTACGAGTATAATGCAATGAAAAATATGCAATGAAGTTTTCTTCGCTCAGCAGATGACACTTTTTTATTTCGGCCTCGTAAAATTTTTCGTTTACGTAGAGTGTTCCGTTATTTTGTTACAAAGTTATTCTGACTTCCATAATAATGAAAGCATCTTTTAAATTAATCTTCAACACCTCATTAGTTTCATATCTGCCCTTAGGTAACGTTCATAAGCTTTTACAATGATATTGTTTATTAATCGTGTCAAAGTAGCAGTAGTTATACATAAAGTCTGGAGGCCAAAAATCACAATTTACGATAGCAACCACATTAGATTATATGCAGCAGCCTTGTCTACATCCAAGTTTTGTATTTTATTTAATCGAAAAATTAAGAATTGGTTCTCCCACGCTCTTGCGAAAACTTCTTAATCTACGGTTAAACCCATTTCTTACTTGTTATCGTCAGATTTTCTAGAGCAAAAATCTGTTAGTAGGTTTTCGAGTAAGTACAATGTTCTCAATTCAGCCCGTTCTCAGAACAAGTAGAGCATTGCAGCCACTGACGCCGCTACATTAATACTGATTGTGTCGTTATCTGATCGTTATTTTGTGGTACCTACCCGGAATTTAAGATATTATAAAAAAAAATACATAATTATGAACTTGTTACTCAACCCTTATTTCATGTGTTAAACGGTATGAGAAAAAAATAACACAGTTAAATAATTAATATCAGTATTCATTGAACCATTGTAATAGGAGATTTTTTTAAACATAAAACTAGCTGTGTTCTACGCGGTATAGACCTTCTACACAACAACCTTTTACTTGTATCGTGATGTTTTATAGCAAATAGAGCCTTCCCAATTGATGGACTACTCAACACAAAAACGAAAATTTGTAGTTTCAGATATAAACACGTCAAATAAACAAACTTTCCACCTTTAAAACATCAGTCTAGATATTATTTTTCTATCCGGGATTTCGCGCGGTAATTTTTAAGCTAAAAGCTAACGTACCTCTTTGCACGACGTTTCGACAGGGTTACACCTTTTTGCTTAAAAATTACCGCGCGAAATCCCGGATAGAAAAACAATGTGTTCAACGCGCGTTACCTTAAAACAAGTATCAGTCTAGATAGTGATTGCCTACACCACCCCGGCATGCAGTAGTCCACGAGCATAGCTTCATCATCCACATGAAGAAGTTCACGGTGCTCTTCACTGTACTTCAATAACGGAGAACAAAGTTGCCGCTTCCATATACAGGGTGTTGTTAAAGTGTATATCTTACGTAATAATGGGACGAGCATGTGTTTATGTTTATGAATGTTCAAGGTATACTTGTGGGGATTTTATAAATAGATGCCGTTATTGTGACTTAATTGTGTTTTGTAAAAGAGCTTCATACGTTTGATTCTATAAACGCGAACACTCGGTCTCAATATTTTATCTTTCAGTAACAGCTTGTTAAACAACCATTATAAGTCAAACCATGCATAGAAAGCTGTTAATATAAAATGACAGTAACAAACAGATTGCGGTCACTAAACTAAAGCAACAACTCTAGATAATCTAAGTTCAAACCATATTATCTTATTGTAGACTATCCGTTATTTGGTATACTAATCAAAACAACGTAACATATTATAACGGGTGTAAAAAGATCACTTCCGAAGCCTGAAACCATGTATTCTTGAGCCTCAATAGTAACTACATCCACTAACAGTATACGCAGAAAACTCAATTTTGAAAAGTTATTAAGGATTGAAAAGTCATATTCGCCGCTTCAAATCATCGCTCCGCCATCAACTATTGGTTCAGGTGCGATTGTATACATTTATATTTTGAAATCATCGCAAAATCTTATAGTATAAATGCAATTTGTACAATTTGTATTATTTTTTTTAACTCATGTAAAACATTTTCTTTTGCTTAAAATTAAAACGTAACCAGTGCCCCTCCAGGAATGCCAGGTTTTTTTTTCGCAAGCATTCTTTTTACACCCCGTATAGTAAATGTTAATACACCCTGTATCGCGAGTGCATAGTTCATGATTAGTCAATCCCCGAAGTATGTTTTGTAGTTTTCTTGTGTTTTATTTGCAAATAGCCTCCTTGTATAGTCGACGTGGGAAATTTCCGACAAGCCGAACTAATGGAAACTGAACTGTGGGTTATGGGGAGGTGTATAGCACACAGTTTATTGTAGGTACATACTGTATAGTGTCGGTGAATGTTAGGAGCAGATTTGTGTGAAGAGGCGGTCCCACGGTGCCTAAACCGCGCACAGCACCGAAAATAGATAGATGCTTGAAATAAAGTCTATTTTCTAGCTTGTAAACAACAAACTTCAGTTACTTAGTGCGTAGAATTGTACACCGTTGGAACGGCTCTTTGAGGTTATGGGAGATTTCATAAGAATATGGAATGTAAGGTAATAAACGCGTAATCCGTTAAAAGTAGTATCAAGATAGAGAATTGTTTATTCTCATATTTTGAAGATTTTTTCCATTGACTTCTGTTAACTGCTCAGATTAAAGGGTTTTAATAGGACAGGCGAAATATGTTTTAAACCTTCCATATAATTTTTGTAATCTCTAGTTCACCTAATGTTTTTACATTTCGAAGTATTAATTTAATTCAAGATCTGAACTATTTATACATGTTCCGTCTCACAACCGCCCATTACAAGTTTATACTACTTTCTAGTTATAAAATAAATGTTCAATTAACTGCCCGACTGCTGTTTCAAAAGAAAACTCAATAAACTACAGTTGAAAGCGAGAGACCATTGGTAAGTTGACAATAAAATGCAATTGAATAGGGAAATTCTTTGAGCAGTAATTAAGCATAGTTGTTGGAGACCGGGGGCGGGGGCGCGGGGCGCGGGGGGGGGGCGGGGGCGGGACTCATTGCTCATTCTCTTTTATATTGGAACTTTATTGGGTAGTGCTCTGGGAGCACTGATTCCCTGTTGATATTACGAGCTATTCAATTTTTTTACACCTAAAATTTATTTATTTAATTTTAGGAAATATGTACTATGACTATTTAAAACAAAGATCAGATTTTAATGTGTGTATCTATCAATACACACTCAAATATTAGATATTTCGTGATCATTATGTACGCGCAAGTAAGCCATATTAAAATTTTTAAAGCCTCCACAAAATTGCATCTCGACTGGGAACATCCCGCCTTCGATAGTTGGAAATGAAATAAAACACGTCCGCTGAAACAATCGACTCCCGCCCCCGCCCCCGATGCCGCCCCCGCCCCCTGATGCCGCCCCCGCCCCTCGTCATCAGCGCCGGTCATCCGCGACCCTCTATAATCAGGTGGAAACTCGTAATTGACATATCAACGTGTTAATTGCTTCATCTTTCAACAGATTTCAATTTATTGGATTTTCATCTTGTCACATTCGTTTGTAATTTAAATTTTTGTTTGGCTTTTGAATAAACGCACACATACAGCATACCAGTATTGGACTTTTAACTTGAAGCGAATTTGCAATGATCTAGGGGCTGAGTCAATTTTAAATAGAAAAAGACAAAAAAATAATGAGGTAATATTTTTACTAGTTTGTTATTCTTGCAGTAAACAAACACAGTAGTATAAATTTAGTTAACACAATAATGTTAACATAATAATCATTTCATGAAAGTTCATTACGTAACAAATCATATCGAATATGCATATCCATACCATAAGCTATACATCGTAAGCTACTACACAATCACGTTGTATACTTACATAACAGATAAACTCAAAGAATCATTAGTTGGCTAAAATGTTAATTTAACTACGCGGCTCCCTCGTGTTGACCATGAGGCCCTGATAACGTCCCTGTGATATATTCCTAATTGCCGGGTCCCTTCTGCCCTACCCTAGAGTATCGTAATTACCTGTATTTATTATCCACTACCTTTTGCCCCAGCTTCGCACGCGATAAATTCGTAGTAAAACGGATTCCCTATTCTATATTATTATACCTATAAACCTTCCTCTTGAATCACTCTATCTATTAAAAAAAAACAACAAAATCTGTTTCATAATTTTAAAGATCTAAGCATACAGACACACAGACGGTGGAAAAAGCGACTTAGTTTTATACTATGTAGTGATTATGCAGCGTCCAGTGTTTGTGAGCCGTTGCCATGTCGGTGTCGTGCCGAGTCGTGCCGGTGTCGTGCCAGTGTCGTGCCGGTGTCGTATCGTATCGGTGTCGTGTCGGCGCCGGGGCGGCACAATAACGATATCATCGCAACGTCACATTACGCGGCTTACGACCCAATTACGTCACAAAGTCCCGCTTCGGATAATATGGCAGATTTAGGCTGATTGTGTTACGTGGCTTTTTATAGAACAGCCCGGGGAAATATGTGCGAATTACTGCAATTTCACAGACATAATAATATTGTTGATATGTAGGTTTACCTTCTCCAATCATAAAGTAAACCGCAATTTGCATATGCAGATTAAATTACGAGCTTTATCTAACCGGAATTGTAGAAACTGTACGTAATCATTAGTTCGCAATACAACAGCGCAGTTATGAATAATGTGTGCGAGTAATGTAAACAATGCGTTCTAATTCGCAATTAAACTTTATCCAGCGGTCGCTGTGTCGGCGAATGGAAAGAATTCTCACACACGCTGTATGAGCTGTAGCGTAATCACGAATCATTATGGAACAAGTAAGCTGAACGCCATCGCACAAAAAAATGTGTGAAATTTAGACAGCGCCCCTAGCGTACGTAAAATAAAACAAATTTAGCGATGACGAGTAATTTTGATAATTTGATTTTTTTTTTCAATGATAAACGTAACATTTAAAACGGACGTCATCATTTTTCTTCCGAATTGAGTTTCCTGTATTGGTATGAAGGTGCTTCGTGGTCGCTTCTATCGTCAACCTCCGTTTTGGTATCGAGAGTGCGATACGTCAACGGTGCGATTTGCAACATATTCGTGATCAAGGCACAGTTTGAAACAAAGCCCACTTCGCGAGTTCGTACAATGAAATGAAAAAACTTACGTTTGCTCACAACTCCGCCGCAGCCGGCGAGCGAGTACTTGCCATCAACATTTCTATACTAGACTAGTTTAATTGGAAAATGTATTATTAACGGACTGAGAGTATACAGAGCTGGCATTTACAATAGAATTGTTCGCATCTGGGGATTCATAACGTTACTTTACACAACAATACGGAATTAAAGGGATGGAAGATGATAAATACTCTTTATTATGAACTGTGTTATGTTGTTTATTCCTGAATTAATGAATTGATGACCGGAGCGTTAATCGGGGACCTACCGATTTTATTTCAGGGTCAAGCCGATTCAGTGGATGAATTCTTATCTATAAGCGCGTGTATGTGTATGTTTGTATCTTAATTCTCATCTGGTTACCTATAGGGCCAAAGAGTTGAAGTGGGGGTCTGGAGATGTATTTATTATATTTTTATATCAATACCTATAATCATTACATAGTATATATCCAAGTCGCTAATTCTGTCTGTTTGTATTTTTGGCGGCTAACTCTTAAACCACTTCAGGGATTTTAATGCGGTTTTCACCGTCCTTTAGGTATTTTTTTTCATTTAAATCCCTACTTAATATTATAAATGCGAAAGTAACTCTGTCTGTCTGTCTGTCTGTTACGCTTTCACGCCTAAACCACTGAACCGATTTTGATAAAACTTGGTATGAAGAAAGAACTGAACTTGGGAAAGGACATAGGGTACTTTTTACCGCGGAAAAACTCCTCATTCCCACGGGAAATCGACTTCCACGCGAACGGAGTCGCGGGCGGCCACTAGTTTGTAAATAAAGAACAATTGGAAAAAGTTTTTTTAAGTAAGCCAGTCGTAGTGAGCAAGTCGGCCAAAATTACACCATTGCGAAGCGAGGGCGGGTCGCTAGTAGTTTATAATTCATATTTGCTTTCAATTCTATCAACCCTTCGATTCTGTCTACACAATTTTGAATGCAATATTCTCTCAAATGTACCTAGTCCTAAAAGCTAAGGTTTATTTCTAATATAACGTTTCTCCCATAGATGCAAAGTTCTGGGTGGGCCGCGGGGAGACGCCGTCGCCGCAGGGGCTGCGCATTCCCGACGAGAACGGCAAGGACGGCCCGCTGCGCCGCTACGACAACAAGACCATCGTGCTCACGCTGCCCGGGGTAGGTACCAACACCAGATATACCACAACATACACTAGCACGGACAAACTAACACTAGCGTCGACAACAAGACCATCGTGCTCACGCTGCCCGGGGTCAGTACCCACACCACATATACCACTGCATACACTAGCATTGACGAACTTACACTAGCGGCGATAACAAGACCATCGTGCTCACGCTGCCCGGGGTCAGTACCCACACCACATATACCACTGCATACACTAGCATTGACGAACTTACACTAGCGGCGATAACAAGACCATCGTGCTCACGCTGCCCGGGGTCAGTACCCACACCACATATACCACTGCATACACTAGCATTGACGAACTTACACTAGCGGCGATAACAAGACCATCGTGCTCACGCTGCCCGGGGTCAGTACCCACACCACATATACCACTTCATATACTAGCACTGACTAACTAACACTAGCGTCGACAACAAGACCATCGTGCTCACGCTGCCCGGGGTCAGTACCAACTTCAGATGTACCACTTCATACACTAGCATGGACTAACTTACACTAACGTTGACAATTACGTTAGTGTAAGTTTTTATAGATTAATTAGATTTCCTACTTTATAATCTTCTCTATAAAGACAGTTGGCTTAAAAGTTACCCTACTTTGCTTGCAAAATTTTGGTTACCAGTTTTAAGTATAAGTGTTCTAAGGATTTTTTACCGTTAAAACATTTCAGTCACTACCTTAACGAAAAGAAGATAGCAGATGCTGCTTTATGGTATTACGCATAGAATCATGTATCTATCACAATTGTTTCTCTTATTCCAAACATCGATTCCAACCACCCCACAGGAGCTGACGGTGTTCGACATCGGGCACTTCGGCGTGTGGTGCGAGGCGTTCACGGTGGACTTCGGCCACGTGGTGCTGGCGCCCGCGGCGCTGCGCAACGTGCCGCCGAGTCTGAAGATGCTGGGCGTGTCGCCGCAGGTATGTCACTGTAGATGGTTTTGTTAGAGGTTTGATGTATGTCCATAAGGGACAATATTGATTGTTGATTATAACATGGGTGAAGTGAAGACAGGAGAAACGAAAGGGAAATTAGCAATTTACTTTTTTGTTCGTTAGTATCACTTCTTTTACAAAAACAAAACAAAAAATTACAGAATCGAAATTATTAGGGATGGTTAGGAAAAAATATGGAAAGAATTGCAATATCTACACAGTAATCTAGAGTTACCTAGTTGATGAAACTTAGCTTTTAAAGTTGAGTGATAACAGTGATTGCTTGTATCGTATTTAATAGGAAAAACCTTCTCAGAGCTACCAATATTAGATGTTATTAACAGATTAATAATTGAACTCATATTAGCAATAGAAAGGTCATCTATGTTGCTCTATGAAGGAGCAAGTCTAGACTCTTAATGCGTCTAGGCATTAGTTAGATGTAGTTTCCTTTATTACCTACGACTACAGCTAGGGCTTAATATTTAAGTATTATTTTGTGAATAACACAAACACAGCATAAACTAAAAAATAATCATAATTTTTAATAATATCCCAATTGAGTTTTCCGTCTGTTGAAAGTAACTTTATATAATTTGGTTTTTGTGAACACAAATCAGTGTGTGAAAAAAATAACTTTAACTGTGATGAATTGGAGCCCCTAAATGAACGGATTTTATTTTTGTTTACATCGAAATCTTTGAATTTGAATTTTATTTTTAATGAAACTTTTATGGGGTAAGTGAGTTCTGAAGCTATGTCTGCATGTTCCTACACTGTAAATAAGAATGCACTTTTGTAAATATTATATTTTTGTTACCCAACTATGAGAGAAGGGTACGTTTTTGTAAATAGTTCACTGTTAGATTTTTGCACGTAAAACCCAATAGGCCAATAGGTCACCTAGTCACTCTTGTCCCCCCTATGCCGCTTTCCCCCCGCTCCAGGTCTCTTACAATCCTCGTTGCAACTCACAATGGCAGACAAAATGATTTTCTTGTTCCGCATGCAAACTACCTCCAACTCGGGGAATTCTTGTTTCACTTGAAGCACAAATGCCTGAACCCCCCCCCGTCTCACCCCTCACCCCGCCGCTGCTTTCATCCCATGAAGATGTTTTGCAACTTTGTGCTCGAGTAAATAGTTCAAAGTATTTCTTTCAGAATTCACAGGAATAAATGAAAATGAAAGAATCCTTTTGAGTTGTGAGTTGCGAGAGAGCGGTTCACTTTGTACTGTTTGCGTATTTCAAGTTTTAATTCGCGAGCTTCGAACGCGTGCGTGCTTTGCATTCCGCCGCTACAAATTTTAATGCACCTCAAATCAGTCGTATTTATTGCTATCTCGTTTTCGTTAAACCTGCAATGAAACGTTCCAAAAAAAAATATATAAAAATAAAAAAACTCAAAATAAAAATCTTAAGTATTAGCAACGTTTAGAGTATCGTACTTATTCAATAATATGATATTTTTATTGTTAACTTTTTTGGTTTACATGCAAGCAAGTTAAATAAACCATAACTTCAGTGTAAATCGCATCGCGTCTTTCTTTGCTTCCATCTTTCTGAAGCATTTTACTTAAATTTTGTCTATTATTATCTATTATTAAAAACTTTCTGAAAAGTTTTGTGGGACTTTAGCTAAGCACCTGCTGTATTTAGATGTTTAGTAAATAAACAAAGTTAAATAACGAATGGCCAAATACTTCCACATGCCAAAACATAACATAGCTAAAAAGCTAGCATATATAGGTATAAAAATAATTTGACTACCAAATTCCTATTCAAAGTATGCCATGCGCAGATTAAATAAATAATTTATATAAACTACTCAATGAAATCCGATGACAACATTGTCAGTAAAGTTTTGCATAATTGTTGAATGAAATTCGCAGACTATGTGGAGCAGGTTTCCAGTCCACTGTGTCGCTTTAATGAACAAAAACGGCAAACATACGTCACGATTCAATTCATGTAGCATTCATACATCTGGTTCAATATTTCACTTAAAAAACGAAAAGTCAGAAATCCCATGACACAAGTCATGCTCTCTTATTTATAGCACTTGGCTTTGAATTTTGCAACACTTAACGAACATGTAAATACAACGCTTTTGTACCATATCATTGCATTGCGCCACTCTGCGCGTTTATGAGTTAGTAATTGCACGTCGCTAGTGATGTCCGAGTCCCGCGATGAAGATCGTAGCGTAGTGTGAGTGGAGCATCAGGAGGGTTGAGCGCCAGTTTCCTGTTGCAGAGTCGCAACGAGGCGCTGCAGCCGACCCCGGCAACCATGAGAGTTGGGCAACTGCGTCCTTGCGGCGGCCGCTCTCCGCCAGATCCACTCCGACACACTGCACGTGATGAAACGACACTCGCTGTACCACGACTAACAGAGATGGATGCCCCGGGGATGGCCATGATACAGATAGCCATCGTATTTAAACGAAGATTGCTTGACTTCCAAATAACGTGCAAATAATATAAACTAATCCATTCGAAACTTCCAGCACTCATGCCACACGTATTTCTAAGTATAAATAAGATTAACTAACAAATATGAATATAAATATACCGATCGCCAGAGAGATAATTGTAAATATTAACAGATAAGATAAGTAATTCTTACCACACTTTTTCTAAATAGATTTATAAATACATCGAAGAACATAGACTGTGATATAATTAAGAAAATATATTTGATCGTTTCGGTAATGTGCCTTATTACATGTGATATATTTTGCAAAATGTATTATAAAACTATGACCTATATGTAAATATATTATTAATAAACATTAAAAATACTCAAACACTGTAAAATACTCGAAATAAAGCAAGATAAAAATAAACAAAGACTTTTATTTTACAAAATCCTTTACATTCAGCAAAACACAATTCATACGCGCTTTGAAATTCAACGAGCATCTCGGAGCATTTTCATAATACTAACCTAAATGCACTTATTACTTCATAAATCACATCGTGTAATGAATTACATCTTATGAGGTATTCTCGTTATTTATAGCATCATAACACATGAGTAAAGAAACTGAACAGAGACAAAGCTTCTAAAGAGCTAGCAAAATTTATACCTATTTTGGTAGGGTTGGCACAATTGAATAAATTAAAAATATAAATGTACTTTTTTTTCAAATTTTTTATTAAAATAGGTTTTTTTTTACAAATTACATACTCTAAATATTTTTTTTTATTACTTTTGGGTTTTAAATAATTTGTTGTGTCTTTTAATCGAATGATAAATTCTAAATCTAATATAAAGTTTTTTCAAATAAACCAATGGGAAACACTCACATGGCATATGAAATGTACAATCTTGCAAACGTGCTAATATGTCATTACCAATATTAACATTTTTAATATGAAGATCAAAATATTCGCGAAATTTTTGCTCAAGCAATTCAACAAATTCAATAAAATTGTCAGGAGGTATTATCAAAAAACCTGATTTCACACTACCTTCATTAAAGTCCTTATAATGGCAAAAAAAAGAATCTTTTCCTATATTTATGGGTTGTTCGGATCTATTAACATAGGCTTTTATTTTCTCACATTTGTGATGTTCCAGACATTTTCTGTATAAATAGCCCGATACATAGACTAAACCATTCTTTTCTGGAATATTAAATCTATAGTCATTTGTACCCATTGTTAACGCAGGGACAAAAGTATTACTACGTATTATGTGAGAAACTCGAAAACAAAAACAAAACACGCACAACGTTCGAGCGTCGCGTCACGCCTGCACGCCCTGAGATTGACCACTGGCTGATCTAGTTTGAAACGGTTTCGGCTCATACGTGACAAGCGGCCAGTGGTCACGCACACACACGCATTGCACTTGTAGTGATGTACCTGTCACAGCGCATTCGTATGTAGCTTTGTCTCTGTTCAGTTTCTTTACTCATGTGATCATAATAAGCAATAACTTGCATTGTCTATGGGTTTCTGTAATGTTGTCATCCTAATTTGTACTCTATTGTTTTGAGTTAGGGTTGGTATTGTGTTGGAGTCTCAGTATGATTAGTTGAGAGTTATCGATGGAGGTACAGATTAGTTCGGTGGTGGGGGCAGTGTGGTGCAATCACTGAGGGCAATGACCGATGTACTCATATCTACTAAATATGCAAAAACTTAGATAAAAAGCGAATACGTAATATGATTTTGTTGACACATGTATAAAATGACAATGAAAACATACTACTTATCTGTCGAAAATGATATCGGAAAACCCAAAAATGAGCCCCTGTATATAAAGTACGGTGAAGCCGAAAGATATCTTCCAACAAAATATTATGTTATTAAAACCACGATGCTATAGTCAAACATATACACATACATTTGTATTAAGGCTTAAAATAACATCTAAAGCAAAACAAAATAACGAAGCTAGAAGAAAAATATCTCGTATTTCATTTTACTATTGAGTCGTATCTGAAAACACGTTTAGGATATAAAAATAATATTCCTGAATCCGAGTATTTACTTTGAAGCCAGATATTTGTAGAATACACAATTTGCGCGAATGGAGAAAATCCGTTTCGTTTATTTGTGATGAAGTGCAAATCCTGCTCTACGTTATATTCTCTTTTCGACGTTCACTTTGATCAAACAAACATTGCATGCAGCCGCCCCTCGCAGTAAACACACACTGACAATCGATATTCCGATTTATTACGAATGATATAATTGAGAAAAACCTTAATTAAAGCCTTCATTTTAAGCAGAATTTCGTCTATACTTATATTATATATTATATAGCCTATATAACATTATGCTATGACTTATAGTGAAAATTAAGCAAAAATCGAAATAGCTATGTTTTTTCTTATGAAC
Source organism: Emmelina monodactyla (assembly GCA_916618145.1). Taxonomy (NCBI): domain Eukaryota; kingdom Metazoa; phylum Arthropoda; class Insecta; order Lepidoptera; family Pterophoridae; genus Emmelina; species Emmelina monodactyla. The sequence goes on from OU745324.1 coordinate 7,475,236, forward strand.
GGTGGAAACCGTGGGGCATAGCTAGTACATTATAGACTATTTACTGTTTTGATATTAGTTCAACGAACCCCTTCTGATTTAATTAAAATCCTATGAAAATGTTTTGTAAATAAATAAGGTTACGTAAAATATACTCTTCAAAGGATGCGGGGGTCCCTTCTAATGTAGCGGAACACTGTGCCCCCATAGGGATCACAGAATATCTTCCTTATTTATGTCTCTTTTCAGAGAGTAGTATAAAAAAACTTACGTGTATCTGTTTGTACGCCGTTTATCCAGAAAAAACATACTTGACGATAGTTATTTGATACGACTTTTACCATTATTCGGATATTTTCCATAGAACATACTTACCTCTTAGTTTCTTTTAACTGTTTAATATGTTAGTTAAATCGTTTATAAGATGACGAAGATCGTTGCTACTAGTTTCATATGAAATTAATAATGACCACACGGTAACTATCCCTGCTTCAGATCATTAGTGAATACAGACTAAATTGCATGAGTAACTAACACGTATAGTCTTCCGACATTAAGATGCTACAGCAGTGCCAGCTAGTCTTTAGAACCCGGTTTACCTACACAATTACTGGCAGTAATTACCACGCCTCGATAATTTTATTAAGAATATTTTATTGTACTCTGAATTACGTCATAAATACTGCCATCATAATCACATTAAAAAACACTTAAGCCTCCATTATGTCATAGTTCTGTTGTAAAAACATAAAATGGACACTAACTTGGTGCCTTTTCCTTTTACTGAAATTTGACAACAACTCTGCAACATTGCGAGCTTTGTTGTGTAACAGTCTGATACAATATGAATCAGTGTTCGTATTTGGAAGTTCACTCCATATTTTGAACTTGGTTATGTAACCGCAGTAATAATAGGATAGCAGATTGAGACAGAGTTGCATCACGATCTTCTCAAGGAGATTACCAGTTATAGTGAAGATTACAACTTTTATACGTAAACACACTTCTGGGAGCTACAACATAGTAACTGGCAAGCATCATGTTATATTAGTTTTGATCATTAGGGTGAAACAAAATTAAGAAACTACATTTATTTTTAAACGCATTATAGTGTTTCTTTAGTAAAACAATATTTTACCCTGATGATACTAAAAGTTTAATTTCAAGATTATGATTCGCTGACAGATTAAAACATTACGCGAAAGAAGGCTATAATATTGTTGAATTTGAAGTTCCTTTTCCCATGTTATCTTGTTTTACGGGATAAGCTAGCAAACAAGCAAGCACGTCTCGTGATAGTCATCGCTATCCATTTAAGTACATGCAATCATATCAGAGTTAAAAGTGCGTTGGTAGAAAGGAGAAATTAAGTCATCCCTACTTCACGTTTTGCTGTATTTCACCGGTTGAGTCGGCCAATTAATCACTGCAGTCAATGATTACAGCTAGATACCTACTCCGCCACTCTTAAAACTTTTTCCAGTTTCAGCTTCCAGTAATAACACGAATGTCAGCATTTTACTAACTTTCTTGCGGTGCTACTTAAACTTCCTTACTGCCGTCAGTCAGTCGCACCGACGTTACGCAATGTCACATCTGTATAGAAAGGTTACTTGTTACTTACTGTCGCTCAGTTAATGTCATCATCATTAATTTGGTTTGACTTGTGAAGTAACTAGTTACTGTGTCGCATATTTTAAACGTAGGTACGTTTTAATTTTTAATACCAAATTTTTCGAACTCAACACGACCCATATAACGTTCAAAGTACAGGTAGATTCCCGTAATTTGAGAAGGAAGCAATACATTTTTACAGCATTCAATAAAATAAATCCAAATCCGAACAAAATACGTTACGATCGGTACATTTAAATGCAAAGCAGTTAACGTGAATGTGGTTATATGTACAAATGACGTAATAAAAATGAAAATAAGATAAAATTCAGTAGCGAATGTTATACGCGACCGAAACCCCATCAAACGTTCAATATTTATGTTGTATATAAATTTTAATGTGTTTGTTATTTAGAGACATTGTTTAGTATTATTGCAATCATTTAGAACATTCGCCAAACAGACGAGTCTGTGAGGTGGGACGACGTACAGTTATACTTGGACTCTGCCCAAGTATTGCAATGTTGCTGTCTCTAATGATAGCGTAGATAAGAGATCCAAACATATAAACATATTGGTATTAGGAAACATAATACCTATTTAATTATATTAAGTTTTATTCCATTTAGAATGCAAAACTTAACTATATTTGATCTACAAATACGTACATTTTTTATATCAACTTAATTTAGTTCACCTCAAGGGTAGAGAATATTGTTGTATAGTGTTTTGTTGATGGCAAACTAAACGATGGCTGTAGGTTAGTATACTGGCTCGGCGAGTATTGATCATACGAAATGCCTCCAGATAACCTGACTCGCTAGTTATTGTTCAAAGGGCAAGGGCGAACAATTTGCAGTAACTGCGCCTTTACCCAGCCCTTACCTCGCTTTGTGATTTTAATATTAACGTCGAACTCGGACAGACAAAGGTACTGATTCCTTGAAGGGTCTCTCATTAGAGGTCAACTAGTTTAGCTATTTCAGAAGGTTCTCGATGTAATCTAATATATCTTATGAGAGAAATCTTCTAAGTTTTGGAGAGTAAATTGGATATTGTAAGAAGATAACGGCTATTATCTAGCTATCGTCTAATACTAATGCCATTATTACGTAAAAAGGTTTCTAAAGATGGTTGGCTGTATTTTAGTTAGGTACTATTTGTACTCTGAATATTTTGAGACTAATAGTTCCGTAAAAAATATTCTCGGAAAGTAATTCTAAATTTTCTTTTTTTGGGGACATAAAACTAAAGCCACGCTTCTTGGTTAAATAATGGAAATAAAACCTTTATAATACCTAAACTACCGATTTAATTATGTTTAACACAAAGGCCAGTTTTGCTAATAATTTTTGTGTGAATTTCTGCCGCGGAGATTATAGTAATCCATGAAATTGAGCCTTCATTGTTATATCGATTTACAAACCGCAGTTAATTTCAGTTACACTGGTTTTGCAGAATATGGTTTTATAATGAAATCGATACCTACTGATAAAATAATAATTTTTATTCCTATTAAATTCATAGATTTAAATTTAAAAATAAGGTTTTACCAGATTTAAAGTGACTTAACTAAAGTTTTGAAGAAGTTTTGTGAAGGTGAATCAATTAAAGATACTCATTATTATTCGGGACATGTTACTTACTAATTATACTTGTTCAACTATGAGATCCGTATAATCATTAAATGTTACGTATATCCAAACCCTTTAGTTTTACTATGCACCTAACTACAATTCGTCATGCGCTTTATAATAATCTCAGTGTTCATAGAGCAGTAAACCACTATATGACCTTCCCTCTAAAAAAACTCATGTTATTTTATTTCCCCTTTCATTCAAATTTCTCGCATTTTTTATGCTTTTATCCTTCTAATACATTGTGTGTTGTCACCAGTCGAAGCTGAACTGCGAGGTGCTGCTGGACGAGCTGGCGTTCGAGGTGCGCTGGGCGGTGGCCGGCGACAGCATCGTGCTGCAGCTCGTCGCTAAACTAGGTCGGTGTTTTTATCTATGTTACCAATGTTACATTTACTGCCATTGTTACCACTGTTACCATTGTTACCATTGTTACCATTGTTACCATTGTTACCATTGTAACCATTGTTACCATTGTTACTACTGTTACCGAGGTTACCAATGTTTCGACTGTTACCACTTTACTGTAGCAATGGTGCCACTCGGTTTTTTGAGTAAGATTTGCTATGAAATAATGAAAAGAGTAATAAGCCTAACAATAATGGCAATTTGAAGTTTCAATCAAAGAGGTTATTGATATAAACTGTGCTTAGCTTAAAAGGTACAACATTACTCTTCTTACTTAAATTTTACATACAGACAGTTATTTTTTTAAAGTACTAATCATCGTTGCAATTTCAAAAATTTCAATCTCAAACGACAGTGGCTTTCATCGTATTTTTTGGAAGGAATGGACGAAATGTTCAATAATCAGTGAAAACTTTCTGCCATTAACACCACGGTTATAACAGACAGAAACGGCTTTTCACAAACAGATTTGGAATTTCAAAATGAAATCAAATCCCCTCGCAATGATTGAGTGGCACAATTTGTCGCGTGTAGTGTTCCATGCATCACTGATGACGTCACGCCACGACACGTGACGTCATTAATTTGAGAGAACGCCACTCTTTGAGGATTACGGGCTGTTATTTAAATTATAATTGTGTTGATTTCTTTGTAAAAAATGTATTTTACAGATATTTAAAATTTTAAATACTTGACTACAAAGCTAGACTAGAAAATTCAAAAAGTATGTTTCAAAGTAAGAGTTAGTTGGAAGTATTCTGAAGGCTGCTTTCTTTATTTATATTCTTTCTTGTTTCAAGGAACTGGAAAACATTCACATTTAAAATACCTTTATGAGATTACCCACCTACAGTTAAGTTGTTCTGTAAATTTATGTTTTTAGTAAATGTAGGTCAAATATAAAAAAGTATCATAGTCATATTTAAGCGAGTACTCTCCTCTAGTTCCAGTTTTAAAGTTACGTCAGTTTATCCTAATTTTAAACCTTCTATCACCCTATCCTATCACGCTTATACAAACTAAGCGACGTTTAGCATAACTCTCAGTTTTGTACCTTGAGGTTATTTTGTAGTTAGGTGGAGTTATCCTCAGACAGAAAGAGTACAGTTTCGACATCTGCTTTTGATTCTCTGTGTATCTCTGTGTGTATATGTCTGCATCAGCCTTATTCTCAAACTTCTTTCACTATTTAACAATTTAACTTATCAAAACCTCTATAGCTACGTAAACCAATCATTTTATATCCCCCTCTACGTATATTGCAGAGGACGGCGAGTACATGTCATTCGGCGTGTCCGGCGACGCGCATCACTCGCAGATGGTGGGCGGCGACGCGGCGGTGGCGTGGGTGGACAAGACCTCGCTGAAGGGATACGCGGTGGACTACTACCTGGACGCCAAGAGCCAGTGCGCCGGCGTGCGGGGGTCCTGCCCGGACGAGAGGCTCGGGGTCAGTATGTAGGCTGTAAGGTTCCCAAAACACTCTGATACTGCACTTAGGACATACGCATCTAGTAGCGTAGAAGAACATAATATTGACTTACTTGATTAATACTGTCTGTGACCTTAAATAATAATAGGATCTACTACTTAAAAAGTTTCAGAAATTAACTAATGTATTGTTCATTTTTTTAGGCTTTAGGTAAAAAAAAGTCAATGCTGGCAAATTATTAAAATCAATCTTGTCATTAGTTTAACATTTCATTAAAACAATACATTTAATTGTGGCCTTAAAATAATAGGCCTTGTTTTGTTTGTAGCAAACGTATTGTAAATGTTGTTGTTTAATTGTTGTCTTTATAGATATTAAATCATCAAACACATTAATATCCAATATTCAGTTAATTAACATCAGAATTTATAATGAAACACACAATTAACATGGAATCTTCACAAGCTGCAATGCCATTAAATTAATTATTACAATTATCAAACTGTTTACCATTACGTACAGTTAGTCCGAAATTAAGTTTTCCGTTATAATGACGAGCATTAATTAATTAATTACTTTCAATTATGTTCGCTATCAAATTAATAATGCTGCGGTATTATGAAGGCTCTACGAGGTAGACCCTCTACCTTCATCAGGCCTCGAGCTCGTCGGGTACATAAATCTATTAAAACATACATAATTTATATCGAGGCTTCAATTCAGCCGCATTGTACCTACCTGTGATTGTCAATTGTTATAATCGTCTGAAATTGACTGTAATGTTGTATCTAAAAGGTGTATTTGCTAGTGGTTTACCAATATTAGGTAGAATGTTGAGGAAGTTATCACTGAAGTAATAATATCTTTTGCGAGATTAGCAAAGCATGTAGTTTCCCGGTAGGTAACGAGTGGTACCAGTTATATCCGGATCTGTGTGAGTTACCGTTACCGGTACCGAGCACAACACGGAATACCTGTTACTGCAGCGTACGCGACACACCCGATAGTGCAACACTATGTATCTACAATGTGCCTTACCTTACACAAAGTACATTCTGATCTTTATAAACAATGAGTCAATCAGTTGTGAAATACAATTTAGATTCCAGACACTGTCAGTAAATAGGATTATATGAATAGTAAATAATAATGAATTCGTATTCGTTCAAGTGCGGTAGTCAGATAATGGTTTGTGGTATCACTTTCATATTGGTATCGTTTGATCGTTTTAACCACATGAGTAATGTTATCTGAATTTGCTGACCACTGTTTATTTGAAATTAACTTTTAGCCATTATTTTAGTTACCTACTTTGTTTCGAAATAAAAGCACACTGATACACTTTTTATTTGAATAAGGGCTGATTATCACTAACAAATCCTATTCGACTGATTCGTTGTTTTCATTGTCACTTTAAACATATGACAAATTCTTATATTTGTCGATTAATATTTATCTAACAAATGAAAAATCTGCCCTAAAGCAGTTCAAGGTAGCATTAAATTAAACGTGGAAATCCATTTTACCATCTTTACCATAAAAATGCTAACAGATGTTTCCCACACTCCAGGAGAAGACCAACTCGATCCGCCTGCTAAACGCAGCGCTGGTGAACGGGTACTCCATCGTGACGTTCCAGCGCAGCCTGCGCGCCGCGGACGAGCTCGATCGTCCTATCCTCACCAACGCCAGCCAGGCGGTCATCTGGGCGCTGGGGCCGCTCAACTCCAGGAACGAAGTGTCTTATCATAACCACTTCACCAAGGTAATATGAAACTCTTCACTAGATACCATGTTTAGAAATAGGAACATCATTAGGTAGCTCTTCAAATTTACTCAGCAGTCTTGAAAAAAGAAATCAATAGAGTGGTCACTTCCCTACAAGAACCATGTCAGAGAAATTTAACGGTGGTTTCCAGAACTTAGAGACAAGATGAATTATAAAATGTGCTAGCCAATTTATTCAACCGTTTTAAAAAGAAAGAAGAATCCTACTATTATAATAAACATAAAAGTTTGTGAGTATGTATGGATGTATGGGTGTGTGGGATGGATGTATGGATGTTTGTTACTCTTTCACGTAAAATCTACTGGACGGATTTTGATGAAACTTTATAGTAATATAGGCTATACATCAGAATAACATATAGGGTACTTTTCACCGCGGGAAAACTACTCATTCTCACGGGAAACCGACTTCCACGCGAACGGACTCGCGGGCGGCCACTTGTGTAAAATAAACTTTACTTCACTCGTAGTGTCTACAAAAAAAAATTGTTTTCCCTGAATTTTTTTATTTACATCTTTCCCGTAATGAATCGAAAAAGCATTATCAACACTTTTATTGTTTACACAGGGCGACAAGTTTATCGAGTTCGGCCGACCACCCGTGTGGAACTGTCCAATGCCCGAAGGAGAGGACGAGCACCCCGCGGCCCCCGCCGCCCCCGCCGCCCCCGCCGCCAGCAAACCTGAACATAAACCTCAACAGGTAATGGAGTCCAGAAAATCAAAGTTTCCGTGATTCTAAGGGACAAAATCAGGCACTAGAAGCATCTCAGACCAGAAGTGTATTAGCGGAGCAAATTCGATTGATAAATGCCACTGCAACATGCAACTTGTTAAACATATACACTTACTACACAATGTCAGCTGTAGAATAATTGAATGAAATGAAATGAAAACATGAGTTATTATGATGTAGGAGCTAACTATCTGCATAATCTTAAGCGTTTGAAACCATCTACCCAACAGCACATTTATCGAACTGTTATCAAACTTGATATCACAGAGCTCGGTGATCAAGCCCAACCCGGTGCCGACCCCGCGGCCCGCGCCGGCGGCGGACGCGTGGGACATCCCCCCCATCGCGTGCAACGAGCCGCCCGACGGCGTGTTCTACGCGCAGATGGGGCCCACCGGCGGCAAGCAGGGGTACCCCGCCATCACTGGTACATCCATCATGACAGCATCTAGGCTAATTTTATGATCTCTTAAGCGTCTTGGTTTATTTACTGAAATGTAAAGAGGCAGAGGTCCAGGGATCGATTCACGGGTCAATAAAATAAATTTCTATAGAAAATTTGTTAATATCTGGGTGTAATTAATTCTTGCCTTGTGTGTGTAATGAACTTTTCGATATATGTTGTGTAGGTAAATGCCTTCAAGAAAATATATACTTGGCTGGACACGCTGCCACGTGTATAGATTTAGGTAATGGCCGCTGATAGGCTAAGCGCCATATATAATTGCCCATTGTCCTTTACTGCTTATTTTTCTTTAGTAAGCTTTATTTGACGTGACGTTCCCAAGTCTCTTGCAAGATCTCTGTGAAAAATTTCCTCAAGCTTTAAATGACATTGATTTGATCCCGCAGGTCACGTGGGCTGGGGCATCTCGTGGTACATCAACGGGCTGCTGATCCCCGAGGTGACGCTGGTGCGCGGGCGCCGGTACACGTTCGTCACGGAGGGCGGCTCCGACGCTAGCGTGCCCGCGCGCTACCACCCCTTCTACATCACCAACGACCCCGTGGGCGGCTACCTGCACAAGACCGACGAGGAGAAGAAGGTAGATTGGTTGTATTTAATTTGTGTGTTACGAGGCCTTAGGACTAAAACAAAAGAAATTCTTTCAAATTGTCTGAGTAGTGATCATGACATTATAGTCCTGACGGAAACTTGGTTACTTAGCTCTGTTCACGATCATGAAGTCTTGGATAATCGATATATAGTCTTTAGACGCGACCGTCAAACCAGTAACAATAGTAAAAATGATGGGGGTGGCGCCCTTATTGCCGTTAAGAAAAATTTAAAGCCATTGCGTATAAGCAAGTGGGAGTCTAATGGTGAAGATGTCTGGGTCACTGTTAAGTTAAGCAATACCATTCTACACATTTGCGCATTTTACTTGCCATCTCCAGCACAGTATGATGAATTAAATATTTTCCTAGATAACTTATCTAATATTACTCAAAACTGTCTTCCGTCGAATTCTTCACTGCTTATTGCCGGAGATTTTAACTTACCACATGTTCAGTGGGTTAAAGACAGTGTTAGCTGCTGCCTAGAACCCCGATCAAGCCCGTGTGCAATTGAAAATTTATTTATGGATAACTTATATTTTAATTATTTATACCAGTGCAATGATGTATTGAATAAAGATGGATGCTCACTTGATCTAGTATAAACTAACAACCCAACATTTGTCAATGTTGCTCAAACATTTTATCCATTGATTAAAATCGATGAATATCACCCTGCGCTTACTATAGCTATCAAAAATGTTACAAAAATAAAAGTGAAACGTAATAACTCTCAAACCCTAAATTTTTTAAATTTAGATTTTCCATCCATACGTAACGAACTATCCGATATTAACTGGCGAAGTCGTTTTGATACTTGTAAAACAGTAGATGAGTACGTTGAAACGTTTTATGAAATCGTATACCTACACTATTGTCAAAAAGCTCACACCTGTCAAGAAAAATAATAACAATTCATTTCTTATATGGTTCAACACTCAGCTTATAAAAACACTGAAAGAAAAAGCTAAATATCATAAAAAATATCATAAAATATGGAAACGCTATGGACAAATTCACATACAATCTATTGCGTGATCGGTGTAAAGAAATGATTAATGATTGTTTCGAAAAGTTCAAAGTAAATGCAAAACATCATCTTAAAAACAATCCACAATACTTTTGGTCATTTATTAAATCTATTAAGAGTAATAGCAATGACATACCTGACGAAATGCAATTTAAGGACACTAAAGCCAATGGAGGGCAGTTAATATGCGATTTATTTTCCGAGTATTTTTTGACTCTATTTACACAAAAGATAACTCTCATGATATCTCACCAAGTAATTAAAATAAAGATACTTCTATTGACCATCACATCTCCTTAGGTACTTGTATTGTTACAGAAGATGAAGTTTTTAAAGCTCTGATAAGATTAGATACTAACAAAGGAGCTGGTCCTGATCTTCTTCCACCTATCTTCTTCCAATCTTGTGCAAAACAGTTATATATACCTCTTACCTTTATTTTTAATGAGTCACTACAAACAGGTTCCTTTCCAAGAAAATAGAAGACAGCACACATAACCCCAATTTTTAAACAAGGCGATCGTACTGATGTTTCTAACTACAGACCAATCTCTATCTTATCAACTCCCGGTAAAATTCTGGAATCAATTGTTCAGAAATCTTTGTACAGTCATACCAAACAGTATATTCACCCAAACCAGCATGGGTTTCTTCCTGGCAGATCCACTACTTCAAACCTACTAGGTTATACAACTGACATTGCTGAAGCTCTTGACAATAGACAAGAAGTACATGCAATATACACCGAATTTAGCAAAGCGTTTGACTTAGTGAATCATGAGTTACTTTTAAAAAAATTAGAACATGCAGGTATTTGTGGATCATTGTTAAGATGGTTAGAATCCTATCTTCATAACCGATCTCAATTAGTTACTGTGCGTGGTTTCAAATCTATCTCAAAACCTGTTCCATCGGGCGTGCCTCAGGGTTCCCATTTAGGGCCGTTACTATTTTTATTATTTATTAATGACTTAACACCACTCCTTAAAAATAAATTTAAATTGTACGCCGATGACCTTAAGATTTACTCTAATATAAAAACCTCAGAAGACATTAATAGACTTCAATTAGATATAAATACTCTTAATGATTAGTGTACTAGAAACAAAATGCATCTGAATTCGTCTGAATGCTTTTTTATAAAATTCTCAAGGAAAAAGATTTCTCCTAAAGTAATTTATTACATACAAAATAATCCTCTTTTGGAAGTAACTAGTATAAAAGACTTCATCATCATGGTCAACAAGTTAGATTTTAGGGAGCAAGTAGATAATATAACTAAAAGAAGTGCCAAATTATCTGGATTTGTTATACGCCAAACCAAACTTTTTAAAGATTCTGATATAAGCATTTTACTGTTTAATAGCCTTACTCGTAGTATTTTAGAATATAGTAGTCCTGTCTGGAACCCATTACTTTGCCGTACACATAGACAGAATCGAACAAGTGCAAAAACGATTTTTATACCACCTGTCTTTTCAAAACAATAGACTTCAATATTTTAGATTATAGATTTTTTCATCTCGGCGCATTATGTTGGATGTAGTTTTTCTCGTGAAAATTTTACGAGGAAATATTGATGCTGCGGAGCTCTTACAAAAAAATCCTCTTTCTGTACAACAAATTAACTGCCGTCTCACAAAAAAACTTTCAATTAATTTGCCACACTGTAATACTTCATTATCAAGCGTCACCCATAAATCGATTGTGTAAGACTTTCAACAAAATTGAACATGATTTTAAAAATGATATCTTCCATGATTCTATAGCCTCTTTGAAAAAACGTTTACTTAATTTTGCCTCAAGTTAAGAAGTTTTTGTTATTTTCTATTACTTATTTTGTTATTTTTTTATTATTATTAATAACACTTTAATTTTAGCTTAAGTTGTACTTCTTTTATAAAATGTTGTGTTTACATCTTGAGAAGCTTGTACTATAATCTTATTTTATGTTATTATTTTTATGTTTTAAAAGTATAAGTTTCGTTTTGTAAACCTAAATTTAAAAAAAATGTGCAAAATAGATTTAAATTTTAATATATTATACTTTTATATTATACTTGTTACTTTTCATGTTACTTAGTTATTAGGTAGTATTTGTTACTTTTTATGTTCAAAAACCATAAACCTAATACTGCATACTGAATCAATGCGAATTCAAATGTCTTTATTGAACTCACTTTTCAGAGTAATTCCACCTACCTATCTCACTACAAGTATCCTGTTCTATTCCACAGAGCGTGGAGATCTACGCGGGCGTGCGCCGGTCGCGCGGCGGCGAGCTGGTGCCGACGGGCGTGGGGCGGCTGTGCAACTGGACGCCGGACAGCGAGGGGCCCGGCGCCGACGACTACCCCAGCTTCGGGGCTTATCAGCGGTACGAGACAAGTCTACTAATATAGGGAAACTAGTTTTCGACCTTTTCACTGGCAGCTAAATGCTTTTCCACTCCAAGCACTCCACTGTCTTTTGTTCATATGTATTTTTTAGCATAACAGCATCTGTCAATATTAACTGTATTTTTTAAACATTTGTGTATGTAATTATTTGCAGATCGCTGACGCTGGTGTGCGAGGCCGGCAACCCCGGCGTGGTGACGTGGACGCCCGACCACAACACGCCCGACACCGTCTACTACCAGGTTTGTGACGTCACCACCGCTATATCAATGGATAAGGACATACATATATTTATAATATATCAAATCATTTGACTACACCTATACACATCTTTAAAAGATCACCCTAATCGCCATTTCATGAGATATGCTTTGACTCTAGTTTATATAGCAAGAACTGAGGTATATACTTTGCTCTTCTAAAAAGCATCATAAATTTACATTTCTGTATAAGTCTTGTTATTAAAATCATTCGCTCTTACGTCGCAGTTCAATCTTTACCACAACTTATTTCTATTTAATTATATTACCATTGTATATAATCTATGCATAATCTATTCTGTTTTCTGTTTCAGCCTTTCAAGTCTTCTATATTACATTGCATGACATCTCTCGATGTATTCTGAACTTTATATTGTTGTGGACGGTGGAAGTATTATTTAAAAATCTAGGGTCGTAATTTCCTTGAGACTAATCTAATATTTGTGTTTCAGTGTTTCACTCATCGGTATCTTGGGTGGAAAATAAACATTGTGGACGAATGTGATTTGGCCGATGCAGAAGAAAGTCGCGTTGTAGAGGCTGTAGCGGAACCCGATCTCGATCAAGAGGAGTCTATACAGGTAGAAAGCAGACTCAATCCCAATTCTAACCTTTTAGATGAGCGCAAGAAAGTCGAGAAAATAATCAACACCAAATCAAATTATCACAATTTCAGTAGCGATAAAGATGACGGCTACAGAGAACCAGAGAGGAACCAGCCGTTCAGGAACACACAGGAGTTTGAATTGCCGATATCCAAAGTACAAATAAAAGAAGTCATACAAGCAGTAGAAAGTATTGAAAGTCAAATGAAGGATGAGTACGTAAGGAACTTCACACATTTACCACAGCAAAACTTGCCACAATACCAAGTACACGAAAACATACATGAACAGTCGGTGCCTGAAAGACCAATTCGAGAGGAAGATGAGTATGACGTGGATCATAGCAAAGCGCCAACTAATTACTTACTGCCACCAAATCAAAGACCTCTCACACTCCAATCCGTGATGCGACCGGGACCAAACAAACCGATGAATCATATGAGACCACCATTCCGTCGGCCAGTGCCTCCTGAAATTAAATTACGCAGACCACCTCCCCCTATGTACCACAAAAACAACAATGGTGGCTATCCGCTATCAATGCCAAGTCAGCACGGACATGCACACGGCCCCTACAGCGGACAGTACAATGGTCCCAAAAAGGCAATGCCACCATACTCTAATAATAGAATGCCACCTAATATGAATAGACCCCCTATGTCTGGTCCACCCATGAAAAATATGCCTACTTATCACCATTCAAAACCACAGATGAATTACGGTCAGCAAAAACCAGGGGCTAAACCATTTAATCCTAATGGCCCTATTCAAACAATTGTTGTCGGAAAACCAGTGAACCCTAACGGTAACTTGGCTCTTCCCCCAACAACTCAGACGTTAAACCTCGGTCAAACTGATATTATTGTAAATCAAGTGGTAAAAAGTCAAATAACTTTACCTGGACAAAGTGATACAATAGCACAACCAAGCCTACAGTCCCCGAGCATAGCTAGCAAACCTGGACAAATTATACTAGGTAGACCGATGGAAAATCCAATGCCCCTTGATCAGCAAATGATTCAAACTAATCAACACTCTGTAATCAGACCACCACCTACACCTGCACCAGAAAACACGTATTCTACTACAACTAAGCTACATATTGTACAAGCAGAGTCTGAAAAACAGCAACAATCAGGTGAACTGAATTCTTCTGATTTTATTGGTGAATCGGTAGAAACTTCGTCTTTAGCTCCTGCTGTCAACACCGGCTTCAAACCGGACTCCATAGTTATTGAAAGTGGGTTCAAACCCATCATTAGAGAACCCCTTATGGATAGACTTGACGAAGACAGAATCACGGACGGAATCAATGAGAGTTCAAACCGAAGACAAGATACTGATGTTGAAGAAGAATACGACGACGTACCTCAGCAAGTAACCAACCATAAATATCCGAGTGAAAAACTCACACAATCGTTTGAACCCATGTTTATACCATCTCCAGAAGATCATTCATTAGCATCGGGTGAAAAAACAAAAGAAATTTTCCCATCTAACCACGCAAAAGAAGAAAGACCACATCCTGTTTACGTACCGGTAAAATCTGAAAGTGAACTTAATGCTCTATTTAGTAAAAAAAATATGGAAAAAGATATACCCTCTGATATGGTAATGGAATCAAATAGGGTCAGTCCTCAATATTTACCACCAGATCCAAAACAGAAGGAACACTCACAAAAGATATACGTGAATGAAGAGACCTACACAACTTACGACGGCAAAACAGTGTCGGCTGCAACTCTTACCAGTATTCCAGAAATACCGAGCGCCTTATTAACATCAAAACTACCAGCAAACACGGAATTATTGTTGAAAACTCCTCAATTAGGACCCTTCAAAGGAGAGATGCCGCCTCCTGTGGGCGAAGCTGTAATTAAAGATGCTTTAGAACCTACCCTCAACACAAAAAGTACACATTTGAAATTAGCAAATTTAGAAGAAACAACCACTAAAGCACACTCTGAAGATTTAAAGCCTGAAGCTTCGGAAAATAGCGAAAGTGAAATATCACTTAAAGACTTATTTGATCAGTTTTACGAAGATGATGACGAAGAAGAAGAGGATACGAGAAAAAGACATAAAAGAGAAACACAGACTACTCAGTTTGAAGACAACAAGGAATCAACAACGACTCAAAAAAGTTTTACTAATGGCCACATGCAACACACAGAATATGAATCTACGAGTGCAAGTAGTTCATCTACCATATATTCTACATTGTACTTAGTTTTAGCAACATTAAGTCTGAAATTTGTGTGAATTAAATAATGTTTTTTATTTATTTAAAGACTTGCCATTTAGGTTGCATTTCATAAGTTTGTATAACGGGGCGCTAGGCTGTGGGACTTGTATAAATGAAACTTCGTCTTTTAAATGTATTTATTGTGCGCAGCGCACGAATGGATGTGTTAGTTTCTTTGGTTTGTATAATGACTGCTATAACTCATCTGTTACCACTCATTTATAAATAACAATGCGATTTAAAACTCCTTAGTTGTTAAGTTTTGTAAATATGTTTTTACATTTATTATTAAAGTTTAGATTTTATAACTAAATTGTTTTTTTTGTCTTGCTCTTTCTTAGAGAGCCACACGAGCGTTGCCGGTGCGTTGCGCTGTCGCTGCGACGACTGAGCGATAACGCTCCGTAGTTTTACCTATAAATTTTTACATATATTTTTTTATCATGCGTGCGTTGGGACAGTTCGCGGCAACGTAACGCGCGTAAAGCGGACGAAGAGGCGTAACAGACGAGGCGGTGGGGGTGATGACAGAGCGACAACGCAGCGTAGCGCAGTATAATTTATAAAATCATAGACTTGCGTCGCGACATCGCAGCGCTCGCGTGGCACTCTGTCCGTTGAAATCACTGCGTTGCGACGACGCAACGCACCGGCAACGCCAGTGAAGCACCGCTCTTAGAGTGGCGTACAAAAGAAGATAAACGGAACCCATTTCATCGTTTGATATTTCTTTTAATTGCAAAAATACTGAAAAAAGATAAGTATTCAATAAACGATGACAACTAAAAAACAGCGTAAATTGTCCGTAATATTTAAAGATTTAAAGATTTGAAGATTGCTTAAGTTACCCTATTTGAGTAATTTGATATTAAATACTGTCGTCTTAATTGGTCTGTTTTTCCTTTTGATTGCTAGAAGACAAGAATAAAAAAGATTGATTTACTTTTCTTCTTCTAAATACCACATCCAACACTCAAAAATGTCAAAAACAATTTAAGAAGGTCGCTGTAATTGTTAAAACAACGTTTACTATCAAGTTTCGTTAAAACCGTTAGTAGCTTCATTTTTTTATTATTACCCACACTTGTTTTGATTACCTTCTCCTGAAGGAAATAATTGGAAAGACTCTCGTCTCTCGTGAATATATATTTTAACGATTGACACCAACAAGTGCGCGACCGCTAAATCAGCAAATCATCACATAAAACATCTTTACTAAGTGCAATTTAACTACAAACATTGTGCTCACACCAGACATTTGGAAGCAGCAGGCCTGCTTGTAGTTCTGTAAGGTGGTGTAACATCGTGTGACGGACTTCCCTCTGCTGCAACAGTAAGTGTTTCTCCTTTTTACCAATCTTTAGCCTACTACAAGTGTATAGTCGTCCGCACCGTGCTCGGCGACGGCGACTCCTGCTAGTTAGTTAATTAGGATCTCTATTGCGATGGACTCTGATGTGGCTAGCGAAACTAAACTCTGTCTTAAAGACTCGGTTGCAAGACGCGCAGTACAACTGACCAGTAGAATTATATGTATAAATGTAGGAGTTGTTAGGCTTAGTCTTCCGTAATTGGCGTTTCGCGTCAAGATCCTCAAGTCGCCTAGCTTCAAAACTATCCACGCTCCCATTAACAGTTTGTCGCCACTCCCAGCTTATACGACGACCTCTGTGGTGCAGCGGTATAAATACCGGACTGCTAAGCAGATGGTTCCGATCCCCGGGTCAGGCCAATTTCGTAAAAATTGTTTTTCGATATTGGCTCGTGTCTGGGTGTAACTAGGTTCTCCCCTAGTCCATTGTGTAGTACCTATAGTACAAGCTTTGCTTAGTTTAGGGCCACACAGTCAGTCTAGAGATTAATTTATTATTTATTTATACTGTTGAATGGAGTTTGACTATTCATAAGTTACTTTATAGGATCTGCCTTTCAGAAACTGTAAGATAGTATTGCAACAAGAAAGCAAAAAAAGACGGATACAGTGGTCAATAATATGAACCTTAGTTTATTATCAAATACTATTGATTGGGATTATAGAGATAATAGGAAAAAAAGAGACTTTCCTCATATAACCTGTTATTACATATGCTCATCAACATTTAGATTCTATAGTGTTATTCTACCAGCCACTAAAACAATAACAATATTGACCGAATAAATAAAGAACGATTGTTGTTGACTATAACCTCCATTGCTGGGTGGCTGGGGTTCGTGGTAGTGTTTCTCGTAGATGTTGTCCCAGAAGTCAAACCGTCGTTGCAGCAGAGCCGTCCCCAGCGACAGCGTGTGGTTCAGCGACATGTACGGGGAGTTGAAGCTCTGCACCCGCGGCCACGCCGGCGGCGAGCCGGTGCTCGGTGCACTGAAACCAATAGTAACAAACAATAACAACAAGATGTAATGTTAAATTTAAAAACAGCAAGCAGCATATTACCTCAACTAACATGGTTAACAAATATAGTAAGTTTTTTGCGTCAAATATATTAAAATGTTTGCCCCCTACAATACGTTGTTTCCTTAAATAGTTTAATTTTTGTGGTTTTCAAATTAGTTTGGATAGTATTAACGTAAATTACGTACCCTTCTGTAATAAAGTTCAGGTAAAAATCTTGCATAACATTTTTCATCTGCTTATGTTCATTTGAAAACTGAAATATTGGATAATCTAAAACTGCAGTTGTTTGAATTGCATGACCTGCACCTTTAACATTAGTATAAGGTATATAAGTAGTATTGTCGTCAACGAAAGCGTATTCATACAAGTAGTAGGTATCCATCCCTGCTTCCAAATGTAACTTAATTGAACGAAGAATTGAATAAGTGAATCCAGTATCAGAGAAATATTCAAAAAACTGTAAAGATGTGTCTGGGCCGACGTCTCTGTTACCAAAATAAAATTGTTTTACAGTTCTTGCAACTTCATCCTTTTGCTCTTTGGAATCGAAATGCAAATCTGCTGGCAAAAACGGTGAAAAGTCTTCGTTCATCAAAGGATAAAAAAAATCAAAATTAATGTCTTGTATAAGTCCTTCCATGTTTGCAAAACCCTCTAGTTTGGGTAAATTTGGGTAATCTCCACTTTTTATTAAACTGTAAGGTGATGCTTCAAGGAATCTTTCAGTGCCAGTATCTCTTTCAATACAGGGTGAAAAAGGTACGGCGTAATCAGGAGGTGTTCCAAAATTTATTTTCATAATATCGTTTATGGATGTTTGTAAATAAAAATCTTCTAATGCTTTACGATCGTCGACATTTAAATCTTTGGATATTTGTCTTGCAAATTGTTTCGCATTTTCTATTGGATCTTGTTGCGCCGAAAAGGGAGCAATATCTGAAGCACTTTCTGGAATGATTCTCTGAAACAGGCCTCTAGACATTTTAGACAGTTGGTGAAAGTTGACGGAAACGGATCCTGCACTAGTACCCATGATCGTTATAGAATTAGGATTTCCTCCAAATTGGGCAATATTTTCTTTGACCCAGCGTATTGCGGCAACTTGATCTTTTAAACCAGCATTACCAGGAGCGTTTTCAGTTCCTAAACATAGAAATCCATGCACGCCAAGTCTATAATTAATAGTGACAGCGACAATTCTTTTTGAGTTAACCAAAGACGTTGGTTGTTGCCAATCTCCGGCACCACCGTGAAATCCTCCTCCATGTATATATATTAAGACTGGAAGGTTCACTGCATTTGTATTAGGAATAAAAATGTTGGCAACGAGGCAATTGCTGTTCGTATCAAATGGACCCAGGTAAGGCTGCGGACACATGTTTGAGGTGGCTGCATCGAGTGTTCCATCCCAAGGAGAAGGCGGGAGGGGAGCCTGAAATAATTTAAACATTATTTAGATATTATAACAAAAAAGTAGCAAAACTGAAATAAAAGTGCTGGCCGCGGTGCCGAATAAAATATTGTGTTTTTTTTCGGGCTTTTGACATTAACCTATTTAGAGTCATACACTATTTTATTTATGACGAAACCAGGTAAGTAAGAACCTAGTTTACATGTTTAGACGCGAAATATAAAATGCCGGGTGAGCTGCGGCCAATAAGCAAGTTTGATATAACACAATTGAGATAAAAAGCTTCGAAATAAATCAAACTTCCACTATACACATTTATTGATTAGATTAAGATTGGAGTAAAGTTGTTAAATAAACTTTTCTTACTTTGAATTTGTCTTCCCCTTTAGGTTCTGTTGCGTACGGGACTCCTCTGAATGCGAACACATCGTATTCTGGCTCCTTGTAGCCGCGCACTGGTCCTTGGTTTAAATTCACTATTTTAGTTTCTACCTGACTTTGAGCTGCACTGGTGGCAAATAAAAAACATAATACCAACGCCAACATTCTGTACATCGTTCTAACAATTCTCACTAAACAGTGTGTTAAACAAGGTCAGGCTTGTAATATCAATGAAAATCCGTTATCAAACGATACATGAAACGATAACGATAAACATACGATCATTAAAACCGGTAAGATATGGATTTATATTTTTACAGATTCTTGATCTTACTGTTTGATATTAAAATGTTCGCTTTTACAAAATCAAAATGCAGTCTGTGTGCTGCATCGAACCATAAAAATGATGGAATGGGAGGGTAATTTTCCTCTATACCAGGCAACATATTTTTGAACGAAGTTCCTTATCGCGCGTGTTGAAAGGGGGCTCACGGAAAAAATTCGCACGGCACACACGCCCTTAGTAACTAAAAACGGCAGAATTGGCCGATTTCTATTAGCTGTTACTTACAAAATATATTATACTAGTGGCTGCTCGCGACTCCGTTCGCGTAGAAGTCGGTTTCCCGTGGGAATGCGAAGTTTTCCCGCGGTAAAAAGTTCCCTTTATTCTTTCATACATATATTTTTGGTCTCTAGAACAATTTTCGCAGCGCCCCCAACGGAAGGCCTCAAGGATGAATAATTTTCCCCGTTTTTTTCACATTTTCCATTATTTCTTCGCTCTTTTTTCTCTTCGCGTGCTCGTGTAGAGTGGACGTGTCGATCGCTGCTAACAGTCAGTATTTGAGCTTGTTTGTGAATTGTTTAGTGTGAATTTGTGTATAGGATTCCGATAACATCTGTGCCTCCTCGGGGGCTACCGCGTAACTAGCGTCGATTTGAACTCGACGTCGACGCCTGTTTTCATAGGCTAAATTGTTAACACTGACAGGTCTCTAGCCTATGAAAACAGGCGTCGACGTCGAGTTCAAATCGACGCTAGTTACGCGGTAGAAGGGCTGCTTCATCTTGTGGAGTGCTCCACTTGGCATCGTGGCCATATTGGAATTTGACGGACGTCTCTTTCTGTTGTGAGTCTGCCTACAATGTTATTGTTCATATTGTTTTCAAAAACACCCCCACTACTCGCTCACCGAAACCTGCCTTGGACCGCTCGCGCAGTGTGGTTGCGCTTGGACCGCTCGGCCACAGGAACACTGCCGCACCCCGACGAAATTACGTATCAGTTACATCGCAGGACAGTACACAGCGCCATCTATTGGTATTGGCAAGAAGTTTTTTGACCATAGTTCCACCTGAGATCGGTAGAGATCGCTTTCTTGCATTCTGTTTTACTCGAAAAGTAACTAAGTGACTTATAATGAGCTGCATTGGGTGCGCTACTAAATTAGATGAATTTAATCATTTGACATGTCAAACCTGCAGCTCCCGGTATTGCCTGAAATGCCTTAATATTAATGCAGATAGTTCCTCGGGTATAAATCAAGAACAACTTTCTTCCTTGAAATGTCCATCTTGTTTGAATGTAAACAATTCCCGTAGAAAACGTGACGAAAATTCTCCAGCACGTCTCAGTACTTCCACCCTAACAAAGCCTACAAATAGTCCAAGTTCGGTTACTATAGATCAGATAAGTGCGCTTTTGGATCGAAAGCTCTCTCCATCTTCAACGACTATGACGGATCTACGGCAAGCTCTCGCAAAGGAAGTTAAAAGTATGATCATGTTCGAATTAAAAGGTCTGAAAGAAGAGTTTACTAAAACGACAGATTTTTTAATGGATGAGATCAAAGATCTAAAGTTGAAAGTTACAAAAAAGGAATCTTTAATTGCTTCGCTACAATCCGAACAAGATAAGCTAAAAATCGAAATATCTTCACTCCGTAATAGCGTATTTACAGTGGAAAAAATATCACGAGATAGAAATATTGAGATCCAAGCAGTCCCGGAGAGCCAGAATGAAAACGTCCTAACCTTGTTTAAAACTATATGCAACAAGATTAATTGCTCCGTCGTGGATTCAGATATTCATGCGTGCCGGCGAGTTGCGAAAGTTGATTCCAACTCCAACAGACCTCGAAACATAGTCGTAACTCTATCTTCACCACGTTTGAGAGATACGTTGCTCTCCGCAACGTCGCGCTACAACAAAGAACACGCAAATGATGCGCTGAACTCGCAACATGCCGGTGTGCAGGGCTCGTCGGCGCATACACCTGGCAGAACATCTAAACCCTGAGACGAAGCAGCTACACGCAGCGGTTCGCCAGTTCGCTAAAGACAAGGAGTATAAATACGTATGGGTTAAATACGGCCAAGTGTACCTGCGTAAGACTGACTCCTCTCAAGGTATTCGTGTAAAAAGCAAGAACTTTCTTGCCACTCTTAAATAAGTTTATGAACTATTATTCTTGTTACTTTGGGTACAAAAACTATAAATTGTACTTTATAGGATTATTGAAGGGTAGAAATATAGCTGTTCGTTATTTAAAAAATATAACGACACTTATTCTTACTATTACCACCGCCCTATCTCTCACATTTAAGTTGCTGGAGGTTAAAACTATTTATATATATATTACTTTGAGGCTTGTATCGACGTTCTTAGTAATATGGAATTCAAAATACTGTTTGTTTGTTCGGTACTGCCGAAGTATATATTAGAATGTCATAAAAATAATTCTGTTTATAACACTGATATAAGATCATCTACACTACAATTTTACATTACTCGGAATAGATACGATGTTATTTTCATAATGATATGTATAAAATCCGTTTTTTTTCCTGTGTTTAAGCTTCTGTTAGCACTATTTATTTGTTATATTTACCCCTATTCTGTGTTAAGCTGGACCATCTACTTCCCTACACTGGAAATAATACTCACACAATTATTAAGACAAAATTTATACTCTACGTATGGGGCTTACTATTTAATATACTTGCGCTTTTATCAAAACATACACTGTCATATGGTACCATTTCTTTACTGTTACTTAATTTACTTGTGGTTTCGTATTAATTATTTTATCTATATTGAATATGGCAAAAATTTAATCCATTTATTTACTCGCAAAATTGGATCTCAAGTATTATCTATTTTCGTCAACACAAAAAATGATAAATATCATGTTATGTATTTATCGTACTTAAACCTACATACCTTGATAAGACAAATTACACCTTATATATTGGTTTAAATGTTCTTATTCTTAACACATATTATATAAGCTTACTTATCTTACTAACAAATACGTACCTTGTTGTTAATAATTCACTGCGCGTACTTCTAGTTATCATGCATGTTCATAGCATATTTATTTACATTTTACTCATTAAACTTAACTTGCCTAAAAATATATTTTATAATGGCTAGCAATGGTTTAACATTTTTCTACCAAAACACTCGAGGACTGCGTACCCAAACCTTAGAGTTTTTACCGTAACTTTTTTATGATATTATAATAATATCATAATTAGATCTATTTATGATATTATTATAATAACCGAAACATGGTTACATAGTGGAATCTTGGACGCGGAATTATGTGATCATAATTTTCTTATCTTTAGAAACGATAGACCTACTAAAACAACTGGTGGTGGCGTTATGATATGCATAAAAAAGGAATTTAATGCCACCCATCGTCCTACTTGTTCAACTAATTCAACTGAAATTATATGGGTCACAATACCGCGATTGGGTGTAGCTAAAAATATCATCCATATTTGTGTCACTTACATTCTAGGTGGCAAGTCCGATCAGCATGTACACATTACTAACCTTATCAATTCTGTTAGTAAAGTAATGCACGAAAATCCAGATGATTTAGTCTTGGTCACAGGAGACTTTAATCTATCGTGCATAGATTGGATAAGCACGTGCCCGCCATCCGTAATACATGAAGGATATACTAGCACTCAAGAGGCGGCCCAACGAATGATGGATGAATTTAATATAATGGAACTTCAACAATATAACACAATCCTCAACAGCAGTGGTAACATCCTTGACCTTGTTTATTCCAATTTTCATTTGTCTGTTAAAAAATCGTGTCATCCTCTTGTCAAAGAAGACATTTTTCATCCAGCCATAGAATTAGAAGCACGCGATATTCTCAGTCCACCATTGATCTCCTGCATTAGCTCAAAGTTCAATTTTCACAAAGCCAATTATAATGAAATTAATAACTCTATTGCAACAGTTGATTGGCATCGATTACTTAATGAAGGAAATGTGGATAGTGCCACTGACTGTTTCTATACTACAATATACAGTATTATTTATAAATTTGTCCCTTTTGTTACTAACTGTAAAACTGCATCAACCTATCCAGTATGGTACTCTTCTGCTTTAATAAAAAATATAAAAGAAAAGTCGAAGGTACATCGTAAATGGAAACGGTTCCAAAATCCTAGAGATTATGATGTTTCTTCACTATTAAGATCTAGAACAAAAGTATTAGAAGCACAATGTTACAATGACTATCTAAATTCAACACAAAGCCTTATCACGAAAGATCCAAAAATGCTTTGGAACTATGTCAGATCTATGCGTGGTTCACGTGGTAATACTGGATATCCCAGTACAATGACTAACGGAACCAATTCTTTTACTAGTGGCGCAGGTATTTGTGAAGGTTTCAATGGTTTCTTCTGCGATATGTTTCAATCGGCAAGTGATATTTATACACAACATGATTTAGATCCCCCGCCCACTGGTGATACTGGGTACGTTCATACTGTATTGATTAGTGAGGAGATCATAAAATCTTATATTAAAAAGTTAAAAATTAACAAAGGTGCTGGTAGTGATAATTTACCACCAATACTTTTAGTTAAATGTGTTGATTCCATTGCTTTGCCCCTATCGATTTTATTTCAAAGATCTTTATATGAAGGAACCTTTCCTAATATTTGGAAGGAAGCAAACATTGTGCCCATTCACAAGAAAGGTTCAAAATCGATGATTTCTAACTATAGGCCAATTTCCAAACTTAATATTATATCAAAATTATTTGAAAAATTGATTTACGACACTATCTACACAACAATTTCCAGTAATCTCCCTAATAACCAGCATGGCTTTTTAAGAAACCGATCAGTCAATACAAACTTAACAGAGTTTATGAACTTTACTTTGCGTCATATGGAACAAGGCTCTCAGGTTGACGTGATCTATACTGATTTTGAAAAAGCTTTTGATCGTGTGGATCACGTCATCTTGTTACGCAAACTTTATACATTGGGCATACGTGGAAATCTGTACAGGTGGTTAACTTCCTATGTAACTAACAGAAGGCAAGCTGTTACCATCGGTGGTCATAAGTCTAATCTTGTTTCCATTCCCTCAGGAGTTCCCCAGGGATCACATCTTGGACCATTACTATATAATGCCTATTTGTATGATATCGGTGTTTGTTTTCAACACTCAAATTTCATTCTATACGCAGATGATAAAAAAATTTTCGCCAATATTAACTCATTGGGAGATTGTAGAAATTTACAATTGGATTTAAATAACGTAACCGAATATTATAATAAAAATAGAATTAGCGTGAACACAAAAAAATGTGTCCAAATAACCTTCACGAGGAAAACTAAACCTATCTTATATAGTTATAACTTGAATGGTCAGAATATTGAGCGCGTTCAAGAAGTCCGTGATTTAGGTGTTACATTGGATCACAAATTATCATTTGCTACGCACGTTGATGCCGCTGTTGATAGAGCTTACAAGAATCTAGGTTTTCTGATGCGGGTGTGTAAGCCTTTCCGAGATATTAGATGTCTAAAGATGGTGTACTACGCATATGTTAGAAGCCACTTAGAATTTGCCAGTATTATTTGGAATCCTCAATACCAAAAATATATCGATCGTATCGAAAGTATCCAAAAACTTTTTATAAAACATCTTAGTTATAAATTTAATGAAAAGTTCAAATGCTATACCGAGTCTTGTAAAGCTTATCGTCTCGTCAAATTGGAAGACCGAAGAGACTTGTTGGATGTACTGTTCCTACATGATGTAGTTAATTCTAGGTTAGATTGCCTCAACTTAACTACATTGTTTAGTATAAATGTTCCACGACATCCGCGTCCATCCAAAATTAAACTTTTCTACATTCCAACAAGTAAATCTAATTACTCTCAAAATGAATATTTTTCCAGATCACAAGAAAGCTACAACTCTTTATTTAAAGACTTCGATATATTATCCTTATCTAAAGACTCCTTCAAACAGAAAATTACGCAACGTTTTCTTAACTCATATTCGTACCGTATGCGGTGGTAGTGGTGGTGGTGGTGGGTATTATTATTATTATTTTTATTATTTATTTTTAATTAGTAATATTTTTATTTTGTGAGCGATCTAACATTACTTCGTATATAAATAAATAAACACTGTATTCATACTTAATATTAATTTTAGACACGGGTGTATTGCGAAGATTTGTATTTAGTTATATTTTATCATGTTGTGGTATCCTATTATTAGCTTTAAGAATATACCTATGTTCTATTAACTTGTAAAATGGTCTGCTGTTGGATATCCAAATAAATAAATAAATTAATAGTTGCAGCGTGATGTTATATGGCTTAAAGCCTGCCTCGATAATTTTTAAATTGGAACCAGTAGTTCCTGAGATTAGAGCGTTCAAACAAACAAACAAACAAACAAACAAACAAACAAACAAACAAACAAACTCTTATAGTATAGATTTCGCACTGATATTTCAAATATATAATTAAGAACGTATATGCGATTGGACGATTGGAATAATTTAGCTCGATAGAAAAAAATCCTGAAGTCACCTCTAAAATTTTATATTAATGCACATTAAGACGGTGTTTTACAATAATAAGTCTTAGAAAATCGCAAACTGATAGATTTTTACCTTTTCTATTTCTTGACTGTTTTAGATTTCTGAGAAATTGAACACTTTATCAACATTTTGATAATAAATGTGTTTGGCGCTTACGCCACTTCGATTTCGAGGCCGTTGATTCTATAGGAACCGCGTTCCCCGACCCGCGCACGAGCCGCGCCCCCGCTTCGGCATTCGCAGGGGTTGTGTCGCTCATCACAGTGAGCGCGCGAAGGCACCCCCCCCCCCCGCCCGCCTCAGGCGTAGAATCGTAGCGAAATCTGAATTTTCGCTGACCGCCTAACCCCCTTAAGTGTATACAGGTTTTTTGAACATAATAAATAGTAAAAATTAAATAAAATAATAATGAATCCTGACAGTGCTTCTGCACAAGTTCCGAATATTGCTAATGGAGTTAGGTAAGTAGAGATTTAATACAGACAATAATAAATGCTTTTATATTTTTAGCAAGTACGCATTATATAATAACCTCTCAACCTCAATATAGGGTGGAATTTTTGAATGCCACCTGGAGGGAAAGTACCGTAAGTACTGAAGAAGATAGACAATTTTGCACAAAGGAAACATTCCTTTATTTTTTTAAATAAAAAGAACTGCATTCACAGATTTTCGAAAATTTGCTTGCCACTCCCGGGAATCGAACCGGCTAAAATCTAAAAAAAATTAGAGCAAAATTGACTATTTCCTATATACTTACTGTACTTCCCCTCCAGGTGGCGTTAAAAATCCCACCCTGTATAACCTGTCGTTGTTATTGTGCTAACCAAGTCATACGCATTATTATCTCTCCATTTTTGTGTGTTTAGCAAGTGTATGCGTCATAATTTTAATAAATTCAAAAGCAAATCATATTTTACTATTACAATATCAGAACGAATGTATTTAGCAAGCCGTGCGTGTTTTAACCTATACGCTGTTGTGTTTAGTAAAGAAATTCGTTCCATCCGGATGTCCCTTGACACCTCTTAACTTTTTTTATTTTTACGCTATTTTTTACTTAAACGTAAGAAATCCAAAATACAGAAAGGTAAAAGTTGATTTTATAATTGAAAGCAATTCCTGCAACATATCCTAGGTAGTTAATTGAAGACATTCATATAGAAGTAACGGGTATAATTGAGAAAATTTGGTGAGTACTTTACAATCTATACTAATATAATAAAGCTGAAGAGTTTGTTTGTTTGTTTGTTTGTTTGTTTGTTTGAAAGCGCTAATCTCAGGAACTACTGGTTCGAATTTAAAAATCTTTTTGTGTTGAATAGACCATTTATCGAGGCAGGCTTTAGGCTATATAACATCACGCTGCAACTATTAGTAGCGAAGAAATAATGGAAAATGTAAAAAAAACGGGGAAAATTATCCTTGAGGGCTTCCGTTGCGGGCGCTGCGAAAATGGTTCTAGATACCAAAAATATATGTATGAATGAATTAACCGAACTTTTTACCGCGGGAAAACTTCGCATTCCCACGGGAAACCGACTTCTACGCGAACGGAGTCGCGAGCACTCACTAGTTTACTATAAAAATATACTTACCTAACAACAGTATGACTAACACGATATCTCAGTGTATCGAGCGCATTACGGCTAATCCATTGTAGATTTATCGCTCCAACAATCCAAACCTTGTACAACCGAATGGACCGTATGATTGTAAACAAAAATAATATCTTAAATCGTCGCAGATGCAGCAATTGATGGAGTGTTCATTGTTGCTGTCTTATTTTGAGAATTTTTGTGCTGCCTTATTATGTAAACAATTTTCCGTTTACTTTATGAGTTCCTACATTTTATCTAAAAGTAGCTGAAACGCAACGACATTTATAAAAATTGTATCTTCGTATTCCTTACGAGGGAAACAAATCTAAAATTTTTTTTTTTTCAAAAAAATTGTGTTAAATAAGTGTAAGTTATGTGTTTTTAATAGTAATCAAATTATTTTATTTTTATATAAGTATTATTGTAATATAAGATATAATTGTAATGACAAGGAACAACATAGTTGTAAACTTGAACAAAATAATGATTCATACAAAGCAGCTAGCGTGAATCAGAGATTTAAGATTATATGTATTATCTTATTAAGGTAAGTAGGTACCTAAGTGACTCACATGATACAAAACATTAGTCATTGCCAACTTACAAAAATATATTGAGTGATAATGTAGATTATAATTAATTACTTAAGATTACTTTACTTTATTAAGAGTACTACACGTTACTTGGACATAGCCATTGTTATCTTTATACTGATGAATTATGGACGAGATATTTATATTAAGAAATAATGAATGGTTGAATGAATCCTCAATCTAAGAGGAGCGCTCACCTTATGGAGTTACTTGCAAGCCACACGTACGTCACGCGTGGCGTTACAGAATACCTACAAATTGTCCTCACAGGAACCACCGGCATGCCACACGCACATCACCACATGACACGTAAAAATTTACAGACTCGGGTCCCAGGCACTTTCTCATAAAATATAACAGATTAAGGCCCGTATTACAGAAGGCGACTCAAGCGTCGTTTGAACTTCAATCATTCAAAATTCGTTTTAAATACAGATCAGCACTCAAGAATCGATCTTATTACAGAACGCATTTTAAGTTCAGTTCAGGTGAAACTTGACTCGAGTGGCGATTTGAGCGGAGCTCATATTGTTTATGGTTCTAGTTGGTTTTCATTTACAAAATATTGTGTTTTAAAAAATATATAAATATTTTATAGCACAAAGTTTAGAATACTGGATTTTTTCATAGTCTAAATTAAAGACTGATTAATATGTTAACAGTGTAAGCAAGTAATAAATAGTTTTTTTATGTTTTATTTAACTGTTTGTTGTTCTGTGTAGAATATCAAAAACCTTTTATACTGTGGCGACATAGATGGCGCTGATCGTCGCCAACATTCTTTCCCGGCGGTACGCATACAAATGACACCGAAATGTAGGGCAAATTCCGGTTTCTGAATACTTCATGATGCTGCACTTCAGCAGTATTGATACTCTATATATGTGTGCATCAATTGCACCATCAATATTAGGCAGTCCATGATATTGTAGATATTTTCGTCAAAAATATTTGTTGTTTACAATATTTACAGCTACAGACTTTTGACAGAATCTAGTTCAATCTACTCTCAAGAGTGGTGTTGACACGATTTACGTGATCATAGATCAAATCCTCGCTTGAGTGGTGATTTCAACTTAAAAGTCAATTCAAAATGTAAAAATACTCAATTGAACGTTGATCAACGAATTTCGTTTCAAGAGCGGTTCTAAAATAAAAGCTTTACTTAAAACTAGTTTTAAAACTAAATTCATTACTGAGTTACATTCTAAAATACGGCCCTAAATTACCTCTTCTACAAACTATCACACGGTAAAACGTACGTAAAAAGTACCTACTTCCTACTGTACTTCTAAGGGGAGTGTGATAGACTCAGGTTTTCGTATCATTTACAATAATCTAAAGCTGTTATACTACTATTTTTGGTAGGCAAATTATAATTTATAAAGAGATATAACTAAGGCCCGTATTACAGAAGGCGACTCAAGCGTCGTTTGAACTTCAATCAGTCAAAATTCGTTTTAAACACAGATCACCACTCAAGCATCGATCTTATTATAGAACGCATTTTAAGTTCAGTTCAGGTGAAACTTGACTCGAGTGACGATTTGAGCGAAGCTCATATTGTTTATGGTTCAAGTTGGTTTTCATTTACACATTATTGTGTTTTAAAAAGATATATAAATATTTTATAACACAAAGTTTAGAATACTGGATTTTTTCATAGTCTAAATTAAAGACTAATTAATATGTTAACAGTGTAAGCAAGTAAAAATAGTTTTTTTTATGTTTTATTTAACTGTTTGTTGTTCTGTGTAGAATTTCAAAAACCTTTTATACTGTGGCGACATAGATGGCGCTGATCGTCGCCAACATTCTTTCCCGTCGGTACGCATACAAATGTCACCGAAATGTATGGCATATGTTTCTGAATACTTCATGATGCTGCACTTCAGCAGTATTGACATTCTTTATATGTGTGCATCAATTGCACCATCAATATTAGGCAATCCATGATATTGTATATATTGTCGTCAAAAATATTTGTTGTTTACAATATTTACAGCTACAGACTTTTGACAGTATCTAGTTCAATCTACTCTCAAGAGTGGTGTTGACACGATTTACGTGATCATAGATCAAATCCTCGCTTGAGTGGTGATTTCAACTTAAAAGTCAATTCAAAATATAAAAATACTCAATTGAACGTTGATCAACGAATTTCGTTTCAAGAGCGGTTCTAAAATAAAAGCTTTACTTAAAACTAGTTTTAAAACTAAATTCATTACTGAGTTACATTCTATAATACGGCCCTAAGTATTTTCTTAGGCTTCACGAATAAGTAAAGTAGTAAATAATCTAGAAACAATCTTATATCTACTTTGACTCAATAGTTGGATTAAACTAATGTACTGTTTTGAAATGACCTGCCGCGCTACCGTAAAGAACGACAAAAAGCAGAATCAGTTTAACCTTTAACTTCGCCTTAATTAACCGGATTCATAAAGACAGCTACGATGTGTCCGACATATTGCGTGGAGAAGAAACCGGGGAACAAACTCCACATTGCCATTTTCACCAGTTAACCATAGAAGCCTAATCTTATTTTAGGGACTACAAAGCCCAATCACACGTAAAAACGACGTGCATTTTTTTAATGCTACATTTTTTATTTCATTTGTTATTCATGTATTTTTGTATAATTTACATAAAATCTCATAAATCGCAATTTTAAGATTAAATATTTTTTGGTTCCATCGTAAAAATTGTGAAATAATACATCATTTTGATTTTGTTTCACTGAAAAACTAATAATTTACACATATTAGGAATTGAAATGAATTTTAGTCCCTAATTTATGCCTGTTTTTGGTCACCCCCTTTAAATATATGACAATATTCAGCATATCCAAAATGGAGTGTTCTAATTAAAATATTTGTTCGGCAAAATTCGTACAGAAAAACGACAAAAATAAAATGCCTTAAATAACATTTCGTGGATACTGTTGAATGGAGTTTGACTATTCATAAGTTACTTTATAGGATCTGTCTTTCAGAAATGTAAGATAGTGTTGCAACAAGCTAGCAAAATGACGGAGACAGTGGTCAATAATAAAACTATTAGTTAATTATCAAATACTATTGATTGGAATTATAGGGATAATATGACTTTTATTAGATTTGCTCATCAACATTTAGATTCTATAGTGTTATTCTACCAGCCACAAAAATAATAACAATATTGACTGAATAAATAAAGAACGATTGTTGTTGACTATAACCTCCATTGCTGGGTGGCTGGGGTTCGTGGTAGTGTTTCTCGTAGATTTTGTCCCAGAAGTCAAACCGTCGTTGCAACAGAGACGTCTCCAGCGACAGAGTGTGGTTCAGCAGCATGTACGGAGAGTTGAAGGTCTGCACCCGCGGCCACGCCGGCGTCGACCCGGTGCTCGGTTGACTGAAACAAATAGTAAAATATTAAATTGAAAAGCAGCAAGCAGCATATAACTTAAACTAACATGGTTAACGAATATAAAAGATCAATTTGCGTCAACTATATTGATATTTTATATCTTTTACGTTGTTTCCTTAAATAGTTTAATTTTTTTGGTTTTCAAATTAGTTTTGATAGTATTAACGTAAATTACGTACCCTTCTGTAATGAAGTTCAGGTAAAAATCTTGCATAACATTTTTCATCTGCTTATGTTCATTTGAAAACTGAAATATTGGAATATCTAAAACTGCAACTGTTTGAATTGAATGACCTGCACCTTTAATATTAGTATAAGGTATATAGGTAGTATCATCGTCAACGAAAGCGTATTCATACAAGTAGTAGGTATCCATCCCTGCTTCCAAATGTAACTTAATTGAACGAAGAATTGAATAAGTGAATCCAGTATCAGAGAAATATTCAAAAAACTCTAAAGCTGTGTCTGGACCGACGTCTCTGTTACCAAAATAAAAGTGCTTTACAGTTCTTGCAACTTCATCCTTTTGCTCTTTGGATTCAAAATGCAAATCTGCTGGCAAAAACGGTGCAAAATCTTCGTTCATCGAAGGATAAAAATTTTCAAAACTACTGGATTGTATTAGTCCTTCCATGTTTGCAAAACCCTCTAGTTTGGGTAATTTTGGGTAATCTCCACTTTTTATTAAACTGTAAGGTGATGCTTCAAGGAATCTTTCAGTGCCTGTATCTCTTTCAACACAGGGTGTAAAAGGTATAGCGTAATCAGGAGGTGTGTCAAAAGTTATTTTTACAAGGTCGTTTATGGATGTTTGTAAATAAAAATCTTCTAATGCTTTACGATCGTCGACATTTAAATCTTTGGATATTTGTCTTGCAAATTGTTTTGCATTTTCTATTGGATCTTGTTGTGCCGAAAATGGAGCAATATCTGAAGCACTTTCTGGAATGATTCTCTGAAACAGGCCTCTGGACATTTTTGACAGTTGGTGTAAGTTGACAGAAACGGATCCCGCACTAGAACCCATGATCGTTATGGAATTAGGATTTCCTCCAAATTGGGCAATATTATCTTTGACCCAGCGTATTGCGGCAACTTGATCTTTTAAACCAGCATTACCAGGAGCGTTTTCAGTTCCTAAACAAAGAAATCCATGCACGCCAAGTCTATAGTTAATAGTGACGGCGACAATTCTTTTTGAGTTTACCAAAGACGTTGGTCTTAGCACATCTCCGCTACCACCGTGAAATCCTCCTCCATGTATATATATTAAGACTGGAAGGTTCACTGCATTTGTATTAGGAACAAAAATGTTGGCAACGAGGCAATTACTGTTAGTATCAATTGGACCCAGGTCAGGCTGTGGACACATGTTTGAGGTGGCTGCGTCGAGTGTTCCATCCCAAGGAGAAGGCGGGAGGGGTGCCTGAAATAATTTAAATTAATGTTTTTTTTTTTAAACTTACATCATAACAAAAAAGTATCAAAACCGAAATAAAAGTGCTTACCGCGTTAGTGCATTTATTGATTAGATTAAGATTGTAGTAAAGTTGTAAAATAAACTTTTCTTACTTTGAATTTGTCTTCCCCTTTAGGTTCTGTTGCGTACGGGACTCCTCTGAATGCGAACACATCGTATTCTGGCTCCTTGTAGCCGCGCACTGGTCCTTGGTTTAAATTCACTATTTTAGTTTCTACCTGACTTTGAGCTGCACTGGTGGCAAATAAAAAACATAATACCAACGCCAACATTCTGTACATCGTTCTAACAGCTCTTACAACTAAACAGTGTGTTTAACAAGGTCAGGCTTGTAATATCAATGAAAATCCGTTATCAAACGATACATGAAACGATAACGATAAACATACCGATCATTAAAACCGGTAAGATATGGATTTATATTTTTACAGATTCTTGATCTTACTGTTTGATATTAAAATGTTCGCTTTTACAAAATCAAAATGCAGTCTGTGTGCTGCATCGAACCATAAAAATGATGGAATGGGAGGGTAATTTTCCTCTATACAAGGCAACATATTTTTGAACGAAGTTCCTTATCGCGCGTGTTGAAAGGGGGCTCACGGAAAAAATTCGCACGGCACACACGCCCTTAGTAACTAAAAACGGCAGAATTGGCCGATTTCTATTAGCTGTTACTTACAAAATATATTATACTAGTGGCTGCTCGCGACTCCGTTCGCGTAGAAGTCGGTTTCCCGTGGGAATGCGAAGTTTTCCCGCGGTAAAAAGTTCCCTTTATTCTTTCATACATATATTTTTGGTCTCTAGAACAATTTTCGCAGCGCACCCAACGGAAGGCCTCAAGGATGAATAATTTTCCCCGTTTTTTTCACATTTTCCATTATTTCTTCGCTCTTTTTTCTCTTCGCGTGCTCGTGTAGAGTGGACGTGTCGATCGCTGCTAACAGTCAGTATATGAGCTTGTTTGTGAATTGTTTAGTGTGAATTTGTGTATCGGATTCCGATAACATCTGTGCCTCCTCGGGGGCTACCGCGTAACTAGCGTCGATTTGAACTCGACGTCGACGCCTGTTTTCATAGGCTAAATTGTTAACACTGACAGGTCTCTAGCCTATGAAAACAGGCGTCGACGTCGAGTTCAAATCGACGCTAGTTACGCGGTAGAAGGGCTGCTTCATCTTGTGGAGTGCTCCACTTGGCATCGTGGCCATATTGGAATTTGACGGACGTCTCTTTCTGTTGTGAGTCTGCCTACAATGTTATTGTTCATATTGTTTTCAAAAACACCCCCACTACTCGCTCACCGAAACCTGCCTTGGACCGCTTGCGCAGTGCGGTTGCGCTTGGACCGCTCGGCCACAGGAACACTGCCGCACCCCGACGAAATTACGTATCAGTTACATCGCAGGACAGTACACAGCGCCATCTATTGGTATTGGCAAGAAGTTTTTTGACCATAGTTCCACCTGAGATCGGTAGAGATCGCTATCATGCATTCTGTTTTACTCGAAAAGTAACTAAGTGACTTATAATGAGCTGCATTGGGTGCGCTACTAAATTAGATGAATTTAATCATTTGACATGTCAAACCTGCGGCTCCCGGTATTGCCTGAAATGCCTTAATATTAATGCAGATAGTTCCTCGGGTATAAATCAAGAACAACTTTCTTCCTTGAAATGTCCATCTTGTTTGAATGTAAACAATTCCCGTAGAAAACGTGACGAAAATTCTCCAGCACGTCTCAGTACTTCCACCCAAACAAAGCCTACAAATAGTCCAAGTTCGGTTACTATAGATCAGATAAGTGCGCTTTTGGATCGAAAGCTCTCTCCATCTTCAACGACTATGACGGATCTACGGCAAGCTCTCGCAAAGGAAGTTAAAAGTATGATCATGTTCGAATTAAAAGGTCTGAAAGAAGAGTTTACTAAAACGACAAATTTTTTAATGGATGAGATCAAAGATCTAAAGTTGAAAGTTACAAAAAAGGAATCTTTAATTGCTTCGCTACAATCCGAACAAGATAAGCTAAAAATCGAAATATCTTCACTCCGTAATAGCGTATTTACAGTGGAAAAAATATCACGAGATAGAAATATTGAGATCCAAGCAGTCCCGGAGAGCCAGAATGAAAACGTCCTAACCTTGTTTAAAACTATATGCAACAAGATTAATTGCTCCGTCGTGGATTCAGATATTCATGCGTGCCGGCGAGTTGCGAAAGTTGATTCCAACTCCAACAGACCTCGAAACATAGTCGTAACTCTATCATCACCACGTTTGAGAGATACGTTGCTCTCCGCAACGTCGCGCTACAACAAAGAACACGCAAATGATGCGCTGAACTCGCAACATGCCGGTGTGCAGGGCTCGTCGGCGCATACACCTGGCAGAACATCTAAACCCTGAGACGAAGCAGCTACACGCAGCGGTTCGCCAGTTCGCTAAAGACAAGGAGTATAAATACGTATGGGTTAAATACGGCCAAGTGTACATGCGTAAGACTGACTCCTCTCAAGGTATTCGTGTAAAAAGCAAGAACTTTCTTGCCACTCTTAAATAAGTTTATGAACTATTATTCTTGTTACTTTGGGTACAAAAACTATAAATTGTACTTTATAGGATTATTGAAGGGTAGAAATATAGCTGTTCGTTATTTAAAAAATATAACGACACTTATTCTTACTATTACCACCGCCCTATCTCTCACATTTAAGTTGCTGGAGGTTAAAACTATTTATATATATATTACTTTGAGGCTTGTGTCGACGTTCTTAGTAATATGGAATTCAAAATACTGTTTGTTTGTTCGGTACTGCTGAAGTATATATTAGAATGTCATAAAAATAATTCTGTTTATAACACTGATATAAGATCATCTACACTACAATTTTACATTACTCGGAATAGATACGATGTTATTTTCATAATGATATGTATAAAATCCGTTTTTTTTCCTGTGTTTAAGCTTCTGTTAGCACTATTTATTTGTTATATTTACCCCTATTCTGTGTTAAGCTGGACCATCTACTTCCCTACACTGGAAATAATACTCACACAATTATTAAGACAAAATTTATACTCTACGTATGGGGCTTACTATTTAATATACTTGCGCTTTTATCAAAACATACACTGTCATATGGTACCATTTCTTTACTGTTACTTAATTTACTTGTGGTTTCGTATTAATTATCCTACTAATATTATAAATGTGAAAGTTTGTGACGATGTATGGATGGATGGATGGATGGATGGATGGATGTTTGTTACTCTTTCACGTAAAAACTACTGGATGGATTTGGATGAAACTTTGCAGTAATATAGGTTATACATCAGAATAACACATAGGGTACTTTTTACCGCGGGAAAACATCTCATTCCCACGGGAAACCGACTTCCACGCGAACGGAGTCGCGGGCGGCCACTAGTTTTATCTATATTGAATATGGCAAAAATTTAATCCATTTATTTACTCGCAAAATTGGATCTCAAGTATTATCTATTTTCGTCAACACAAAAAATGATAAATATCATGTTATGTATTTATCGTACTTAAACCTACATACCTTGATAAGACAAATTACACCTTATATATTGGTTTAAATGTTCTTATTCTTAACACATATTACATAAGCTTACTTATCTTACTAACAAATACGTATATTGTTGTTAATAATTCACTGCGCGTACTTCTAGTTATCATGCATGTTTATAGCATATTTATTTACATTTTACTCATTAAACTTAACTTGCCTAAAAATATATTTTATAATGGCTAGCAATGGTTTAACATTTTTCTACCAAAACACTCGAGGACTGCGTACCCAAACCTTAGAGTTTTACCGTAACTTTTTTATGATATTATAATAATATCATAATTAGATCTATTTATGATATTATTATAATAACCGAAACATGGTTACATAGTGGAATCTTGGACGCGGAATTATGTGATCATAATTTTCTTATCTTTAGAAACGATAGACCTACTAAAACAACTGGTGGTGGCGTTATGATATGCATAACAAAGGAATTTAATGCCACCCATCGTCCTACTTGTTCAACTAATTCAACTGAAATTATATGGGTCACAATACCGCGATTGGGTGTAGCTAAAAATAACATCCATATTTGTGTCACTTACATTCTAGGTGGCAAGTCCGATCAGCATGTACACATTACTAACCTTATCAATTCTGTTAGTAAACTCTTGGTCACAGGAGACTTTAATCTATCGTGCATAGATTGGATAAGCACGTGCCCGCCATCCGTAATACATGAAGGATATACTAGCACTCAAGAGGCGGCCCAACGAATGATGGATGAATTTAATATAATGGAACTTCAACAATATAACACAATCCTCAACAGCAGTGGTAACATCCTTGACCTTGTTTATTCCAATTTTCAATTGTCTGTTAAAAAATCGTGTCATCCTCTTGTCAAAGAAGACATTTTTCATCCAGCCATAGAATTAGAAGCACGCGATATTCTCAGTCCACCATTGATCTCCTGCATTAGCTCAAAGTTCAATTTTCACAAAGCCAATTATAATGAAATAAATAACTCTATTGCAACAGTTGATTGGCATCGATTACTTAATGAAGGAAATGTGGATAGTGCCTGTAGTGTACGCATTTTATATACGCTTGATGCACTGGCTCGACAACTAACGATGTGCGCAGGCAGCCGCGTCCGCTCTCGCCCGAGGCTCACACGGTAATACCCCCGCGCGCCCCGCCACACCGACAGCACGAGACAATGTGGTATCTGCTACTATACTATAGCCTGATACAAACACTACATCCCTTTCTTATCAAAAACTTTAATATGAATTTTGCTAGTATTCATATTTGAGTCATACACCAATTATTTTTTGAATTATCAAGTAAATATTAACAATTAACTCATATTCAATTTTAATAAATAATTATTATCTATCACTAACATCCGGGCCTACAGTTTCAACCACATGAGTAAAGAAACTGAACAGAGACAAAGCTTCTAAAGAGCTAGCAAAATTTATACCTATTTTGGTAGGGTTGGCACAATTGAATAAATTAAAAATATGTCGGAGAGAACACAGATTCGATGGACTTGGCCAGTTGAAGAACTACGTTACTATCTACCTTGTCTATGTTTTGAAATGTCAATGTCAGCGACTAAATGAGATATTGGTTGCGTCAAGTTGTCTAAACTTGGGTGTAGTCGGTGCGAGGCTTTATGAGTGAACGACTGAATGAGTTTCGGTCAATATCCGTTGTGTCTAGTTAGCCCATCTATATTGTTGAACGGCTCTTCTTGTTGGGACCGTGGGGCAGTGCGTGTAGTGAATAAATCAGTGATGGCCACACGCCGAATTCACCGCGCTTCCTATATCCATTTACATCCTGACTATTCTTGATGATTATTGTAAAGTTGCTTAACGTTGTGTTTAATACACGCCCATACATCAAGTTCCACGTTTTATTTCGAAGTTTCCGCCATAATCGAACCCAGTGATAACGAACTCCCCGACATCAGAAGTGGGATGGTGAAACCACTTACCACGATGTACGGATGATGTCCTATGTGCTACGAACTATGTGAAAACCTTTGTGAAAAGATTTTTGTGGAAACCACGTGCTATGAATGATAAGGAAACTGCCTGCCATGTGCTTCGGATGATGAGCAAGCCACGTTCCACATGTTACGGATGACGACCCACGTTTTACGAATGATGGTGAAACCACTGGCCACGTGCTATGGATAATGAAGAAACTACGTTTCATGTGCTACGTATGAGAAAACCACTTACCACGTGCTATGGATGAAGAGAAAACAATGTTTCACGTACTGTGGATGATGAGGAGGCTACGTCCCACGTGCTACTGATGAAGAAACCACGTCTCACGTGCTTTGGATGATGCAATAACCAGGTACCACATGCTACTCATGTAATTGCATTATGCTGCGAAGAGCTACGATGGATGATGTGGATACCTTGTGCTACAAATGATGTGATGACCACGTGCCACGGACGATGCGATAACCACGTTCCACGTGCTACGGGTGAGGAAACCCCGCTCCACCTGTACGAATGACATTCCATGTGCTGCAAATAACATCGACGGAAACGAGAAATTGCAGCAGCTTTTGGAACAACTGAATCATAAACCATCGGTGTGTAATTACGGAGGTGAGATGATACGGACAGGAAAGAAGAACATCCTAGGCCGCAACCGAGAGACTGCAATGACAAGACCAGCCATGCCATCACCTGCTACCACTGCCGAGGGCCTATCCATTATGCGTTGAGTCAGCGCAACCAAGAGACTCAGTGGAACCGGAGCCTCCAAATATAGTGTGTTGGAAGATAACGTCTGAACCTGTGCATCGTAGGTTTGCCAATTGAGATACTGCGTTACGCTACCCGGTGAGAGTTTCTGTTTTCATTACGAGCTAAGTGTGTTTAAAATTATTTTAGACGAGTGTTATTTAGCCGTCTCAGATTTCCTAATTGCTTAGAATTAATGTTTGCCGAACTATGTGATACTGTGTGATATCATTTGTTTCAGGAAAACTGCTAGTATGGTGGAATTTGCTTGATGTTTGATGATGATTGATGGGACTATACCAGAAGTCGTTCTGCTCGATCGGTATACCTTGGAGGGTGGTCCGTAAGTGCGTACTGGCGGTTGACTCTAGCGAAGGTCAGGTTTCAGGGGAAACTATGGAGATATTGGCAACGAATATGAAGGAAGCCTAGTTGTTTAATTTGTTCTTTTTAATAATTTTATTTCTAAATGAAGTAGGCAGTAAATGCTCTGAGTTTCGAATGCTACTACGGTACTATTATTACGGTATTGTTAAGACTGAAAGTTGTGACTTTAGTTTTCCTTTGTTATCATTCTGTTTGACATACTATGGGTCTAAATAAATAATCTCTGAGTGGTTGTGCCTCTTTGGCAGTTATTTTAGACGAGTCTTATTTTGCCGTCTCAGTTTTCTTAATTGCGTAAAATAAAATATTGCCGAACAATATGATGCTGTGTTATAAAAATTGTTTCAGAAAAGCTGCCAGAATAGTGGAATTGCTTGATAGTTTGAATCAAATTTGAGTACGCATCATTGAAGTACGCTGCGCTACCTACATAACGTCATTACCATGCACAACATGATTGGGTGATGTAAAACAATTTGTAATATTTGAGGCTAAGTATGTTCTTTAATTCAATTATGTTTTGGCGGCAAAGGTGATGCTATCGATTTAAATGAAAGTCATTAAAAGAGGGCACACGCATCTGGCTACTATCTACGCCTATCTACCTAACTACCTACATTTAGGTTTACAATTGTTCTTTGATTAGTATTCATTCTCTTGAACTATTTCATGTGTTGCATTTCTCATTTTAAACGTAGTTTCAAGTTAAACCAAGTTATTTACGCCCAATAGAAATTATTGTCTTTTACATTTTGTGTTGATCGATGTTTAATAATGGTATAGGTAATGGTTTTATTAACAACTGTAATTCACATGTGTTTTAATATGTTTCGAGGATACATCGAATGGCGATTACAATAAACCAAAGCTGGAGCCGCGAGGACGAGCAATGTCGACATCAGGACTTAACCCAGCGGTGCAGCAACAGAAAGTGATGATCCTGATTTACGAGCGATGGCGGCATTGCGGTGGCCGAGGCAATGTGCTGATTGACGTGTGAGCTGTGAATCTTCCACGGATTGTCTAGAACACAAAGGTGAATCGTATTCTTTCTTTCTTTCGATTCTAGTGCTGAATGCTCGTTATTTAATGAAAGTTTTGGCGCGAAATTTTATGCGGGATCTTTTAAAAGGGTTTTAACTGTGGCGTATTGGTCAAACGCGTGTATTCAGCACAGAACGAATTTTATGTCATATTGGGAGACACCATCGGACGCCTATAGGGCTGTCTCGAAGTGTAATGGACACCATCAAACGCCAATAAGGCTGTGTTAAAGTGTCGGGAATCGTGTACACAATCAGACGCTAATTTAGCTGTCATGAAGTGTCGATGCTTATTGAGAGTTTGTGGACACAATCAGACGCCAGCAAGGCTGTCTCGAAGTGTCAGGGGCACCATCAGACGCCAGCAAGGCTGTCTCGAAGTGTCAGGGGCACCATCAGACGCCAGCAAGGCTGTCTCGAAGTGTCAGGGGCACCATCAGACGCCAGCGGGGCTATCTCGAAGTGTCAGGTGCACCATCAGACGCCAGTAAGGCTGTCTTGAAGTGTCGGGGCTCGTAGACACAATCAGACGCTGATTCAGCTGTCTCGAAGCGTCGGGTCCATTGGAGGTCTTGAAGTACGCAATCAGACACCAGCTACGGTTGTCTTGAAGCCTACCATCAGACGCTTGAATGACATTACTTTGGCTTTCGAACCGATCATTATTTTTATGATTTGACTAATTTGTTGCATTTAATTGAAACTGTACAGATTAAAATCAGATGTAATTTGAGATGTCATTTGTTACCTTCTTACCGTTTTGTTTGGGTCAGGTTGACCGAGCAAGCTACTGCTGTGTTGTTTCTTTTGCAGACTGCTATCACACGAGGCCGTATGTCGGAAGCACTAGAAGGAACTGAAGTGGGCATTAAAATAAACGGCAAACTTATTAACAACCTAAGATACGCCGATGACACTGTCTTGATGGCCCCTAGCGAAAAAGATCTACAGACTATCGTAAGCAAAGTTCACCATCTCTGTGAAAGATATGGCCTCTCCATTAACACGTTGAAGACTGGGGTCATGGTTGTATCTAGAACGGCTATTGACCCTAAAATTAATGTCGCAGGAGTTGTTCTGGAGCAAGTCCGTCAGTACAAATACCTCTGTGCATGGGTGAACGAAAAATATACCTCTGACCAAGAGATAAAGGCCCGGATAGAAATTGCCCGTGCCTCGTTTGATAAAATGAGGAAAGTTTTGTGCTGCCTCCGAGTATTGATGTAAAGCTCCGAGCTCGCATTCTCCTTTGTTATGTATGGCCTGTCGTCTTATGTGGGTGTGAAGCCAAAACCATCAAGGACGATACTAAAAGACGCCTAGAAGCCTTCGAGATGTGGTGTTATCGTCGCATGCTTCATCAGCTGGACACACGGGGTTGCTAACGAAAGAGTTCTACAGCGTATGTGTAGAAATCGTGAACTACAGCAGACCATCAAAAAGAGAAAAGTTGGATATCTCGGTCATGTGCTCAGACACGAAAGGTATCAACTGCTTCAATTAATAATGATGGGAAAGATTGAAGGCAAACGTCGCGCTGGTAGACGAAAGAAATCATGGCTTAGAAACATCCGGGAATGAACAGGAGGTGGTCAGCGTAGAACAACTTTTTCGCTGTGCTCAGAGCAGGTCAAGATTCCAAGAGCTGATAGCCAACCAGTAGTGGAGAGGCACTAGAACAAGAAGAATCACACGAGGACGTGTGAAGCGTCAGGAAGGCCGTGTCGGAGAGAACACAGATTCGATGGACTTGGCCAGTTGAAGAACTACGTTACTATCTACCTTGTCTATGTTTTGAAATGTCAATGTCAGCGACTAAATGAGATATTGGTTGCGTCAAGTTGTCTAAACTTGGGTGTAGTCGGTGCGAGGCTTTATGAGTGAACGACTGAATGAGTTTCGGTCAATATCCGTTGTGTCTAGTTAGCCCATCTATATTGTTGAACGGCTCTTCTTGTTGGGACCGTGGGGCAGTGCGTGTAGTGAATAAATCAGTGATGGCCACACGCCGAATTCACCGCGCTTCCTATATCCATTTACATCCTGACTATTCTTGATGATTATTGTAAAGTTGCTTAACGTTGTGTTTAATACACGCCCATACATCAAGTTCCACGTTTTATTTCGAAGTTTCCGCCATAATCGAACCCAGTGATAACGAACTCCCCGACAAATATAAATGTACTTTTTTTTCAATTTTTTTATTAAAATAGGTTTTTTTTTACAAATTACATACTCTAAATATTTTTTTTTTATTACTTTTGGTTTTTAATAATTTGTTGTGTCTTTTAATCGAATGATAAATTCTAAATCTAATATAAAGTTTTTTCAAATAAACCAATGGGAAACACTCACATGGCATATGAAATGTACAATCTTGCAAACGTGCTAATATGTCATTACCAATATTAACATTTTTAATATGAAGATCAAAATATTCGCGAAATTTTTGCTCAAGCAATTCAACAAATTCAAAAAAATTGTCAGGAGGTATTATAAAAAAACCTGATTTCACACTTTTTAAATACTAAAACAAAAGTATTACTACGTATTATGTGAGAAACTCGAAAACAAAAACAAAACACGCACAACGTTCGAGCGTCGCGTCACGCCTGCACGCCCTGAGATTGACCACTGGCTGATCTAGTTTGAAGCGGTTTCGGCTCATACGTGACAAGCGGCCAGTGGTCACGCACACACACGCGTTGCACTTGTAGTGATGTACCTGTCACAGCGCATTCGTATGTAGCTTTGTCTCTGTTCAGTTTCTTTACTCATGTGGTTTCAACATCTTGATCTCTACCGACATGTTTCTATTGTCTTTCTACTCTTTTTATATGTTACATGAAAATTCTTAAGGGTTGTTTAGTTTATTCGTTCCAAATTGTTTGTCTCCATTATTTGTCTTTTTCACTACGTGTGGTGCTGGATTATACTTTTAAGTAACCCGTCATCTTGTTAATTTT
The DNA here is from genome assembly GCA_916618145.1 of Emmelina monodactyla. Lineage (NCBI taxonomy): Eukaryota > Metazoa > Arthropoda > Insecta > Lepidoptera > Pterophoridae > Emmelina > Emmelina monodactyla. The sequence goes on from OU745324.1 coordinate 7,519,309, forward strand.
TTCTATTCTACATATACCGTGTCTTCTTCATTTTTTTTTCTTTTGTTAATTATGTCTTGAAATGTTAGAATTTCATATCTGTTTAGTCTTCTGAAAGGTCTCCCGAGTACATATTTTTCTCAGCCATAGAAACTGCTGGTGGTCTCGCATTCTCCATGATTTAGTGAACAGGTTCATTAACTTTTATCTTTTGAATAATTTTCATACTTACACAAACGCGACATAGGATCTGCTACATTTAACTTACCCGGCTTATTTTATATTACTCCGGTAAGCCTGAAGTCTTTGCACTTATCGCTCAACTCTAGCGCATTGTTTCGATTTTGCACCAAACAGAACATCCCAACAGCTTATGGCCTGTGATTAGGTCGAATTCTTTACTAAACAAAACACATTGAAAAGTTCTATAGCCCAAACAATACCTCTTTCTCAGTTTGACTATAACTTTGTTCACAGCCTTGTTAATGTGCGGTTTCCGTATGCAATAATTCTGGGACCTTTAGCGACACATTCCATATTTGCATAATCATTATCCTTACATAGTATAAATCCAAGTCGCTAATTCTGTCTGTTTGTATGTTTGGCCGCCAATTCCTCCCAAACCAGTTAAGAGATTTTAATGCGGTTTTCACCATTTAGTTATTTTTTTTTTCATTAAAATCCGTAAATAAAGTACAATCGGAATCAGAAATACCATTGCGAAGCGTGGGCGGGTCGCTAGTTGTTAATATAAAAACGTATATACTTCTTCTTCTTCTATCCTATTATCAATTTCTTTCCGTTTTATCTATGGTTTCAATAGTTTTCCTTCATTTGTTTATCTTGTTTTCTATTTGTTTTTTATTTTGATTTGCAATTAGTGAAGATAACTTTGTACTTAAAGTTTTGTGGGTACATTTCTACCATTTGATGAAGATACATTTGTAATTTAATAGGGGCACATTTGTACCAAGGTTTTTCAAATTTAATAGGGGCACATTTGTACCAAGGTTTTTAAATTTTTTAATAGGGGCACATTTGTACCAAACATTTTCAATTTTATGGGGGTACATTTGTACCAAGGTTTTTCTAATTTAATGCGGACACATTTGTACCAAACATTTTCAATTTAATAGGGATACATTTGTACCAAGGTTTTTCTAATTTAATAGGGGCGCATTTGAACAAAACATTTTTAATTTAATAGGGGTACATTTGTACCAAGGTTTTTCAAATTTAATGGGGGCACATTTGTACCAAACATTTTCAATTTAATAGGGGTAAATTTGTACCAAGGTTTTACCAATTTAATGGGGGCACATTTGTACCAAGGGTTTTCCAATTTAATGGGGGCACATTTGTACCAAGGGTTTTCCAATTTAATGGGGGCACATTTGTACCAAGAGTTTTCCAATTTAATGGGGGCACATTTGTACCAAGAGTTTTCCAATTTAATGGGGGCACATTTGTACCAAGGGTTTTCCAATTTAATGGGGGCACATTTGTACCAAGGGTTTTCCAATTTAATGGGGGCACATTTGTACCAAGGTTTTTCCAATTTAATGGGGGCACATTTGTACCAAGAATTCTCCAATTTAATGGGGGCATTCTACACCAATACAAATTAAATAAAATAAATCAAACTAACTGAAGGAAGGGGTCATTCCCATATATTTTAGGCACCTACTTACACACACCTTTATAAACATAAGTATTGATGCGCACTAATTTTAGCGCTTATAATAATTATCGTGCTGTTATAAGAGTCGTAAGGAGCATGCAAACCACTGAGCGCAACCAGCTAGTAGTCAATAGCACATAATTATTTGCATTACCATACATTGTATTTTTTAATTATTATGTAATCCAGCTTTGCCAAATCTATGTCTTTTTACGTAGATCTACATATTTTAAACCTTTCACGCAAACCTACTAACTTGAGTCCCAGAATCTACGTAGGTATTCTCTATCAAAATTATTTAATTGCACAAGAATATATTTTGTTGTTAGACTGAATGGGGATTATACCGTTACTTTCTTCTTTTTTCTTTTATTCGCCCAACTTGCATATGTCGAAGTCTGTTTTCTGCGATCATTTTGATGAAAACTAACATAAGAAACAGACCTTCCACTGAAACGCAAACAAGCTTATCTTTTACGAAAAGTGGCTTAAAAATAAACCGCAAGCCTTCCCAGGAACACATTAAACATTTTAATAAATATACGACTACCTAAAATTAATTTCTCTGAAAATGATAGTAAAAATTGAATAATTAAATTTATGTAATCATGTAGATAATGTAAATCTAACCAACTGGAAACTGGCTACTGGAAAATCTATTATTATTATTTTGTTAGCGGAGATATCTTTCTGAGCAGTTTTATATATTTGCTGTCTGCCTGCAACTTTAGGGTCTTATTAATTATCGTTTTTGTATGCATTTCAATCAGAAAAGAAGAACGTAGATCTATGGAAATTTTACTATGTCTACGTAATTTTCTAATCTGGCCTACGTCTTTTTCAAAATGTGAGTTGGCAGCACTGATGTAAGCATTCAATTTTCAAACTATTTTCAAATAATAAAAGTCAAACAAAACAGCCCAAGTCAAGTGGCAGTAGAAATTTCCGTTAACGAGTGAATAGAATAAAAATGTATGGAATTATCATTTCTTACGCTTGTGATTTGATCTTTTCGTTAGCGAATTTAAAATTTGTAGCTAAGTATCAACAGCCGAGATAGAAAAGTGATACACAAACTCCCATAGAATGACATCCTGCAATCATTTGTAAATAACGCTACAGAATGGCAGCCCTTTGAGACAGTTCTATGAGTTGAAGGTTTCTCGTGTTCGAATAAGCGTTGCTAATAGAAAGTTTTAAGCATTGCGACCGATACTGGCATCTTTTAAGTGAAGCTAGAACTAATTCAAATCTACGTTTTCCAAGCCCATACATTCATTGAATTTTGTACAGAGGTAGTTTTACTTGTACACTGTTTATTTGACAAAAAAAATGCAAACTTAGCGTGTAATAAGTACTTATTACTTTTCTTTAAAAATAATAAAAATATTGAAACCTAATCCTGCTATGAACGTTAGGTAGGTATAGTTGCGAAATGAAGTACCTGCGTAACCTATATATGGCTCCCTATATGCCTATAAGTATAATTAAAAATAAAAGCTTATTTACGGTTCACTTTTAAAATAAATATTTTATTTGTCATTTATACAAACGTTAATTGAAACCGTCTAAAATATATTTTTACCTAAACAACAAGAACCGCAATCAGCTGATTGAAGAAGCGGCCATTTTGTGGCGCTTTTGATGTATGCTTTATTTTCTATTGCATCAAAACAAAGAAATATATATTTTTCGTAAATAAATATTTTGAAAAAAATTTATCATTTTTATAATATTCAAAGTAAAATTATACAAAGTACCAACATATATTTTATCTACCAATGACTAACGATAGCTTTCGATTTTTAACATAGTCTGTACAATCATTTCCCTTCCTTTTTTTTTTTTTTTTACAACGCCTACTTTCTGTAGCATATGGCCTAGTAGCCATTTTGGTTTAATGGCCTCAGTATTTTAATACTGCCATTTTTTTTTACAGAAGACGAGTCGTTACTATTGGTCGTCCTTTGTTATTGTCACGATCTTTTCCGAGGACCTTTTGATAACTTGTTTAGGCGTAAATCGAAAGTGCTCATTAGAAAATATGAATGGCATTCTAATCGACAATTAGCGAATGTTACTTGAACTAACCGGCAGATCGCTTTCCTACAGTAGGCTTTTTTGACATTTTCTTTAACACATGTGACTTAACGCGTTTTTACATTTATATATTTATTTTTCGACACGTACCTACTAGCTAAAAAAAAAAAGTCAAAAACAATCAATGCCTACTGGCAATAAACATAATGATAAGCCATAGATATAAAAATTCAAAACAACATTGCTTTGATTCGTTTATAAGCAATGCAAAATTATTTTGTTTCGCTTTAGCAAACATTAATAAATAAATAAATAACTTTTAAGCTAAGGCTGTATGGATTTGTCCTTTGACTTTCCAAAAAAAAAAATATTATTTAGAATTTTGATAAAATAATCTCCAATCTAAAATTCATTATTTGATATTCAATCAATTCTAAACTTTTTGTTAATTTATAACCAAGATTTAAGTGTGTGTAAGCAGGCAACCCAATCTAGTGTGTTACTTTGAACGCATGTAAACAATACAACTCGTTTGCTAATAATTCAATGAATTTGCAAAAACGGCCAAATGGGTTTTCCCTTTAGAAATTATAGATACTGGAAAAAAGAACGCGGGTCTCAGAGCATTTCGCGACTGGGAATCGAACCCAGGACCTTAGATTACTGGTCTAATGCACTGACCACTGAGCTACCGCGCCGCTACAGTTACCCAACGAAATTTCTCCCAGCATCCACTACTTTCCCCTTCTTTTATTTTAATTTATTTTATGTACAATTTTACCGACCTTTATCCTCGTCGCCACTTGTAGTGTACGCATTTTATATACGCTTGATGCACTGGCTCGACAACTAACGATGTGCGCAGGCAGCCGCGTCCGCTCTCGCCCGAGGCTCACACGGTAATACCCCCGCGCGCCCCGCCACACCGACAGCACGAGACAATGTGGTATCTGCTACTATACTATAGCCTGATACAAACACTACAGTGCCACTGACTGTTTCCATACTACAATATACAGTATAATTTATAAATTTGTCCCTTTTGTTACTAACTGTAAAACTGCATCAACCTATCCAGTATGGTACTCTTCTGCTTTAATAAAAAATATAAAAGAAAAGTCGAAGGTACATCGTAAATGGAAACGGTTCCAAAATCCTAGAGATTATGATGTTTTTTCACTATTAAGATCTAGAACAAAAGTATTAGAAGCACAATGTTACAATGACTATCTAAATTCAACACAAAGCCTTATCACGAAAGATCTAAAAATGCTTTGGAACTATGTCAGATCTATGCGTGGTTCACGTGGTAATACTGGATATCCCAGTACAATGACTAACGGAACCAATTCTTTTACTAGTGGCGCAGGTATTTGTGAAGGTTTCAATGGTTTCTTCTGCGATATGTTTCAATCGGCAAGTGATATTTATACACAACATGATTTAGATCCCCCGCCCACTGGTGATACTGGGTACGTTCATACTGTATTGATTAGTGAGGAGATCATAAAATCTTATATTAAAAAGTTAAAAATTAACAAAGGTGCTGGTAGTGATAATTTACCACCAATACTTTTAGTTAAATGTGTTGATTCCATTGCTTTGCCCCTATCGATTTTATTTCAAAGATCTTTATATGAAGGAACCTTTCCTAATATTTGGAAGGAAGCAAACATTGTGCCCATTCACAAGAAAGGTTCAAAATCGATGATTTCTAACTATAGGCCAATTTCCAAACTTAATATTATATCAAAATTATTTGAAAAATTGATTTACGACACTATCTACACAACAATTTCCAGTAATCTCCCTAATAACCAGCATGGCTTTTTAAGAAACCGATCAGTCAATACAAACTTAACAGAGTTTATGAACTTTACTTTGCGTCATATGGAACAAGGCTCTCAGGTTGACGTGATCTATACTGATTTTGAAAAAGCTTTTGATCGTGTGGATCACGTCATCTTGTTACGCAAACTTTATACATTGGGCATACGTGGAAATCTGTACAGGTGGTTAACTTCCTATGTAACTAACAGGAGGCATGCTATACCGAGTCTTGTAAAGCTTATCGTCTCGTCAAATTGGAAGACCGAAGAGACTTGTTGGATGTACTGTTCCTACATGATGTAGTTAATTTTAGGTTAGATTGCCCCAACTTAACTACATTGTTTAGTATAAATGTTCCACGACATCCGCGTCCATCCAAAATTAAACTTTTCTACATTCCAAGAAGTAAATCTAATTACTCTCAAAATGAATATTTTTCCAGATCACAAGAAAGCTACAACTCTTTATTTAAAGACTTCGATATATTATCCTTATCTAAAGACTCCTTCAAACAGAAAATTACGCAACGTTTTCTTAACTCATATTCGTACCGTATGCGGTGGTAGTGGTGGTGGTGGTGGTGGGTATTATTATTATTATTTTTATTATTTATTTTTAATTAGTAATATTTTTATTTTGTGAGCTATTACACACCCTAACTACCCCTATACCTAACGATGAGTTCCCACGCCTCACTACCTACTTTTATACGTATTTTGGATTTCGACACTAATTCGGAAGACATTGGGTGAAGCGTCAGCATCTTTCCAAGAAGCATTGCTTCACCATAGCAGCCAACTCCGTGGGACTGGGAACCGTGTTTGAGGCCACTCATTGGTTCACCCTTCGTACCGTGAAGTCGCTTTTGCTCCTCCTGTACAATCGCGTTGCAGTTGAGGCAAGTTAGTTTATAAGTTATATAAGGAACTTCGTGAATATATTGTGTAGTAACTTTTGTGTGTTTTAATAAATCCTCTCCGACGACCAAAGTTCGTAATTGAGCGATCTAACATTACTTCGTATATAAATAAATAAACACTGTATTCATACTTACGAGTATTAATTTTAGACACGGTCCAGCCTCTGATTAGATATTATAGTAATTACTGTATTGCGAAGATTTGTATTTAGTTATATTTTATCATGTTGTGGTATCCTATTATTAGCTTTAAGAATATACCTATGTTCTATTAACTTGTAAAATTGTCTGCTGTTGGATATCCAAATAAATAAATAAATATATAAATTAATAGTTGCAGCGTGATGTTATATGGCTTAAAGCCTGCCTCGATAATTTTTAAATTGGAACCAGTAGTTCCTGAGATAAGAGCGTTCAAACAAACAAACAAACAAACAAACAAACAAACAAACAAACAAACTCTTATAGTATAGATTTCGCACTGATATTTCAAATATATAATTAAGAACGTATATGCGATGGGACGATTGGAATAATTTTGCTCGATAGAAAAAAATCCTGAAGTCAACTCTAAAATTTTATATTAATGCACATTAAGACGGTGTTTTACAATAATAAGTCTTAGAAAATCGCAAACTGATAGATTTTTACCTTTTCTATTTCTTGACTGTTTTAGATTTCTGAGAAATTGAACATTTTATCAACATTTTGATAATAAATGTGTTTGGCGCTTACGCCACTTCGATTTCGAGGCCGTTGATTCTATAGGAACCGCGCTCCCCGACCCGCGCACGAGCCGCGCCCCCGCTTCGGCATTCGCAGGGGTTGTGTCGCTCATCACAGTGAGCGCGCGAAGGAACCCCCCCCCCCCCGCCCGCCTCAGGCGTAGAATCGTAGCGAAATCTGAATTTTCGCTGACCGCCTAACCCCCTTAAGTGTATACAGGTTTTTTGAACATAATAAATAGTAAAAATTAAATAAAATAATAATGAATCCTGACAGTGCTTCTGCACAAGTTCCGAATATTGCTAATGGAGTTAGGTAAGTAGAGATTTAATACAGACAGTAATAAATGCTTTTATATTTTTAGCAAGTACGCATTATATAATAACCTCTCAACCTCAATATAGGGTGGAATTTTTGAATGCCACCTGGAGGGAAAGTACCGTAAGTACTGAAGATAGACAATTTTGCACAAAGGAAACATTCCTTTATTTAAAAAAAAAAAAAGAACTGCATTCACAGATTTTCGAAAATTTGCTTGCCACTCCCGGGAATCAAGCCGGCTAAAATCTGAAAAAAATGAGAGCAAAATTGACTATCTCCTATATACTTACTGTACTTTTCCACCAGGTGGCGTTCAAAAATCCCACCCTGTATAACCTGTCTTTGTTATTGTGCTAACCAAGTCATACGCATTATAATCTCTCCATTATTGTGTGCTTAGCAAGTGTATGCGTCATAATTTTCAATCATCAAATCATATTTTACTATTACAATATCGGAACGTATGAACGTATTAGCAAGCCGTGCGTGTTCTAACCTATACGCTGTTGTTTTTAGTAAAGAAATTCGTTCCATCCGGATGTCCCTTGACACCTCTTGACTTTTTTATTTTAACGCTATTTTTTTACTTAAACGTAAGAAATCCAAAATACAGAAAGGTAAAAGTTGATTTTATAATTGAAAGCAATTCCTGCAACATACCCTAGGTAGTTAATTGAAGACATTCATATAGAAGTAACGGGTATAATTGAGAAAATTTGGTGAGTACTTTACAATCTATACTAATATAATAAAGCTGAAGAGTTTGTTTGTTTGTTTGTTTGTTTGTTTGTTTGTTTGAAAGCGCTAATCTCAGGAACTACTGGTTCGAATTTAAAAATTCTTTTTGTGTTGAATAGACCATTTATCGAGGCAGGCTTTAGGCTATATAACATCACGCTGCAACTATTAGTAGCGAAGAAATAATGGAAAATGTAAAAAAACGGGGAAAATTATCCTTGAGGGCTTCCGTTGCGTGCGCTGCGAAAATGGTTCTAGATACCAAAAATATATGTATGAATGAATTAACCGAACTTTTTACCGCGGGAAAACTTCGCATTCCCACGGGAAACCGACTTCTACGCGAACGGAGTCGCGAGCACTCACTAGTTTACTATAAAAATATACTTACCTAACAACAGTATGACTAACACGATATCTCAGTGTATCGAGCGCATTACGGCTAATCCATTGTAGATTTATCGCTCCAACAATCCAAACCTTGTACAACCGAATGGACCGTATGATTGTAAACAAAAATAATATCTTAAATCGTCGCAGATGCAGTAATTGATGGAGTGTTCATTGTTGCTGTCTTATTTTGAGAATTTTTGTGCTGCCTTATTATGTAAACAATTTTCCGTTTACTTTATGAGTTCCTACATTTTATCTAAAAGTAGCTGAAACACAACGACATTGATAAAAATTGTATCTTCGTATTCCTTACGAGGGAAACAAATCTAAATTTTTTTTTTTTTCAAAAAAATTGTGTTAAATAAGTGTAAGTTATGTGTTTTTAATAGTAATCAAATTATTTTATTTTTATATAAGTATTATTGTAATATAAGATATAATTGTAATGACAAGGAACAACATAGTTGTAAACTTGAACAAAATAATGATTCATACAAAGCAGCTAGCGTGAATCAGAGATTTAAGATTATATGTATTATCTTATTAAGGTAAGTAGGTACCTAAGTGACTCACATGATACAAAACATTAGTCATTGCCAACTTACAAAAATATATTGAGTGATAATCTAGATTATAATTAATTACTTAAGATTACTTTACTTTATTAAGAGTACTACACGTTACTAGGACATAGCCATTGTTATCTTTATACTGATGAATTATGGACGAGATATTTATATTAAGAAATAATGAATGGTTGAATGAATCCTCAATCTAAGAGGAGTGCTCACCTTATGGAGTTACTTGCAAGCCACACGTACGTCACGCGTGGCGTTACAGAATACCTACAAATTGTCCTCACAGGAACCACCGGCATGCCACACGCACATCACCACATGACACGTAAAAATCTACAGACTCGGGTCCCAGGCATTTTCTCATAAAATATAACAGATTAAATTACCTCTTCTACAAACTATCACACGGTAAAACGTACGTAAAAAGTACCTACTTCCTACTGTACTTCTAAGAGGAGTGTGATAGACTCAGGTTTTCGTATCATTTACAATAATCTAAAGCTGTTGTACTACTATTTTTGGTAGGCAAATTATAATTTATAAAGAGATATAACTAAGTATTTTCTTAGGCTTCACGAATAAGTAAAGTAGTAAATAATCTAGAAACAATCTATTAAACTAATGTACTGTTTTGAAATGACCTGCCGCGCTACCGTAAAGAACGACAAAAAGCAGAATCAGTTTAACCTTTAACTTCGCCTTAATTAACCGGATTCATAAAGACAGCTACGATGTGTCCGACATATTGCGTGGAGAAGAAACCGGGGAACAAACTCCACATTGCCATTTTCACCAGTTAACCATAGAAGCCTAATCTTATTTTAGGGACTACAAAGCCCAATCACACGTAAAAACGAAGTGCATTTTTTTAATGCTACATTTTTTATTTCATTTGGTATTCATGTATTTTTGTATAATTTACATAAAATCTCATAAATTGCAATTTTAAGATTAAATATTTTTTGGTTCCATCGTAAAAATTGTTAAATAAATACATCATTTTGATTTTGTTTCACTGAAAAACTAATAATTTACACATATTAGGAATTGAAATGAATTTTAGTCCCTAATTTTTGCCTGTTTTTGGTCACCCCCTTTAAATATATGACAATATTCAGCATATCCAAAATGGAGGGTTCTAATTAAAATATTTGTTCGGCAAAATTCGTACAGAAAAACGACAAAAAATAAAATGCCTTAAATAACATTTCGTGGATACTGTTGAATGGAGTTTGACTATTCATAAGTTACTTTATAGGATCTGTCTTTCAGAAACTGTAAGATAGTGTTGCAACAAGCTAGCAAAATGACGGAGACAGTGGTCAATAATAAAAACCATTAGTTAATTATCAAATACTATTGATTGGAATTATAGGGATAATATGACTTTTATTAGATATGCTCATCAAAATTTAGATTCTATAGTGCTATTCTACCAGCCACAAAAATAATAACAATATTGACTGAATAAATAAATAACGATTGTTGTTGACTATAACCTCCATTGCTGGGTGGCTGGGGTTCGTGGTAGTGTTTCTCGTAGATTTTGTCCCAGAAGTCAAACCGTCGTTGCAACAGAGACGTCTCCAGCGACAGAGTGTGGTTCAGCAGCATGTACGGAGAGTTGAAGGTCTGCACCCGCGGCCACGCCGGCGTCGACCCGGTGCTCGGTTGACTGAAACAAATAGTAAAATATTAAATTGAAAAGCAGCAAGCAGCATATAACTTAAACTAACATGGTTAACAAATATAAAAGATCAATTTGCGTCAACTATATTGATATTTTATATCTTTTACGTTGTTTCCTTAAATAGTTTATTTTTTTTGGTTTTCAAATTAGTTTTGATAGTATTAACGTAAATTACGTACCCTTCTGTAATGAAGTTCAGGTAAAAATCTTGCATAACATTTTTCATCTGCTTATGTTCATTTGAAAACTGAAATATTGGAATATCTAAAACTGCAGCTGTTTGAATTGAATGACCTGCACCTTTAATATTAGTATAAGGTATATAGGTAGTATCATCGTCAACGAAAGCGTATTCATACAAGTAGTAGGTATCCATCCCTGCTTCCAAATGTAACTTAATTGAACGAAGAATTGAATAAGTGAATCCAGTATCAGAGAAATATTCAAAAAACTCTAAAGCTGTGTCTGGACCGACGTCTTTGTTACCAAAATAAAAGTGCTTTACAGTTCTTGCAACTTCATCCTTTTGCTCTTTGGATTCAAAATGCAAATCTGCTGGCAAAAATGGTGCAAAATCTTCGTTCATCGAAGGATAAACATTTTCAAAATTACTGGATAGTATTAGTCCTTCCATGTTTGCAAAACCCTCTAGTTTGGGTAATTTTGGGTAATCTCCACTTTTTATTAAACTGTAAGGTGATGCTTCAAGGAATCTTTCAGTGCCTGTATCTCTTTCAACACAGGGTGAAAAAGGTATAGCGTAATTAGGAGGTGTGTCAACAGTTATTTTTACAAGGTCGTTTATGGATGTTTGTAAATAAAAATCTTCTAATGCTTTACGATCGTCGACATTTAAATCTTTGGATATTTGTCTTGCAAATTGTTTTGCATTTTCTATTGGATCTTGTTGTGCCGAAAATGGAGCAATATCTGAAGCACTTTCTGGAATGATTCTCTGAAACAGGCCTCTGGACATTTTTGACAGTTGGTGTAAGTTGACAGAAACGGATCCCGCACTAGAACCCATGATCGTTATGGAATTAGGATTTCCTCCAAATTGGGCAATATTATCTTTGACCCAGCGTATTGCGGCAACTTGATCTTTTAAACCAGCATTACCAGGAGCGTTTTCAGTTCCTAAACAAAGAAATCCATGCACGCCAAGTCTATAGTTAATAGTGACGGCGACAATTCTTTTTGAGTTTACCAAAGACGTTGGTCTTAGCACATCTCCGCCACCACCTTGAAATCCTCCTCCATGTATATATATTAAGACTGGAAGGTTCACTGCATTTGTATTAGGAATAAAAATGTTGGCAACGAGGCAATTGCTGTTCGTATCAATTGGACCCAGGTCAGGCTGTGGACACATGTTTGAGGTGGCTGCGTCGAGTGTTCCATCCCAAGGAGAAGGCGGGAGGGGTGCCTGAAATAATTTAAATTAATGTTTTTTTTTAAACTTACATCATAACAAAAAAGTATCAAAACCGAAATAAAAGTGCTTACCGCGTTAGTGCATTTATTGATTAGATTAAGATTGTAGTAAAGTTGTAAAATAAACTTTTCTTACTTTGAATTTGTCTTCCCCTTTAGGTTCTGTTGCGTACGGGACTCCTCGGAATGCGAACACATCGTATTCTGGCTCCTTGTAGCCGCGCACTGGTCCTTGGTTTAAATGCACTGTTTTAGTTTCTACCTGACTTTGAACTGCACTGGTGGCAAATAAAAAACATAATACCAACGCCAACATTCTGTACATCGTTCTAATAGCTATCACAACTAAACAGTGTGTTAAACGCGGTCAGGCTTGTAATATCAATGAAAATCCGTTATCAAACGATACATGAAACGATAACGATAAACATACGATCTTTAAAACCGGTAAGATATGGATTAATATTTTTACAGGTTTTTGATCTTACTGTTTGATATTAAAATGTTCGTATTGTTAAAAGAAACACGTTGTTAGATTTCAAACGAATGAAACTTTATTTTCTGACTTTGACAAGTACACAAACATCCAGCACTAGATGGCGCCAGCATACACATTTTGATATACAATTTTAATACCCCCACTATATCAAAATTCCAAACAATACAAATACTGTTTACAAAAAAAAACGTTAATATGGAACAATACCAAGAATGTGCATAAATTTATAGTGTTTTATTTCTGACTAGGGGCCTTTTCAAAAACAAAATCAAACACATACCAAAGGAAATAATATTTGCCAATACAGATGTTTTTAATTTAACTTTAAAAAATAGTTTCAGCAATTTAAAAATAGATGATACTGATGAAATTGATATTATATACAACGGAATACAAAAATCACTTAAAACTGCAACTTTAAAATTAAAAAATATACCTAAAAAAACTCAAAAGCTATCTCAACACACATAAGATTTAATAGAACAACGAAAAAACTTAAAATCAAAAACAACTTCAACTAGTGTAGTTTATAGAAATATGGACAAAAGAGTTAAAAGAAATATTAGAAAAGATGTAAGAAAATTTAACAGCAAAAGTATTGAAATAGCAATAAAACGCAACCAATCATTAAAAATTGCCAAACAGGGAATCCTTAAATCTAAATCATTTATAACAACACTTCAAGACACAGATTGAAAAAAACACAATAATAGGCACAAAATACTAGAAATTTGTACAAATTTCTATAAAGATTTTTATTAACATTTATCATCAAACTATAACTTTTCAGAAGAAATCCCGTTAATAACTGATGAAGAGGTTAAAAATGCAGTTAATTTATTAAAGAACAACAGGTGTCCAGGTGTGGATTGCATATAAACTGAAGCTTTACAATCTGGATGTGATGCTTTACTCCCCCATATAACAAAATTGTTTAATTTAATTTTAAAAACCGGTTCTTTTCCTAAAAACTTCTGCCACTCCAATATAATTTTGCTCCACAAAAAAGGTAACACACACGATCTTAATAATTACAGGCCAATCAGTATAATTTCGCATTTGTACAAAACCTTCATCAAAATAATAGAACAAAGGATTACTATACAACTAGATCGACAGCAACCTCCGGAGCAAGCGGGTTTCCACAATAGACCATCTCCACACAATAAACCTGATAATAGAAAAACATAACGAATTTAATCTTCCTCTCTACATTGTTTTTATCGATTACTCAAAAGCTTTCGACAGCCTCAAGCACAATGCAATCTTTAGTTCATTACAAACTCAGGGCATCCATTCAACTTATATCAGTATTTTAACCAACATATACAAAACCAGCACAGCTTCTATTAAGTTACTAACTGAAGGACCACCATTTAATATCACCAAAGGAGTAAAACAGGGAGACCCACTTTCTCCGAAACTTTTCAATAGCGCATCAGAACAAGTTTTCAAGCGTATAGCACCTGCTTGGGAGAATGTGGGCATCACTATTGGTAGTAGAAAACTGTCAAATCTACGTTTTGCAGATGATATAGTTCTTTTTTCCCAATCAGCCTTAGAAATGAACAGTATGATAGAAGATCTTTACACGGCAAGCCTTGAGGTTGGACTCAACATAAACATGGCAAAAACCAAGTTAATGTCCAACAGATCTGATGGAAATGTGCAAATTAACGGGGAGACAATCGCACATGTCGAAGAATACGTCTACTTAGGCCAATTAGTCTCGTTCCAGTCCAGGCAGGAAAAAGAAATTAGTCGCCGGACAGAAAATGCTTGGAAGAGCTATTGGTCTTTGAAACCGTTTATGAAAGGAAACTTACCCTTGACATTCAAACGAAGACTAATGGACATGTGCATCCTCCCTGTTCTAACTTACGGCGCACAAACTTGGTCATTGACAGAAAGCCAAAAGTTCAGACTCGGGGTTTGCCAGCGGGCTATGGAACGCAGCATCCTCGGAGTTAAATTGACAGACCGCGTCCGAAACTCCGAGCTGCGTTCTCGAACAAAAATTATTGATGCTGTCACTAGGGCTGCAGAGCTTAAATGGGATTGGGCTGGGCACGTTTGTCGAATGCCTCAAAATTCTTGGACAAAAAATACATCTTCTTGGGTCCCAACAGGCAAAAGACGGCGTGGTAGGCCCAGATTAAGATGGCGCGATGAACTAGACCATTTCAAAAGAGACTGGGAAAATCTTACATCCGACAGGAGCAATTGGAAAAGAGAAAGGGAGGCCTTTGCCCACTATTGGGACACATAATAGGCTATTAAATAATAATAACCTATATTACGGCAAAGTTTTATCCATATCCGTCCAGTTGTTTTTATGTGAAAGCGTAACAAACATCCATACATAACCTTTCACGTTTATTATATTAGTAGGATTTAAAAAAAAATGACATGCCATTTAACGCCGGTTTCTGAATTGGGAATTTAAAGATTAGTCATGTACCTATTAAGCCTGTTGATATTTGAGTATTTTGTATGATTATTAACTCCGATATCGTACATAAGTTACTCGACATAACATTATTAATTCACAAATCGGCGGATAAACTTCTAAAGGTATTTTAAGAAAGTTCCTTATAATCCCTACAAAGTCACTTTCTCTGTCTGAGCCTATGGTTTTTTAATAGATAGAGTAATTGGAGAGAAAGTGTTATAAGAATAATAACATTGTATAGGGAAAGGGATTTAACTCCGAATTTAACGCGAGTGAAGCTGCGGCCAAAAGCTAGTATGTAATATGTTTAGCTATCTTCAATAAGCTGAGTCCACTGAATTATCTGCCGTAATAGAGAGGTACTGTATAAAAAATACTGTTACTGAGTACACAAACTTTGACATTTATTTGGGATAGTGGCCGCCTGCGGCTCCGTTCGCGTGGAAGTCGGTTTCCCGTGGGAATGAAAGGTTTTTCCGCGGTAAAAAGTACTCTATGTGATATTCTGATCTATATTACTGCGAAGTTACATCCAAATCCATCCAGTAGTTTTTACGTGAAAGCGTAAGAAACATCCATATAACAAACTACAATACATTTATAATATTAGTAGGATGTTTAGCTAGGCTAAATAAGCTGAGTCCACTGAATTATCTGCCATAATTTATACAGTATTTTATAAAGTTTAAAAAACCGAATTGAAAACACAACTTTGAAACGGAAGAGTAGACAAATATAATAAGACAGCTTCGAACTGCTTGCTATCCGGAGTTACACGTGTTATTGTGAGTTAACTATAAAATATGGTCATATGCTGTCGTGGGATATTTTTTATATAATTTTAAGGAGGACATTTCCGTCATACATGATTTCTGTGTAGCTTTAACCATTAAGGTTGCATACGCGACGGAGCCTTAAAAAATGGAGTAAATTCTCCCGTTTTCCCAACATTTCCCTTCACTGCTCTGCTCCTATTGATTGTAGCGTGATGGAAAGTATCCTATAACCTGCCCAGGAGTATGAAAAATAATTGTACCAAGTTTCGTTAAAATCCGTCTAGTAGTTTTTGTTTCTATAACGGTCAAACAGACAGACAGACAGACAAAAAAATCCCTAATCACCCCCTGTTAGTTATTTAGGAAATATATTTCATGTACAGAATTGACCTCTCTACAGATTTATTATAAGTATAGACAATCCTTTAGTTAATAAGTCTGCAGGCATGTTAGCAGTTGGCAAATATTTAGTTTCAACTAAACCGCTATTAATTACATCTATACTAATATTAGAAAGCTAATTACGAACTTTGGTCGTCGGAGAGGATTTTTAAAAACACACAATAGTTGCTACACAGTACATTCACAAAGTTCCTTATATAACTTACAACTAACTTGCCTCAACTGCAACGCGATTGTACAGGAGGAGCAAAAGCGACTTCACGGTACGAAGGGTGAACCAATGAGTGGCTTCAAACACGGTTCCCAGTCCCACGGAGTTGGCTGCTATGGTGAAGCAATGCTTCTTGGAAAGATGCTGACGCTTCACTCAATGTCTTCCGAATTAGTGTCGAAATCCAAAATATGTATACAAGTAGGTAGTGTGGCGTGGGAACTCATCGTTAGGTATAGGGGTAGTTAGGGTGTGTAATAAGCTGAAGAGTTTGTTTGTTTGTTTGTTTGAACGCGCTAATCTCAGGAACTACTGGTTCGAATTTAAAAATTATTTTTGTGTTAGATAGACCATTAACCGAGGCAGGCTTTAGGCTATAATATAATATAACACCACGCTGCAACTATAAGGGGCGAAGAAATAATGGAAAATGGGAAAAAACGGGGAAAATTATTCATCCTTGGTCCTGGCTTCCGTTGCGTGCGCTGCGAAAACGGTTCTAGAAACCAAAAATATAGGTATGTATGAAAGAATTAAGGGAACTTTACCGTGGGAAAACTTCGCATTCCCACGGGAAACCGACTTCTACGCGAACGGAGTCGCGAGCGGCCACCTAGTCTCTGATATAATTATACCTTACATCAATATGTTTTGATCGCTTATGAGATTGGTAGTTATTTGCCAGTTTGAATGCACTTAAGCTATCATTGTACAATATCATGTTGTTGAAACAACCTGTTAATTCATACTCTAAATTTCTTAAATAAATGGTCTCCCTGCAAGCTTCTGACAAAGCCATATACTCAGCTTCACAGCTACTGAGAGCAACAGTCCTTTGCTTTTTACCCTCCCAAGAGATGTCAGATCCAAATTTAGTAAAACAGATGCCAGTATAAGAACGTCTATCAATGCTATCACTAGCCCAATCTGCATCTGCATACCTTTCTACTTCTGTTCTCTCTTTAGAGTATCTTAAACAATATTGCTTTGTTTTTAACAAATATTTTTACAAATATTAGAATTTAACAAATATTAGATTGCTAAGTTTTTTAACTAATCATCACTTAAAGCGTTCTATTCAAACAACCATTGTAATTTGATTTATGACTGTTGTTCATTGATGAGAGGTATGGTTCCTCATCAATAATTGGTTTATATCACTCTTCCTATTGACACCCAATTTATTTGTATAATCTAAGAACTTAACCGTGGGATCCTGTAATTGGCTTTCTGTTTTTTAATTGATGTCATCTATTACTTCTCATATGCTGTTGGAACCCCAAATAAATAAATAAATAAATAAATAAATAAATAAATTTTAAAACTCTCTTAGCATAATTTCAGTGAACATGTGAATAGCAATTATTGAATTGACTAAGGTAACTGACTGAATAGGCGATGTCTGGTCGTGTCAAAACTGCCAGATACATCAAACTACCTATAAGATTTTGATATGGCAAATGATTTTCACAAATATCAGATTTCTCAATATTTAATTTAGTCTCAATCTGATTACCATGTACCAACTGTATTACATTCAGACATGTCAAATTTTTTAATCAATTGCTCAATATATTGCTCCTGATCCAGTGTTTTTGCTTGTTTATCAATATTAATCCTCATGCCTTAATATTGCTTTAGCTGACCCAAATTTATTATCTTAAATTTTTGTTCCAAAGCTTCAATTAAAATATCAGTTTCTGACTTGTCTCAGTCCTCGGACCGCTCCTGTGGAACATCGGCTACGACTGGGTGCTGACAGGCATCAATTTATCGGGTGTGGAGTTGACGTGTTACGCCGACGACACCCTGGTAACCGCGCTTGCCGGAAATTATCGTGAAGCTGCCATGCTCGCAACAGCGGGTGTAGCACCTGTTGTGGGCCGTATACGACGATTGGGCCTGGAGGTCGCCCTTAACAAATCCGAGGCTCTGTGTTTTTACGGACCTCGGAACGCGCCGCCTCGTAATGCCCACACTGTCGTGGCAGAAGTTCGCATCGCCGTCGGGTCGACGATGAAGTACCTGGGACTCGTCCTCGACGGCAGATGGAACTTCAGGGCTCACTTTGAGCGGATGGCGCCAAGGCTGCTCGGTGCCGCTGCCGCTCTAGGGCGGCTTTTGCCAAACCTTGGTGGTCCGGAGGCGTCGGGGAGGCGCCTCTACAATGGAGTCGTGAGATCGATGGCCCTGTACGGAGCCCCTGTGTGGGCTGACACCCTCGATAGCCAGAATATTGCCAACCTGCGGAGACCGCAGAGGGTAATGGCAGTCAGGGTGATACGGGGTTATCGCACGATCTCGTGTGAGGCGGCGGGTTCTTTGCCCTGGGATCTCGATGCAAGAGCCCTTGTGTCGCTACATATGTGGTGCAAGGAGGTGCTCGACCGGGGCCACCCGCCTACACAAAGGGAGGTGGAGGGGTGCAGAGCTCATCTGCGCCGACGAGCTATTGAAGCGTGGGAGTTCAGGCTGGCGTCATGCAGCGCCGGACTGCGGACTATAGAGGCAATCCGTCCTGTCTTAAAACAGTGGTTGGCTAGGCGATTCGGGTTCCTGACATTCCGGATGTCGCAGATCCTCTCGGGACATGGATGTTTCAGGGGGTATCTGTGCCATATAGCCAGAAGGGAACCCACGGCCGGGTGCCACCACTGCGACGATTGCCTCGACGAGAAGGCCCAGCACACGCTGGAAGTATGCCCCGCGTGGAGACACGAGCGCAGTGAGATGTGCGAGGTTGTGGGGGATGACCTGTCACTCCCAACATTGGTTCGAACCATGGTTGGCAGCGAGAGGTCATGGCAGGTGGTTCATGACTTTTGCGAGACAGTCATGCTCGCGAAGGAAGCGGCGGAGAGGGACAGGGAGAGTGATCCGCTCTCTCTAGTGCTCTGCCGCCGTAGAACTGGCCGCAGGAGGAGAGCCTTCGCAGGTTTCCCTTCGCCCATAACCTGAACCTCAGGGCGGCGGACTTAGGGGAGTCCGTATCGCCCATTGCACGAGGTTCCTGGAGGCTCGCGCGCGAACTTTTCGCGTGCCACAGATTGCGGGAGAGGGACACAATGCCCTCCATGCTGGAGCCGAAAGGCTAGCGCAGCCGGGCTGAGGAAGAATACTCACACAGTTCCCTCAACTCGGTAACTAAGTGCAAAGTAGAACGCCGTGGAGTTTTTAGTCAGTAGGAGTATGACATAACCCGGTCGCTGCCCCCCGTGGTGGCCGTGGTATCCATGATGGATTTTCTTCGCGTTATATAAAAAAAAGGTTAGGTTAGGTTGAGGACCGGGTGCCGGCGGGGTATTTGCCCGGGCTGCGTGGATGATGAACCACTATAAAAAAGAATCCCTCGTACACCGTTATCCCTTCGGGGACCGGGGGCTGTCGGGGCTTTTGTCCGGGCCGAGTGGAGTAAACCACGATCAAAAATCGACCGGCGGTTGTCATCACTGGGGTCATCAGTGTTGTTTATAAGTGTATCTACAGCTTATCTTAATAAGAACTCTTTAATAACTGTTTGTCAGTGTCTATTTCTGTGGAATCTATTTTTTATATTCTTACAGTCTGTCTAATCTTTTCGTTGTATCAATATATTCTCATACTTATCTAATAACTATATCTGCGTTAACTCTGTTTATTATTTACAGTACAGCAGGTTATGGGTATCTAACGTATGTATATTATATAAGTATTTTACCAGCATTGAGTAACGATGGAGGGTAAATCAACCACATCATCGATCCAGAAGTTGCTCGGTCGAGCAAACTACGGCTCCTGGGCTTTCGCTCTACAAATGTACCTAATTGACTGCGGTCTTTGGCAGTGCGTTGATAGCCCAGACGAACTCAAGAGCAAGGTGTCCGATTTCCAACGACTAGACGAACAGGCCCGAGCAAAGATATGTCTCAGTTTGGATCCTAGTTTGTACCCAACGGTGAAGGCGGCAAAAACTGCCAAAGAAACGTGGCAGAAGTTGCAGGCGCAATATGCCGACGCTGGCCTATACACTAAGCTAGGACTACTACGACAACTGTTTCGTACATCATTAAATGACCACAACGACATGGAAACCTACATTAATTGTATAAGGGACATACAGGAAAGATTAAATGAAATAAACGCAGGACTGGAAGATGAGTTTATTGGGGTTGTCATGCTAGCTGGCCTACCCGACGACTACAAGCCTCTCATCATGGCGCTGGAGCACTCAGGTGCAAACATCTCGTCGGACGCCGTGGCCTCGAGACTCCTAAAAGAAGCGCAAAAGACATCAGTGACATCATCTACCAGTGCATTCGTTTCAGTGTCTACATCTAAAGTGCAGTGCAAATATTGTAAAAAGTTTGGTCACGTTATAAACGATTGTAGAAAAAGAAAACACAATAACAAAAAGAAAACATCTGTTGTTCAACAATCATCTAACATTATAACTGACATTACACTTTCATCTTCTTTCACTCCACATCCCTCAGGTTCCCATCAAAGCAGTGAATGGCTCTTGGACTCCGGCGCTACATCACATATGTGCCACAATAAAGATAGCTTCTTAAAGCTGTCTCATGAGTTGAAGCCTATTTACGTAGCCAACAATGATAAAGTCGTTTGTGAAGGCTCAGGTACTGTAAATCTAAATATTTGTACAGAATTTCGAAACTTATCCAACGTGCTCTATGTCCCTCAATTAGCGACAAATTTAGTATCTGTAAGTAGTTTGGTTCGCTCTGGGTATGTTGTGATATTTTCTCAACGCGGTGCCACTATCCTACGCAAGAAAAACTGCAAGGTTTCAGGCGAAATGGTAGCAACAGCATCTAATTTTAACAGTTTGTATAAACTTGATATTTCTCAAGCGAATTTGACAAATTCATGTAAACAAACAGCATTGCTATGGCATCGACGTCTCGGACATATCAATGTCAAATCTCTAAACGTTTTAAAAAATAAAAATGTAGGCATAGGTTTCAATGATACATTAGTTGACACTTGCGTCCCTTGTCTACAAGGTAAACTAGCCAAGAAACCCTTCAAGACTTCTACAAGGGAATCAAACTGTAAATTAGAGCTGATTCATACTGACCTTTGTGGCCCTATGAGCGTACAATCGTTCGGATTAGCTCGATATTTACTCATGTTTACCGACGACTATACTCGCAAAACCTTCGGTTATCTTCTCAAGGAGAAAAGTGAAGTTTTCTCGAAGTTTGTTGAGTTCAAGCGTTTAGTCGAGAACCAAACCGGTCTTAAAATTAAAATCCTTCGCTCAGATTGCGGTGGTGAGTATGTTAATCGTCAGATGAATAATTTTCTAAAAGAAAATGGAATTATTCACCAAACATCGATTCCTTACAATCCGCAGCAAAACGGTTTGTCTGAAAGAGTCAACCGTACCGTTATTGAAAAAGCTAGGTCTATGCTTCAGGACTCCGGTTTACCCAAAGCATACTGGGGTGAATCTGCTTTTACAGCAATCTACTTAAAAAATCATTCACCCACAATTGCTTTACAAAATAAAATACCTGAAGAACTTTGGATTGGTTCCAAGGTCAACCTTTCTCATCTTAGAGTTTTTGGCTGTGAAGCTCATGTACATATTCCAGAGCAAAAACGTTCAAAGCTCGATCCAAAAACCAAAGCCTGTATATTTGTAGGCTATTCTACAACGAGTAAAGGTTATCGTTTGATTGATCCTCTAAATCCGAAAACGGTAATAATAGCTAGAGACGTGGTATTTATTGAAGACAAGTTTTATGACATAAATACTACTCTACCTAACAACGATTCTGCAATTATCGATTTCTTACCATCATCTTTTTCAGAACCAAGTTGTTCTACGGATTCTGGAATTCTTCCAACTCAAGACCAACTTCCAGCTCCCACATCTACTCTTCTTAATTCTCCAGACTCTCAAGCTCCTGCTCATACTTCTTCTCAATTAGATTCTTGTACAACTGATACTAACATTTCAGAGCCAGAGGTATTTGCTGACTGTGAATCTGTTTCAAATCAGACTGAATCAGAACAGGCAGATGAAGTAGAGAGTGAGAGGAGATATCCTACTAGAGAGCGACGTCCTCCAGTTCGCTTTCCAGATTGTGACGGAGTTAATCTTATGGTCTCGTGCGGATCCGAACCAGAAACGTACAAACAAGTACTGAAAGATCCCAATAAAAAGGAATGGCTAAAAGCTATGGACGCAGAATACAATTGTCTCATGAAAAATGGTACGTGGATTCTTGTTGATAGACCCAAAGACAGGAAAATTGTTAAAAATAAATGGGTTTATAAAATAAAAAAGGATACTAGCGGTAACATAGTTAAATTTAAAGCCAGACTTGTAGCAAAAGGTTTTACACAAGTTCAAGGCGTTGACTACGGAGAAACTTTCTCTCCAGTTGCCAGGCTGTCCTCGATCCGATTCCTTATGGCTTACGCAGTCAAAATGAACTTCAATGTTTATCATATTGACGTGGAGACGGCTTTTCTTAATGGTGATCTACAAGAAGAATTGTTCATGGAACAACCAGAAGGCTATGCCCAAGATGGAAAAAGTAAAGTATGTCTTTTGAAAAGGTCTCTTTATGGCCTCAAGCAGGCACCTCGTCAATGGAATCTGAAAGTTCATGAAACAATGACATCTCTAGGAATGACACAAATAGAGACAGAACATTGTTTATATTTTAAAGGAACCGGAAATGATTTTTTGATAGTAGCTGTATTTGTTGATGACTTTTTTATATTTTGTAAGAATGAAGGTATTAAAAATGACTTCAAAACTAATTTACTAAAGAAATTTGTCATCAAAGACCTAGGACTCTTAAAAGACTGTCTAGGCATGAGAGTAATACAATCTCCACAGGAAGGATCTATCACTCTGGATCAAACAAGCTACATCGAAAGACTAATTGACAAATTTGGCATGAGTGAGGCAATACCTTTCAGAACTCCTCTTGAACCAGGGCTGAAGCTTCTCATTCCTGATAAGAAGGAAGAAAATTTAGAACTTCCATATCAGCAGCTCGTGGGTTCTCTAATGTACGTTGCAATTGGAACAAGACCAGACATAGCTCACGCTGTATCGGTCCTTAGCCAATTCAACACACATTACGGGGAGGTACACTGGAGAGCTGCTAAGAGGGTACTCCGATATCTCAAAGCTACAAAAACCTTCAAAATCACTTATTCAAATAAGGTGACTGAGCGAAATATACTCGGGTATGCAGATGCCGACTTCGGTACAAATCCCATTGATCGTCGTTCATATACGGGATATGTTTTTGTGTTTAGTGGTGGTCCTATTTCTTGGGAATCAAGAAAACAAAAAACTGTTGCTCTCTCGAGCACCGAGGCGGAATATATGTCACTCTCAGAGGCATGCAAAGAAGCTATTTTTATACGTCATCTCATACTTCAACTCATTCCTAACTCAAACATTATCATTAAACTACATTGTGATAATCAAAGTGCCATCAAACTTGCCCATAGTAATACTTATCACTCAAGAACTAAACACATAGACGTTCGTCATCATTTCATAAGGTCATGTATAAACGATTTTTCATTAACGTACATCCCTACGTCTTCCATGCCTGCGGATGTTCTCACCAAACCATTAAATGCTCATTCTCATCGAAAATGTACTAAAAGTTTAGGTTTAAAATAAAACTTTGTGTCTTAGTTGCTTCTGTTGTTGTGTGATATACTTTAATAGCAATTTAAACATTTGTTTATTAGCGTTCTTATTACGGGGAGGTGTTGTTTATAAGTGTATCTACAGCTTATCTTAATAAGAACTCTTTAATAACTGTTTGTCAGTGTCTATTTCTGTGGAATCTATTTTTTATATTCTTACAGTCTGTCTAATCTTTTCGTTGTATCAATATATTCTCATACTTATCTAATAACTATATCTGCGTTAACTCTGTTTAATATTTACAGTACAGCAATCAGAAGGGAGTGTAGGATGACACCGTCGAATCACGCGCTGGTTTCCGCGTTCCGGCGTGTGAAGGGAGGGGCGGCTTCGGTCGCCAACTTGGGAGGGATCTCTCCTTGCCGACCGTGGTAAACCAGTGGCCATGGCCGGTGACGACGAGAGATCGTGGTAGGCGATGGTCTCCTTCGCGATTGCGTCGAGCTCGCGAAGGTGACCATCGATGGATCGGGTCCGAAAGGAAGATCCCCTAGAGGATCCGATCCTGTGGTGTGGCTCGCTCGACTCCTGGCGGACGACCCCCGCCTTCTGTCGACCGAGCGGTGGCCTTCGGGTGGGGGAACGGGGACTCCCTCTCCCGATTGCACAAGGTCACGTCGGGCGTGGTGCACCAAGAGTTCTGGTGGACCACGCGAACCAGGGAGGTTCCGCGTCATAGACTGCATCTCATATATATTGCGAATCTGAGCTTACTATTGATTCCCCATTCATGCTCATCGCCTAGTATGCTGTTTGCCTGGGCTCGGACCTGATCACTCTTTGTTCCTGAGATCACAATAATCAGGTCGTCGGCAAACGCCTGGCAGTAGATGCCCCGGCTGGTGAGTTTGTGCAGAAGGGGGTCCAGGAGGATATTCCAGAAAGTTGGGCCCGCTAGGACACAGCCCTTGGTTGTTGTTGTGGTCGTGAAGCCATACTGACGTGGGCTCATGTGTGGATGAAGGTGGAACCGTTTGATTAGCATCTTTTCTACGATTTTCCCCAATATTTAAAGCAGCCCTATCGGCCGGTAGGATTTAGGGTTTGAACAGTCCTGCCTGTTTGGTTTACGAAGGACTAACACGGACGCAATCTTCCAGGTGTTTGGGAAGTGGTGTATCTCGAGACACTTGTTGGCGATCTCCAGAAACATATTAGCGTCCGCAAGGATAGCCCTCTCGCAGATGTCTGCGGTGAGTTTTTTTCGCGCTGAAACTACAGGTGGATTGTAGAAGCTCGTTTTTCGCGAAGTTTGGATCTGGATCCACGAGATCGCTCGCTCGAGGCTCACTGGCGTTTTCTCTGACTGCCCTGTGGTACTCTGAGTCGTCTTCGGGGTCATCTTGGGGGAAAATGGTTTCCGCCAGCAGTTTAACGTTTAAGTTTAGGGTTCCTACACTTAGTTCGGTATTTATCCGTGAACCTTTTGTCCTCATTTGTGATGCCGTTGAAGATGTCCTTGTTCTGGTTTTGGAACATCTTGATGACATCCTCGTTACTGTGGTTCGACATCACGTTCCTTGGCACGTATAACGTCATCCATAGCATGTGCTCAGTTGTTTCACTATCATTCGTAAAACGTGAGACGTCATTTGCAGCATGTGGGACGTGGCTTGCTCATCCCACTTCTGATAACGGGGAATTCGTTATCACTGGGTTCGATCACGGCGGAAACTTGGAAATAAAACGTGGAACTTGATGTATGGGCGTGTATTAATCACCATTACAATAATTATCACGATTAGTCAGGATGTTAAAGTTAAAATAAAAACTACGCAAAATTTAAAAACTGATACGATGATAAAAACGAATGTATTGCTTTTTTTTCTTATTTGACAATAAACAAAGTCATATCATAGCAACGCTACTATAGTTTTTACAAACAATATAGACTTATAAGATTTGGTTAAGACCTTTACAGAATTCTTATATTTATTCAGTCTTAACATCCTCCCATTTTGTAAAATCCTTATTTCAAGCCAATGTTCTGTGCTATTGATATCATGCTCGGCTTGTATTTACTGATTCTCATCTGATCCTTTCCATCCTGCATTGTTAATAGACGTTGATTTTGCACAAGTACCTTCCTTGAATTCAGCACCTAGAACACAGTTATTGTACAGTAAGGGAGACTATCTGTCGATAAACAACAGGCTGGATAAAATTAACTGGCAATATGAATTTTCGTTGAGGAACATAGAAGAATGTGTTGAATATTTTATAATACACTAACGTTATTAATAAATCAATTTATTCCAATTAAATCAATAAAATGTAATAATTATCCAAAATGGTTTAGTTCAGGCTTAATAAAATTAATTAAAGAAAAAAATAAGTATCAGAAGAAATTTAAACGTTACGGTAATCTTTCCGATCAATTATCATTTAAATTATTAAGAGAACGTATTAGAAAGGTTGAGAAGGATTGTTATCAAAATTACCTGAATTTTGTAGAGGATTCGATTGAAAAGTGCCCAAAAGCGTTTTGGACATTCATGAAATCTAGATCCAAATCTAATATTATGCCTAGATTTTTAACGTATGGTAGTTCATCGGCATGTACAGGGGAAGCAATTTGTGATATACAGGGTCTGTCGTAATGAATGGATAACCCGTTACCTACAGTTGATCCGGATGTGAGGCTATAAGAAAATGGTGTCTTCTTGCCAGGGTTGTCAACCATAAGAAAATGGCGTAGACTTTTAAACTTTTTTATAAATTTCGCTATTTTTTTCATTTATTCCGCTGCCATTTCTTCAAATTTTGATGTATTTGTATATAATTCTTTTAGTATTATACTGCTGAAGACGTGTATTATGTAATTTAAATACAATTTTAGGTGTTATTCACGTTGAACATTATCAAAATACTCATTTTAAGAAAAATATTTCCATTTTTTTTTCTTTATGTCAACTTTTGATCATCTCCTGTGGAAAAAAAAAGTATGACGTTATAGCTGCCCATGATCTCAATAAATTGTCTAGTATGTGTAGATTCTAAAAAGGTATAACGATGTGTACTTTACAAGCAACATTAAGTTACAGGAGCGAGAACACTAATCAAGGTCGGAATTTTTATTTTTCATGTTATGTTATAAATGGTTGTAAAACTTCGTCATAATGATTTTATTCTATCAAGATACTTTGCACAAACACTATCGGGCCACTAATAAGATATTCAGAAGAAAACCCGGTTGTTTTTGGGAAAAAAATAACATTACTTCACGATAATAATGTAATGAAAATGTACAAATGAAAATTGTTGTGCTCTAATAGTTACATGCGACAAACATGTTGCGACAAGTTTATTCGAAATTAGAACGGATTTTAAAAATCGAACAAGACCGCATTACAAAGAAAAGGGTACTCATCACATCAGTGTGATTTTGACCATCGCATGTCCTTTTGTTCACATTGGCCCCGATTCTGAAAACACTCTCTAAACTAAACTAAAACTATCGCTGTCACTTACACATCAATAAGACAGAGACAGGTAATCATTTTAGTCCTGTCAAACTAAAATGTACGTGCAATATGACACGGCGAAGGCAATTTTAGGATAGTCCTCAGCGCATTTCGTTCAATTTCACAATGATGTGGACTAAATTTAGTGAGACCAATGTACCTGTCTTGTTCTAATACGAAGCATGAGAAAGTGACAGCGATATTTTTAATTTAGTTTTAGAGAGTGTTTTGAGAATCGGGGCCACTATTTTCGTCAATTTGTTACTGCTTTCTAATATTTGACTATGATTTTTCTTGTGATTTGGACTTGATAACGTGGTGATACTGATGACTTTGCTCACATTTACGGACATTGTGTTGTGCTATTTATTGAACTTGTTGTTTTGGAAAAGTTTTTGTGTAGTTTGTGTATCATGCCGCAAGAGTATACGCCGGCCGAATACGCGAACATGCATTACATTTACGGTGTATGTAATGGCAGCACCAATAGAGCTTCTAGTGTTTATCGTGTAAGATATCCAAATGTGCGACATCCTGATTACCGTGTGTTCATTAAAGTGCACAATGCATTTATGGAAGGACGATTTCCTTCTACTTTTTTCCACTTTTCTTTGTAATGCGGTCTTGTTCGATTTTTAAAATCCGTTTTAATTTCGAATAAACTTGTCGCAACATGTTTGTCGCATGTAACTATTAGAGCACAACAATTTTCATTTGTACATTTTCATTACATTATTATCGTGAAGTAATGTTATTTTTTTCCCAAAAACAACCGGGTTTTCTTCTGAATATCTTATTAGTGGCCCGATAGTGTTTGTGCAAAGTATCTTGATAGAATAAAATCATTATGACGAAGTTTTACAACCATTTATAACATAACATGAAAAATAAAAATTCCGACCTTGATTAGTGTTCTCGCTCCTGTAACTTAATGTTGCTTGTAAAGTACACATCGTTATACCTTTTTAGAATCTACACATACTAGACAATTTATTGAGATCATGGGCAGCTATAACGTCATACTTTTTTTTTCCACAGGAGATGATCAAAAGTTGACATAAAGAAAAAAAAATGGAAATATTTTTCTTAAAATGAGTATTTTGATAATGTTCAACGTGAATAACACCTAAAATTGTATTTAAATTACATAATACACGTCTTCAGCAGTATAATACTAAAAGAATTATACAAATACATCAAAATTTGAAGAAATGGCAGCGGAATAAATGAAAAAAATAGCGAAATTTATAAAAAAGTTTAAAAGTCTACGCCATTTTCTTATGGTTGACAACCCTGGCAATAAGACACCATTTTCTTATAGCCTCACATCCGGATCAACTGTAGGTAACGGGTTATCCATTCATTACGACAGACCCTGTATTCTCGGAGTATTTTCTCTCAACTTTTTCTTGTCCTAGTCAGGTTGTCGACCCTCATGCTAGTGACGTTGTCTCGGATGGCCCGCTGTTATCATCTGTTGAAATCAACCCTGATACTGTTAAGGCGCAGTTAAAAAAACTAGACCCTAACAAATCGGCTGGTCCTGACAGTATCTCTGCTCTGTTCCTCATCAACTGTGCCGCGTCTTTAGCTATGCCATTAATATTGCTTTTCAGAAAGTCTCTCGAAACTGGTATTATGCCTCATGTATGGAAATCAGCCTTTATCACTCCAATTCATAAAAAAGGCTCTAAGACTGACGCAACCAACTATAGGCCAATTTCAAAACTATGTATTATTGCAAAATTATTTGAGCGCTTAATTCATTCCCAAATTACATCAGTGTTTAAAAACTATTTCAGTACTTCGCAACACGGTTTCATTAAAGGCCGGTCAGTCTCATCAAATCTTGTAGTTTTAAATGATTTCCTTACGGATGCAATGGAGGGTGGTGGTCAAGTGGATATCATTTATACGGATTACAGTAAGGCATTTGATAGGATAAATCACAATTTGCTTATACAGAGATTGCATGAGGTAGGCATTGCTGGCGACCTTTTGAGATGTATCATGTCTTACGTATCAAACAGATCTCAGGCTGTAGTGGTAAATAACTATATATCAAGTTGGGTTAAAATACCAAGTGGAGTTCCACAGGGTTCAATTCTTGGACCTCTTCTGTTCATCCTGTACATTAACAACGTTGACAAGATTCTTAAACACAGTAACATTCTCTGTTTTGCAGACGACATGAAAATTTTCAAAAAATTAACACTGACATTGATGCCATCAACCTTCAGAATGACCTGCAAGAACTAGAAAATTATTGTGATGCACTTATCCTCGATCTTAATCCTCGGAAATGTTTCATTATGAGTGCTACACGCAAGCCATCTCCTTTATCAAATAACTATTCTTTAAAAGACCACGTACTTTCACAAGTGGATGAGTTAAAGGATCTTGGCGTAATACATGATTCGGCTCTGCTGTTTGACGCTCATATAGCCAACGTTATTTCTAAAGCTCGTAGGGCCCTGGGATTTATAATACGTAGTGCAGGTCATTTTACTAAAATAAAAACAATAAAAATTTTGTATTGTACCTATGTTAGGAGCCACTTGGAATTCGCATCACAAATATGGAATCCTTGTTATGACGTTTATATATCACGTTTAGAAAACGTTCAAAAGAGATTTATTAAGTTCTTATGTTTTCAGGCTAAAGTGATTTATAAAAGTGATGATTACCTCGAATTATGCAAGAAATTCCATCTTCTTCCACTGTCTGAACGTCGACGTATCGCTGATCTTATTTACTTGCAAAAAATAACCAGCAACCAAATTGACTGTAGCGAATTATTAGAAAAAATTACACTTAAAGTCCCTACAAGATCCCGCAGATTCTTTCCCCCACTCCATGTTCCACCGGTTAGCACCAATTATCGCCTGAATAGTTTTTTATTTAGAGTCACCAATGAATTTAACAACACTGTTCGCCTTGACAAGAACATTGACTTGTTTCACACCTCCACTAGTTCCTTGAGGAATATGCTTAGCAATAACTTTTTTAATTGTTTGTAACTACCCTCTTTAGGAATGGTTAGACATTTACTGTAACTTTTTATTTTGATTTAAAATTTGTTTTGTTCGGCACTTTTTAGTATTAAGTTTCTATAAGTGAGGACACATAATTGGCCTAGTGAAGCTAAAATTTGTTTGCAATAGGTTAGGTTAGGTTAGGTTTTTTTTTTTTTTTTTTTTTTTTTTTTTTTTTTTTTTTTTTTTTTTTTTTTTTTTTTTAAATTCACTTACCTGTGGCTTAGGTTGCCACAGGCTTTATTATTACTTTTAACTTTAATACTCTTAACACGTTGAACGCTTTAAGACCCACCGGTGAGCCTAGACTACTTTCCTATTTAGGCCAAGCCAAAATCAAGTATTCGATAATTTTTAAAAACTTGAGATTTTTATTCCTAAGTTTATAGAATGTCTTAATTTGTTTAGAAAATAAAAAATAGCTACTTTTACCGTCTCGTTTACGAAATAGAGCCAAAGGCTCACGGGTGAGTGACGTGGCCTCTTGCAACGAAATTTGTAAATACCGTTGGCGGGGGCCGCGGGGGCACGCTGCGGCTCACCCCGCGCACCGCCGCCGCAGATGCAACGTTTGACCGGCCGGGCAGTAATGCACACTGCGTTTACGAGTAAACAAATAATATTACGTTTTTCTCGCGAAATATGGATTTTGAAGATTTCGAGTTAACACAAGAAGAGTTAACGCAATTAGAAAATATTGAAATAAATCTTTTAAACAATAGCTTTCAAATACAGTCCGATGAAGAAGTTCAAGTGACCAAAAAAAGATGCCGCCAAATTATATTATCAGAAAGTGAAGACAGTAACGATGACATCATCATTGGTAAGTTACCTTTTTATAATTTATAGGGGCCGCGCGCGACTCCGTTCGCGTAGAAGTCGGTTTCCCGTGGGAATGCGAAGTTTTCCCGCGGTAAAAAGTTCCCTTAATTCTTTCATACATATATTTTTGGTATCTAGAACCGTTTTTGGCAGCGCACGCAACGGAAGCTCTCAAGGATGAATAATTTTCCCCGTTTTTTTCACATTTTCCATTATTTCTTCGCTCTTTATAGTTGCAACGTGATGTTATATAGCCTAAAGCCTGCCTCGATAAATGGTCTATTCAACACAAAAAGAATTTTTAAAATCAAACCAGTAGTTCCTGAGATTAGAGCGTTCAAACAAACAAACAAACAAACAAACAAACAAACAAACTCTTCAGCTTTATAATATTAGTATAGATTAATTCATCCTTAAACTGATTTATTTTAAATTTATTTAAGAATTTACCAAATTGCTGTTTCGATCGCAGGTAGGTAGGTATTCATTGTGGTAGGTACTTATTCGTTTTTTTAATATACAGGTAATACACCACCATCGGCGATCTGGTCAAGGCCTAAAGGTAATCAACGCCAAATAATACCTTTCACTGAACATCCTGGCATGCCTACTAACCTTTGCCTAAGCATGCGAAATGCAACTCCAGCTGATTTCTTTCAACTCATGGTTCCTGACAGTCTTTTTCAAGAAATTGCTAATCGCACTAACTTATTTGCTAATAACAAAATTAATAGCACAGTAGAAACTTCACGTTTTGCAAGGCTTCGGAAGTGGGTTCCTACCAATCTTATTGAGATTAAAAAGTTTTTTGGCTTAATTTTGTTCATGGGCTTAACAAAGCTTCCTAGGTTGGCGGAATACTGGTCAACAAATGATGTCGTAGGACATCCATTTCCCCGCACAATAATGTCACGGAATCGCTTCGAGGTACTGTTGCAAATGCTTCATTTTTCTGAAAACGATGAAACATACAAAGAAGATCGCCTCCATCGTATTCGCTTTTTATTACAAGTCTTAAATCAGCAATTCAAGAATCATTACACACCTGGTGAAGATCTATGTATTGACGAAAGCGTTGTTCCGTTTCGTGGGAGGATTATATTTCGCCAATACAATAAACAAAAACGCCACAAATATGGCATTAAAGAATTTAAGATATGCTGCATTCCTGGGTATACTTATAAAGTAAGTGTTTATGCAGGAAAAAACAATGAAACCACAAATACAACTCCGTATAATGTTGTCATGGATTTGTTAACTGACCTTTTAAATAAAGGTCACACCCTTTATACTGACAACTGGTATACGAGCATAGAGTTAGCCAGGACTTTATTGAATAATGAAACCCATTTGGTGGGAACGATTCGAAAGAATAGGAGGCATCTACCTACAAAAGTTGTCAGTTCTAAACTAAAGAAGGGAGAATTTATTGCCAGGGAAAATCAAGATGGCATTACTGCCATGAAGTGGCGAGATAAACGAGAAGTGTTGGTCATTTCTACCAAGCACTCAGACCGGTTCATGAAAATAAAAAAACGCCAGGGAACTGTCGTCATGAAACCACAGATTGTGATAGACTATAACAAAGCCAAAGGTGCTGTTGATTTGTCGGATCAGATGGCAGCATACTCGTCCCCATTACGAAAGTCTCTAAAATGGTACAAGAAGCTGGCCATTGATTTGTTATTAAATACTGCACTGGTTAATGCCTTGACTCTATATAAGTCGGCGACTAAAAAAAACATTCAAATTGTTGATTTCCGCAGGTTTATACTAATGAAACTTTGCGAAGTGCCACAAAATGCTGCACCTATAGAAAGGCCAAAAAGAGTGAAACACACACTGGAAAAGAAAGAGGGTTTAGCAAGAAAAGTGAGAAGAACATGTCGTCAGTGTTACGCAGAAAATGTGCCAATCATGGGAAGTAAACAGGCTAAGACAAAAACAAAAAAAGTGTCTACATATTGCGGAAGTTGTCCTACTAAGCCTTATCTTTGTCTTACTTGTTTTAACAATATTCATCTTTAACTTTATTATTTTATGTTTCTTTACTTTAATTTTTATTTGATCTATAGATATCCCCCTAATATTATAAATGTGAAAGTTTGTGA
The DNA here is from genome assembly GCA_916618145.1 of Emmelina monodactyla. Classification (NCBI taxonomy): domain Eukaryota; kingdom Metazoa; phylum Arthropoda; class Insecta; order Lepidoptera; family Pterophoridae; genus Emmelina; species Emmelina monodactyla. The sequence goes on from OU745324.1 coordinate 7,553,100, forward strand.
GTATGTATGGATAGATGTATGGATGTTTGTTACTCTTTCACGTAAAAACTACTGAACGGATTTGGATAAAACTTTGCAGTAATATAGGTTATACATCTGAATAACACATGGGGTACTTTTTACCGCGGTAAAACACCTCTTTCCCCCTGGAAATCGACTTCCACGCGACCGAAGTCAAATATAAAGAGTGCAATTACGAATTGATAAAAGACGTTATAAATTGTTAGAAGTAAAAGTGTTATGTTTAAATATTTAAGAAATGTTATAAATACTAAATAAATATTTAATTTGTTCTTTTGGTTTAATTAATGTAATGAAAACGTTATTTCCCGGAATAACTAGTAACAACTTTAGGGTCAATACGTTGACTTCATAAATAACCTTGTCAAAATGTACAAATTTCTATTGCATTCGGAAACCACGCTGCCGGGTTAGTCTATTGGGCCACGCGGCTCAGATGCATGTGCGTTTTGTTCGATAGTTGTGATGTTTGGCTTGTAGCGAGTAATTATGTTGAACCCTACACACGGCTCACTGGTGACCTACGTGGCCTGAATAGTACAGCAGAGGAAGGCTCACCGGTGATGCCCACGGCCCAAATACAAGTACTCAATCTTTCTTATGGCGTTCAACGTGTTAACATGTTTTTTACAAATGTTTTATAATGGAATAATAATTTCTTCTTCAGATAACATAATTTTCTAATTTTTTATGGTTACTAGTAACTATCCCTATCCCTACTAATATTATAAATGCGAAAGTAACTCTGTCTGTCTGTCTGTCTGTTACGCTTTCACGCCTAAACCACTGAACCGATTTTGATGAAATTTGGTATGAAGAAAGAACTGAACTTGGGAAAGGACATAGGATACTTTTTACCGCGGGAAAACTTCTCATTCCCACGGGAAAACGACTTCCACGCGAACGGAGTTGCGGGCGGCCACTAGTTGTTACATAAAGACATACAAGTTTGAAAACAAAACGAAAATAAAGAACAAAACAGAACATAAGATAAATTCAAATAATTGGGATACAAAGAATCAACGGAGCAATAATCACTTCTTTGGATTACAAGATCAAAAAATAAAACGAAACACAATTAAATGTCAAATCAATCACACATTTTTTTTTTTTTTTTAATTATATTACTTATTTTTAATAATAACTTTTTGAGCTACTGCCGAACAGTACTCTAAGAAGATGCCTCGTTGTTGGCTCATCATAATGCTTGCGATGTTTTCTGTCGTTATATTTATTCCCAGACGTGGTTCGATGTCATGGCGTTGCAGTGAGAAGATAGGGCACTGGGTCAAAATGTGTACGACCGTTTCTGGCGTGTCCGGTTCACATGGGCATGATGGGTTCTCCTTACACTTGAAACGGTGCAGGTATTCGGCGAACCCACCATGCCCTGTGAGGACTTGTGTTGTTACGCCCAGTACCTCTATCTTCCGCACTGCTTCGTAGGCCTCGATCGCATCTGGGAAAAATAGTTTCGTTATGCCGCCGGTTTCTGATGATTTGTACCTTCCGTTCCATTCGTCAAGCGAGTCTTGCCGGATGCATCGCTTGACGAATGAAACGGGGCACTTGTCATACTGCGATTTCCTTTTTAGTTTAAGAGCCGCCTCTTTGGCCAGCTGGTCAGCACGCTCATTACCTATGAGACCTATATGCGCTTTTATCCAAAACAATGCGACAGTTTTATTTTGTTTGGTTGCAAGTCTGAGATTTTTTCTTATGTTGGATGCCAGGGGGTGAGGGCAATCATGAGACACGACCGATTGGAGCGCTGCAGTCGAATCACTATAGATGGCGTATGTAAGGTCACTATGCTTCAAGATCACTTCAGTCGCTTTTAGCACAGCCAGAAGTTCAGCCTGATAAACACTGCAGTACGGACAAAGAGTAAGCTTGACGGACTTGGTCTCAGCCTCTCCCTTCCAAATGGATAAAGCTGCTCCAACCCGCTCGTCAACCTTACTCCCATCCGTAAAAATGCGAACGTCATATTGACTATTTGCTGCAAGCTGTTCGTTGTCTATCAGCGTATGGTACTCCAGGCTGCTTGATTCGGCTGGATGCGGGGCATCCTGCAGCGGTGCTTTTGCCTCGACTTCTCTATCACGAAGTGCTGGTATAGGAATACCTCTTTTTGCCGCATATAAGGTGGCAGCCTCTCGGATGCGGATGTCCAGCGGTAGCATCCCGGACAGCAAGAGAACCGATGTTAGGGAGGTAGTTCGGTATGCACGACACATTTTTTGTAAGAACCCTCTTTGCACACTGTTTAGTGATTTTTGCACGCAGATTTTTGAGGTTGCAGGGGCCCAGACGCTAGCCGCATACAAGACAATTGGCTCTATTGTGGCAACGTATATGGTTCTTATAACTTCGGGGTGTAACCCCCAGTCAATTTTTGCGGCTCTTGTCAATTGTTTGTATGCGGCTATCGCTTTTCTACATACGTTTTTGACGTGTGTGTTAAAGGTCAACTTGTTATCTATCGTGACACCCAGGAGCTTGTCGAGCTCTGTGTCTTCGATAGAAACTCCACCCATGGTAAGACGTGGAGTGTCGAATTTTAGTTTGTTAGTGACCGTCATAGTTTTTGTTTTGTGAGGCGCGAATTTTAACTTGCTGTCAACACCCCACTCTCGGACCCATTCCAGTGCACTATTTGCCTGGCCTTCTATGTCAGTCGCCGTGTTGCCGTCAAAAACGAGGACCACGTCGTCAGCAAACGCCTGTACGTAGAATCGGCGTGCCTCGAGGCCTCTCAACAACGGGTCCAGTAGGACGTTCCAGAGCAGAGGACCGCCTATGGATCCCTGCACGCAGCCCTTCTCCGTGCTTCTGCTGTGTTCCTCTCCGGCGTACTTGAGTGTGATCTTGCGGTCACTCAGGTAGCTGTCTATGGCTCGCCTTATGTTCCAGGGACACTTTTCCTCAGCCAGTCGGACTCTTATTTTTGGCCACCAAGCACTGTCGAATGCGCCCTCTATGTCTAGGGATACTATTTGTACGATTTTCTTATCCTTAAGCTTGGTGTTAATGTGCTGCATGAGATCATAGAGGGCATCTTCAGTACTCCTTCGCGGCATGAACCCGTACTGGCGAGTACTTATCCTCTGGAGGAGGTGATGTTTGAGACGGGCCACTAGCATTTTTTCAAAGATCTTTCCGAAGATGGGCAGGAGTCCTATTGGTCGGTAGGATTTGGGCGTGTCGTAGTTTTCCTTTCCGGGTTTCCTCAGGACTATGACGGTGGCCTCCTTCCACATCACAGGAAAGTACTGGAGCTCGAGGCATTTGTTGTATAGTTCGAGAAACAGCGGGGGGTCATGGTCTACTACTTTTTTGCAGATATCCGCCGTGAATCCATCGGATCCTGGTGCCTTTTTTGCACTAAAGGAATTAGTGGCGGTGCGCATCTCGGTGACAGTGAAGGGGGGATCTTTTTCTTCAGGGTTTTGTATCTCAGCATTGATAGTATCTGCTAGAGTTCTGACAGCCTTGTGGTTCACATTGTCATCCTCCTCTGCGTCCTCTGGGTAGAACGTCTCTGCAAGGTGTTTGGCAGATTGTTTGGAGTCCAGTAATAGTCCATCACGCTTCAAGGGGACATCCTCCTCTCTTTTCCTTGTTCTGCTGAGGACTCTGTAGATACCATCCCACATACTCTCCCTGTCCTGCCTTCCACAGAACTCCTTCCAGCTCTGCGTTTGGGCATTTTTGGCAGCAGTCTCGTACTCCTCTTTCTTTTCCAGGTATTCGCTTATGACTCTAGAGCGACGACAGGGTGCAGCACGGCTTATTCTCTTCTTTCTCGTGACCATCTCTTTCTTTAGAAGTTGGAGTTGTTCGTTCCACCACGGCAGTGATATCTTTCCTGTGCCTTTCTTCCTTGGTATGGTTTCATTGCAAGCTACTGTAATGGCATCCGTGTAGGTCCTCACTAGGTGTTCTAGCTCATTGGCCTGCGTGACGGCTTTCACCGTCTCGCAGTCCAAGTTGGCTTCGGCTTTCAACTGCTTAAGCTTCCCAATGAAACCGTCCCAATCTGCCTTGCGCGTGTTATATATTCTAGTAGTTCTAGTTATGCTTTGCCCTTCTAGCCTTTTAAGATATAGGTTGAATGATATCCCGTTGTGGTCAGAACTCGTAAGTCCCTCGTCTATCCTCCAACCGTCAATTCTGTCGAGGAGCCCCGTAGAACATGCAGTGATGTCGACTTTACTGGTGTATCGTACTCCACCCCTAATCGTGTCAAACGTGGGTTTGTCTCCCGCGTTTACTATATGTAGGCCCAGTTCATCGAATACACCGAGTAGGTCCTCACCCCTGTCATCGTTTTCTCGTGCGCCCCACCATGTGTTTTTTGCATTTCCGTCTCCGCCTACCACCAGCAAGCCAGTCCCGATGTTTTCTGCTGCTTTTTTAAGATGTGATAAGTAGGAACTTATGGGTCGGCGCGGCTCGAAGTAAAATGACACAAAACAAATCTTTTTGTTCCCGGTTTCGGCACTAATCACCACAATGTTCTCGGTGGTCAGGTGTGGGTATTGCGTTATCCTGACATTTGGGTCAAACACCACTATAGCAGCTTTGACCGTGCCGGCCCCGGAAAACTGGTATGTCCTTTCTGTTCCGTAGTTCTTCATCGCGCCGGTATTGCCCACGTAAGGTTCCTGCAGCAGCGCCAAGGTTGCTTTTCGGCTGCTAGCTTCGAGGATGAGCTCCTCCGTCGCCAGCTTTTTTCTTTGGAGGTTGGCTTGACAGATAAGGTGGTGGCTGAGGTCCATAGGGGTGCCCTTAGCAGTACGATACAGAGGAACGCGCCAATGTGTCCCACCGTTTCCGGATCGGGCATGCTTGGCTGAACACATTGTGCTCGCTCTGTTCGTATTTTGCGGCGGTGCAGTTCTTACATGCTGGGGCGACTCCTGCCATCCATTTCTCGCATTCTGTCCTTAAGTGGGACCCTCCGCAGTGGCTACACAGGTCGGCGGAACCTTTACAGAACTTACGGCTATGGCCGTATTCCAGGCACCGGGTGCACTGCACTAGCGGCGATTGATCTTCTACCCGTATACGTTGCAAGTCTACGTGCAGCGTTCCGATATCCGTCGCTCTTCTCCACATTTGTGGAGACGCGCTTAATACAATGTGTCCGGTGTGGGGGTTCCTTGCTCTCTTTTTATATTTAATAGCCATGCGATCTTCGTTTGCCGGCAAGTCTTTGAAAATCTCCTTGTTTTGGGCTCTGATAGCCTTTAGGACGTCTTCGTCAGAGTGTACGCTCAGAACATCTTTAAGAATTATGAGCGGGTCTTTATTTTTGACCTCTTCGCAAGTGAGCTGTTTTCCCGACCCTAGGATCCTTTCCTTGATTTGGTTCCTCTCAGCCTCGGTTCGGCAGCTCATCACCACTTTCCTATCACGCGCTCTACGGACTTTTTCCACTCTGATCCACCCCTCCTTTGCGTTAACTGCCTCTCGAATTTTGTTGAGGACTTGCTCACCCGATTCGGTATCGTCTTCCGACGCCACTACAATGGAATGGAGAGCCTGTCCGCTTGTGTGCATTTGGGGAGGCGATCTTGCGCTATTGTTTCCACGTACTATCTCGCTAAATGTCTTCTGTCTTGCCTCCAGAAGTAGGGACTGCGCTTCCAGCCTATCCAAAACTTCGGTTATTTTTGTCGTGTCTGTGGTGTCGGTTGGTCGCGACACTTGGGTGGAGATCAGGTCCTCTACTCTGCTGGTGTATTTGCTCATCATTTCCTCGAGCTTCGGAATGAGGCCACTATCGATGGACTTGACAGAGGTGGCGCTGTCCTCAGCTACGCTGCTCCCCCTATCCAACAATTCCTCCACCCTTTGAGAAACATAGTCCAGTACGTCCATGTTGTGATTTATTCTCGTTCTTATGTCGCTCTTAATGTTGCCTGACTGCTTCAACTCGTTCTTGGTGTCTAAGGCGATCTTCTGACACTCCCTCAGTCCCTCGATGATAGATGTTATTTTTGGGAACGGCGCGGAGACGGAGACCGAGTTCTTCTTTGTCCCTGTAGGTTTCGCCTTTTTGTATGTTCCGCCGGGAACTATGGTCGCCTGGGATGTTGATGGCGTGTTGATGACCTCGAGCGAAACCGTACATGGCACAACCGAAGGGGGGCGGTCTTCCTCGTCACTTTCGTACCGCAAGACTTGGCGGACGTGAGCGGTGTCCTGGCTCAACGTTTCCCGCTCAGCCATTGGGGGTGCTGCCTTCTTTACTGGAGACCTGAACATTGCCATTATGAAAAATATAAAAATTTACAAAAAATAAAAATCGGTGAATTTAGTATATAGATTTAAAAGGGGAAGCCTAAACAATAACAAAGGTGAAAGCCGCAACTCGCTACGACTACGGAAACAGAAGTTATTAAAGTTTAAAGATTTCGCAAAATGGACCGAGTTGATATACCCGTGGTACAATAGGGTGGGTGGGTGAGTGTATATACAAAAATTTTAACTTTTAGAGTAAGTGACGTTTTTAATACAAATTTTAATGAAATTTTCGTATGAATTAGTGATTTTAAAAAGAACTATTGCAGTTACGTAGGTGTGTGGGGTATCTAAATACGCGCCGCAGCACAGCCAAGTAGAATAAACAAAATTAAAAAGTGGGGGGTATACAAAATATTTTAAGGGGGGGCAAAAAACAGGTTTTTTATGAGTTTTTACTACAAAAAATTTTTCAAAATGAGGTTTTTCGTCTTAAGGACACTAGAATTCGATGGAGATGAGCAAATTACGCAATTATGAGAAATTTCAGCAAAATCGATAAATTAGGTACAAAGTTATAGGTTTTCAAGTTTTAGCTATGTAATTTTGTATGGAGATTTGCAGGTATAAGGTAAACTTTTTGAAACTGTTTTTTGCTGATATCTCTTGATTCCCCAGGTGCAGAACAACGGGAGTGGTGTCAAAAGACGCGGATTTCAAGCACGGACCAGTCAAAATTATAAAAAGGTGAGTGTCTATACAAAAATTTTAACTTTTAGAGTAAGTGACGTTTTTAATACAAATTTTAATGAAATTTTCGTATGAATTAGTGATTTTAAAAAGAACTATTGCAGTTACGTAGGTGTGTGGGGTATCTAAATACGCGCCACAGAACAGCGGATTTAAATAAGAAACAACCCTAAAAAATTTTCATAGAAAATTGTTGGGGGGGGGGGTGAAAAACGATTTTTGATGAAATTTTCCTAAGTAAAAAAATATTGAATTATTGAGAAATTGAGATTAGGGTTAAAATAAGGATGAGGGATGGTATAAAACTATTGCAGAAACCAAACAAAACAAGAATTATGAAAATCGACCGTGTGGTTAGGGAAAAGCACTATTTTCAATTTTTGAGTTCGTAATTTTGTATGGGAACATGCAGCGCTTAGGTAACCTTTTTTTTTTTTTTTTTTGTTTTACTACTGGAAAATGCGGGGGACGAGAGACGTGTGTGGGACTCCCCCTTGCGGGTATACCCACTAAAAACCAGTCGATGTCCTTCGAAGGCGCCATAGTGCCGGGGCTGCGGGATACGTTAGTCATCTCACAAATCAGCCCCAGCGGCGACGGCCCGCGTTAGACTCGCGGGACCTCCTTCCTACTTAACGGGGAGGTTGAACCTCCCCCGTTCGTCTTGAGAAGGCGCGCCGGACATGGCGCGCGCCTTCTAGGGAGACCTTTTTGCGGACGGCGGATTCCCCCGAATCCACCGCCCTAGGTCTCCTATAGGTTGGGAGCTGGAGAGGTTGTGACCTCCTCCAGACTCCCCGCCCGATCAGTGGGTCATGGGCTCGGGTGCCCCCCCCCGAGTCGCCTTCTTGTGGTTTGTGGCCCCCAACCTTGTGGTTCGCCGGTCTTTTTGCCGAAGCACACACAGAACAGTGTGGCTCGGCCTTACATTCGGCGGACTTGTGCCCGGGCTGACCGCAGCGGTAGCAGTCGCCGCTTCTGTCGACTGCTGAGGAGCAGTTGCAGCCAACGTGCCCCTTCTCGTGGCACCTGTAGCACAACCTCGGCCTAGGCTCTAAGAGCTTTGTTTGGGCCGAGGTCCACCAGCGAACGGGCACTGCGCCACCAGCGAACCAAGCCCCGATGGGCTGCGTCTAATGACGCCCACCTTTACGGCGTCCACCGGACACTCGCCCTTTTTCGCCAAAGCGAGGGCGACATCTGCTCCGGTTATGGAATCGTCCAGACCCGATATATGTATTCCTACACATTTTGTGGGTCTGGACACCTTCACTATGTCATTTCCAACCGCCTCCCTAATTTTCGAAGCAAAAGTATCCGCTATGGGGCCACTCTTTGCTCCAGGGACCTCCAGAATGAAGGCCCCCGTGGCCGCCTTTCAGCACTTAATGCCACCGTCAATTCCCAGGTCCGCAAGGTTAATCTTCTGCCTTGCCTGAGCAATGACGGAGGCATAAGATGCTCCTTTCTCTACCGCTGCAGGTAGCATGGTGAGGACCACTGCGGCAGATCGTGGAACCCGCAGCGTCCTCTTTGACTTCTTTTTGCCCTTTTTAGGGGCTGTCTTCGGTGCCACAGCAGTGACTGCTGTGGCTGCCGTTTGCACCTTATTTTTCCTCCTTTTAGCCACCGTGACCCATACCTCAGACGAAGGCGGTTGGGTTGGTGGCGGCTGGCTTGGTGGCGACGGGCCGGACACCACCGGAGGTGTGGCAACCACTGCCGGCTTCTTAGCGGCAGCCTCTGCAGCCGCCAGCTTCTCCTGTTTCTCCCGCTTAGCCCTTTCGATGATGCTCTGCCTACTGACAGGCATCACCGAGGGTGCGGGCTCTTCCACTTTTTTGTCCGCCGTTAGTGGCGGTCGCAAGCGTGGCTCTGGCAGCAACCGATTTTCCAATCCTGCCAATCTAGCATTGAGCAATGTGCCAAATTGCTCAATGTTAGAGCGTGATACCTCCTCTAGCAGCCCCTTCAAATCCAGCCCCGATGGAGCCGACCTCAACTTCTCAAGCTCTTTTCGGAGCTCCTCAACTTTCTGAGTCAGACGAGAGTTTGCCTTCTTCAATTTCGTAATCTCGTCGTCTGACTCAGTCTTTTTAGGTCCCTTGACCTTGTACCTTTTGGCCGGTCCATCCCGCAAACTCGTATCTACGAGTTTTCGGATGGTGCGCTTCCTGCGCGGCCGGCCAGATTCGTCAACCTCAGTATCATCTGACATGAGAATGTCAGTATCACATCCTGTGAGGATGCTACCCTCCGACTCAGAGTCGACACACAACTGTGACAACGCAATGCGCGTTTGTCTCTTGGCGTCCAGCGAACGCTCGATTAGTACCCGCGCAATCGGGGTAATAAAGGCCTCTGCAGGCTCCTCCTTGGCCTTCGCCGCGCCTTTCGGCTTAGCCTTGGGTTGGCCCTGAGAAGGGCCTTTTGACGTCCCGGGGGATTCGGGAACCTTCTTGGACATATCGGATTGATATCAAAACTCTACCGCAAAGTATAGTCTTTCGAGATTTGGTCACCTCTCCTACTGGCCACTGCGTTACCGCGCACCAAGTAGGGAGGGTCCAGGGCAGACGACGGGGACGTACTCGTAAAGACACTGTGGGGACTGCCCCAGCGCTTAGGTAACCTCGGTTTGTTCGTTTTTTTGCTATAACTTTTGAATTTACAGGGTGATCCTGCCGGAAGGGGTGTCAACGGACGCGGCTCGTCGGACAGGACCAGGGGGTAGCAGAAAAAAGGTAAGTGTAGGGTTAAAATATTAAAATTAGGGCTATTGAATTTTTCCCCATACAAAAAATTACGTAAAAAAGCTGTAAAATCGGATTCAAAAATCGGGGGTAGTTATTAGGGGGGTGTGTGGGGTATCAAAATACGCGCCACAGAACAGCGGATTTAAATTAGAAACAACCCCAAAAAATTTTCATGGAAAATTGTTGGGGGGGGGTGAAAAACGATTTTTGATGAAATTTTCCTAAGTAAAAAAATATTGAATTATTGAGAAATTGAGATTAGGGTTAAAATAAGGATGAGAGATGGTATAAAACTATTGCAGAAACCAAACAAAACAAGAATTATGAAAATCGACCGTGTGGTTAGGGAAAAGCACTATTTTCAATTTTTGAGTTCGTAATTTTGTATGGGAACATGCAGCGCTTTTTTTTTTTTTTTTTTTGACGCAGAGAAATGCATTACGCACCGTACCCTTCACCGGGGAAGTGAAGGGCGTGTGTGGGACTCCCGGCGCCCTGAAAAGGGCGCTGCTCCTGGGCGGCTGGATTGCCGACCAGGGGTATACTCACTAAAACTCTGCGACACTCCGTCTACGCCTTAATGGCGAAGTCGTGGGTACGGAACAAGCCTCACTCCACAACTCCGCCGGCGACAGCCCGTCTATGACAAGACAGACCCTGCTCCGCCCCCCGGTGTTGGTGGGGGGCCTGTGGGACCGACCAGGAGCGCCCGATCGTTCCCACCCGTCGACGGCGGCGATCCGTGCAATGCGGGAGGAGTCGTCCCCACACCCCCTACCCGCAGGTCACCACCAGGCTGGAGAAGGGAGCGGTCATACAACCGCCTTCTCCGGCCCCTTCGACGTCTGCGGTGCGGCGGTGCGAGAGGATCCTCCTCCCGACGCCGCTCCGCCGCCTCCTTCTGCAACATGACTTCCTCAGAAGGAGGCTACTGCGGCCCAGGCCTCTTCACTACCCAACATGGCGTAGACCACACTAGGCAGCGAGAGGTCCGGGCCGACCGACGCCTGGAGGCAACGACGCTGCACCACCCAGGCCGAGCATTCGGCCAGGGTGTGCTGCGCCGTGTCCACCGGCGCGCCACAGTGGTGGCACACCGTGGACTCCTCCCTCCCGATCCTGCACAAGTACTTCCCGAAGCAACCATGCCCGGAAAGCACCTGCGAGAGACGGTAAGAGAGGTAGCCGTGCCTCCGCTCGGTCCAGCCCTCGATGACCGGACCGATGGCGTCGAGGGTACGCCGGCCAGACTCCGCAAAGGCCATCTCCGCCGTCCACCGGCGGAGCATGACCCTGCGGGCATTGTGCCTGACCGCGTCCCTCTCCTCTTGTGCGGGGCGCTCTCCCCGCGCCCGCCGGTCCGCCGTCCATTGGTAGATGGCGGACTGCACTTCTGCCTCCAAGTGCCACGGCGGAGTGCCCGCCATGGCACAGGCCGCAGCGTGACCCACTGTTCCGTAAGCCCGCGCTATCCTTTGTGCGATAGCGCGTTGTGGCTTACGCAGGTGGGTCACGTTTTCCCTACCAAGGGAGTCCGACCATATTGGGGCGCCGTACAGCGCCATGCTTTTCAGCACGCCGGCATAAAGTTGCCGGCATGCTGACGCCGGTCCCCCCAGATTTGGGAGGAGCCATGCGAAACCGCGGGCCGCCTTCACGAGGCGCGGTGAAAGTTGGCTGAAGTGCGGGCCAAACTTCCACCGCCCATCTAGGATAAGGCCCAGATACTTCATCTGGGCCTTAACCTCCACCCGAACACCGCCCACCATGATGTGGGCATCGGGTGGCACGCGCTGCCGGGGCGCTGGAAAGAAGAGGGCCTCCGTCTTCTCCAGCGCCACCGATAACCCCAGTCGCCGGATTCGGTTGGCGACCAGGGTTTCCCCAGCAGACGCCAGGGCAGCTGCCTCCCCGTAGGTGCGTCCCCGTGCCGTGACAAGGGTGTCATCCGCATAGCAAATGACACCCATGCCACGGAGGAGACTACCCCGGAGGAGCCAGTTGAAACCGATGTTCCATAGCAGGGGTCCAAGGACCGACCCCTGCGGGACACCGGTTTCCACCTTACGCCGCCCCAGCCGGCCGTCCCTGTTGACGAACAACACTTCCCTATCTAAGAAGTAGTTCGCCAACAGGGCCTGCAGGTATGGAGGCACCCCATGGTAGCGGAGTGCCTCCAGTATAGTAGCGTGGGGGATGGTGTTGAAGGCATTGGCAATGTCAAAGGACACCGCCAACACTCCATCCCCCGCCGCCACCGCCTCCTGTGTGACGCGCTTCAACTCTTGAAGCGCGTCTATTGTGGACCGGCCCGCCCGAAAGCCGTATTGGGTCTCGGAGAGATCCGGGCCGGTCCCCGACAAATCGTGATCGCCACGCGCCTCAAAGAGCGCCCCGGCGTCGTCCAAGAGGACGATTGGCCGATAGCCTGCCGGCGAGTCCGCCGGTCGGCCCTCCTTTCGGAGGAGGCAAAGCGCCCCCTCCTTCCACACTTTCGGGAACCTCCCCGACGCTAAACAACCGTCGAAGAGGCCCCGAAACCGATCCTCCATTTGGGCGGTGGCTATAGCCACCACCCTAGCCGGCACGCCATCTGGCCTCGGCGCCGTCTTTTTGCCTCGGAGGCTGAGTGCCGCCGAGGCAAACTCCGCCTCCGTTACCGGGACGACTTCCGGGCTCCTCCCGGCCCGGCCCCTCCGCCGAGGCGGATCCATTGTTGGAGGGGTGACGTTGGACTGATCCGGGAACAGACCCCGGACCACCCCCTCCAACAACTCTGGCTGGAGAGTCTCTGTGATGGGGGGACCGATCGGGCGCAGCTTGCTGCGTATTATCCGATACGGTCTGCCCCAAGGATCGTCGTTGAGACTCTCCAGCATCTCCGTCCTTGCCCTCTGCTTCGCCTCCGCAATCGCCGTTTTGAGGACTCCTTGTGCCTCCGAGTAGGAGGCGTACAGGCGAGCCTCATTGTCGGCGTCACGGCGGCGACGACGGCGGGCCCTCTGATAGGCCCTCCTCGTGGCCACGCAGTGCTCCCGGAGGCCGGCGATCTCCGCCGACCACCAATACACCGCGCGCCTAGGAGGGGGCCGGCTGGACCGAGACATGCTAGAGTTGCACACCTCGTTCATTGCCTCCCTCAATTGGAGGGCAGCGTCATCCACGTCGAGGCTGGTAGGCGGGGCAAACCAGGCCTGGACAAACGCCGCCTCCTTGGCCGCGTCGCGGTCAAGCCGCGACAAGGCCCACCGCGGGAAGGGCGATTGCCCCACCCGGCCCACAGCTGGTGCACCCGGTGTGGAGAACTCTATCCGAATATATCGATGGTCGGATAGAGTCTCCACCAGGTCCACCCTCCATTTACAAACGTGGCCGGCCAGTGCGGGGGTGGCGAAGGAAAGATCCACCACCGAACCCCCATTAATCCAGACGCACGTTTGCACTGCTCCCCTATTAAGGAGCACCAGACCAGTGGACGCCGCCCAGACCTCCAAAAACCTGCCACGGGCATCCGTGACATGGTCGCCCCATGTCGCGGACCTGGCGTTAAAATCGCCTAGGACCGCGACCCCGGGCCTTCCCATTCGCGCAACCACTGCAGCCAGAGTTTGCAGAAAATTCTCAAACTCCGCCTGCGAGGGTTCTGGGGAGAAATACACCGCCACAAGGGCGATGTCTCCCCACGCGGCGGCCACGTATCCAGGTCCCCTCTCAATTAGTGAGAGGGGAGGGGAGCCCGTGGTACGCCGCGGCACGATGGCCACCAAACCGCTACTGTCCCCCAGCCAATTGGGCTGGATCGAGTACGGTTCGGCGACCACTGCTAGGTCCCCCAACCACTCCGCCAGCACTTGGGACATTAGGTCCTGTGCTGCCTGGGCGTGATTGAGGTTCACCTGCATTATTGTGCGATGTCCGAACCTAAACATTATTCGGACATCGCACCGTCAGTCATGACCGGGGGAACCCCAGCCCCTGCAGGGGCAGGCCGAATTGTGGCCTGCTCCTTGCCCTTTCTAGTTGGGGGAGTGCATTTGGCACCCCCCATGACATGCCCTGCGGACCTCCCGCTGGCCGCACAGACGGCACAGCGGGGATCTTTTTTGCAGGTATCCTGCTTATGCCCTGGCTGCCCACACCGGAGACAGAGTAGTGACCTGTCTACCGGTGATGGGCAGCACTGCCGGGCGTGTCCGAACGCGTAGCACCGGAAGCAGCGCATCGGCTGCTCCGCTAGCGCCCGGACTACGGCAGCACTAAAACCAATCAGAAGCCGCCCTTTTTTGAGGACGGCTTCGATTGCAACCACGGGGCACCGTAGCCTGACGCGGCCCATGCCCCCAGCTCCGGGTCGGATCTCGCCGACCTCCACGGCCTCCACCGCACAGCCACCGGCTGCCGCCACGGCAGCAGCAACCTCGCCCTTGGTGACAGAGTCGTCAAGTTCTGACACCACAAGGGACGAGGTTTTTACTGGTCGTGCCACCTTGGCGACATCGGCAATCGCCTCCGCCCTTTTATGGGCGAAGGCATCCGCCTGCTGCTGCCGGTTGACCCCAGGGAACTCGAATATACGAGCTCCGGTTAGGGTCCGCCGGCACGTGACCTTCTCTATCCCCAATTCATGGGGCTTGACGGTTTGTCGGGCCCGAACCAGCACCGACTCGTACGTCTCCCCCTTTTGGACGGCGTCTGGCGACAAAGTCACCACGACCGCCGCCGTCTTAGGCAGAGACGACTTTTTCCTCCCCTTCCCATTTTTAGGGGCCGCCGCGGGGGCTGCCTTTTTGGCAGGCCCTTTTGGCACTGTAGAAGAGGGCTGAGGCGCCTTCTTCTTTTTGCCCTTCTTGACCACCGTCGACCAACCATCATTGGCCGCGGTGGCAGAGGGCAGCATAAGGTCCTCTTGCGAGGGCAAGACCAACGTCTCCTGCGCCCAAGATGGACCAGCCACTGGTTCCATCGGGGCAGGTGCCGGCGCCGGGGCTAAGGGTTTGGCTACCTTTGCCTTCCCCTTCTTTCCTGCCGACTTTTTAGTGGCCGGTGCAGGTACCGGTGCAGGAGGCACCATCTCCTCAGTGCGTCGCTTGTCTGCCGCAAGAGAGGGACGGACAATCTTCGCCGGAAGGAGGCGATCTTCTATTCCTGCGAGGCAGGAACGAACAAACGTACGTTCCTCCTGCAGGACCTCCCTCATCTGCTCCCGCAAATTGAGCGATGGAGCTGCAGCTGGAGCTGGAGCCTTCATAAGGAGCTGGCGGACCTTGTCCACCTCCTTCTCCAACACTTCAATCTGGAGACTTTGGCGCTGGACCGTTGTCTCCAGCCTAGCGTTTTCCGCCGAAGCGCTACGGGTAGCTGTCTCCGCGACTATAGTCGCGGAGTGTAGCCGCACAGGCTTTGAGCGCCTTCTGGTAAGGTCCCGACAGCTGCGAGGACTTTGCCGCCACTAGGAGGATGGTAGAGACCTTAGCCTCTGCTTGCTTTAGCAGCATGCAAGTGAGGCTCTCCGAATCCACGCTAGTGGATGGCGCGTTCCTCAGGGCTAGGTACTTTGCGCGTATTAGATTATAAGTAGAAATACAATTATATTATTAAATTATAAATGTGAATATTAATATTTTCAGAACTTTTAAATAGTAGCACAGTTTATGTATTTTAAAAGTTATTATTTTGAATCGTCTTGTCAGAATTGTATGACGTACTGTTTCTTGATTGGTTTTTTGTAAGCCGCACCAATCACAAAGTAGCTATGGTCACGTGATTAAGTGGGGTGATTTCCTGACGGTGACGGGAGGAGAAGTCTATAAAAGCACATATTTTGGTTGGCTCTGGTTACTTTTTGAATTGGCGGTTGCATCGATAACAAGTTAAGTACTTTGTATTAATTAGTCTGTAATTCTGTAGAAATTAGGTATTTTTCTATATTCTTTGTGTTATTTTATAAATTGTGTTAAAATACTTTATATTATTACTACCCTCTATTAATTTCCCTATTTATGTGTAACTATCAAGGTGACAAGTAAGTAATAAATATTGATTAGTCTTTCTTATGTTTCCTTTAAATATCCTCCACCAAGAAGTTACTAGGTAGGTAGTGTAATCAGATTTTTCTTAATTTCATAATTAGTGATTTTGTAGATTATTAATGAATAGTTGGTTAAGTCAAATTAAATAACTTAAACTGTTAGGGCTTTATTTGAGGAAGAACCCAGTACCTACACTATAAATAGGGCTTTTTATTATAGGTAAACTATTACGCGCGCCTCCTTGTTGGCGCGCGTCATGCCCTTCACTGTCTCCTCCATATCCCGCTGAGCTTCGAGCTTGCGGGCCTCAGCAAGATCCGCCTTCGCTATCGCTAGCTCGGCGTCCTCTGAGCCCTTCTTCCCAGCTTTCTTCTTCTTGGGCTTCACCGTCTTCGAAGACGATTCTGAGGCGTCGGAAGACTCCTCGATCCCCTTGCGCTGACGCTTCCGCCGATAGATGGACGGATCGCCGACCACGGACGAGCTATCTGACATAGCCTCGTCGGGTACGTCGATCACGTCCTCCGGCCTGGCGAAGAGACTCCTGTCGATGGCCGACGACGGTCGGCTGAACTGGGGCGTCCTGTTGCCATCCAATGGCTCCACGACCACCCGCAGTTCCTTCTCTGTTTGGCCCTGAGAAGGGCCTTTTGTTTTCCCGGGGGACACGGGAACCTTCGATGACATATCGCGAGATGATAACATTCTGTTCCTCACAGTATTGTTTTTGCGGATTCGGTCACCTCACCTACTGGCCACTGCGTTACCGCGCACCAAGTAGGGAGGGTTCAGGGCAGACGACGAGAACGTACCGAAAAACACTGTGGGGGCTGCCCCGGAACATGCAGCGCTTAGGTAACCTCGGTTTGTTCGTTTTTTTGCTATAACTTTTGAATTTACAGGGTGATCCTGCCGGGAGGGGTGTCAACGGACGCAGCTCGTCGGACAGGACCAGGGGGTAGCAGAAAAAAGGTAAGTGTAGGGTTAAAATATTAAAATTAGGGCTATTGAATTTTTCCCCATACAAAAAATTACGTAAAAAAGCTGTAAAATCGGATTCAAAAATCGGGGGTAGTTATTAGGGGGGTGTGTGGGGTATCACTAAAAATTATTTTAATCACAATTTATGAAAACGATAGAATTAAAATTTGAAACGCAGAGGACAATTTACTGATTCGCTCCTCAAACTGATCGGGTCGCCGTGAGAGATGCAGCTCGCCTTTCAGCTTGAGGTGTTGGACAAATATATACTTTTTATCTTATACATAAAGGTACTTGCGCTAGACGGGTCGCCGTGCGGGATGCAGCTCACCGTTTCGCGCAATAAGGAAGAAAAGTAAGATAGGAAAGATATAAGTATGAGATTGACGAACTAAAAAAGACAAGTATCATTAGATTAATCGAAATATTTACAACATTATATTTTGTTCGGCTTTCTGGACATAATTCCAGCCAGGTGGCCAAGAGACATGAAGGAGTCACCGCTTAGAGTTGAAAAATAAAATAAAATAGAAGAGAGTTCTGAATATGGCAGGATTACGAAAGCAAAATTGAACACGCTGAGTAAGTGGTAACAGTTGCTAGGACCAGGTTAATACGGAGTGTTAAAGATTATTAGAAGCCATAGTCGGTCTTCTCCTGAATTCGTTTCCGCATGGCGACATTTCTGGGGCATTCATTGGAGAGAGTACGGTGCTTTGTATCAGTTGAGGTATGGAATTTGGCATTGTGAGACAGGCAATTTCCGCAAGTGGGTGGAGCAGAGGCGGTGGGACAGTCTTGCAGCTGATGGTCGCTGCGTCCGCAATGGTCGCAGTTTTGAGCCTCCTGGGAGCACCGCGCCTGCGTGTGCCCATATTGATGACATTTGCGGCACTGGATGAAGTTGCTGAAGCTCTCCACGTGTACGCGCTGACAGTTTAGGCTGACTCGCCCCTTGTCAGTGAGAGAGCGCCAGATGGTAGGGGAGACGACGAGAACAGCGTTGTAGAGGTTTTTGTTGCGGTTGTTTCGGAAAAATTTGGTTTTGATATCGCTATCTGTGCACCCGGAGAGCTCCGGGTTCTGCTCCAGTAGCAATGGGACAATTTCGTTGCGCGGGACGTCTAGGCTAATGCCTTTAAGAATGACGAGCGGTGACAGCTTTTTCTCCTCCTCCACCGTGATGCCCAAGGAAGCGGAGGCACCCCGAATTCTCTTCAGGGCGTCCTCCATGTGGGCGCGGCTGTCGAAAGCAACCTTGGTCTTGCCACGGGAGAGTTTTTTGACGCTAGCCGGGTTGTATCCGACGTCCTTGTAGTTGAGGACCTTACTGAGGGCCTTCGCGGTGACCTCTCTAGGAGAGCCGTCGCCCTCGCAGGTGACGACTAGAGCCGGTAGGGAAGGTGTCGGAGCCGGTTGAGTGGCGAGAGGATCGGGGGTAGAACTCAATCTCTGCCTCCTGGCTACCTCAGCGAATAAAGGTGGTTCGGCGGCTTTGCTGGCTGCACGCCCAAGCTCAGTGCGCATGGTGTCAGCGACAGCACTCCTCACCTCATTCCTGATTACCTCCCTGAGGTCCGGTGTGGTCTCCTGAGAGTTGTTGGTGGATGGTGGGGGCGCAGATGTTATGGCCTTGAAAGAGATGGCCGCGTCATGGCACAGGGACACTATCTCGTCTTTGATATCCCTCGTGGTGCTCTTCGCCGAACTAAGAAGAGCAGGGATCTCGCGGAACACCTCCATCAGGAAGACTGTGTGTCCCTCCGTATCGTCACCGATCTCAGGCCGCATAAGCTTCATGCGGGACGTGGACGGGCTTGAGGTCTTAGTGACGGTCTTTTTTTTCGTCTTCTCCTTTACCTGTCTTCTACGCGAGCCGCCAATCAGGATGTTGGTCCCCTGAGATGTTTCAGGGTTTTCCTGCACGGCAGCCAGGGCGGAGTAGAGCGCGGGGGTGAACAGTGGGGCGATGTCGCCCTCACTCTCGTAGTCACTGACCTCATCGATCCCGTACATGTCCATGTTAAAAATTCAAAAAAATAAAAAAATTGAAAAATGACTAAAAATAATATGCAGTTAAAGGCAGGAGGCTATAACAAACCCAAAAGTGAAATTTTCAACTAATTACGACCAGTAGGGCCGGAGATATGAAAGAAAGAAAGAAAGAAAGAAAACAAATTTATTACCGAAAAAATAGTTACAAAAAAATACAGTTATTGAAGTTACAGGCACTTAGGTACTGAAATAATAATTAACAAGGAAATAAAAATAAAAAATATGTAAAAAAAGATGATAAAAATTAAAATACATAATATTTCGGTAATTGGGTCCATGCTCAGCATGTGTTATAAAGGAAGTAAAACAAGCCGTCACACCGCCTGAGTAACGCTGATTTTCAGCATGTACCATTACATAAAAGATGTTGTATACGACATAGGTAGCAGAGAGTCACTTGATCTTGGTATATTGGTTGCAGTCTTGTTGGCATGATGTGTTACTAATTGTAGATATAAAACCAGAAACATGTTTAGTAATGATACAAGAAAATATATAAATATACACATATACATATATACATACACACACATATATAAAGTAAATGCAAATGAACAAATAATAAATAAAATATATTAATACTCAAACCAACGATATGACGGTTTAAAGTTTAAAGTTTAGCAAAATGTAAAAAGTTGATATAGCCGAGGCACGAAAGGGTGGGTGGGTGGACGGGCGATTTTTTTTCGTTTTTTTGCTATAACTTTTGAATTTACAGGGTGATCCTGCCGGGAGGGGTGTCAACGGACGCGGCTCGTCGGACAGGACCAGGGGGTAGCAGAAAAAAGGTAAGTGTAGGGTTAAAATATTAAAATTAGGGCTATTGAATTTACCCCATACAAAAAATTACGTAAAAAAGCTGTAAAATCGGATTCAAAAATCGGGGGTAGTTATTAGGGGGGTGTGTGGGGTATCAAAATACGCGCCACCAAACAGCGGATTTAAATTAGTAACAACCCCAAAAAATTTTCATAGAAAATTGTTGGGGGGGGGTGAAAAACGATTTTTTGACGAAATTTTCCTAAGTAAAAAATATTAAATTATTAAAAAGTTGAAATTAGGGTTAAAAGAACGATGAGGGATGGTGTAAAACTATTGTGAAAACCAAACAAAACAAAAATTATGAAAATCGACCGTGTGGTTAGGGAAAAGCACTATTTTCAATTTTTTTTTTTTTTTTTTTTTAATTAATTTATCAAGTCTCTTACATTTATTTTCTTATAATTATGTTGCTAGTAATGAATACAAGACAAGGTGATACAATTAAAAAGTCATTCCCGAAGACGCGAGGGATACATCTAGGGGTTTTATTAAGAAACAACGAACAAAGTTGTTTCATATCAATTAAATCGTTCTGAGACAGTTGTCTCTCTGATGTTACAAACTAAAATACGTTACAAAATTAAATCTATACACTTATAAAACAAAATTAGCAAATATAATATATACAAATTGAAAAGTTAACAAGAAACAAATTTCACAACTTATGATAACATCCAAAAAAAAACAAAGAGTTATGAACAATTCCAAAATCAATAATAAAAAAAATATGTACAAATTCAATTTTTTCCTTTTTATAAATGTCTTTTTTTTTTTTGTTAATGTCTTTTTTTTTTTTGTAAATGTCTTCTTTTTTTTTTTGTAAATGTCTTTTTTTTTTTTTTTGTAAATGTCTTTTTTTTTCCAGTTTTTCTTTTCTTTTTGTTTTTGTTATACTATATAAATTAGCTCTAGATCGACAGATGTGGAAGAATGGTAGGGAGGCCTTTGCCCAGCAGTGGGATGGTACGGGCTAATATAATAATAATAATAATATAAATTAAAATGCGCATAAAACAGAAAAAGTAAAATAAAAATAAAGAATAAAAAAAAAAAGCACAAAGACATAAAATGAACATTTAAACTTAATCGTTAATTACAAAAACTAATATAACAAAAGTGAATCTAATGACAAGTGCAGCAAAGAAATAAGTGCCAAACATAAAGGCACACATGCCCAAGACCAAAAAGGAGACCCCTCCGAGTTAAGTCTAAGGCAAGAATCAACCAAGAATATAAAGTGAACCAAAAAAAAAGATTTTACTATACAGTTAGGTAAACTAAGAAAAATTAAAGAAAGATGAAAAAATATTGCATTGTAAAAAAAAAGTTTAAAAAGAATTTGGAATTTACTGAGGGTTATGGGAATTATTAAAATTTTTAAGTTTACTGTAGATTGATTCTATAAAGGTAACAAAAGAAGTAACGAAAGCATGATTTAAATTATCTTTATCAAATGCAAAAGGTTTAACGACGCGGGAATGAAGAGGAATAGACGCTAAAAAGTTGTGCCGGGCAATATCAAAGCGCGCGCAATTGTAAAATAGATGTTGGAGAGCCGCACGGGCAAGTAGCTGATGTTACTACATGGAAGCGCAAGAGGTATGCTAGGTCGCAGCCATGTCCAGTTAGAAATTGCGTAAGGAAAAATGACGGAGTGGTAAATGTGAAAAAGTCTACGATGTTAGAGAGATCTGGAAACATGGTACGTGTGACAAGGCCCTGCCGCGCGCTTCGATACCTAGCCTGCCACTCAGCCCAGACACGTGCCCTGGATAGGCTCTTGGCGTAGGAGAGAGGGAAGAAGCAGAAGTTAGGCGCAACTTTGGAAGAGGCAGCCTTAGCGACTTCCTGGTCGGCCTCTTCATTGCCCCTAATGCCCACATGCCCCCTTACCCAGCAAAACTTAATTCTGTCACCTATTCTAGATAAGATTTTATGTATGTGATTAGTGAGAAAACCAGTACTACTTCTGTTGTTGATAGCTTCGAGCGAGGAGCGGGAGTCGGTGAAGATTATGGCAAATTTACAGCTACTTTTACTCTCAAAAAACTGGCAAGCTCGGAGGATAGCCAGCATTTCGGCTTGAAAAACAGAACAAGAATTATGCAGTTTGAAATGTCTTCTGATGCTAAATGTGTCACCATAAGGAGGTTGGCATACAAAAGCAGCACCCACCCCACTCTCGCTCTTGCTGCCATCTGTAAAGATTTTAATGGTGTCTTGGCATCGAAATTTAGAGACTGTAGATTGGTCGTTAGCAATATGATATTTAATATTGACACGAACTGATGGATGCAACAACTTGCTGATCTCTACGTTTGTGTCCAGGCGTATGTCGGAAGGAAGAAAAGATGAATTGCCGGTGATACGGGTAACCTCCAACTCCCTAGTATGTAGGATTTCCAGGTCTAGAGGTGGAAACCTAGCTAGGGCTAAGGCAGCGTTGGAGGATACCGTTCTATAGGCTCTCAATGCGCGCAGAGCAAAGTCTCTTTGCAGAGATGCAAGCTTGGCGCGAACTTCCTTCCTCTCGACAACCTTACCCCAGATACCTGCCGCATATGTGATGGTAGGGACGACGATATGTTTGTAAATAATGCTGATGATTTCTGGGTTAATACCCCAGGTGGGACGAGCAAAAAGAGTAAGACGTTTGTATATAGCACGGGCTTTGCTGATGGCGGAAATTACATGTTTTGAAAAATTTAGTTTATTATCGATAACAACTCCCAATAGAGTAAAGCTGTCGGTGAATGGAATTGGGGTGCCACACATGGATAACTGAGCTTTGGCTGCCGTGGGTGAGAATGCCAAGGCTTTGGTCTTGGTAGGACCAAAGCTTAGCTTTTGGTTCAGGCCCCATTCTGCGATCCTGTCCAAGATGTTGTTAGCGAGGTGCTCTAGTTCGCGAGGATTTCGAGCCGACACGATCAGCAGGACGTCATCAGCGTATGCCTGCAAGCGGCATCCCGGCGGAAGGGGGATGTCGAGTAAATCGTCGAGAATGAGGTTCCAGGCTGGCCCACAAGCCGAGCCCTGGACGCATCCCATTTCGGTGAGTATGGAGGCCTGAGCCCCGGCGTAATTGAGGGAAACTGATCTGGGTGTGAGGTAATTTAAAATCAAATTATAAATGTTGGAGGGGCAACCGATAGCCTTTAGCCTGGACAGAATCGCAGGCCACCAGGCTCTATCGAAGGCGGACTGTATGTCTAAAGATATGGCAGTTACACGTTAGGCACTCTATGAGCTCCTCCCGAGGCACGTCCTTGCTGATTCCCTTTATCAAAATCTTGGGGTCGATCTTTCTTTCGAGCTCCGCCGAGACACCCTCAGATTCAACGGCGGCATTGATACGACTCAGTGCGTCGTCTAGGTCCTCCTTCTTTTCGAACTCTACCCTGGTTTTACCCCTGGAGAGCTGGACCACTTTTGGCGCCGTGTATCCGGTTTTCTTGAAGTTGACAAGGCGCCTTAGGGTCTGCACCGACTTCTCCCTGGGAGCCTCTGGGCCCTCCTTACATGTCATGATCAGGGCAAGTCTGGTAACAGGGACTGTTGGCTTCGCGGAGGCCTGCCATGTCCTCACCTTAGATCCGGAAGAATTTGGGTAGGGCTGTGAGGGTTGTGAGGGTCGGTAGGGAAGCGGCGGGTAGGCCGAAGCAGCGGCAGCCCTCCCCAGCTCCGTTCGCACTGCCTTGGCAACGGCCTTCTCAATGATGGATGGGATGCTGTCGGCACTGAGGTTGATGGTATTTCCAGGAGGGGGGGCAGGACAGCCCTCCGCAAGAAGGTTGTTGACCTCCGCGACCAGCTTCGCCGCGTCGAACGCAGCCTTAACCGCATTGCTCCTTCCTGCCTTAGTGACGCTCTTGGTCTCATTCAATATTTTCGGAATGTTTATTAAGTGGTTATAGATCCTTTGAAGGTGCCCAGTGACTGCGGTTCCCTCCAACAAGGCTTCGGGAATGGATGGGAAATCAAGGCGCGGGCGAGCCTTCTTCGCTACCTTGCTGGGAGGTTCTGAGGACGCAGCCGGTAATGGAGGTGTTTCCAAGTCTGATGTTTCCAGCCTTAGAGGGGGTGTAGCATCTAAATCTTCAGGAGCATCACTTGGGTAGAAATCATCTGGTGGGTCTAACACAATCATTGGTGATAAATTAAAAGTTCGGTCCAGTGGTGGGGCAGAGTCAAGCTCATGCGTTGCGGACGCCTCCGGGGTGAGTGGCCGGTCACGGGCCTGGTAGGCCCTCGATGTTGAAGGCAGCACGTCGTCGGGTGCTTTTTGCGCAGCGGATGGCTCCGGGGTATGTGGCCGGTCACAAGCCTGGTGGGCCCTCGAGGTTGAGGGCATATGGTCGTCGGTGGCCTGACGCGTATTTGCCGTCTTGACAAACGGCGGGCGCCCCGAAGCACCGCGCGCTTTGACGGGCGAGCGAGTGATAGGCATATTATACACAATTGAAGAAAACAAAAAGTAAAAAAAAAGTCACAAAGAAAGTTACGAAGTTGTATAAAAAAAGTCAAAAAGATTTAACACTTCACTTGAAGATGGGCGTAGTAGTGGGTTGTGTCCAGGAAGAGGCACTGAGTCCTTTCCCGAAAACCGCGCGTCTCTATCTATCTCCGTTGAGGAGTTATCCCCTGCGGAGCGAACCGGGGTGATCTGGTGGAAACTGAGTAGCAAGGTGGAAGGGTACCTCTAAGGAGCTACCAGAACCGAAAACAGAACTGGTCTCCGACGCACCGTTTCGAAGATACGAGGGGTTCTTCATCCAAGAGTGATCCCTGATGTTGGTCCTGGGCTGGTGCGATCTGTCCGCTTCAAAACGGCAGCAACCGGGGCCCGTATCCTGGAGGTGCCTGGTGCCACATCGGCGGAAAAAGCGGATGCCCTAGCTGAAAAGCTTAGGGGCGTTCTGGGTGGGGACGTCACGGTGTCCAGGCCCACCAAATGTGCCGAGATTCGTGTCTCCGGTTTGGACGACGCAGTCTTGGGCACCATATGGTGCAAATGCCCAGTGGAGGTAGCGGAGAAGGTGGCCTCAGCGGGCCGTCTTCTAGTAGGATGGGTCTCGGCTCGAGCGGTCATAGTGCCTTCCAAGCCGATGCGTTGTTTCCAGTGTCAAGAGATAGGACACGTACGGGAGCAATGCCAGTCGGAGGACCGTGGTAGCCTGTGCTATCGGTGCGGAAAAGCTGGCCACAAAGCCGGTCAGTGCACGGACACGCCACACTGTGTGGTGTGTTCCGCTGCCAACAAACCAGCGGGGCACAGACTGGGCAACCCTACATGTGTTGCACAGTCTAAAAAATCGAAAAGGCGTGCTGTCGCCCCTCATAGGGCGCAAGAGCAGCCTATTCGGGTGCCGGAGAATATGGACACCCATTGATGGACCGTGGCCTCAAAATTCTGCAGACGAATTTGAACCACTGCGCTGAGGCTCAGGATCTCTTTGTCCAGTCCTTGGCGGAGTGGGGCATTCATGTCGCTGTGGTTGCTGAGCCGTACCTTGTTCCCCCTGGTGAAAACTGGGTTGGGGACCGTAGCGGCTTGGTGGCCCTTGTAAGACAGGGCGCAGTTGGCTCCCCGCCCTTCGAATATGTCTCGAAGGGCCCGGGATACGTCGCGGCTTTGTTGGGCGATGTTGTGACCATTGGGGTCTACTTCTCTCCCAACAGACCCCGCCACGAATTCGAGACTTTTCTCGTTGAGTTGGCGGCCCTCATAGGCCAGAGACGTCCTCGGCACATCCTCGTCGCTGGGGATTTCAACGCCCATTCCAGGGTGTGGGGATCTCCAGAGACTAACTCCAATGGTGAGGTGCTAGAGGAATGGGTGGTGGATTGCGGACTCTCCGTTCTGAATCGGGGCTCCGTTAGCACGTGCGTGCGGCCGCAGGGCGAATCCATAGTGGACGTTTCTTTCGCAAGCCTCTCCCAAGCTGCGATACCGCGGCAGTGGAAGACGGGTCATCTGGTCCTCATTCCGAAGGAGGGGCGTCCGGCGGAATCCCCATCCGGATACCGCCCAATTGTTCTGCTTGACGAGGTCGCCAAGCTCTTTGAAAGAGTTGTGGCTGGCCGTATCGTTGAGCACCTGGAGGAGGTGGGTCCGGATCTGGCGGAGAACCAGTTTGGGTTCCGGAGAGGGCGGGTTCGACGAGTTAGGCTCATTGCACAGGAAGCAGTTGCCCGGGGTGAGGTCGTGTTGGCGGTGTCTCTGGACATCGCTAACGCATTTCATTCCCTCCCCTGGAGTTGCGTGCGGGAGGCGCTCCGGTTTCATGGAGTGCCGACCTACCTGTGCCGACTTATCGGAGCCTACTTGTCCGAGCGGTGTGTGGTCTATCCAGGCCGAAACGAGTGGCGGGAGCGGGAAATGTCGTGCGGTGTTCCACAGGGTTCAGTCCTCGGACCGCTCCTGTGGAACATCGGCTACGACTGGGTGCTGAGAGGCATCAACTTATCGGGTGTGCAGTTGACGTGCTACGCCGACGACACCCTGGTAACCGCACGTGCCGGAAACTATCGGGACGCTGCTATGCTCGCAACAGCGGGTGTGGCGCATGTGGTGGGCCGTATACGACGGTTGGGCCTGGAGGTCGCCCTTAACAAATCCGAGGCTCTGTGCTTTCACGGACCTCGGAACGCGCCGCCTCGCAATGCCCATATCGTTGTGGCAGGAGTTCGCTTCGCCGTCGGGTCGACGATGAAGTCTGGGACTTGTCCTCGACGGCAGATGGAACTTCAGGGCTCACTTTGAGCGGATGGCGCCAAGGCTGCTCGGTGCGGCTGCCGCTCTTGGGCGGCTTCTGCCAAACCTTGGTGGTCCGGAGGCGTCGGGGAGGCGCCTCTATATGGGAGTCGTGAGATCGATGGCCCTGTACGGAGCCCCTGTGTGGGCCGACACCCTCGATAGCCAGAATATTGCCCACTTGCGGAGACCGCAGAGGGTAATGGCAGTCAGGGTGATACGGGGTTATCGCACGATCTCGTGTGAGGCAGCCTGTGTGTTGGCGGGTTCTTTGCCCTGGGATCTCGATGCAAGAGCCCTTGCGTCGCTACATACGTGGTGCAAGGAGGTGCTCGACCGGGGCCACCCGCCTGCACAAAGGGAGGTGGAGGGGTGCAGAGCTCATCTGCGCCGACGGGCTATTGAAGCGTGGGAGTCCAGGCTGGCGTCATGTAGCGCCGGACTGCGGACTATAGAGGCAATCCGTCCTGTCTTAAAACAGTGGTTGGCTAGGCGATTCGGGTTCCTGACATTCCGGATGTCGCAGATCCTCTCGGGACATGGTTGTTTCGGCGGGTATCTGTGCCGTATAGCCGGAAGGGAACCCACGGCCAGGTGCCACCACTGCGACGGTTGCCTCGACGAGAAGGCCCAGCACACGCTGGAAGTATGCCCCGCGTGGAGACACGAGCGCAGTGAGATGTGCGAGGTTGTGGGGGATGACCTGTCACTCCCAACATTGGTTCGAACCATGGTTGGCAGCGAGAGGTCATGGCAGGCGGTTCATGACTTTTGCGAGACAGTCATGCT
The DNA here is from genome assembly GCA_916618145.1 of Emmelina monodactyla. Lineage (NCBI taxonomy): Eukaryota > Metazoa > Arthropoda > Insecta > Lepidoptera > Pterophoridae > Emmelina > Emmelina monodactyla. Next base: position 7,580,312 of record OU745324.1, read on the forward strand.
CGCGAAAGAAGTGGCTGAGAGGGACAGGGAGAGTGATCCGCTCTCTCTAGTGCTCCGTCGCCGTAGAACTGGCCGCAGGAGGAGAGCCTTCGCAGGTTTCCCTCCGCCCATAACTTGAACCTCAGGGCGGCGGACTTAGGGGAGTCCGTATCGCCCACTGCACGAGGTTCCTGGAGGCGCGCGCGCGGACTTTTCGCGTGCCACAGATTGCGGGAGAGGGACACAATGCCCTCCATGCTGGAGCCGAAAGGCTAGCGCAGCCGGGTTGGGGAAGAATACTCACACAGTTCCCTCAACTCGGTAACCAAGCGCCCAGTAGAACGCCGCGGAGTTTTTAGTCAGTAGGAGTCTGACATAACTCGGTTGCTGCCCCCCGTGGTGACCGTGGTATCCATGATGGATTTTCTTCGCGTTATAAAAAAAAAAAAAGGTTAGGTTAGGTTAGGTTAGGTTGGGGCAGCCCCCACAGTGTCCGAGAGTACGTCCCCGTCGTCTGCCCTGGACCCTCCCTGCTTGGTGCGCGGTAACGCAGTGGCCAGCAGTGGTAGGTGACCGAAGCTCGAAGGACTATACTGTGCGGATTGAATGATATCACCACCTTCCGATATGTCAAAGAAGGTTCCCGAATCCCCCGGGAAGTCAAAAGGCCCTTCTCAGGGCCACCCAAAAGGCCCTTTTCAGGGCCAAACAGAGAGGGACCTGCGGGTCGTTTTAGAGCCGCTGGAACTACCAGTAGGTTTCGGGACACCCCGTGGTAGCCGACCATCGTCGGTAATGGCGGACAGCCTGTTCGCAAGGCCGGATGAAGCGCCGGATGAAGCGCCTGATGAGCCCGATGAGGTTATGTCGGACGCGTCTTCAGTGGGTGATCCGTCGATTTATCGCCGGAAACGCTTACGGGAGGATGGCTCAGAGTCTTCTGATGCCTCAAATTCCTCCAGCAAGACAGTGAGGGCCAAGCGCGGCCGAGCACGTCTCCCGATCACCGGGGAGGACGACGACCTAGCCAAGGCGAAGGCCGAGCTCGCTGAGGCCAAACGTTTGGAGGCCCAACAATCAATCGAGGAGAAGGTGACGAAAATGACGCGCGCTAACAAAGATGCGCGTGCCAAATACCTCGCCATGAGAAATGCTCCGTCTTCTGTGGACATGGAGAGCCCAACTTGCATGCTGTTGAAGCAGGCTGAGGCTGAGGTTAGCACCATTTTCGTGGTGGCTCAGAAATCGTCGCAATTGTCGGGGCCTTTTCAAAAGGCTCTCAAGGCATGCGCGGCGACTCTTCATGACATTGTCGTGGAGAGAGTAGGTCGCAGCGCCTCTGACGAAAACCAGAGGTTAGAGGCGACAGTCGAACGCCAGAGCCTTCAAATTGGGGCCCTGGAGAAGGAGATGGAGAAGCTCCGACAACAGCTGGCCAAGGCGCCACCTCCCAATTTAAGGGAGCAAATGAAGGAGATCCTGCAGGAGGAACGTACTTTTGTGCGTTCCTGCCTGGCAGGCTTTGAGGATCGCCTCCTTCCTGCAAAGGTGGTGCGACCGCCCCTTGCGGCGGACAGGAGACGCAGTATGGAGGTAGTAACTCCTGTTGCACCGGTCCCTGCGCCTGATGTGCAGAAGCCGGCGAGCGGGAAAAAGGGCAAGGCCAAGGCAACCAAGCCTTCGGCTCCGGCCCCAGAACCTGCCCCGATGGAACCAGTTGCTGGTCCATCTGGGGCGCAGAAGATGGCGGTGAAGGGGGGGAAGAAAAGCAAGGCCAAGACGGCCAAGCCTTCGGTTCCGGCCCCGACTCCGGCCCCGGTGGAACCAGTGGCTGGTCCATCCTGGGCGCAGGAGACCTCCAGAGAGGACCCGATGCTGCCTTCTGCCACCGCGGCCAATGGTGGTTGGACGACGGTTGGCAAGAAAGGCAAAAAGAAGAAGGCGCCTCAGCCTACTTCTGCGTCGCAAAAGAGGCCTGCCAAGAAGGCAGCCCCTGTGAACGCCCCTAAAATGGGGAAAAAGAAGGTTTCTCTCCCTAAGACGGCGGCGGTCGTTGTGACACTATCGCCAGATGCCGTTGAGAAAGGAGAAACGTACGAGTCGGTTTTCGTCCGTGCTCGACAAACCGTTTGACCCCAAGAAATGGGGATCGAAAAAGTTACGTGCCGGCGGACCCAAACGGGAGCTCGGATATTCGAGTTCCCGGGGGCCAACCGGCAGCAGCAGGCCGACGCCTTCGCCGCTAAAATGGCGGAGGCGATTGCGGATGTTGCCAAGGTGGCACGCCCAGTCAAAACCTCGTCCCTGGTGGTATCGGAACTAGATGATTCCGTTACCAAGGGCGAGGTGGCTGCTGCCGTGGCGGTAGCGGGTGGCTGTGGAGTGGAGGCCATACAGGCCGGAGAAATTCGGCCTGGGGCAGGGGGCATGGGCCGTATCAGGCTACGGTGCCCTGTTACAGCCATAGAAGCCGTCCTTAAAAAAGGGCGGCTTCTTATTGGCTTCAGCTCAGCCGTGGTCCGGGCGCTAGAGGAACAGCCTATGCGCTGTTTCCGATGCTACGCGCTCGGACACGCCCGTCAGTGCTGCCCATCACCGGTAGACAGATCACTTCTCTGTCTCCGATGTGGGCAGTCGGGCCACAAGCAGGCCTCCTGCAAAAAAGACCCCCGCTGTGCCGTCTGTGCGGCCAGTGGGAGGTCCGCAGGGCACGTTATGGGGGGTGCTAAATGCACCCCCCCATCAAGGAAGGGCAAGGAGCAGGCCGCCACTCGGCCTGCCCCTGCAGGTGCTCGGAATACCCCGAGTGTAGTTGATTGTCCGATGTCCGAACAATGTTAAGGTTCGGACATCGGAAAATACTGCAGGTAAACCTCAACCACGGCCAGGCAGCTCAGGACTTAATGTTCCAAAAGCTGTCGGAGTGGTTGGGGGATGTTGCAGTGGTCGCCGAGCCATACTCGATCCCGGCCAACTGGCTGGGTGACAGGAATGGCTTGGTGGCCATCGCGCCGCGGCCTGCTGCGGACTCTCCTCCCCTCTCTCTAATTGAGAGGTGATCTGGGTACGTGGCCGCCGCGTGGGGAGACATTGCCCTTGTGGCGGTGTATTTCTCCCCAAACCGCCCGCTGTCGGAGTTTGAGGACTACCTCCACACTCTGACGGCGGTGGTTACGCGGGTGGGAATGGCCCGAGTCGCGGTCCTTGGCGACCTTAACGCCAGGTCCGTGACCTGGGGCGATCGGCTCACGGACCACTGCGGCACGGCTGTTGAGTCGTGGGCCGCATCCGTGGGCTTGGTGCTCCTCAATAGAGGGGCAGTGCAGACGTGCGTCCGGGCAAATGGGGGTTCGGTGGTGGACCTATCCTTCGCCACCCCCACTCTGGCCGGCCACGTGCACAAATGGCGGGTGGACCTGGTGGAGACTCTTTCGGACCATCGTTATGTCCGAATAGAGATCTCCACACCGGGTGCACCAGTCGCGGGTCGGACGGGTCAGTCGCCTTTCCCGCGGTGGGCCCTGTCGCGGCTTGACCGCGACGCGGCTAAGGAAGCGGCGTTTGTCCAGGACTGGCTAGCTCCGTCTGCCAGTCCGGACGTGGACGACGCCGCCCTCCAGCTCAGGGAATGTATGACCGAGGTATGCAACGCTAGCATGCCTCGGTCCCGCCGGCCCACCCCTAGGCACGCGGTGTACTGGTGGTCGGCGGAGATCGCCGACCTCCGAGTGCACTGCATGGCCGCGAGGAGGGCATACCAGAGGGCCCGCCGACGTCGCCGCCGTGACGCTGAAAACGAGGGTCGCCTGTACGCCGCCTACTCGGAGGCACAGCGCGCCCTCAAAAAGGCGATCGCGGAGGCCAAGGAGGCAGCGAGAAACGAGATGCTGGAGAGTCTAAACGACGACCCTTGGGGCAGACCGTATCGGGCAGTGCGCAATAAGCTGCGCCCGATCGGTCCCCCCATTACGGAGACTCTCCAGCCGGAGTTGTTGGAGGGGGTGGTCCGGGTTCTGTTCCCGGATCGATCCAACATCACCCCTCCAACTATTTATCCGCCTCGGCGGATGGGCCCTCCTGCCGACCCGGAAGTCGTCCCGGTGTCGGAGGTGGAATTTGCCTCGGCGGCGCTCTGCCTCCGAGGCAAAAAGACGGCGCCGGGGCCTGACGGCGTGCCGGCGAAGGTGGTGGCTATTGCCACCGCCCAAATGGGGTCGCGATTTCGGGACCTCTTCGACCGCTGTCTAGCGTCGGGGAGGTTCCCGAAAGTGTGGAAGGAGGGGGCGCTATGCCTCCTCCGGAAGGAGGGCCGGCCGGCGGACTCGCCGGCAGGCTACAGGCCGATCGTCCTGTTGGACGACGCCGGCAAGCTTCTTGAGCGCGTAATAGCCACGCGTATCAAGGAGCATCTGACGGGGACTGGCCCGGACTTATCGGAGGCCCAATACGGGTTCCGGGCGGGTCGGTCCACAATAGACGCGCTTCAGGAGTTGAAGCGCGTCACGCAGGAGGCGGTGGCGGCGGGGGATGGAGTGTTGGCGGTCAGTTTTGACATCGCCAACGCCTTCAACACAATCCCCCACGCCACTATACTGGAGGCACTCCGATACCATGGGGTGCCTCCGTACCTGCGGGCCCTGTTGGCGAACTACCTTCTCGACAGGGAGGTTTTGTTCGTCGACAGGGACGGCCGGTTGGGGCGGCGCAAAGTCGAGTCCGGTGTTCCGCAGGGGTCTGTCCTCGGACCCCTGCTGTGGAACATCGGCTTTGATTGGCTTCTCCGGGGTGGTCTCCTGCGTGGCATGGGTGTAATATGCTACGCAGACGACACCCTTGTCACGGCGCGGGGACGCACCTATGGAGAGGCAGCCGCCCTGGCGTCTGTCGGGGGAACCCTAGTCGCCGACCGAATACGGCAGCTAGGGTTATCGGTGGCGCTGGAGAAGACAGAGGCCCTCTTCTTCCCGGCGCCCCGGCAGCGAGTGCCACCCGACGCCCACATAATGGTGGGCGGTGTCCGGGTGGAGGTTAAGGCCCAGATGAAGTATCTGGGCCTTATCCTGGATGGGCGGTGGAAGTTCGGCGCCCATTTCAGCCGACTTGCACCGCGCCTCCTGAAGGCGGCCGATGGGCTGGCGTGGCTGCTGCCAAATTTGGGGGGGCCAGCTGCGGCATGCCGGCAACTATACGCCGGCATGCTACGTAGCATGGCCATGTATGGCGCCCCAATATGGGCGGACTCTCTAGGGAGAGAAAACGTGACCCTCCTCCGTAAACCACAACGCGCCATCGCTCAGCGAGTGGCGCGGGTTTACGGGACGGTGGGTCACGCGGCGGCCTGTGCCATGGCGGGAACTCCGCCGTGGCATCTGGAGGCCGAGGTGCAGTCCGCCGTCTACCATTGGACGGCGGACCAGCGGGCGCGGGGAGAGCGCCCGGCACCCGAAGAGAGGGACGCCGCCAGGCGCAATGCCCGCAGGGTCATGCTCCGCCGGTGGACGGCGGAGATGGCTTTTGCGGAGTTTGGCCGGCGTACCCTAGACGCCATCGGTCCAGTAATCGAAGGCTGGACCGAGCGGAGGCACGGGGTCCTCTCCTTCCGACTGTCGCAGGTGCTTTCCGGGCATGGTTGCTTTGGGAAGTACCTGTGCAGGATCGGGAGGGAGGAGACCGCGGCGTGCCACCACTGTGGCGCGCCGGTGGACACGGCGCAGCACACCCTGGCCGAATGTTCGGCCTGGGTGGAGCAGCGCCGGTGCCTCCAGGCGTCGGTGGGCCCGAACCTCTCGCTGCCTAGTGTGGTCTACGCCATGATAGGTAGTGAAGGGGCCTGGGCCGCAGTAGCCTCCTTCTGTGAGGAAGTCATCTCGCAGAAGGAGGCGGCGGAGCGGGGTCGGGAGGAGGATCCTCTCGCACCGCCGCACCGCAGACGTCGAAGGGGCCGGAGAAGGCGGTTGTACGACCGCTCCCTTCTCCAGCCTGGTGGTGACCTGCGGGTAGGGGGTGTGGGGACACCTCCTCCCGCATTGCACGGGTCGCCGCCGTCGACGGGTGGGAACGACCGGACGCTCCCGGTCGGTCCCACAGGCCCCCCACCAACACCGGGGGGCCGCGCAGGGCCCGTCTTGTCATAGACGGGCTGACGCCGGTGGGGTTGTGGAGTGAGGCTTGTCCCGTACCCATGACTCCACCACTAAGGCGTAGAAGGAGCGCGCGGGGTTTTAGTGGGTATACCCCTGGCCGGCAATCCAGCCGTCCAGGAGCAGCGCCCTTTTCAGGGCGCCGGGAGTCCCACACACGCCCTTCACTTCCCCGGTGAAGGGTACGGTGCGTAACGCATTTCCCCGCGTCAACAAAAAAAAAAAAAAAAAAAGTTTAGGTTAGGTTAGGTTTTTTTTTTTTTTTTTATAATTAATTTATTAAGTCTCTTACATTTATTTTCTTATAATTATGTTGCAAGTAATGAATATAAGACAAGGTGATACAATTAAAAAGTCATTCCCGAAGACGCGAGGGATACATCTAGGGGTATCTTTAAGAAACAACGAACAAAGTTGTTTTATATAAATTAAATCGTTCTGAGACAGTTGTCTCTCTGATGTTACAAACTAAAATACAAAATTAAATTTATACACTTATAAAACAAAATTAGCAAATATATATATACAAATTGAAAAGTTCAAGACACATATTCCACAAATTATGATAAATTCCAAAAAAAAAACAAAGAGTTATTAACAATTCCAAAATCAAAGATAAAAATATGTACAATTCCAATTTTTTCCTTTTTATTAATGTCTTTTTTTTTTTTTTTGTAAATGTCTGGTTTTTTTTTTTTTTTGTAAATGTCTTTTTTTTTTTTTTTGGTAAATGTCTTTTTTCCAGTTTTTCTTTTCTTTTTGTTTTTTTATTATACTGTATTAATTAAAAATGCACATAAAACTTAGAAAAAGTAAAATAAAATAAATAAAAAAAAAAGCACAAAGATATAAAATGAACATTTAAACTTAATTGTTAATTACAAAAACTGATATAACCGTAGAAAGTAAATCTAATGACAAGTGCAGCAAAGAAATAAGTGCCAAACATAAAGGCACACATGCCCAAGACCAAAAGGAGTCCCCTCCGAGTTAAGTCCAAGGCAGAATCGACAAAGGAGATGAAGAGAACAAAGAAAGAAAAACGATTTTACTGTACAGTTAGGTTAAGTTTAGAAAAATTTAAAGAAAAATAAAAAAATATTGTATTGTAAAAAAAAAGTTTAAAAAGAATCTGAAATTTACTGAGGGTTATGGGAATTATTAAAAGTTTTCAGTTTACTGTAAATTGACTCTACAAAGGTTACAAAAGAAGTAACGAAAGCATAATTTAAATTATTTTTATCAAATATAAAAGGTTTGGCGACGCGGGAATTAAGAGGAATAGACGATAGAAAGTTGTGCCGGGCAATATCAAAGCGCGCGCAATCGTAAAATAGATGTTGGAGATCTTGCGGCTTACCGGAGCCGCACGGGCAAGTAGCTGATGTTACTACGTGGAAGCGCAAGAGATATGCTAGGTCGCAGCCATGTCCAGTTAGAAATTGCGTAAGGAAAAATGACGGAGTGGTGAATGTGAAAAAGTCTACGATGTTAGAGAGATCTGGAAACATGGTACGTGTGACGAGGCCCTGCTGCGCGCTTCGATACCTAGCTTGCCACTCAGCCCAGACATGCGCCCTGGACAAGCTCTTGGCGTAGGAGAGAGGGAAGAAGCAGAAGTTAGGCGCAACTTTGGAAGAGGCAGCCTTAGCGGCTTCCTGGTCGGCCTCTTCATTGCCCCTAATGCCCACGTGCCCCCTTACCCAACAAAACTTAATTCTGTCACCTATTCTAGATAAGATTTTATGTATGTGATTTGTGAGAAAACCCGTGCTACTTCTGTTATTAATAGCTTCGAGCGAGGAGCGGGAGTCAGTGAAAATTATGGCAAATTTACAACTACTTTTACTCTCAAAGAACTGGCAAGCTCGAAGGATTGCCAGCATTTCGGCCTGAAAAACAGAACACGAATTATGCAGTTTGAAATGTCTTTTGATGCTAAATGTGTCACTATTAGGCGGTTGGCATACAAAAGCAGCACCCACCCCACTCTCGCTCTTGCTGCCATCTGTAAAGATGCTGATAGTGTCTTGGCGTTGAAATTCAGAGACTGTAGATTGGTCGTTAGCAATATGATATTTAATATTGACCCGGACAGCTGGGTGTAACAACTCGCTGATGTTTACGTCTTTATCTAGGCGTATATCGGAAGGAAGGAAAGATGAATTGCCAGTAATACGAGTTACCTCCAACTCCCTAGTGTGTAGAATTTCCAGATCTAGAGGTGGAAACCTAGCTAGGGCCATGGCAGCGTTGGAGGAAACCGTCTTATAGGCTCTAAGAGCGCGCAAAGCAAAGTCTCTCTGCAAAGATGCGAGTTTGGCGCGAACATCCTTCCTCTCGACAGCCTTACCCCAGATACCTGCCGCGTATGTGATGGTAGGGACGACGACATGCTTGTAGATAATGCTGATGATTTCTGGGTTAATACCCCAGGTGGGACGAGCAAAAAGAGTCAGACGCTTATATATGGCACGGGCTTTACTGATGGCGGAAACTACATGTTTTGTAAAGTTAAGTTTGTTATCGATAACAACTCCCAATAAGGTAAAGCTGTCGGTGAATGGAATTGGGGTGCCACACATAGACAACTGAGCTCTGGCTGCCGTGGGTGAAAATGCCAAGGCTTTGGTCTTGGTAGGACCAAAGCTTAGCTTTTGGTTCAGGCCCCATTCTGCGATCCTGTCCAAGATGTTGTTAGTGAGGTGCTCTAGTTCGCGAGGGTTTCGAGCCGACACGATCAGCAGGACGTCATCGGCGTATGCCTGCAAGCGGCATCCCGGTGGAAGGGGGATGTCCAGTAAATCGTCGAGAATGAGGTTCCACAGGGCTGGCCCACAAGCCGAGCCCTGGACGCATCCCATTTCGGTGAATATGGAGGCCTGAGCCCCGGCGTAATTGAGGGAAACTGATCTGGGTGTGAGGTAATTTAAAATCAAATTGTAAATGTTGGAAGGGCAACCGATAGCCTTTAGCCTGGACAGAATCGCAGGCCACCAGGCTCTATCGAAGGCGGACTGTATGTCTAAAGATATGGCAGTTACGAGGTATTTAGACCGGCGGCGGGATTTTATAAATGAGATGGCGTTATTGAGGGCTAGAGTAGTGGAAGAGTTTCTTCTGAACCCAAACTGGTTGCGATTCAGGGTGCCGTTGCATGCAGATACGTGGAGAAACCTTTCAGTAAATAGTTTCTCCAAAGCTTTGCCGAAGACGGGTATTAAACCTATGGGCCTGTGGGCTTTTAGGGAAGACGCGTTGGAGCAGCCCGCCTTAGGAATAATTCTAAGTTGGGCGTCTTTCCAAGCTTTAGGAAAATGAGCTAAGACGAGGCACTGGTTATAGATGTTTTTAAATAGAGCGGGGAAATTTCTGACAACCGTCAGACAAATATCAGACGTCAGGCCGTCTAAACCCGGGGCCTTTCTATGTGAGATCGAACTAATAGCCTCCGTGATTTCCTCTACAGTGAAATCCGGGTCATTAGCAGTATTAGGCGGAATGGTGCAAGAAGCGCGAGTCTCTGCTTGTTCACGGGTATCGAGTAGAGCGCTGTCCCTAGGGTAGAAGTGGGACAACAACGCGTTGGCAGTCTCCTCACTATCGGCAGTAGCGCCAGCGGCGGAGTTGACAGTTGCGGGAGCCTTCTTAGGGAACTTGGGCCTAAGGGTGGGATTGGTAACTGACCAAACTTCATCCAGGGATTGCGCCTCGCAGAACCCCCTGAAATGCCGTGTTGATTCTTGGCTGATCGCCGAAGAATATGCCTTATGGGCAGCTTCAAGGCGAGTGATGAGCTCAGGCGGGCAAGAGAACGGGTATCTGCTCTTGAGACGCCTCACAGTTCTCTTAGCCTGCAAGAGCTCCGCCTTTAGATCGTCCAGTCGCTGACACCAAAAGGGAGGACGAGTAGCGGCAGAGTTGCCACTGATGGTGGGGAAGCTCAGTGAGGCGGCCTTGTGGATTGCGTCGGTTACTCTTTTGATGAAGATATCCAGATCAGGCGCGGAGAGTTCTAGGGGTTTATTACTATCTATATCAGATTGAAGAAAAGAATTGCTTAAGTTATTTTTGAAGGAGGCCCAGTCAGTATGCTGGTTAATCCGGTAGCGGCGGGTGGATCTTCGCGGAATTTCAACATGGACAGAATTTAATAAAACATTAAAATATATGAGGGAGTGTTGGGCAGCAGGTATTTCAGAGCGATTAATGTGCCAGTCGGAAACAGAACCGGCCAGGTCGGAAGAAAAAAACGTTAGATCGATGGCGCTGGTTCTTAAGGAACCGTGACTAAAGGCCTCGAATGTCTGGTCGCCCGAATTACAGCATAAAAGGTCGTTGAAAGAGGCAAAATTCGCAACAATGTCGCCCCTGTCATTACATCTGCCAAGGGAATCCCAGGAGGGATGCCACGCGTTGAAGTCGCCCGAGATAATGCAGCGACGGCCATTTGCAAAGTCAAGGACAGACTTGATCCTCTCTAAGAGAGCGGTGGGGACCGTGGAGGGAGAGATGTAGACTGATATTAATATTACACTATTGGTTCCAGAGTGAAGCTTGACGACAACTAAATCTGGACAAGAAAATTGAGATAGAAGAATAGCTTTGGTTTTGATAGCGTACCTATTGTGGATGTAAATAACAGCTCTGGTTGGAGTGTCGTCAGAGATGACCTGAAATGTGTCCACACCTACTCCGCCCATGGCCCCCCCACCCCCCTGGGATCCCACATATGGTTCTGTGACCATAGCGATATCACTGCGCTTGTTGCGCGCAAAAAAACTAATAAAATTGTATGTATTGGCATAACTTTTATCCAGGTTAATTTGGATGAATGAAAAAGATTTTTTAAAGTTACTGGCCATAATCTACCTTGGACTGTACACGGTTGAGCATGGAAATGCGTCTTGGGCATGAGAACGATAAACTTGAGTGTTTGGCACTTACCTCTGTGTGGAACTTCGCGTTATGCGCACAACAATTGATGCAGATGGGGTCTGCTGCGGCGATGGGACAGGAGCGCTGAGTGTGGCCCGGCTTGCCGCAGTGGCGGCAAAGGTCCTCCTCAGCAGTACAGCGCCCTACGGTGTGCCCAAACTGGAAGCACCGGCGGCACTGTTTTAGCGGGGACGATTCTTCAAAGTGTACTCGTTGGTGTTCCAGGCGCAGGCGCTCAAGGTTTGAGAGACGGGGCCACGACCCAGGCGGCACGGTGATGGTGGCATTGTAAAGGTGGGGGCTTCTGTTTGAGGAAACGAAGAGCAAGTTAAACTTGCTCCTGCAGAAGTCGGACAACTCGGGGTTTTGCGATGTTAGGCACTCGATGAGCTCCTCCCGAGGCACGTCCTTGCTGATGCCTTTAATCAGAATTTTTGGGTCGATCTTCCGCTCAGGCTCTGCCGAGACACCCTCAGATTCAGCGGCGGCGTTAATACGACTCAGTGCGTCGTCTAGGTCCTCCTTCTTCTCGAACTCTACCCTGGTTTTACCCCTGGAGAGCTGGACCACTTTTGCCGCCGTGTATCCGGTTTGTCTGAAGTTAACAAGGCGCCTTAGGGTCTGTACTGACTTCTCCCTAGGAGCCTCTGGGCCCTCCTTACATGTCATGATCAGGGCAGGTCTGGTAACAGGGACTGTTGGCTTCGCAGAGGCCTGCCATGTCCTCACCTTAGATCCGGAAGAATTTGGGTAGGGCTGTGAGGGTTGTGAGGGTCGGTAGGGAAGCGGCGGGTAGGCCGAAGCAGCGGCAGCCCTCCCCAGCTCCGTTCGCACTGCCTTGGCAACGGCCTTCTCAATGATGGATGGGATGCTGTCGACACTGAGGTTGATGGTATTTCCAGGAGGGGGGGCAGGACAGCCCTCCGCCAGAAGGTTGTTGACCTCCGCGACCAGCTTCGCCGCGTCGAACGCAGCCTTAACCGCATTGCTCCTCCCCGCCTTAGTGACGCTCTTGGTCTCATTCAATATTTTCGGAATGTTTATGAGGTGGTTATAGATCCTTTGAAGGTGCCCAGAGACTGCGGTTCCCTCCAGCAAGGCTTCGGGAATGGATGGAAAATCCAGGCGTGGTCGAGCCTTCTTCTTCCCTACCTTGGTGGGGGGTTCCGAGGACGCAGCCGGTACTGAAGGTATTTCCGAATCTGATGTTTCCAGCCTTAAAGGGGGTGTAGCGTCTAAATCTTCAGGAGCATCATTTGGGTAGAAGTCATCTGGTGGGTCTAACACAATCATCGGCGACACATTAAAAGTTCGGTCCAGTGGTGGGGCAGAGTCAAGCTCATGCGCTGCGGACGCCTCCGGGGTGAGTGGCCGGTCACGGGCCTGGTAGGCCCTCGATGTTGAAGGCAGCACGTCTTCGGTGGTTTTTTTGCACTGCAGATACCTCCGGGGTATGTGGCCGGTCACAGGCCTGAGGGGCCGTCGAGGTTGAGGGCATCTGGTCGTCGGTGGCCTGACGCATATTTGCCGCCTTGGCAAACGGCGGGCGCGCTTTGACAGGCGAGCGAGTGATCGGCATATTATACGTAAAGTCAATAAAAGTCACAAAGAAAGTTACAAAGTTGTATAAAAAAAAGTCAAAAAAAAATTAACACTTCACTTTTGCAAAGGCGTAGCAGGTGGGTTGTATCCAGGGAGAGGCACTGAATCCTTTCCCGCAAACCGCGTGTCTCTATCTATCTCCGTTGAGGAGTTATCCCCTGCGGAGCGAACCGGGGTGTTCTGGTGGAAACTGAGTAGCAAGGTGGAAGGGGACCTCTAAGGAGCTACCAGAACCGAAAACAGAACTGGTCTCCGAAGCACCGTTACGAAGATACGAGGGGTTCTTCATCCAAGAGTGGTCCCTGATGTTGGTCCTGGGCTGGTGCGGGGATTATATCAGGGGGGTCGAAATTGATGTCAAAAATGACCTAGGACGCTCCGTTTAGGAGTTATCCCCTGAAAAGCCAGGAGGGGTGCTCTGGTGGTGGCCAAGTCCCGAGGTGGAAGGGGAGTGATGAGGAGTTGCCAAATCTGAAGACGAACCTGGTGTCCGATGCTCCAGTCCGAAGATATGCCAGGATCTTAGTCGAGGAGTAGTCCCTGGTTGTGGTGGTGGATGGTCCTGTGGAGGGGTCGAAACCGAAGTCCGAATTGACCTTCGACGCTCCGTTGAGGAGTTATCCCCTCAGAAGCCAGTAGGGGTGTTCTGGTAATAACTCCTGATGGTGGTCTGAGATGGTGGGGGGAGTTATAAGGGGTCCAGTAACTTACCCAACTTAAAAAAAGGAGGTCTATGTTGGTTTTTGATTTCGCCCCACTTTTTTTCCGATTTGGCCCCAAAATTGGGGCAAAACACTCGTTCAGAGACGGAAATCTATTAAATTGGGACGAAACTGGGGCCAAAACGACTCGGTCTTGACTGGCGATTTCGAAAACGACACCTCTTGACCGTCATGCGCCGACCTAATGACGTGATTTTCGACCAATCAGCGTCCACGAAGGAATTGAAGTGCGGTTGGTAATTATTTTTGATTCACTGAAAAACGCTGTAACTCCCTCGATCCTGGTCGTATGGGTTTGAAATTTTGAGGGTGTATTCTTGATGAGTTAGGGCATACGGTGGTGAAAAGTCAATAAACAAAACTTGAGGGGTTGGGGGTGAAAAAGTCCAGTGAAGTTAAAAACGGAAAACCAAAAACTACGAGAATTGAAATAACTTCACAAATATTAATGTCACAAAACTGAAAGTGGTGTCAGAAGAAGCGTCTTGAAGAGGCGCTTCTAACGGTGCTATAAAAGTATATGGTCGTCGATCGTTTCGAGGCAGCGCACGCACTTTTAGGAAAAACTTTTCACAAAATGTTTGAAAAAACAGTACCTTTACTCCAGGAGTCACTGAAATCCTTTGTTTATCACTTTGCCTTTTTGGCCACTTATAAACTGCACAAAATGATTCACTTTGGCGAAAGTCCGGTTAGATTTGGAGCACTTTTGCCATCAGAGCGATTTTTGAGCGCGGAGCGGCCTTAGAAAAGCTGCGTTCCCGAGGATGGGAGCGGGCGCACTGGTTAGGTTAGGTTAGGTTAGGTTAGGTTTTTTTTTTTTTTTTTTTTTTTCTGGATCTATTTTGAACGCTATTTATGTAAGCGATAGAATTAAAATTTGGAACGCAAATGACAAATTAGTGGTTCGCACTTCAAGCTGCTCGGGTCGCCGTGAGGGATGCAGCTCGCCTCACAGCTTGAAGTGTTGGAGAAATAAATACTTTATAATAATAATAATAATAATAATAATAATCTTTATTTATTTGCTCTCACATTTAAATACAATTCAATTATTCAATCACAAGAAAACATATAATGTGAGAGCCTGGTGTCAGCACTAGGACAACCTGTGTTACTAATCACCAGGCTCTTCCCTTAAAGGCATTTACAATGTGTTTTTTCATTAAACAAGACAAATAATTTTAATTTAGGAAATAAAGAGTAATTATAATAAGTTAATATGAAAAAAAATAAAAAATAAACATGCATGTACAAAATTACTGAATTTTTGTGTAGTTATATGAGCAGAGTGGGTGTGTATGTGGTGTAAGTTGTGTGTTTAAGAGGATATTTGTAGAAGTGTGTGTATGTGAAATGAGTGTAATGCATGTAATGAAATGAGTGTAATGGAGTTTGTGAGGGTGATAATTATGTAGGTAAGTACTCGTACTTGTTTCATTGAAAGCATAAATGTTACTAAGAGATCAAGGTCACATATTATCTATTTAATAGTAGTCAAAAGCATTTCAGTGTCCAGGTAGCTCAGCCCGAGCAGCCATTTATAGATCTCTGACTTACAGGACGACATTTTTGACGATTTGCTAGCGGTTTTGGGTAAAGTATATATTGATAGCAGCTTGTTTGCTGTATTGTATAAATAATCTCCCAGAAAGCAATAAAATTTTTGACAAAAGGTCGTATTTACTCTTTTTATACGGCATATATTGTATTTCCTACGGCTGTTAAAAGCAAGATTATAATCATATTCAAGGGAGGAATGTTTTTTTATTATGATTGCCTGTACGAACAATTTCCTAACTGTTAGAACTTTGAAATTCTGATAAAGATCTGTTGTGGGATAAAAATATGGCAGAGAAAGAGCCACCTTTATGACTGCCCTCTGAGCTCTTTCTAGTTTCATCAAATAAGATTTTGCCGCACCGCCCCAAGATGATATGCAATAGAGTAGAAGGCTCTGACATATCGCGTAATAAACAGTCCTAATTGTTTTTATGTCTGCAACGTGCCTTAGGTTTTTAAATATGTAAATAAGCTTACGTAATCTTGAAGAAAGAATGTCAATATGGAGATGAAAATTCAGCAGGTTGTCAATTGTTACACCGAGATATTTGATATTAGGAGTATGCTCCAAATTGGGGCAGGCGCATGCAGGCTGTCTGTATGAACAAGTGTGAGCTTTAAGATTGTAATCTGTTGCATTTGGTTGATCAAGCAGTCTTAAAGAGAAGGTCATGTATTTGGTCTTTTTCACATTTAAGGTAAGAGCATTTGTATTAAGCCAATGTAATACGATGTTAAAGCCTTGTTGAGCCTTGTTATACACGTCTGGCCAGGAGTCACCCGAGAACAGTAAAGCTGTATCGTCTGCAAAAGAAATGATTCTGGCTTGACCCAAATTAAGGTTACAGAGATCATTTATGTACATAAGGAATAAAGTTGGTCCTAATATACTGCCTTGGGGGACACCGTATTCCACTGTAGTCCTTTCACTCATAAAATTCCCTATCTTAACACTTTGTGTTCGATTTTTTAGGTAACTTCCAAACAGTTTCAGTTGGTTACCTCTAATACCCATCATCTCAAGCTTTCCGAGCAGTCTTGGGATAGAAACCGTGTCAAAAGCCTTAGCCAAGTCTAAGAATATAGCCAAGGATTTCTTTTTTGCGTCCAAATTTGAGACAATAAATTCGGTCAGTTCAAGGACAGCATGATCTGTTGATTTATTTGCTCTAAATCCAAATTGCTGATCTGAGAGTAAACCATTTTTATTCAGGAAATTTGTCAGTCTATTATTTAGTAGTCTTTCTAATATTTTCGATAAAGCAGGCAATATGGAAATGGGTCTATAGTTATTGACACAGTGTCTATCCCCTGACTTATGAATAGGATGGATAACAGAATTCTTGAACTGCGTGGGAAAAACACTAGTGCTTATTGATAGGTTGCAAATGTATGTGATTGGGAGAATAAGTTTGTTTTTATACAATTTAATGAAATCGGAAGATATGCCATCTGAACCTACAGCACAATTTGGTCTTAAATTCGTAATAAGAGAATCAATTTCAGATTCGTTTGTAAGTTCAAGGGCAAAAGAGTTTACGGAATATATAGAACGAGTATGTTTAAAGTAATTTACAGGTGGACTTGATTGATGAATATCTTCGGCTAAATGTTTACCTATGGTAGAGAAAAATGAATTGATTGAGTTAATTGATGCTTTGGCATCAGTATTATTTATCAATTCCACTGGTGTCTCACTTCTCGAAGATGTTGTATTAGTGATGTATTTTATAGTATCCCATAATTTTTTCGGATTGGTCTTATTTTTATTTATCTCAGATTTTTCATAATCTCTTTTAAGTGACTTAATAACGTTGGAGCAGTGATTTCTGTATCTTTTATATACAAGTTCAAGTTCTTTGTCGTTAGGTTTCATTTTCTGCTTTCTATGAAGGTTATCTCTATGTTTGAGGCATCTTAACAGGCCTCGAGTTACCCATGGTTTAATTAATCTTTTCCTGTTAGAGACTGAAACGGTGTAGGTATTGGATTCAATTGTTTTAGTTATTAGTGAAATGAATTGGTCGGTAGCATAATTTACATCCTTCGAATTGTATATGTTGGAAAAATCTAAAAGCTCTATATGACTGTTTAGGCTTTGGTAATCAATTTTGTTTAGTAGTTTTGGAGCTCTAGTTGTTTTGCCTGTTCCTGATAAATATAAAATTGTAGCGTCATGATCCGTAATTTGTGAGTTAGTTACATAGCATAGCGCTTTATTTTTCGATTTTAGCATTATGTGATCGAGACATGTTTTTTCACGTGTTGGCAGAGAGTGCGCTGGTAAGAGGCCATGAGAAGCTAAAAGGTTGAGATAAGAATTTGCACGATTATCTATGGATGAGTGGGTTATGTCGATATTGAGATCACCTGTAACAATAATATTTTTGTAATGGGAGTTAGCAGCCAATACCTCATTTAGTGATTCCAGAAAAGCATCAATGTTATGAACAGATGGGGAGCGATATATAGCTACTACTAAAGTGTCCGAGTTTACAGATACCAGCAAGCAATTTGAATCAACAAAGCGAGGTTCAGCTACCGAAACCATTAAATTGTCTTTATAGTAAACAATCAGACCGTCATTTTGCGACTTGTTTGTCATAGAGGAAAAAGATTTATATCCAGGTAAGGATGGTATAATCGGACATTTTGATAACCAGCACTCAGTTAAGATCACTATATCCCAGGATACCGCAGTTCTCGTAAGGAAAACTTCGAAAACGGGAAAGTTACGATTAGCACTCCTTATATTTTGATTAAGTAACTTTAATGGATTTTTAAGTGAGGAAACCGTTTTAATTAGTTTGTCAGTCTCTACATATTCAGAATATGCAACCGAAAAAGAGTCGATTCCATCCGTTATATTTTCGTGACTATCGAATACGAAAACAAGAAAAGCTGATATTCAAAATCCAAGCAATAGCAATTTTGGGGCGTAAACAATAAATGGAATTTGAGTTTATTCTTGATCTCTCCAAGTACATTAATGAATGTGTTCGTTGTTTAGTGTAATTTGTGTAAAATTTGGTTGGGTGTAAGCTTACATAAAGAAATACATTAAAATTCATTTTTAGGAAATACATTGAAAACTTTAGTATAAAAAACATTCTTTGATAGATTTTTAATACTAGTCATATGTTTGTAGTGTTTGAATGTTTAATCCTTGCAAGATCGGATTCTTCTTCAATTCGAATCTGCGGAGAGCCTTCTTTCATACGAATAAAAACTTTTCCGTAAGACGTCCAACAGAACGCATACCCGTGTGATTTTATGTAGTCACGCGCCAAAAAATATAGTCGTCGAGTCTTTGGAGTTAAGCTTTCAGATATAAAGATGGGTTTGCTTGGTGAATCAGCACTTAGAATTTTTGTGTTCAAATTTTGTATTTTTTCGTTTGGCTTAAGTTTTTTCAGGTTCTTTATAATGTTTTCTTTCTTCATGACTGTCGTAAATTCAATTACTACGGGTTTTAAAGATTCCGATTTGCCGGTCACTCTATAAACATCTTTTATGTCGTCAGAGTTGACTGAGACTCCAAGGACATGAGCTACCTTTTTTACAGAGTCACAGAGTTGCTGTTTTGTTTCGTGTTGAGCTTTTGGGATGTTTCTCATTTCAATTTTTGTAGAGTATGTTTGCCGTTCCAAGTATTCTATCTTGTTCTCTAAAGTTTTAATATGTGCCAAATTATCTTTTCTTTCCTGTCTAAGATTTTGTATTTCAGAATGAAGACTGTCATATTTAGTTGAAAGCATCTCCATAAATTGATGTACATCACAGCTTTGGGTTTTAATTTCCTCTAAAGACGTCACAATTTTGCTCATTTTAGAGTGTTGTTGTTCGGTAAAAACATCAAATAGTTTGCGAACTTCCGCCATGATTTCAGTTGAATCATTATCTCGTTTTCTTTTTTGACGAGTTTTTACCATACTTCTGTGTGTGTCACTATCGCATATATCCGAGACGCTACTTCCTTCACCAAGATCACATACAGATAATAAGTCTCCAGTGGAGCCATGTGTTTTAGGCGGAGTGCGTTTTAAAGGCATAGTATTGTAAATACCGGTTTATTAAATTCTAAAATTGTATAGTTATTAAAGATAAAGTTTCAAATTCAACTGCCGTAAATATTAGGACGACATAAGTAAGCAGGAGGTGTATTACGAATTTAAATTTCGCGCCACTGTGCGTGTACGCACGGACACACCCTTTCCGATGTTTTGTTTCGCTCAGATGTTAGAAGGCGGGGCTGACCTTGACCAGCTTGCAGCGGCAATTGGCGTCGTCGATGAGGCCGGGTACCAGGCATGCAGTTTGGGTTACTCACGGGGCGGAGACCGCTGTCATCTGCGTCGTCGTACAGCGGTTGATATTTGATGCAGCGTTAGACTCCTAGTGTTTTATGCAGTCCTATTTTTGTCACTTTAATAATTTAGTTTAAAAATGATTTAATTCTTTTACTATTTAGAATAATAAGCACACAACCAAACTCTTTGGGGTCCGAGGGGGAAGAGGATATATATTATACATAAAGGTACTTGCGCTAGACGGGTCGCCGTGCGGGATGCAGCTCACCGTTTCGCGCAAGAAGGAAGAAAAGTAAGATAGGAAAGATTAAAATATAAGATTGACGAACTAAAAATAAAAAGAGACATTAGATTAATCGAAATATCGAAATCGATTTTTTTCGGTTTTTTGATGATATTTCCTTTGATTTCAGGTATATCCAGTCGGGAGAGGTGTCTACGCACGCTACTCGTCGAGCCGGACCACGGGGGAGCAAAAACAAGGTAAGTACAGTGTAAAAAAATTAAGTTTTAGAGGGTTGAAGTTTTCTCCATACAAATTTTTGTTTGAAAATACTGAAAATTCGATTTCAAAAATCGGGGGTAGTTATTTGGGGGGTGTGCGGGGTGTCAAAAGACGCGCCACAACACAGACTATTTTAAACAACTGAAGCTAAAAAAAAATTTCATACAAAAATGTTGGGGGGGGGCAAAAAACTGTATTTTAAGAAAATTTACTATGACACATGTATGGAAAAAAATTAAAAAAGTGATATTTCTTCAAAATTACGATGGACTATGTTAAGAAACTATTGCACAAGCCAAATGAAACAAAAATTATCGAAATCGGCCGAGTAGTTAGTTAAAAACACTGTTTTGAGATTTTGAGTTCGTGGTTAGGTTAGGTTAGGTTAGGTTAGGTTAGGTTAGGTTAGGTTAGGTTAGGTTTTTTTTTTTTTTTTTCCTGGTACCTCTAACATTGGGTCAGAGCCTTTTTACATCATTATTTCATTCCGACTATCAATTAAGGAAAAGGTTATAGTTAAAGTTACTGCTTGAAGTGCGTATAAATTTAAGTGCATCTTTTAGCTAATAAATATTTACCATTTATATTTAAGATATTTATTTTCAACAATTTTTAAGATTCTAATTTTACATTTGTTATTTTAGTTAGACTTTTTAATTTTTACAATTTTACACTGTCATTTACAATTTTTAGTAAGTAGACAAGATTATCAGATTTTATTTTACAATTTTACACATACTTATTCAGAATTAACTGATTTTATTTTACAATTTTAGACAATTCTTTATTGTTTCAATTTTTTATGTTTCAATTTCTATAACAATTATTACAATTCTATTTTACAATATTTTATTATCACAGTTATTTTACCTATATCTATATCACAGTTTACAAGTATTACTAATATCACCATTATGCAACTTAGAGTTTACACCATGTCGGTAAAATTTCAATTTTCGAAAATAAAACTACAATTTTAAAATATAAAATCAAATTCAAAAACATTATTTTGCTAATTTTAATTTTGACTCGTCAAAACAACCACATTTTTTACTTTCACACATATTTTTTAAGACTATTGGTAATCGCTAAATATAATGCTTTATATTATTACAATATACATACCTATATTTAGTTCTACATGTTTGTCTTAGTTTTATTGCTGTTATTGATGTGCTTATTCCAGGGATGCTATTATTGCTGCACAGGGCCCAGCAAACTTGTGGCATTTGTTCAACAAGTGCTGCGGGCTTGGAGGCCCTGTGCAGCACTGGAATTAGAGGCTTATTGGGATGTTGCAGTGACGGTCTATTTGTGTCTATTATGGGGCCCTCAGCAGTAACTAACCTTTGATCTTGCGAGTTGGTCCTACTTCCGACGAAGCGCGCAAGAACCATCAAAAGCATTGTGTTCTACGTTTTCCATTTTGGCCAACTGACAGTTGCGGCAACTGGGCGGGGCTCCGGAGTCACGAAGCTCACATTTTACCGCCAGATGCGGCCCACCACAGTGACTGCAGAGGTCCGTGGTCTCGGTGCACAGTTTACGACCATGGCCGTAAGCCAGGCACCGGGAGCACTGGACCAACGGGCTCTGATCCGCCGCCACGACGCGCTGTAGATCCACGTGGACCCGCCCCACTTCCGTGATCTTGTGCCATATAGGTGGCGTTACCTCCACAACTACATGGCACACGTGGGGGTTCCGGGTCTTTTTGCGGTATTTTACGACTAGCTCTTTTGTATCCAGATTACCGATTAAATTCCGGTTTTGGGTCTTAATAGCCTGCAGCACCTCATCGTCGGTATTAACCGAGAGTACGTGCTTGAGGATGATGAGGGGGTTTCTATTCCTGGCCTCTTCGACCAGGAGTCCCGAGTTCTTGAGTTTACTCATCACCCTCGTGCGCTCTTCTTTGGTGCTGCAGCCTATTATGACCTTCTGGTCCTTTGCTTTGCGCACCGCGTCCACCCTGATGCCAGAGACCCGAGCGTCGACGGCTACTCTGATGGACTGGAGCACGTCTCCGCTCGTGTCCTCCACCCGCTCTGAAGAGACAATTAGCGAGTGCATTTGCGGCAGGTTGTTGTCCGCTCTTGTTCCGGCAGTGGGTGTTGTAGTTCTGGCGGAAGATACGGCCTCAGCATATGTAATTTTCTCCACCGCCTCGGTTAACTTTTTGCACTTCTCGTCGAGGAGAAGTGACTGAGTTTCGATGCGGTGGAGATTTTCTGCAGTTTTGGTAGAGGCACCATCGTCCGATAATCTCTCCAGACTGTCTCCTTTGCGGGACAGGAGCTCCTCCACCCTCTTTTCATGCCTTTCAAGCATTTCTTCGACTCTGGGAAGGAGGGTCTGCTCAACCACGTTCGAATCTTGACTGTCGTGTTTGAGCAGATCCTCTATCCTTGCAACAACATGTTGAAGGAAGTCAGCATTGTTATTTACACCCGTTTTTATATCGGTCCTGACGTTCCCCGCCTGCTGCATAAGGCTTTTTATGTCGATCGCGAGTGCCTTAAGATGTGCTAGGCACTCAGCGATCGAGCCTAGTACTGGGAACTGAGGCAGGGAGGACGACACAGGCTTTTTCACAGCCTTTGGAGCCTTAGTTGTTACGGCAGGCTTCAGCACTCTAGTCTGGCTGAGATCTTCCGTGGACTCGATTCGTTGTATATTCGTCAGTACTTTGCTGGGTCCAGCTTTTGACGAGTCCACGGAGGACCTACGGGTGGGGGGAGTTCTATGGAGGGAGCTCATTGTTGTTTAATAGAGAGATTGTTTAGCAGCTGTAGAGGGGCTGTAAACGGTCAGATAAAATTTTTGAACTTGAAGTTCAGTCAATATATTAAAATTAATTAAAGCTTACTAACACTAAAAACACACTTTTCTTCTTTTATTTCAGGTATTCCAGCAGGGTTCCAGATGGTGGTGGATGCAGCCGGCGGAACGACTAGGACTACACAGGTAAGTATTTTATTTTCTTAGTTCTATATGTATATACAGGTAAGTATATATGCACTTATTTATTATTTTTGTATATATGTATTAATTTATATACAGTCCAGTAGATATTGTTGCTATATGTCCAACAGTGAAAACCGTTCGTCAATATCTCTTCCGGTTCCGGAGATATCGTCCTTTATATATTATCAAAACCGAGCCGAATTGATATACCCACGGCAATAACGGGTGGGTGGGCGGGCAATTTTTTGCCGTTTTTCTTGAATATCTTCGTTGTTTATTAATCGATTTTTCTGTTTCAGGTGTCGAACGGTTCGGGGGACCGAGCCGCGTCCACGAGGTAAGTATTTGGTGGAAAACAGAGAAAATTGGAAAACTCAAGTCCCGGAAAATGCAATTTCCCGCGGAACGTAAGGTGCCAGCCAGCCGAGTTGGGTATCTATCGACGCAGCTAGTCGAGTTCTATTAGGTTATGTAATAAAAAGTGACTGCGTCACTATAAAATTTTGAAAAATAAATTAAAAAACCGAATTTGTTTTTAATAAAATGAAAATGTTGAAAATTAAGGAAATTTATGAACAGATTTTCACGGTAGGGGTCTCAAAAAGCGCGGATGCGCGAGCCACGTCCAACCAAATGAAAATCTGAACCTACTTCAGTACAAAAAAATTTAAGTCTAGACTTAGTCTAGATTTTTTAACCTAAAAATATCAATTTTCTCAAAATTTTGATTTTCCGGACGGAAAAGCGATATGTCAAACGATGCAGAACAACGAGACGAATGTAAATATATAAAAATATTTAACAGTGTCAATAGTAAATTTCGAACTTTTAATTCAAAAACGTCAAGTTTTGAATACTTTAGGTATTTTCAGTAGGTATTTTTATCACAAACGTCACGCAAAGTAACCAGCTATATGCGGGACGGTGGTTTTTAAATGTTTGCAGAAAAAATTTTGAAAATAGGCAGCGTTTAGCAACAATAATTTTGAAAAAGGTGTTTCGGGTTAGGTTAGGTTAGGTTAGGTTAGGTTAGGTTAGGTTAGGTTAGGTTAGGTTAGGTTGGGGCCCCCCCCAAGGGATTGCGCCTTGTCGTGGCGGGGGGGCTCAGTACCTCGTAGCAAGCCAGCTACTGAGGGAAGCTAAGCATCCCACGGTGGAGCCCTCGGTTACTTGACTGTTGTGGCTAGTGGAGATGGTTTGTGTCTGTCCCGTATCGGGCGGCAACCTCTCCTAGTTCATCCTTTCTTTCCTCGCGGCACTCTACTGTTAGAGTTGACCGGTGACGGTATGGATGGATGATGGGTGGTACCCCGCGTCTGACTCGTAACGGGCGGCGGTGGTGCTGTGTTGTGTGGCAGTCTCTGTAAAGATTGCAATGTCCTGGCGTCTGTCCCGCATCGGGCGGCTGGGACGTGTTGGCAGACTGCGGTGCGTCTGTTCCGTATCGGGCGGCATCGTGGTAACTGTTTCAGGCGGCGGGTCTACTGGTTGCACAGTAGACAGGCTTCGGCTACCGTCGGCTAACTCGCAACCCTGAACTGACAGGATCGAGGGTCTATGACCGCGTGGAAGACAACCACTATAAAAAAAGTCCCCCTTATCCTCTGTCCTGCGTCAGGACTTGGGATTTATGACTGGGGGGGGTTACAGTCACATGGCGCAAAAAAAAGAAAAACAACCATGACGAGTCAGAAAAAGAACATATTACCCCAGGAGGGTACCGCGCGCTTGTCGCGCGGAGAATCCCTCACGGACTCTTTAGAGTCCGTCAGCCCTTCGTACTCTGGGGGGGGCACTACTCGCCAAGACCTAGCACCCGGTCGTAAAACTCGTGCAAGTGAAAAGGAGGAACCATCTGGTTCGGTTCTGCGCCTCATTTTCGGGGACAACAAAAGGGCCACAATGGCCACAAGAAGCAAGAGGAGGAGCCTTTCGTGCTCGGATGGATCCAACGATGGTCCAGCCAGCAAGACTCCTCGATCACAATCTCCGGCACCCCGCCGGGGCAGAGGACGACCCCCGACAACGGGGCAGTATGTGGGTTTGGCAAAAGCCAAGGCCGAATTGGCCAAATCAAAACGGGAGGAGCTTCTCTTAACAGCGGAGCAGGAAATTGCCGACGAGACCAGTCTTCTCCGTCGACGAAATGCAGAGCGGAGGGCCCGCACTGCCAATTTACCGATTGGGGACCCAGAGCTCGCTACCGAGCTAACGAAACAGGCGATGGAAGCCGTGGACCTCGTGCTGAGTGTCCGAAACAAGTCCGGCCATCTCCAGGGCACTTGCCAGAGCTCGCTCGCCATGGCAGCCGAGACCATTAAGGAGTCCGTATTGATCCTCAGCGAGCGAACAATATCGGAAGAGACGGCGCGACTGCGAGCCGACAACGATCGGCTCCAGAAAGCACTGGAGAGCCTCCAGAGAGAGGTCGCCGAGATGCGGTCTGCGCTGCGCGATCAGCCCAGGGTGACTGAAGTCACGTCCCCTGCAGTATCAGCGCCCCCGAACGACGAATACACGCGCTCCATAATGATCCAGATGGGGACAATGATGAATGCGCGTCTAGAGGCCATTGAGCAACGACTTCCGCCGGAGCCGCGATTGAGACCACCCCTTGCGGCGGACCGGTTAGGTGTTGAGCCAGAGCCCTCAACATCATTTACGGCGGGACCTTCTAAGGTCGTCAAAACGAAGCCCACCACTGCCACTAATGGCAAGGGCAAGGGAAAGGGAAAGGGGAAGGGGAAAGGGAAAGGAAAAACTCCTACTCCTGTGTCCCAACCCCCTCCGGTGAGAGAGACACGTGTCTTACCCTCGGCTCCTAGTTCCACGGTTGAAGCCTGGAGCGTGGTTACCGGTAAAGGTAACCGGAAGACACCCAGTCAACCTGTGGCGACTGGAAACAAAAAAGGGAAAGCGAAGCCGAAGTCTAAGGCTGCTAAGAAGCCAAAGCTCCGGACACCGCGATCACAGGCGGTTATCATAAAGCTGCAACCTGAAGCGGCTGAAAGGGGAGTGACTTATGCCTCAGTTATAGCTGAGGCAAAACGAAAGGTTGACCTGGCTGAAGTGGGCATAGAGTGCGTCCGCTTTAAAACGGCCGCTACCGGGGCCAAAATAATTGAGATTCCCGGAGTCACATCAGGGGACAAAGCGGACGCACTGGCCGAAAAATTAAAATCGGCAATAGGAGAAGACGCTGCGGTTTCGAGACCGATGAAATGCGCCGAGGTACGTGTTTCCGGTCTGGACGATGCTGTCGAGGCTCCGGAGGTGGCTGAGGCGATCGCCCGTGTCGGTGGATGCCCAGTGACGTCTGTCACTGCTGGCGTCGTGCGTCAGGACCATTCGGGCTTGGGCACTGTGTGGTGTAGGTGTCCCATAGAAGCAGCCAAAAAGGTTGCGGCGGCGGGACGTGTGCTGGTTGGCTGGGTGTCGGCCAGAGTGGTACTGGTACCTCCAAAACCACTTCG
Source organism: Emmelina monodactyla (assembly GCA_916618145.1). NCBI lineage: Eukaryota > Metazoa > Arthropoda > Insecta > Lepidoptera > Pterophoridae > Emmelina > Emmelina monodactyla. The sequence goes on from OU745324.1 coordinate 7,606,511, forward strand.
CTGTTTCCGGTGCCTGGAGATAGGGCACGTCAGAGAGCAGTGCCAGGCGGAGGATCGCGGAAACCTATGTTACCGCTGTGGCAGGGCCGGCCATAAGGCTGGCGGATGCACGGCCGCTCCACACTGTGTGGTGTGTGCTGCTGCAAACAAACCCGCCGGACATCGTCTGGGAAACAAATCTTGTGTTGCCCAGACCAAAAGAACGAGAAGGCGTGCTGTCGCTCCACCTGGGGCGCGTGAGCAGCCTGACCGTAGGCCGGAGACCATGGAGACCCAATAATGGTTCGGGATCTCAAAGTGCTCCAAGTGAACCTGAACCATTGTGCCGATGCACAGGATCTCCTGGCCCAGACGATGGCCCAGTGGCAGATCCACATAGCCATGATCTCCGAGCCGCTTTTCATCCCGTCCGGGGACAACTGGATAGGGGATAGAGGTGGCATGGCGGCTATTGTGAGACGGGGCGCAGTAGGTTCCCCAGCGTTTGAGAGCATAGAGAGGGGCTCGGGATTTGTCGCGGCTCTGGTGGGGGATGTTATGGCCATTTCGGTCTACTTCTCTGGCAACAGACCCCGCCACGAGTTTGAGGATTTCCTCATTGAGGTGGCGTCCAAAATTGGTCGAAGTCGTCCTTACCACATCCTCGTCGCTGGGGATTTCAACGCCCATTCAAGGGCGTGGGGATCCCCAGAGAATGACTACCGGGGCGACTTACTGGAAGAATGGGCCATCGAAAACGGCTTGTCGGTGCTCAATCAGGGCTCCGTAAATACGTGCGTGCGGTGGCAGGGAGAATCGATCGTGGACATTTCGTTCGCGAGCCCTGCGTTGGCGCGCCGTATTCGAGGTTGGGGGGTGGTGGAGGATGTGGAGTCTATGTCTGACCACTTATATGTCAGATACGACATCTCTGCTCCTTCAAGTGCCCCAGTCGGCCAGGGGGCCCTGACAGAGGACGGACCGAGGTGGCAGTTACGCCGCCTGGACAAGGACTTGGCGCAGGAGGCTGCACTCGTGCAATCCTGGTTGCCCGCGCCAGCTGATCCCGTGGTGGTCGAGGATGAGGCGGACTGGTTTCGGCGAGCGATGACGCAGGTTTGTGACGCGTCCATGCCCCGATCCAGGTCTCGTCCTCCCAAGCGTCAAGTTTATTGGTGGTCTGAGGAACTCGCGCAAATGCGCATTGCGAGTATAGTTGCCAGACGCCAATTTACGAGATACCGACGGAGACGGCGCCGGGACGAAGACCGGGAGGCCGAATTGCATGCCGCCTTCAAGGAGGCGAGAAAGCGGTTGCACGTGGCGATCGGCAGGGCTAAGGCTCTCGCCAGGGAGGAGTTGCTGGAGACGCTAAACCGTGATCCTTGGGGAAGGCCGTACAGGATGGCGAGAAACAAACTTCGCCCCTGGGCGCCCCCATTGACCCGGAGTCTTCGGCCTCAACTCCTGGAGGGAGTCGTTGCGGCACTGTTTCCGCGCAGGGGAGACTTTGAGAGTCCTCCCATGGCACCTGCAACAACTACCGGACGAGACATTAACGTGCCTTCGGTGACCTCGGGTGAGATAGGAGCGGCGGTTCTCAGGCTTCAAGCCAGGAACACTGCCCCTGGTCCCGACGGCATACCTGGACGAGCTTGGGTGCTTGCCTTGGATGCCCTAGAACCTCGATTAAGGAGACTTTTCGACGCCTGTCTGACCCAAGCCGTGATACCGCGGCAGTGGAAGACGGGTCGTCTCGTCCTCCTCCGTAAGGAGGGGCGTCCGGCGGAATCCCCATCCGCGTACCGTCCCATTGTGCTGCTGGACGAGGTCGCCAAGCTCTTCGAAAGGGTTGTGGTCGGCCGCATCGTCGAGCACCTGGAAGAGATAGGGCCGGATCTGGCAGAGAACCAGTTTGGGTTCCGGAGGGGGCGGTCGACCATCGACGCAATTTGGCGGGTTAGGTCCATGGCAGAGGACGCGGTTGCCCGGGGTGAGGTCGTGTTGGCGGTGTCACTTGACATCGCCAATGCATTTAATTCGCTCCCCTGGAGTTGCGTCAGGGAGGCGCTTCGTTACCACGGAGTGCCGACCTATCTGTGTCGGGTGATAGGGGCCTACCTGTCCGAGCGTAGCGTGGTCTACCCAGGCCAAGACGAGTGGGGGCGGCGGGATATGTCGTGCGGTGTCCCACAGGGTTCGGTCCTAGGGCCGATCCTGTGGAACATCGGTTACGACTGGGTTCTGAGGGGCAGGACTCTACCGGGTGTCCAGTTGACATGTTATGCCGACGACACCCTGGTTACCGCGCGGGGTAACGACTATAGGCAAGCTGCCCTACTTGCCACGACAGGAGTGGCGCACACTGTGGGCCGCATGCGACGGTTGGGTTTGGAGGTGGCCCTGGACAAGTCCGAGGCCCTGTGTTTTCACGGACCTCGGGGCGCGCCGCCTCGGGATGCTCACATCGTCGTATCAGGAGTTCGCATCGCTGTCGGGTCGACGATGAAATACCTGGGACTCGTCCTCGACAGTCGGTGGAATTTCCGGGCTCACTTTGAGCGGATGGAGCCGAGGCTGCTTGGTGCGGCGGCTGCCCTTGGGCGGTTGCTGCCAAACGTTGGTGGTCCAGAGGCGTCCGGAAGGCGCCTTTACATGGGGGTCGTACGTTCGATGGCCCTGTACGGAGCCCCAGTGTGGGCAGACACCCTGAATAGCCGGACTGTCGCCCTTCTGCGTAAACCGCAAAGGGTGATGGCGATCAGGGTAGTGCGGGGCTATCGGACAATTTCGTGCGAGGCGGCCTGTTTGTTGGCGGGTTCTTTGCCCTGGGACCTCGATGCGAGAGCCCTTGCGTCACTATACATTTGGCGTGAGGAGGCGCATGATGTTCGGGGCCACCCGCCGGCACAAAGGGAGATGGAGGGAGAGAGAGCACGACTGCTCCGACGGGCTACCGTGGCGTGGGACTCCAGGCTGGCGCAATGTCGCTCTGGTCTGCGGGTCGTCGAGGCAATTCGTCCGATCCTACAGCAGTGGTTGGCTAGGCGATTTGGGTTCCTGACATTCCGGATGTCGCAGGTACTCTCGGGACATGGCTGTTTCGGGAGTTATCTGTGCCGTATAGCCGGGAGGGAACCCACGGCCAGGTGTCACCACTGTGACGATTGCTTAGAGGAGAAGGCCCAGCATACGCTTGAGGTATGCCCCGCGTGGCGACGCGAGCGCAGTGTGCTCTGTGCAGTGGTGGGAGACGACCTCTCATTGCCAGCTGTAGCACGTTCTATGGTTGGTAGTCGGAGATCGTGGCAGGCGGTTCAATCCTTCTGCGAAGAGGTCATGATCGCGAAGGAAGCGGCAGAGAGAGACAGGGAGATGGATCCATCCTCTCTTGCACTCCGTCGCCGACGAACCAGACGCAGGGGACGAGGACGATTTCCTCCTCCCATAACTTAAAAGCCTCAGGGCGGCGGACTTAGGGGAGTCCGTATCGCCCTTCCTGTGAGGCTCGTGATGGCGCGCGCGCGATTAATCGTGTGCCACTGATTGCTGGAGAGAGCTGCATAGCTCTCCACGCTGGAGCCGAAAGGCTAGCGCAGCCGGGTCATGGAAGACTAGTAACCACAGTGCCCTGACCCGGTAACCAAGCGCCCAGTGGAAAAGCCGCGGAGTTTTTAGTCGGTAAGAGTCCGACATAACCCGGTCGCTGCCCCCCGTGGTGGCCGGGTATCCATGAGGATTTTCTTCGCGATACAAAAAAAAAAAAAAAAAAGGTTAGGTTGGGGCAGGCCCCATAGTGTTCTGTCGGTACGTCCTCGTTCGTCTGCCCTGGACCCTCCCTGCTTGGTGCGCGGTAACGCAGTGGCCAGCAGTGGTAGGTGACCGAATCCGAAGAACGATACTGTGGAGCATACGGCTATTTCTATTCTATCTGTCTGAATACTCGCTGTCTCTTGTCTTGGCATAATGTCGGACAACGGATCATTGGATCCATTTAAGCGTCCCCAGGACCCAAATCCTGCGGAGACACAACAAATGTCTGGAGGTTTAACCTCAGGTGCAAGTGTGCCTTTCTCGATGGCGGACATAACGTCTGACTCTGAGGGGAGCACTACAAGCACTCTAACGTGTGTATCGGAGGCGAGCACAACTCGCTCAAGATATTTAAAAAGGAAGGCGTCAACCTCTGACTCATCAGGGTCGACTAAGAAAGTGGGTAAAAAGGCGTCCAAACCGGCTTCAAAACGTAAGAAAAAGCCTGGTACGGGCCATTACGTCGGCTTGGCTGAGGCGCAAAAGCGTCTTAATGCGGAGAAGAAGGAGGCTCTGCAGCTTGAGCTGGAGGAAACTGTGGCTGAGAAGGAGAGACAGACCCGCCGAGCGCGTGCTATACACGGCTACGGGGCCTTCCTCTCTACCTACGAGGGTATGTCGGTGGCCGAGCTTCAGGCTCTAGTCAGAACGGACACCGAAGAAATAAAAGAAATAGCCCGAAAGTCCTCGCGCATTAAGGGGACTTTACAGAAGGCTCTAAAGAACCGAGCACACTCCACGTGCGTGGCCATGGAAGAGCTGGCTAAGCGCTCGGTTTCTGAGGAGACCTTACGGCTGCAGGCGACGGTTGACCGTCTCCGAGCCGAGGTCAAAAGTCTGCGGGAAGAGTCGACCCAGGCAGCTCAGCCGACTCAGACCCAAGTCTCTGAGACTGCTCTTCGTGCCTCTCCGGACCTCGAAGCGCTTATGCGCAAAGTGGTCTCGGAAGAACGAGAGTTTGTCCGAGCCTGCATTGCGGGCATCGAAGACCGGCTGTTGCCGGCAAAGTCAGTCCGTCCTCCGTTGGCGGCTGACAAAAAGAGGAAGACGGCATCACAACCGCCAACGTCGGCGCCAACTCTGGTCCCACGCCCGGCTCCGGCTCCAGCCCAGGTCGCGGTGGTCACCACCCCTAAGCCCTCTAAGGGTAAAGGGAAGGGAAAGAGCAGCGCAAAAGTGGCTGTCCCCCCCCAATGAAGCAGAGCCCCACCGGTTACCCGTTGTGGTACTGGAGGACTGCTTGCTTCCGTCCACCTCGGCCGCAAACGGAGACGGGTGGACAAGGGTGGTCAATAAGAAGGCAAAAAAGAAGAAGAAGAAAAATAAGGCGGTCTCTTCTTCTTCTCAGGCCCCAAAACCGTCGACCTCCAAGTCGGCGGCAAAGGGCAAGAAGGAGAGCAGTGGCCCAGTGGCCAAAAAGCTTTCGCCCCCAAAATCAGCGGCGGTCGTGATAACGATCACGCCCGAGGCCGCAGAAAAGGGGGTCACATACGAGGCGGTCCTCAAAAAGGCCCGCGAAGTGGTGAGGCCCACCGAACTCGGCGCTGGATCAGTGACGTGTCGCCAAACGCAGACCGGGGCTCGAATCTTCGAGTTCCCGGGTGCGGAGCGCGACAAACACGCGGATCTCTTCGCTGAAAAGGTGAAGGCGGTGGTCTCTGACATGGCCAAAGTGTCGAGGCCACAGAAGACGGTGTCCCTTATGGTGACTGAGTTAGATGACTCGGTCACCAGGGAAGAAATAATGGCGGCGGTGGTTGCGGCCGGTGGCTGCGCTGCCGACGCCTTAAAAGTGGGAGAGGTCCGGCGCGGCCGTGGTGGTTTGGGCGTTGTCCGCCTACAATGCCCCATTCCAGCCGCAAAAGCAGTCCTGGCCAAGGGTAGGCTCCCAATGGGCCTCAGCTCGGGGGTAGTGCGGGCACTCGAACAGCAGCCTCTACGCTGCTTCAAGTGCCAGGCCACCGGCCACACCCGCACTCGTTGCCCGTCCTCTGTGGACAGGGGCAATCTGTGCTTCCGCTGCGGGAAAACCGGACACATGTCCGCCACCTGCAGTGGAAAGCCGAACTGCGCTGTGTGCGCGGAGAGTGGGCGGCCTGCGGGCCATGTTATGGGGGGACCCAAATGTAATCCCCCCGCCAAGAAGGGCAAAGCACAGGCACCGACCCAGCCTGCTGCTACTGCTGCCGGGACTGTCCCGGAGTCGGCCGATATGATGTCCGAGTAATGTCAGCATTCATTACCGGACATCACACAGTGGTTCAGGTTAATCTGAACCACTGCCAGGACGCCCAGGACCTGCTGATGCAGGTTTTGGCCGAGTGGTCAGCTAGTGTGTGTGTGGTCGCCGAGCCCTTTTCCGTCCCAGCCAATTGGTTTGGTGACAGGGACCGCTTGGTGGCCATTGTGCCACGGCCCTCCACCGTTTCCCCGCCCCTCTCGTTAATCGAGAGGGGTCACGGATACGTGGCCGTCGAGTGGGGTGAAGTAGCCATCGTTGGCGTTTACTTCTCCCCTAACCGCTCCTTCGCGGAATTCGAGGTTTTCATCGAGGAACTGTCTAGGTTCCTCCAACGCTTGGCACCTAGGCAGGTCGCCGTCTGTGGCGATTTTAACGCCAAATCGGTGCGTTGGGGCAGCCCAGCCACCGATGATCGTGGGGAGCTCGTTGAGCTTTGGGCGACCTCGGCCGGCCTGTCTCTCCTAAATGTGGGGTCGGTTCAGACGTGTGTGCGGCAGCAGGGTGGGTCAGTGGTGGACTTGTCGTTCGCCACCCCTGCGTTGGCCGCCCACGTCACCAAATGGCAGGTCGAATTGCTGGAGACTCTATCGGATCATCGGTACATCCGCATAGAGTTCTCCAGCCAACGCTCTCAGAGTGGGATCCCTGCGCCCGCGCAACGGGGGCAGTCCCAATTTCCCCGATGGGCCTTAACCCATCTTGACCGGGAAATGGCGAGCGAGGCAGCGTTCGTGCAGGACTGGTTCGGTCCGCCGACCAGCACTGACGTGGATGTTTCTGTCTCGCACCTGCGGGATGCACTGACCGAGGTGTGCAATGCAAGCATGCCTCGGTCCCGCCGGCCAGGCCCCCGACACGCCGTCTTCTGGTGGTCGGCGGAGCTTGCGGAGTTGCGGGCCACGTGTGTAGCCACAAGAAGGGCATACACGCGAAGCCGCCGTCGCCGACTTAGAGACCTGCAGAATGAGGACCGCCTCTATGCCACCTATCAGGGGGCCAGGCGGATCCTCAAAGCGGCCATCAAGACGGCAAAAGATGCGGCCAGGGCGGAAATGCTGGAGAGCCTAGACAGTGATCCGTGGGGGCGACCGTACAGGGCGGCGCGCAACAAACTGCGCCCCATCGGTCCCCCTCTCACTGAGACTCTCCAGCCGGATCTGTTGGATGGGGTGGTCCGGGCTCTGTTCCCGGACCGTAATGCGGAGTACACCCCTCCACAGATGAGGCCCCCATGGGGTAGTATGCCCCCGCAGGATGATATCGAGCCCATCTCTGCGGGAGAGTTTGGTGCGGCGGCGCTCTGCCTCCGCAGCAAAAAGACTGCGCCGGGCCCTGATGGTGTGCCGGCTCGAGTTTTGGCAATCGCCATTACCCATTTGGCGGATAGGTTTCGGGACCTCTTTGATCGCTGCTTCGCGACGGGGAGGTTCCCGAAACCATGGAAGGAGGGACAATTGTGCCTCCTTCGAAAAGAGGGTCGACCGGCAGATTCCCCATCGGGCTACCGGCCGATAGTGCTCCTAAATGAGGCGGGTAAGCTATTCGAGAGAATAATAGCTTCCCGCCTCAAACAGCACCTGTCGGCGATTGGACCGGACCTATCCGAAGCCCAATATGGATTTCGGGAGGGCCGGTCAACGATTGACGCCTTACAGAGGCTCAAAAGCCTCTGTGCCGAGGCTGCGGCGAGGAGGGAGGGAGTGTTGGCTATATCCTTCGACATAGCCAACGCCTTTAATTCCATCCCTCACTCGACCATACTGGAGGCACTCAAATACCACAGGGTGCCTCCGTACTTGAGGGCCGTGTTGGCAGACTACCTGGAAGACCGCCAGGTAGTCTTTGTCGACAGGGATGGCCGGTTGCGACGGCATGAGGTTGTGTCCGGTGTTCCACAGGGGTCGGTTCTCGGACCGTTGCTGTGGAACATTGGATACAATTGGGTGCTCCGAGGTGGGCTCCTTCATGGCATGGGTGTCATCTGTTATGCAGATGACACCCTTGTCACGGCAAGGGGGAGAACCTACGGGGCGGCGGCGCGGTTGGCGTCGGTGGGGGGCACGCTAGTCGCCGACAGAATTCGGCGACTCGGCCTTACGGTGGCGCTCCCGAAGACCGAGGCCCTGTTCTTTCCGGGGCCAAGGCAACGGGCGCCTAGTGATGCCCACATCACAGTGGGGGGAGTCCGTGTGGACATAAAGGCCCAGATGAAATATCTGGGCCTGATACTGGACGGGCGGTGGTCGTTCGGGCCGCATTTCAGCAGCCTGGCGTCACGCGTCCTGAAAGCAGCCGACGCCTTTAGTTGGCTGCTTCCAAATGTCGGGGGGCCGAGTTTGAAGTGCCGGCAGCTTTACGCCGGCATCTTGAAGAGTATGGCCCTGTACGGTGCCCCGATCTGGGCGGACTCCCTCCACAAAGGGGAGAACTCGGCCCTCCTCCGCAGGCCCCAAAAGGCCATTGCACAGCGGGTGGCGAGGGCCTACCGCACGGTGGGGTACGCGGCTGTGTGTGCCCTAGCCGGGACGCCCCCGTGGGGCTTGGAGGCGGAAGTCTTGGCCGCCGTGTACCACTGGATGGCGGCCAAAAAGGCGGAAGGGCAGCGCCCAGCTCCAGAGGAGCGGGGTGCTGTAAGGAGAGAGATGCGTGAGTCCATGATCACTGTGTGGCAAAGCGACATGGCTCACGCAGAGTCGGGGCGCAGGACGCTGGATGCCATCGGCCCTGTGGCTGAAAGGTGGCTCGAGCGCTCATGGGGTCTCCTCACATACCGCCTGGTGCAAGTACTATCCGGACACGGCTGTTTCGGATCGTACTTGCACCGAATCGGGCGTCTGGAGACCGATTTGTGCCATCATTGTGGTGTGGCTAGGGACACGGCACAGCACACTCTGCAGACTTGCACAGCCTGGGAGGAGCAGCGCCGATCCCTAATCGCTGAAGTCGGGGTTGACCTCTCGCTACCGAGCGTGGTGAATGCTATGCTCAGAAGCGAGAGTGCGTGGCAAAGTGTGGTCTCCTTCTGCGAGGAAGTCATCTCGCAGAAGGAGGATGCGGAGAGAGCCCGGGAGGATGATCCGCTCGCGGCTCCCATCCGCCGCAAGAGAAGGGGAGTGAGAAGGCGTAATCTTCACGCTCCCGGTGGTGGCCTGCAGGCCGGGGGTGTGGGGGCACCTCCGCCTGCACTGCACGGGCCGCCGCCGTCTGATGGGAGTGGTCTGGCGCACCGGGCCGCTCCCTCTGTCGGGCCCGCCCTGTCATAGGCGGGCACACGCCGGAGGTGTCATGGTGTAAAGGCTTAGGCTGTTCTCATGGCACCTCCACTCAGGCGTAGAAGGTGTGCAGATGGTTTTTAGTGGGTATGCCGATCAGGAGACTCCCACATAACCCTTGGTTTCCCCCCGAAGCCAAGGGTACCTATAAAAGGTTTTCCATCTATAAAAAAAAAAAAAAAAAAAAAAAAAAAAAAAAAAAAAAAAAAAAAAAAAAAGGTTAGGTTATGTTAGGTTAGGTTGGGGCAGCCCCCACAGTGTCCGAAAGTACGTCCCCGTCGTCTGCCCTGGACCCTCCCTGTTTGGTGCGCGGTAACGCAGTGGCCAACAGTGGTAGGTGACCGAATCTTGAGGACCATACTGTGCGGATTGAATGTCAATATCTTCTTTCGATATGCCTAAGAAGGTTCCCGTATCCCCCGGGAAGACAAAAAAAGGCCCTTCTCAGGGCCAAACCGAGCTGGACCCGGTGGTGGTCGTGGTGCCGTTGGACTATCCCGACGGAAACGCGTCGCCTTCGGTTAGCCGACCATCTTCGGTGCTTGGTGAAAGCCTCTTTAGGAGGCCCGATGATAAAACGGACATACCCGACGATGATATGTCGGACAGTTCGTCCATTGTGGGAGATCCATCGATCTACCGAAAGAAGAGACCGCGGTCTGATGGCTCGGAAGAGCTTACCGACGACTCTTGTTCGTCCAATAAGACCATAAAGGCCAAACGCGGCCGAGGTCGTCCCCCAACTACCGGGGAATATGTGGGCCTAGCCAAGGCAAAAGCCGAGCTTGCCGAGGCAAAGGCCGAACTGGCCGAGAGGAAGCGCCTGGAAAAACAGCAGGACGCCGAAGAAAAGGTGGTGGGCATGACGCGTGCTAACAGAGAGGCTCGTGCCAAATATCTCGCCTTGCGGAATGCTCCGTCCGCAAAGACGGATATGGATCGGTTGAGCGCCATGCTCAGAAAACAGGCTGAGGCTGAAGTGGACACCATCTTCATGGTTGCCCAAAAGTCAGGGAACCTCAAAAGCGGGTTCCAGAAGGCGTTAAAAGCTTCTGCAGCTACCCTGCATGAGATTTTAGCTGAAACAATCAGCCGCAGCGCCTCAGAAGAAAACGATAGGCTCGAGGCTACTATCGAGCACCAGAGCCTTCAGATTGGCCTACTGGAGAAGGAACTCGAGAAGCTCCGTAATCAACTCCAGGCGGCGCCGCCTCCCAATTTTAAGGAGGTGATTAGAGATGTCCTGCAGGAGGAACGGACATTTGTGCGTTCCGCCCTGGCAGGCATCGAAGACCGCCTCCTTCCTGCAAAGGTTGTGCGACCGCCCCTTGCGGCGGACAGGAGACGCAGTATGGAGGTGGTAACTCCTGCTGCACCGGTCCCTGTGCCTTCGGCGCGGAAGCCGGCGGGTGGAAAAGGCAAGGGCAAGGGCAAGGCGACCAAGCCTTCGGCTCCGGCCCCAGAACCTGCCCCGATGGAACCAGTTGCTGGTCCATCCTGGGCGCAGAAGACGGTGGTGGCGGGGGGGAAGAAGAGCAAGGCCAAGACGGCCAAGCCTTCGGTTCCGGCCCCGACTCCAACCCCGATGGAACCAGTGGCTGGTCCATCATGGGCGATGGAGACCTCACAAGAGGACCCAATGTTGCCGTCTGCCACCGCGGCCAATGATGGCTGGACGACGGTAGGGAAGAAAGGGAAAAAGAAGAAGGCGCCTCAGCCTTCTTCTACGTCGCAAAAGGGGCCTGCCAGAAAGGCAGCACCCGCGAAGGCCCCTAAAAAGGCCCCGAAAAAGAAGGTTTCTCTCCCTAAGACGGCGGCGGTCGTTGTGACTCTATCGCCAGATGCCGTCGAGAAGGGAGAAACTTACGAGTCGGTGCTCGTCCGAGCCCGGCAAACGGTGAATCCCCAAGAAATGGGGATTCAAAAAGTGACGTGTCGGCGGACCCAAACGGGAGCTCGGATATTCGAGTTCCCGGGGGCCAACAGACAGCAGCAGGCCGACGCCTTCGCCGCTAAAATGGCGGAGGCGATCGCGGATGTTGCCAAGGTGGCACGCCCAGTCAAAACCTCGTCCCTGGTGGTATCGGAACTAGATGATTCCGTTACCAAGGGCGAGGTGGCTGCTGCCGTGGCGGCAGCGGGTGGCTGTGGAGTGGAGGCCATACAGGCCGGAGAAATTCGGCCTGGGGCAGGGGGCATGGGCCGTATCAGGCTACGGTGCCCTGTTACAGCCATAGAAGCCGTCCTTAAAAAAGGGCGGCTTCTTATTGGCTTCAGCTCAGCCGTGGTCCGGGCGCTAGAGGAACAGCCTATGCGCTGTTTCCGATGCTACGCGCTCGGACACGCCCGTCAGTGCTGCCCATCACAGGTAGACAGATCGCTACTCTGTCTCCGCTGTGGGCAGCCGGGCCACAAGCAGGCCTCCTGCAAAAAAGACCCCCGCTGTGCCGTCTGTGCGGCCAGCGGGAGGTCCGCAGGGCACGTCATGGGGGGTGCTAAATGCACCCCCCCATCAAGAAAGGGCAAGGAGCAGGCCGCCACTCGGCCTGCCCCTGCAGGCGCTCGGGTCACCCCGAGTGTAGCTGATTGTCCGATGGCCGAACAATGTTAAGGTTCGGCCATCGGAAAATTCTGCAGGTGAACCTCAACCACGGCCAGGCAGCTCAGGACTTAATGTTCCAGAAGCTGTCGGAGTGGTTGGGGGACGTTGCAGTGGTCGCCGAGCCATACTCGATCCCGGCCAATTGGCTGGGTGACAGGAATGGCTTGGTGGCCATCGCGCCGCGGCCTGCTGCGGACTCTCCTCCCCTCTCTCTAATTGAGAGGGGATCTGGGTACGTGGCCGCCGCGTGGGGAGACATCGCCCTTGTGGCGGTGTATTTCTCTCCAAACCGCCCGCTGTCGGAGTTTGAGGATTACCTCAACACTCTAACGACGGTGGTTGCGCGGGTTGGAATGGCCCGAGTCGCGGTCCTTGGCGACCTTAACGCCAGGTCCGTGACATGGGGCGATCGGCTCACGGATCACTGCGGCACGGCTGTTGAGTCGTGGGCAGCGACCGTGGGCCTGGTGCTCCTGAATAGGGGGGCAGTGCAGACGTGCGTCCGGGCAAATGGGGGTTCGGTGGTGGATCTATCCTTCGCCACCCCCGCTCTGGCCGGCCACGTGCACAAATGGCGGGTTGACCTGGTGGAGACTCTATCGGACCATCGTTATGTCCGAATAGAGATCTCCACACCGGGTGCACCAGCCGCGGGTCGGACGGGTCAGTCGCCCTTCCCACGGTGGGCCCTGTCGCGGCTTGACCGCGACGCGGCTAAGGAGGCGGCGTTTGTACAGGACTGGCTAGCTCCGACTGCCAGTCCGGATGTGGACGATGCCGCCCTCCAGTTGAGGGAATGTATGACCGAGGTATGCAACGCTAGCATGCCTCGGTCCCGCCGGCCCCCTCCAAGGCGTGCGGTGTATTGGTGGTCGGCAGAGATCGCCGACCTCCGAGTGCACTGCATGGCCTCGAGAAGGGCATATCAGAGGGCCCGCCGACGTCGCCGCCGCGATGCCGAGAATGAGGGTCGCCTTTACGCCGCCTACTCGGAGGCACAGCGCGCCCTCAAAAAGGCTATTGCGGAGGCTAAGGAGGCAGCAAGAAACGAGATGCTGGAGAGTCTAAACGACGACCCTTGGGGCAGACCGTATCGGGCAGCACGCAACAAGCTGCGCCCGATCGGTCCCCCCATAACGGAGACTCTCCAGCCGGAGTTGTTGGAGGGGGTGGTCCGGGTTCTGTTCCCGGATCGATCTAACATCACCCCTCCAACAATGGATCCGCCTCGGCGGATGGGCCCTCCTGCCGACCCGGAAGTCGTCCCGGTGTCGGAGGTGGAATTTGCCTCGGCGGCGCTCTGCCTCCGAGGTAAAAAGACGGCGCCGGGGCCTGACGGCGTGCCGGCGAAGGTGGTGGCTATTGCCACCGCCCAAATGGGGTCGCGATTTCGGGACCTCTTCGACCGCTGTCTAGCGTCGGGGAGGTTCCCGAAAGTGTGGAAGGAGGGGGCGCTATGCCTCCTCCGGAAGGAGGGCCGGCCGGCAGACTCGCCGGCAGGCTACCGGCCGATCGTCCTGCTAGATGACGTTGGCAAGCTCCTAGAGCGCGTGATTGCCACGCGTCTGAAGGAGCACCTGACGGCTACTGGCCCGGACCTATCGGAGGCCCAATACGGGTTCCGGGCGGGCCGGTCCACTATAGACGCGCTTCAGGAGTTGAAGCGCGTCACGCAGGAGGCGGTGGCGGCGGGGGATGGAGTGTTGGCGGTCAGTTTTGACATCGCCAACGCTTTCAATTCAATCCCCCACGCCACTATACTGGAGGCACTCCGATACCATGGGGTGCCTCCGTACCTGCAGGCCCTGTTGGCGAACTACCTCCTGGATAGGGAGGTTTTGTTCGTCGACAGGGACGGCCGGTTGGGGCGGCGAAAGGTCGAGTCCGGTGTTCCGCAGGGGTCTGTCCTCGGACCCCTGCTGTGGAACATCGGGTTTGATTGGCTCCTGCGGGGTGGTCTCCTCCGTGGCATGGGTGTAATATGCTATGCAGACGACACCCTTGTCACGGCGCGGGGACGCACCTACGGGGAGGCGGCCGCCCTGGCGTCTGTCGGGGGAACCCTAGTCGCCGACCGAATACGGCGGCTAGGGTTATCGGTGGCGCTGGAGAAAACAGAGGCCCTGTTCTTCCCGGCGCCCCGGCAGCGCGTGCCACCCGACGCCCACATAATGGTGGGCGGCGTCCGGGTGGAGGTTAAGGCCCAGATGAAATATCTGGGCCTTATCCTGGATGGGCGGTGGAAGTTCGGCGCCCACTTCAGCCGACTTGCACCGCGCCTCCTGAAGGCGGCCGATGGGCTGGCGTGGCTGCTGCCAAATTTGGGAGGGCCAGCTACGGCATGCCGGCAACTATACGCCGGCATGCTACGTAGTATGGCGATGTATGGCGCCCCAATATGGGCGGACTCTCTCGGAAGAGAAAATGTGACCCTCCTCCGTAAACCACAACGCGCCATCGCTCAGCGAGTGGCGCGGGTTTACGGGACGGTGGGTCACGCGGCGGCCTGTGCCATGGCGGGCACTCCGCCGTGGCACCTGGAGGCCGAGGTGCAGTCCGCCGTCTACCATTGGACGGCGGACCAGCGGGCGCGCGGAGAGCGCCCGGCACCAGAAGAGAGGGACGTCGCCAGGCGCAATGCCCGCAGGGTCATGCTCCGCCGGTGGACGGCGGAGATGGCTTTTGCGGAGTTTGGCCGGCGTACCCTAGACGCCATCGGTCCAGTAATCGAAGGCTGGACCGAGCGGAGGCACGGGGTCCTCTCCTTCCGTCTGTCGCAGGTGCTTTCCGGGCATGGATGCTTCGGGAAGTACCTGTGCAGGATTGGGAGGGAGGAGTCCGCGGCGTGCCACCACTGTGGCGCGCCGGTGGACACGGCGCAGCACACCCTGGCCGAATGTTCGGCCTGGGTGGAGCAGCGTCGGTGCCTCCAGGCGTCGGTGGGCCTGGACCTCTCGCTGCCTAGCGTGGTGTACGCCATGATAGGTAGCGAAGGGGCCTGGGCCGCAGTAGCCTCCTTCTGTGAGGAAGTCATCTCGCAGAAGGAGGCGGCGGAGCGGGGTCGGGAGGAGGATCCTCTCGCACCACCGCACCGCAGACGTCGAAGGGGCCGGAGAAGGCGGTTGTACGACCGCTCCCTTCTCCAGCCTGGTGGTGACCTGCGGGTAGGGGGTGTGGGGACAACTCCTCCCGCATTGCACGGGTCGCCGCCGTCGACGGGTGGGAACGACCGGACGCTCCCGGTCGGTCCCACAGGCCCCCCACCAACACCGGGGGGCCGCGCAGGGCCCGTCTTGTCATAGACGGGCTGACGCCGGTGGGGTTGTGGAGTGAGGCTTGTCCCGTACCCATGACTCCACCACTAAGGCGAAGAAGGAGCGCGCGGGGTTTTAGTGGGTATACCCCTGGCCGGCAATCCAGCCGTCCAGGAGCAGCGCCCTTTTCAGGGCGCCGGGAGTCCCACACACGCCCTTCACTTCCCCGGTGAAGGGTACGGTGCGTAACGCATTTCCCCGCGTCAACAAAAAAAAAAAAAAAAAGGTTAGGTTAGGTTAGGTTAGGTTGGGGCAGCCCCCACAGTGTCCTAGAGTACGTCCCCGTCGTCTGCCCTGGACCCTCCCTGTTTGGTGCGCGGTAACGCAGTGGCCAACAGTGGTAGGTGACCGAAGCTCGAAGGACTATACTGTGCGGATTTGAATGTCAATATCTTCTTCCGATATGCCTAAGAAGGTTCCCGTATCCCCCGGGAAGACAAAAGGCCCTTCTCAGGGCCAAACCGAGTTGGACCCAGTGGCGGTCGTGGTGCCGTTGGATTATCCCGACGGAAACGCGTCGCCTTCGGTTAGCCGACCATCATCGGCGCTTGGTGTAAGCCTCTTTAGGAGGCCCGACGACAAAACCGACATACCGGACGACGATATGTCGGACAGTTCGTCAATTGTTGGGGATCCATCGATCTACAGAAAGAAGAGACCGCGGTCTGATGGCTCGGAAGAGCTTACTGACGACTCTTGTTCGTCGAACAAGACTGTTAAGGCCAAACGCGGCCGAGGTCGTCCCCCAACCACCGGGGAATATGTGGGCCTAGCCAAGGCAAAAGCTGAGCTTGCCGAGGCAAAGGCTGAATTAGCAGAGAGAAAGCGCCTGGAGAAACAACAGGACGCTGAAGAAAAGGTGGTGAGCATGACGCGTGCCAATAGAGAGGCCCGTGCTAAATATCTCGCCTTGCGGAACGCTCCGTCCGCAAAGACAGATATGGACCGGTTGAGCGCTATGCTCAAGAAACAAGCTGAAGCCGAGTTGGACACCATCTTCATGGTGGCCCAAAAGTCGGGAAACCTGAAAAGCGGTTTTCAGAAGGCGCTAAAAGCTTCTGCAGCTACTCTCCACGAGATTGTTGCCGAAACGATTAGCCGCAGTGCTTCGGAGGAGAACGAAAGGCTCGAAGCCACAATAGAGCACCAGAGCCTACAGATTGGCGTTTTGGAGAAGGAGCTTGAGAAGCTCCGTCAACAGCTCCAGTCGGCGCCGCCTCCCAATTTTAAGGAGGTGATTAGAGATGTCCTGCAGGAGGAACGGACATTTGTGCGTTCCGCCCTGGCAGGCATCGAAGACCGCCTGCTTCCTGCAAAGGTTGTGCGACCGCCCCTTGCGGCGGACAGGAGACGCAGCGTGGAGGTGGTAACCCCTGCTGCACCGGCCCCTGCGCCTGCTGCGCAGAAGCCGGCAGGGGGAAAAGGCAAGGGCAAGGGCAAGGTGACCAAGCCCTCGGCTCCGGCCCCAGCATCTGCCCCGGTGGAACCAGTCGCAGGTCAATCCTGGGCGCATAAGACGGCGGTGACGGGGGGGAAGAAGAGTAAGGCCAAGACGGCCAAGCCTTCGGTTCCGGCCCCGACTCCGGCCCCAATGGAACCAGTGGCTGGTCCATCGTGGGCGATGGAGACCTCACCAGAGGATCCGATGTTGCCGTCTGCCACCGCGGCCAATGAGGGTTGGACGACGGTGGCGAGAAAAGGCAAGAAGAAGGCGCCTCAGCCTTCTTCCAAGTCGCAAAAGGGGCCTGCCAAGAAGGCAGCCCCTGCGACGGCCCCCAAAAAGGGGAAAAAGAAGGTGTCTCTCCCCAAGACGGCGGCGGTTGTACTGACATTATCGCCGGATGCCGTCCAGAGGGGAGAAACTTATGAGTCGGTGCTTGTCCGAGCCCGGCAAACAGTTCGACCCCAAGAAATGGGGATCGAAAAAGTTACGTGCCGGCGGACCCAAACGGGAGCTCGGATCTTTGAGTTCCCGGGGGCCAACCGGCAGCAGCAGGCCGACGCCTTTGCCGCTAAAATGGCGGAGGCGGTTGCGGATGTTGCAAAGGTGGCACGCCCAGTCAAGACCTCGTCCCTGGTGGTATCGGAACTAGACGATTCCGTTACCAAGGGCGAGGTGGCTGCCGCCGTGGCGGCAGCGGGTGGCTGCGGTGTGGAAGCCGTACAGGCTGGAGAAATTCGGCCTGGGGCAGGGGGCATGGGCCGTATTAGGCTACGGTGCCCCGTTACAGCCATAGAAGCCGTCCTTAAAAAAGGGCGGCTTCTGATTGGCTTCAGTTCAGCCGTGGTCCGGGCGCTAGAGGAACAGCCTATGCGCTGTTTCCGATGCTACGCGCTCGGACACGCCCGTCAGTGCTGCCCGTCACCGGTAGACAGATCACCTCTCTGTCTTCGGTGTGGGCAGCCGGGCCACAAGCAGGCATCCTGCAAAAAAGACCCCCGTTGCGCCGTCTGTGCGGCCAGCGGGAGGTCCGCAGGGCACGTTATGGGGGGTGCTAAATGCACCCCCCCATCAAGGAAGGGCAAGGAGCAGGCCGCCACTCGGCCTGCCCCTGCAGGTGCTCGGGTCACCCCGAGTGTAGTTGATTGTCCGATGTCCGAACAATGTTAAGGTTCGGACATCGGAAAATTCTGCAGGTCAACCTCAACCACGGCCAGGCAGCTCAGGACCTAATGTTCCAGAAGCTGTCGGAGTGGTTGGGGGACGTTGCAGTGGTCGCCGAGCCATACTCAATCCCGGCCAATTGGCTGGGGGATAGTAATGGCTTGGTGGCCATCGCGCCACGGCCTGCTGCGGACTCTCCTCCCCTCTCTCTTATTGAGAGGGGACCTGGGTACGTGGCCGCCGCGTGGGGAGATATCGCTCTTGTAGCGGTATATTTCTCCCCAAACCGCCCGCTGTCGGAGTTCGAGGACTACCTCCAATCTCTGACGGCGGTGGTTGCGCGGGTGGGAATGGCCCGAGTCGCGGTCCTTGGCGATCTAAACGCCAGGTCCGCGACTTGGGGCGATCGGCTCACGGATCACTGCGGCACGGCTGTTGAGTCGTGGGCGGCGTCCGTGGGCCTGGTGCTCCTGAATAGGGGGGCAGTGCAGACGTGCGTCCGGGCAAATGGGGGTTCGGTGGTGGATTTATCCTTCGCCACCCCCGCTCTGGCCGGCCACGTGCACAAATGGCGGGTTGACCTGGTGGAGACTCTATCCGACCATCGCTATGTCAGGATAGAGATCTCCACACCGGGTGCAACAGCTGCGAGGCGGACGGGTCAGTCGCCTTTCCCGCGGTGGGCCCTGTCGCGGCTTGACCGCGACGCGGCTAGAGAGGCGGCGTTTGTCCAGGACTGGCTAGCTCCGTCTGCCAGTCCGGACGTGGACGACGCCGCCCTGCAGTTGAGGGAATCTATGACCGAGGTATGCAACGCTAGCATGCCTCGGTCCCGCCGGCCCCCTCCAAGGCGTGCGGTGTATTGGTGGTCGGTGGAGATCGCCGACCTCCGAGTGCACTGCATGGCCTCGAGGAGGGCATATCAGAGGGCCCGCCGACGTCGCCGCCGCGATGCCGAAAATGAGGGTCGCCTTTACGCCGCCTACTCGGAGGCACAGCGCGCCCTCAAAAAGGCTATTGCGGAGGCTAAAGAAAGGGCGAGGTTGGAGATGCTGGAGAGTCTCAACGACGACCCTTGGGGCAGACCGTATCGGGCAGCACGCAACAAGCTGCGCCCGATCGGTCCCCCCATAACGGAGACTCTCCAGCCGGAGTTGTTGGAGGGGGTGGTCCGGGTTCTGTTCCCGGATCGATCCAACATCACCCCTCCAACAATGGATCCGCCTCGGCGGATGGGCCCTCCTGCCGACCCGGAAGTCGTCCCGGTGTCGGAGGTGGAATTTGCCTCGGCGGCGCTCTGCCTCCGAGGCAAAAAGACGGCGCCGGGGCCTGACGGCGTGCCGGCGAAGGTGGTGGCTATTGCCACCGCCCAAATGGGGTCGCGATTTCGGGACCTCTTCGACCGCTGTCTAGCGTCGGGGAGGTTCCCGAAAGTGTGGAAGGAGGGGGCGCTATGCCTCCTCCGGAAGGAGGGCCGGCCGGCGGACTCGCCGGCAGGCTACAGGCCGATCGTCCTGTTGGACGACGCCGGCAAGCTCCTTGAGCGCGTGATCGCCACGCGTCTCAAGGAGCATCTGACGGGGACTGGCCCGGACCTATCAGAGGCCCAATACGGGTTCCGGGTGGGCCGGTCCACAATAGACGCGCTTCAGGAGTTGAAGCGCGTCACGCAGGAGGCGGTGGCGGCGGGGGATGGAGTGTTGGCGGTCAGTTTTGACATCGCCAACGCCTTCAACACAATCCCCCACGCCACTATACTGGAGGCACTCCGATACCATGGGGTGCCTCCGTACCTGCGGGCCCTGTTGGCGAACTACCTCCTGGATAGGGAGGTTTTGTTCGTCGACAGGGACGGCCGGTTGGGGCGGCGAAAGGTCGAGTCCGGTGTTCCGCAGGGGTCTGTCCTCGGACCCCTGCTGTGGAACATCGGGTTTGATTGGCTCCTGCGGGGTGGTCTCCTGCGTGGCATGGGTGTAATCTGCTACGCAGACGACACCCTTGTCACGGCGCGGGGACGCACCTACGGGGAGGCGGCCGCCCTGGCGTCTGTCGGGGGAACCCTAGTCGCCGACCGAATACGGCGGCTAGGGTTATCGGTGGCGCTGGAGAAAACAGAGGCCCTGTTCTTCCCGGCGCCCCGGCAGCGCGTGCCACCCGACGCCCACATAATGGTGGGTGGCGTCCGGGTGGAGGTTAAGGCCCAGATGAAATATCTGGGCCTTATCCTGGATGGGCGGTGGAAGTTCGGCGCCCACTTCAGCCGACTTGCACCGCGCCTCCTGAAGGCGGCCGATGGGCTGGCATGGCTGCTGCCAAATTTGGGAGGGCCAGCTACGGCATGCCGGCAACTGTACGCCGGCATGCTACGTAGTATGGCGATGTATGGCGCCCCAATATGGGCGGACTCTCTCGGAAGAGAAAATGTGACCCTCCTCCGTAAACCACAACGCGCCATCGCTCAGCGAGTGGCGCGGGTTTACGGGACGGTGGGTCACGCGGCGGCCTGTGCCATGGCGGGCACTCCGCCGTGGCACCTGGAGGCCGAGGTGCAGTCCGCCGTCTACCATTGGACGGCGGACCAGCGGGCGCGCGGAGAGCGCCCGGCACCAGAAGAGAGGGACGCCGCCAGGCGCAATGCCCGCAGGGTCATGCTCCGCCGGTGGACGGCGGAGATGGCTTTTGCGGAGTTTGGCCGGCGTACCCTAGACGCCATCGGTCCAGTAATTGAAGGCTGGACCGAGCGGAGGCACGGGGTCCTCTCCTTCCGTCTGTCGCAGGTGCTTTCCGGGCATGGTTGCTTTGGGAAGTACCTGTGCAGGATCGGGAGGGAGGAGTCCGCGGCGTGCCACCACTGTGGCGCGCCGGTGGACACGGCGCAGCACACCCTGGCCGAATGCTCGGCTTGGGTGGAGCAGCGCCGGTGCCTCCAGGCGTCGGTGGGCCCGGACCTCTCGCTGCCTAGTGTGGTCTACGCCATGATAGGTAGCGAAGGGGCCTGGGCCGCAGTAGCCTCCTTCTGTGAGGAAGTCATCTCGCAGAAGGAGGCGGCGGAGCGGGGTCGGGAGGAGGATCCTCTCGCACCGCCGCACCGCAGACGTCGAAGGGGCCGGAGAAGGCGGTTGTACGACCGCTCCCTTCTCCAGCCTGGTGGTGACCTGCGGGTAGGGGGTGTGGGGACACCTCCTCCCGCATTGCACGGGTCGCCACCGTCGACGGGTGGGAACGACCGGACGCTCCCGGTCGGTCCCACAGGCCCCCCACCAACACCGGGGGGCCGCGCAGGGCCCGTCTTGTCATAGACGGGCTGACGCCGGTGGGGTTGTGGAGTGAGGCTAGTCCCGTACCCACGACTCCACCACTAAGGCGTAGAAGGAGCGCGCGGGGTTTTAGTGGGTATACCCCTGGCCGGCAATCCAGCCGTCCAGGAGCAGCGCCCTTTTCAGGGCGCCGGGAGTCCCAC
The DNA here is from genome assembly GCA_916618145.1 of Emmelina monodactyla. Lineage (NCBI taxonomy): Eukaryota > Metazoa > Arthropoda > Insecta > Lepidoptera > Pterophoridae > Emmelina > Emmelina monodactyla. The sequence goes on from OU745324.1 coordinate 7,627,798, forward strand.
ACACGCCCTTCACTTCCCCGGTGAAGGGTACGGTGCGTAACGCATTTCCCCGCGTCAACAAAAAAAAAAAAAAAAAAAGGTTAGGTTAGGTTAGGTTAGGTTAGGTTAGGTTTTTTTTTTTTTTTTTATTATAATAAAACGATGTCTACAGACTCTTTTGGTCTGTACCTTTATTTAATTGAGTTTTATTTTGTTAGTTTCATTTAATTTTCAAATCATCCTATATGCTCCGCGCAGAGCTTACAAAAAATTGGTCATAAAAAATTAGATTACAATATAAATAAGTTATATCTATGCAAGTAAATAGTGCATGTGCATATTTTTTTTTTTTTTGTTTTTTTTTTTGTTTTTTTTTTTTTTTTTTTTTATTATTATATATTAGTATTGTTTTTATATCTCTGGTTTTTCCCTTAGTCTTGCCAAGGGGGTGATTTCAATTAATTAGATGTAAATCCTATTTTGTTGGCGATCTCGGCGTCGCCATCCCTTATCGCCATCCTGAGGTTGTAGTCGCGGATCGCTGCGTCCGCCGCACTAAGGCTGCACTGTATGAAGTTCGCGATTGCATCGCTTTGGATGCAATCGGTGAAGTATGTGCAGCTCTTTGTGTGTCTTGTTAGTGCGACGACCGCGTGCGACACGCTTTCTACAATCCTTATTTTGGTTGTTGTTGTTCGCACGATCACCACTGTCTCGTATGTTAGTCCCTGTGATTCGTGGATGGTGAGAAGCCTTGATCCCGGTTCCGAGCCGAAACCCTGACTGGTGAGGTCTGCTTTTTCAGCCTGGGTGTGTACCAGGTACAGGGTGTCGTTCATTCTCGGGATCTTGGCTTTTGTGAATGGCTTCAGTGACAGGGACCTGAGTGCAGTGTTGGACGTGTATATGCCTCCATAGATCTCGCGAAGCGCATATGGCACGTCCATTGGGATCCTGTGCGAACAATTTATTTCCTTTGCGTGGCTTGTCGATTTTTGTGGAGTGAGGTATAGAAGTGGGAAGAGGTTGTTCCTGTCGATATAGGGGAGTTGGTTTTTGTCACCCACGAGGATGGTGTCGCGGGGCCAGGCTATCTGGGCTGCCATGACTATGGCTCCAAAGTGGTTCATGAGGGATTCGTCCACCATGAGGCGTATACACGATTGTCCCTGCATGCCATTTACCAACAGTGAGGCCAAAGTTCGCACACGAGATTTAGCCTTATTGCCAAATCTGTTTACCAATTTCTCCCTTATGTCGTTTGAGGTCTCTTTGGTCGTGGTTACGATGATGTCTTCTGCGATGTTGACGTTATCCAACAACCATGTTGTTTTGCCGCAGCCTGGGACCCCATGTACGTGTGTTATGGTAGGTTCCTGCCAGTGTTCCGGGTTTCTGCCTTCGAACAACTCTCCTGCAATTGCTTTCGCATTGTGCAGTATGTCGTCTTCCAGCATCACCCTGGTGCACTTGGCCACTACCACGATTGGGTCGTTTGGTGGTGTTTCGAAAATGACTCTGTCTGCGGCTGAGCCCGATTGCTTCCTACTTGGCACGAACCCGACAGACTCGCTGTAGGCTGCCATGTATGATCCCGACATGCTGCCAAAAAGGATTTGTGCTTTGTCGTTATCATACACCGCTGCCTCAGCTTCGTCTAGTAGAATCCGCAGCAGCCCGTGCGTATTGCGACGGTAATTCTGCATGATGGATTTGCAGGTTTCGGTAGCCACTTTTTTCGTGGCTTCCGTTACTGCTACGAATTCTAGGAACGCATTGATGGAGTGGTCCTTGGGTTCGTGAACGGTTCTCAACTTTGGCAGAGTCACTTGTCCCTTGTCTGCTCTGGTGCGGGGGCAAGTCGGTGGCTCTGATGCTTGCCTTCTTGATGGTGTTGGATTTGTGAAGACCGTAATCGCTTCTTCCATTGAGACACCTCTTCCTAGTCTGCTGTTGGTGTTCTTGAAGAATCGGGAAAAGTCAGTGAGGGCCGTGATTATTCTGGACATTGTACCTTGATTTGTACTTGGTGCCTGTGCTGCTGCCTGTCGCTCTTCCTGCACCCGATTTTGGAGTCTTTGGGACCCACTAAGATGTGGGTTGACGATCGGGTGGTCCTGGCTGTCGATGGGGACTTGTGCGGTGTTTTGACTGCGGCGATGGGCTAGGAGATAACTCAGGCTTTGCCCTCTGTCCTCGTAGATCACTATTTCGTGATACTTTGAGGCCAGAAGGGCTCCACCGTAGTCCTTTGTTTCGCCTTTGATGTATGCCACAGTCATGGCGTCCACGCTGATCTTTTTAGGACTTTCTCCGGTTCGGTTTGCCAAACTGGTGAGCACTTGGCACATCTGTTCGAACTCCGTTGGTTGGCCTACGTCTCCCGCGGCGAGCAGTGCGATAGTTTTGTTGTTCTTCCGCACTATTCTACACGTTTGACCTTCGACCGTTACCGTAGGGAGTTCTTCGTACATTTTGCGCCGCATGGTGATCTTGTTTGTGCTACCATTTATTAGGGCTCCGAGTCCTGGAGAGATGGTTATTCGGGCTTTGTTGGCTAGAGCGTTGCAGAAGGCGATTCCCAGACTTTCAGTGTTATTGTCCATGAACAGTGCCACTCCTCTCAACTTGATTCCAGGGCATCCTGTTTGTGCTATTGTAAGAATGTTGAGTGTTTGGGTGCATCGTATAGGTGGTATATGTGAGGTTTGTAAGGTTTGTGTGTTCAGCTGTTGTGTGTCTGTTGGCGTTGTTTGGTTTGTGGTGTTGGATTGGTTCAGGGTGCTGTTTATTTTTACCATAGTTGAAACTATGGTCTTCATAAACGGTATTAGGGCTTCACGGTCTTTATTTCTATTGATTATGTGTGTAAGGTTTTCTATTTTCCACTCCAGGTCGATTTGGTGGGTGAGATTGAGACGCTGCACCTGGAAGCGCGGGCATTCGAAAAGCAGGTGCCATACCGATTCTACCTTGGCGGGGTCACACTCGCATTGGGGGCTGGTCTTCAGGTTAAAGCGGTGTAAATATTCGCTGAAGGCGCCGTGCCCCGTTAGGACTTGAGTCAGGAGATGGCACGGTTTTACTTCTCTCACAACGCTATAGGCCTTAGCAACGTCGGGGAAGAAAACCTTTGTTACTGCGCCAGTGTCTGACGCATCGTAGCGATCCTGCCATTTGCAGATCGTCTCTTTCCTGATTCTTGTCCTAATATATGAGAGCGGAACCTCTGCGTAGTCCGGTTTTGAGCTGGTTTTATTCGCACCCGCTTTCGCTAGCTCGTCTGCCCTTTCGTTCCCGGCTGTGCCCACGTGTGCTCTGAGCCAGAAAAGCCGCACTTCTCTGCCGTCTTGTCTTATGCGAGCAATGCTCTCCTTGATGGATTTGGCCAGAGGGTGAAGTAGTTTGGGATTACTCAAAAGTTCGAGCGATGATCTTGAGTCGCTGAGGATGTTTACTTTGTCCCTGTTACTTTCTTCTGCCCTTTTAACGGCCCTATGGAGTGCATACATCTCTGACTGGAAGACCGTGCAGGTTTCGTCGAGACTGTAGGTATCGTAAGATGTTTCTTTCCCATGCTCCCACCACGTCATGGCGGCTCCGACCTTTCCCTCCATTTTACTGCCGTCTGTGTATATTTCCGGTCCAGTAATTTTAAGGGTTTCCACGGTCGTTGCATCCATGTTTTCAAGCAGCTCGAACTCAGTTGTTATTTGAGTAGCAGGATGTGGTAAGTCTTTGAACTTCACTATTTGCTCGAGCTGTCTCTGTGGTGGTAGGTACTCATGGGAGACACCTTTTTTGGCCTCGTATAGTGCGGCGTTTTCCTGGATGCGCAGGTCTAGCGGCAGGGTTCCTGACAGGACCGTCACGGATGTTAGTGAGGCGGTCCTGTAGGCTTTGCAGATCTTTTGTGCAAAGTTCCTTTGTAGCGCTTCCAGTTGCTTTCTGTTCGTGACTAGCTGTGTTGCTTCTGCCCAGGCGCATGCTCCGTAGGTGACGATGGGTTCTGTCACTGCGACGTAGATCGTTCTTATGATTTCTCCGTTAAGTCCCCAGGTCACCTTAGCTGCGCATGCCAGCTGTTTGTATATGTCGGCGGCTTTTTTGCACACCGCTTTGACATGCGAGATGAAGTTAAGGCGCCTGTCTATTATGAGCCCTAGAAGTTTTATCTCGTCCACCAGGGTGATTGGTGTTTCATTCATGGTGATTTCAGGGGGGTCGAACTTCAGCTTTTTGGTTATAAGCATCGCGTTGGTCTTATGCGCTGCGAAGTTCAGCTTGTTTTTGACTCCCCATTTTGAAACTTTTTCCAATACCCTGTTGGCCGTTTGCTCTATTTTGGCTATGGACTTCCCGGAGAATACCAGAACCCCATCGTCGGCGAAGGCTTGACAGTGGACTTCCTCTTTCGACAGCAGCTGTAGCAGGGGATCCAAGATGAGGTTCCAAAAGGTCGGTCCTGCGATGGATCCTTGGACACAGCCCTTTGTGGTCTCTCTCTCGCTGGTTGCCCCTGCGTAGTTGATGGTGATTTTTCTGTCTGTGAGGTATGAGTCCACCATCATATATAAGTTCCTTGGGCAGCCCCTGGACAGTAGTTGGTGTTTTAGAGCCGGCCACCACGCATTGTCGAAGGCTCCCTCTATGTCTAGCGATATTACCAAGACTGATTTTTTATCGCTTAGCTCAGATCTAATGTGCTTGAGAAGATCATAGAGGGCGTCCTCCGTTCCGCGCTGTGGCATGAAACCGTACTGTGTGTCTTTGAGAGTTGGCAGCAGATGCCATTGCAGCCGTCCCACCAGTAGTTTTTCCACAGTTTTCCCCAGTACTGATAGAAGTCCTATGGGTCTGTAGGATTTTGGGTGGGTGTAGTCAGTTTTCCCGGGTTTTCGGAGAATGACTACATGGGCAGTTTTCCATCGCTTGGGGAAGTAGTGGATTGACAAACACTTATTTGCGATTGCCAAGAACACCTCCTTTCCGCTTCGGATTGCCCGGGCGCAAATGTCTGCTGTGAACCCGTCCGACCCTGGTGCTTTCTTTGGGTTTTGGGTTTTAAGCACCGCCTCCACCTCTGCTTCCGTGAAGGGTGGGTCGTCGGCCGCCAGTTCTTCTTGTGCGGTCGTTCTGCTTTCCACACTTTCTCTGAGGCGTCTATGGTACGGATTGTCTGTGGATATATTGTCACCAGGATAGAAGGTTTCGGCGAGTAGATTTGCCGATTGGTCTGGATTCAGACTTTTGCCATCCGAGCCTTGAAGAAGCATGTCTTCTTGGCTGTTTGATGTTTTCCTGATGACCCTATATATTCCGTCCCACATGCTTTCTCTTTCTTGTGTGGAGCAGAAGGTTTTCCAACTCTCTGTTTTGGCCCTCTGTGCTGTTGAGAGGTACTTCTCTCGGGCCTCTTGATAGTCTTCCAGTACGGCTTCAATTCTGGCGGGAGCAGCGTTTTTGATTCTGCGTTTTTTGCGGAGCACGTCTTTTTTTAGATCCTCGAGGTCTTTGGTCCACCAGGGTGGTGTCGGTTTACCTTGCCTCTTCTTTGGTTTGGGGATCGCGTGTTCGCATGCAGAATCTATTGACTCGGCGTAGGCCTCTATGATGGATTCCATTTCCTCCGTACTGACTACCTTGTTTATCCTGTCGACTGTGAGGTTTTTCCCTTCTAGTGAGTGGCATAGGACCTCGCTAAACAGCTGCCAGTTCGCTTTCTTGGTGTTATACTTTCGTGTGGTTGGTCGCACTATTGGTGTTAGGCGTGCTTCCGTTGACACGGTGAAAGTGATAGCGTTGTGGTCAGATGTCGTGAGTTGTTTGTCCACTCTCCAGTTTTTGATCTTTCCTAGAAGGGTAGTCGAGCAAGCTGTTACGTCTACCAGACTGCTGCATAAGCGGCCCTGTCGATAGACTTCAAAGGTAGGCGTATCTCCGATGTTTAGGATATGGAAGTCCATTTCGCTTAAGAAGGCGTTATAGGCCTCGCCTCTTGCGTCATCTTCCTTGCTGCCCCACCAGTGGCTCTTGGCATTTGTGTCGCCACCGATGATGATGTGTTCCGTTGGTAATTGTGAGCATGCCGTTTTTGTTCGTTCTATGTTTGTTGTTATGTCTTGGTTTCCTTCATAGTATATTGAGACTAGTCCAAGCTTTAGGGGACCCGCTTCTATCATCACTACTGCTTCGGTTTCGGAGACAAGTTGCGGGTCATGTGTGATCTTTACCTTGTCTCCAAAAATGATGATGGCTGCTTTTACAGGTTTTTTGCGGTTGAGGGTGCATTGTACTATCTGCGTGCCTGGTGGTTGCTTCATCACACCAGTGCTGCCTACATAGGGTTCCTGCACTAGTGCGATGGTGGCTCCTCGGTGTTCCGCTGCCTGCAGCAGCTCCGCAGTGACAAGCTCTGATCTTCTGAGGTTTGCTTGGATGAAGTGTAGTCCCGTTGGATGACTATGAACGAGACCGGACCTTGATGGAACGACGGCGTTAACAGTAGGTTATCCTGGACCGCGCTATTCTGTCCCAGCCCTGGCGTTCTGGGCATATTTCACTATATGCCATGTGGGGCGGCGTGGTGCTGTTGGCGTCTTTGCCAGCCAACTTGCAATTTCTGCATGTTGGTGGCTCCTGCTTCTGTCTGGCATGGCAGTCTTGCCATGAGTGTGCTTTGCCGCAATAGTTGCAGCGTTGCTCTGGTTCTTTGCACAAGATTTTCGTGTGCCCAAAGCCCAGACATTTCGCGCATTGTACCAGGGGCGATTGGTCTTCTACCTTGCATTTGCTAAGGCCGACGTGTACCATTCCCTGTTCCAACATGCGTTTGTGCAGGAGCGGCGACGCTTCCAGCACCGGATGGCACTGAAGCGTGTTTCGTGCTCGCTTCTTATAACGCAGTTTCAAGTTCTTTTCTGGTAGCCCTTCAAATAACTTCTTGTTTTGGGCTATCAGGTTGTCCAGGATTTCCTGATCGCTGTGGTAGCTCATCACGTTTTTGATTATTACCAACGGGTTTTGCTGTGTGGCATCTTGTACCTGGAGTGTCTTGTTTTTGTTAATTTGTGTTTTGAGTCGTTGGAGCCCCTCCCTTGACTCGCAGCTCAGGATCACCTTGCTGTTTTTGGCCTTGCGGACTCTGTCCACAGTGATACCCGTGGATTTGAAATCCAGGGTTGATCTTATGGCCTCGATGACCTTTTCCCCGGTGTTTGTGGGATCGGTCGACGAGACAATCACTGCGTGATTAGGTTTTTTGGCCATGTCAGCGTAGGTGGCCCCCTGCTGCGTGCTTGGGGTGGGTTTTGGTGCCTTGTTCATGGAGGAGTTGAACCATGTTAAAGTTTTGCTTAGTTCCTTTGATTGGTTTTCCAATTTTGTTGCTGATTCCGTTAGTGCGATTTCAGTTGCCAGTCCCACAGTTCCTGGTTGGGATTGCCCGGTTTGTCCCTTCACCTCCTCTATCTCTTTGAGGATGTTCTTGGCCTGAGATTTCAGGGGAGCCAGTTCTTCGCGTACCGCGATCTGGATTTCCTCCTTTGAGGCGGGTCTCCGATCTTCGACTATTGACTTGAGCGTCGTCACTTCAGTCAGTAAGGTGTTGGTGTCTTCGGATAGGCTTTTCAGCCTGTCCGAGACGTCTTTATGCTCAGAGTTTGTGGGTGAGCCCTGATTTGGTGACGTGGGTGTTGATGCTCTAGTGGCTTTGCCGGAGTCCCGCTTCAGATAATAAATCTCGTTTGCCAAATCTCCGAGTTTTTTGGCCAGTTCTTCGATGGCCGGCGTGTGGTCTTTACAACCGCCTTTAGCTGGTTCGATGTTTTCCGCTTTTTTGGAGGTTGGCTCCTTTACTTCCAGGTGGACAGTCTTCATTGTTTTTATGAGGCTGTCCATCTGGAGGTCGAGCTTCTCTTGCAGCGCTGTTAGTGCCTTTCTGGTGTTCGAAAGCTCTTGCCTTGTCTCTGCGTGTAGGAGGTCGGCAACGGTCTGCAATTCCTCCATTTTTTTGGCGTGTTGTTTTTGGACCCACGCCATCTCCCTGGCGGCTCTAGTCCGTTCCACTTCGAGGTTGACTCTGTGGCGGTGTCTTGAGTCCGACAGGGCGAGAACCAGCTCGTAGAGGTTGTTCAGGTTTTCCACGGCTGTTGCTCGCAACTCTCGCTTGAGTGTTTTTGATGACTCGAGGGCGTTTTTGCCCTCCATCAGGAACTCTCTTGCTCGCTCCGTGGCTAGGTCTTTGCAGATTCCGCTGCGGTTTCCCTGCGGTGGGAGGATGCTTCTCCTGTTGCTGGGCTCGCTGCAGGTATCTGTCCACTCGTCATCGGTTTGCGGCTCTTTAGCCTTCTGGCTCCAGGCTTCCATATCCTCCGGTTCGGAGCCGCATTCCGAGTCTGATTTGGCCACGACTACGGTGTAGTAGTCATTTCGGGGTGTGGTACGTAGCTCGGCGAGAGTTGGTGTGGTTAGTTTTTCGCGGGCTGGTGTCTGTGGGGTTTTCGCGGGTGTGGTGCGTAGCTCGGCGAGAGTTGGTGTGGTAGGTTTTTCGCGGGCAGGTGTCTGCGGGGTTTTCGCGGGGGTATGGAGGTCCGCGCTGTCATTTAGCAGAGAGATGTCCGCCAATCTCCGGACATCGTCTGCTGCACTATTTCTGGCAACTGATTGGGCGTTTTTAATCGTTACTGCCCGTCTGATTCCGCCCGTGGCGGTTTTTTTCTTTGTCTTTTGCTCGAGAGACAGCTGGCGGCAAAGGTCTATAGGGCCGATGGTTTTTTTGCCGACTCTCGAGCCTCCTCGAGGTTTTCTCGCGATAGGTGTGTGTTTTTTTATTGCGAAGGTTGGTTTCGTGGGTGAGGGTGATTTTTTTGGTGTTGCGCTTGATGGTGGTGATGTGGTCTGTGTAGTAGTTTTCGACTTACCTTGCTTGGGGGACGAAGGCGGTGGTGGCGGGGATGTCGACGACGGCTGTTGGGTTTGCGCGGTCTTGTCTTCCGCGACCTCCGGGGTGGTCTTGTTGTTGCTAGACATAGTTGGTGCTAGTTTCCCTTGGCAAGATTGAAAGTGTTGATTAAAAATTGTTTTTTTTTTTTTTTTTTTTAACTTGTGTGAATTTTTTTTTTTTTTTTTTGTTTTTTTTTTTAATTTTTTTTATTCACTATTGCACAATTGAAATTATATGGTAGAAATAATATGTTAGAGTTCAAAAAAGTTGTTGGATTCTTTTTGCTGCTGTGATGCTGGAGTTCCTTGTGTTTGGTGCACAAGTTGTAGAACTGGGTTTCGTTGCGTATTTTCAGGAATTTTGTAATTAAACAGCAGCTCAAGGTGACGTCGTGTAATGCGAGATTAGAACAGAATTAATAATTTTTCTACCCTCAATACATTTAACATATGAATTATATTATCAAGTTACTTAATCTACTTATTTGCTATTGAACGGTTGTAGGCGCGAACATATTCTCCCCCCTTTGAAAGGCATGGGCTTTCAAGCGTGAAGGTCTTCTGGAGATGGCAGTGGACACAGACGCACAAGAGCTCGACGCACGCAGCCTCGAAGTGTATTGACTTCTGCAACGCGATTCACTCCGTCTTTGCCTGGGAACAGTCGAGCAACTCGCCCGAGACGCCATTGCAGAGGTGGAACGTTGTCTTCTTGCAGGAGTACTAGATCTCCAACCTTTAGCTTAGATTTACTAAGACGCCATTTTGTACGGCTCTGCAATTCAGAAAGGTACTCCGCTTGCCATCTCTTCCAAAAATGTTGGTGGATTTTCTCAATTCGCGCATATCTTTGAAGACTGGTCTCCACATATTCGGTCACATCAGGTGTTGGTAGTGCATTTAGTGGTCTTCCAATTAAGAAATGCCCAGGAGTTAAGGACAGGTAATCATTGGGAGAGGAAGACATGGGACACAAGGGTCTACTGTTCAAAATAGCTTCCACTTGTGCAAAAAGAGTACTCAATTCCTCAAAGGTTAAATGGGAATTTCCCATGACGCGCTTTATGTGAAACTTAGCCGATTTAATACCAGCCTCCCACAGACCGCCGAAATGGGGAGCGTACGCAGGTATAAACTTAAATGTAACTCCTTCTTGAGATGCAGACTCAGAAAGAGATTCGTGATTTGTTTTTAAGAAATTGCTAATATCTTTCGCCGCAGCAACAAAATTTCTACCGTTATCGGACCAAATCTCCGCTGGCCGACCTCGTCGCGCCACAAATCTGCGAAGTGTCATTAAGTATGATTCTTTTGTTAAGTCTGTAACAGCTTCCAAATGAACGCATTTAAAACGTAAACATACAAATAAACATAAATAACATTTCTGTAATTTTGCACCACGTCCCTTTCTATTCAAAATAAAAAATGGACCAGCATAATCAACTCCAACAGAATTAAATGGGAGCCCCACTGACACCCGAGAATGAGGCAGTTGCCCCATCGTCGGATGATGAGTTTGAGCTCGAAATCTTGCACAAATTCTGCATTGATTTACTATTCTTCTAGCTAATTTTCTACCGTTAATGGGCCAAATGCTAGCCCTGACGGTGGACAATAATAGTTGGGGACCGGCATGTAGGTGTTGTATGTGCTCTCGTTCAAAGTATATTTTGACTATATGATGAGCTGAGTCTAAGAGTATTGGATGTTTCCGTTCGTATGGACAAGTAGAAAGATCCAATCTGCCACCGACACGTATTAAATTAGTTTTAGGATCCAGAAAAGGTGATAAGCATAAGATATTAGATTTTGGTTCTAACTCCCTTTTTTCCAAAAGTGTTTTGTATTCTTTTGTAAAAGATTGCTTTTGTGCGATTCGACAAATAAAAATAAATGCGTTATTTAGTTCATCTGTAGTTAAAAATCCTGTTATTTTTTTATTTTTGTTTAAAGTTTTAGAATTGTGCAAAAATCGTAACACGTAAGCAAAAGTCCTCAGTAATTTTGTAAAACTTGAAAATCGTTTAAAATCGTAGAGTGGTTCCAGTAATGTGATAGTGTTAACTTTAACTTCAGGTAAGTCATTAAGTTTATTTTTTATTAGATTTAAGTTAGGCCATTTTGATTCATTTTCTTGCAGGTAAGGTGGTCCTTTCCACCACAGCGTGTTTTCACTGAGCAGGTTCCCGTTCACCCCCCGGGAGATCAAATCTGCCGGGTTGCAGTCGGTAGGTACGTACCGCCATGAGCGACGATCGGTAAGTTCCGTTATTTCACCTACTCTATTCGCAACAAATGTTTTTAATTTTACAGGATCGCTGTTTATCCAACACAATACGATGCTGGAGTCACACCAGTGCACTACGCGCGTGGGAGTATATCTGAGCGAGGTAAGTACAGATTTAGTCAATTTAGCTGCTAGTAGCGCTGCACATAACTCTAGGCGCGGCATGGTGGTGGGCTTTACAGGGGCAACCTTTGATTTTGAGCACAGTAGGCTGACTTGGGCTTCATTGCGTTCGTTAAAAGATCGCATATAGATGCAGGCGCCGTAAGCACTTTGAGAGGCGTCACTAAATGAATGAAGCTCAATCGTGCTTGCAGAATCGACGAGAACCCATCGAGGAATCTTAAGTTCTGTGATTGAAGGTAAGTTAATTTGAATTTGATTCCAGTCTTGCTTTATTTCTTCGGAGACAGGTTCATCCCAATCAACGCCTGCTAGCCATAGTTTTTGAAGTAAAATTTTTGGTTGAATAATGCATGGAGATAATAGGCCTAGGGGGTCAAATATTTGGAAACAATTTGACATTATAATTCTTTTAGTGACGATTCTATTGTCTGATTTTACCTTTATAGGAAAGTTAAAGAGATCGTGAACTGGGTCCCACCCCAAACCGAGGGTGCTCGCTGATTCACTAATGGTGAGTTTTTCATTTGTTTGAAAGTCAGCATTAAGAAAGAGTGACTGTAAATTAGATTTGTACTTACGGAGTTGAAAACAGGCTGAATTTAATGCCTTAGATACTTCAGTCTGTATATATTTAAGTTGTGACTCATCGTTGCTTCCTGTAATTAAATCATCGCAGTATAAGTCATTTTGTATAATATCCTTTATTAGAATATCTTTACACTCTTCTCCCACCTGCCATAGACATCTTGTACTGAGATAGCTGGCACTTGCGGTTCCGTAAGTTACAGTACTCAGTTTCAAGGTTTTTATAGGTTGTTGCTCATCTTCTCTCCACAGAATCAGTTGGAGATTGCGGTCTTGTTCATGTACTTCGACTTGGCGATAGAACTTATTTATGTCACCTGTCAAAATGAACTTGTATTGCCGCGCTCTGATTAGAATGGAGAAGAGAGAACTTTGTATGTTTGGACCTTTCATGAGGATATCATTCAGGGAATATCCTGAAGAAGTGGGAGCCGAGCCATCAAAAACAACCCTGATTTTGGTTGATTCGCTTTCTTTAAAAACTGCGTGATGTGATAAGAAGTACGATGTATAAGGAATAGCTACAGGCGACTCCGAGAGATGACCTAATTGTGCGTATTCCTGAATGAATTCTGTATATTGTGACTTTAGTTCAGGGTTTTTTCGAAAACGCCTTTCTAAAGCAAATAAACGTTTTTTTGCTATATTATAAGATGAGCCTAGGCAGTCTGGAGACTCCTTTAGTGGAAGTCTTACGCAGAACCGACCACAGCTAAGACGAGTTGCTGTATTTAGAAACTGATTTTCGCATTCCAAATCATTGGAGCTGAGAGACTTCTTTTGTGGAATCTCTTCTAACTCCCAAAATTTAGTTAACATCTCATTTATATTGGATTTCGATAATTTTGCATGATTACATTGGATATTAGACGTATTTAGTGTTTTGTTTAGTACCATTTTTTGTGAAGTTATAGGACCAGCAATTATCCAACCTAATTTAGAGCTATGCAGTTTAGGATTATTAGTACCTAACGAATGCTGTTCACTTCCTATAACATCCCAAAAAATGTCTGCACCAATGAGCACCTCGATTGGAGCAGGAGAATTGAATTTTGGATCAGCTAATTTTATGTTTTTAGGTATTTTTAGGTTACGTATGTCGATGTGAGCCTTTGGTAGGTCACCTGTTAAATCATCGAGAACGTAGCAAGGTAATGCTGTTTGGTAAGTATCATCAATAGATTTTAGATTTAAAAGACAACTTTGTGTTATTTTGTTTGAATTATTATTGCCTATTCCTATGACATTTAACGCATTTTGAGAAATAATCCTTAAATTTAATTTTTGTTGCAGGGAACTCTTTATGAAAGAACACTGGCTGCCGCTGTCAAGGAGTGCTCGAACAGTTTCCATTTTATTATTAATTGGATTGTATACATTGATCATAACAGTAGAAAGTATGACCTGATTTGTGTTTTGCTGTGAGAAAGCCACGGTTAATTCAGAATCAGTTTCCACGACATTACAATTAGTAGATACGTTTGGATCGTGCAAGAGAGTATTATGCTTTTCGTTACATTGACGGCAGGGCCCCATGCGACACTCACTTACTGGGTGACCTTGCCTCAAACAGTTTTTACATAACTTAAATTTCGTGATAATTTCTAATTTCTCTCTGACACTCTTTGACCTAAAAGTAGGACAATCATATATTTTATGATTGCCATTACAAACAACACAAAGAAACACTCCCTGCCTTTGAGATGTGTGGTTGCTGGTGCCTACGCCCGTAAATGACTTCGGAAAACGATCATTTTTATTAAATGATTTATTTTGCATGGAGTTATACTGATTGTTTGAATAGTAAGGACGTGGCACGACCTGTGGCCTTGGCAAATAATTATTGTTATTATTCTGACCATATTTATTTCTATTGAGAGATTCTATTACATCCGCTCGATCAATAATAAATTTATTAAATTGTACTAAATTTGGTATTTCTTGTAGTGTGTTGCGGTATTCCTCCCATTTAGTTAATGTGTGATTGTCTAATTTAGACGATAACATATAAATTATAAGTAAATCCCAATGATCAGTAGGCTGCCCTAGACTTGCCAAAGCTCTAAGGTTTTTGGTCACGTGATCTACCAAAAAACGCAACGATTTGTCGGATTCCCTTGTTATAACTTGTATATTAAATAATGAATCCAAATGGTAATTAATCAACATTCTTTTGTTATCATAGCGTTCGCATAGTAAGCTCCATGCTTCTACATAATTGGTGGAGGAAACCTCAAGATTTGAAATGATACGAGCCGCGTCACCCTCGAGATATGATAGCAAATAATGAAACTTATGTATATTTTGAATACGTTCATTTGTGTGGACTAAACTCATAAATGTGTCACGGAACTCAAGCCAACGGAAATGTGATCCATCAAATTTAGAGATTTGTATTTGCGGTAATTTAAAACTTACATCCTGGAGAGCAGGGTACGCACCGGGCATGGACATACGACGTTTTTCGTCTTCACCGTAAATTTGACTTTCATAACTTTGTATTAGACTTTTGGCAGTCGCTATAGCTTGAATAATATCATGCTCGATGCGTTCACGTTCATCCAATTCTAATTGTATGCTTTGTGAATTTAAAATCTCGATCTCAGTCTGCAAATCATCAAATCTTGTTGATAAGTTCTCAATTCTAGAAAGTTTCAATGTTAATTCAGCAATTTCAATGTTTGATATTTCTGACTGCGTCGATACCTTATCTATGTAGTTTTTGAACTTAGTTATTTGGCCCTTAATTGAGCTGCGTTTAATAATTAATGTTTTTAAAGATTTATCCTCGTGAGACATTGTAATTTAATTTTAATTTATCACCAAAGTTAAAAAAAATAAATAAGTGGGTAAGTCGGTAAGTACAAAGGTAAGTAAGTAAGTGCACTTTCCTATTTACGGTAATTATATCAACAAGATTTGAAGTTACCTTAGTGATGTAGTAATAAGATTTAAACTCTCACGCTTCCCTTTTCGGCGATACGTGCGGGCGGGTGGCGAAACGAGCGCCCGGTCGCCGGTGTGCGCAGGCGCTGCGCTGGCGGTAGCGGAGGCGCTGCGCTGTGGCGGCCAAAAGGCAGCACCAGGCTGAAATCAGTTCGGCAAGATCGGGTCACTATGTGAATTTATAACCTAATTACTGATTATATTTGGTCAAAATGGGTTGACGGTATTATGGTGATAGGTAATAAGTACCTGAAGTGGTAAAGAATAGCGTAAAGGAACTAAAATCGGCAAATTTTTATATGAATTTAGTATAATTGAATAGATTGAGCACAAGTAGATAGCTAAATTAGGGATAAATGAGGAAAATGAGATGTAATTGTGGAAAAAAATATTGATGGTAGGTAGTTTGGGGAACAAAGGAAGGGCAACTTAACTTTTGTAAATGCGGATGCTGCACTGCTGCTCGGCACGAACTTTTGATGCTGGTTGACCAAGGAGGCGGCACACCACTTCACAGTCGCAAAATATCTTGACTCCAATCAAACAAGTTGCAAGTCACGTAACAGTCCTTTGTTCTCACAGTGGCGAGTTTCACTCTTCGTATTTCGTTGTAACTTTTCGTGATTTTTTGCAAATCTGTCCTGTCACGGTCGCCAAAACACTTATGTTTGGTGCACAAGTTGTAGAACTGGGTTTCGTTGCGTATTTTCAGGAATTTTGTAATTAAACAGCAGCTCAAGGTGACGTCGTGTAATGCGAGATTAGAACAGAATTAATAATTTTTCTACCCTCAATACATTTAACATATGAATTATATTATCAAGTTACTTAATCTACTTATTTGCTATTGAACGGTTGTAGGCGCGAACACCTTGTTTCTACAAAATATTTTTTGTTTGTGGCTGTTTTCTCAAAAACCGTTGGAGCAGTTTTGTAGGTCTTCTCTTTCTGATTCTTTTGAGCCCTTGCACGGTGTTGTGGGTTCAAAAATGACTACGCTACAGCTCGCGGGGTATTTGTCCAAGGGGGTGTTTGGGGGGGTGGTTTAAACCTTTGGGGCCAGTAGACTGTCCTTCCTCTCCTGAGTACAACAAGCCCACGCACGAGGGGTTTTCTTCCAGGGGGGTGAGACTTCTGGAGCGCAGGGGGTGTTGGGGGGTGCTTTGATCCCTTGGTACTGGACGGTTGGCCTTCTTCTCCCGAGTGCAATGAGCCCACGCACGAGGTGTTTTCTTCCGGGGGGGGTGAGGCTTCTGGAGCGCGGGGGTGTTGGGGGGTTGTTTGAACCCTTGGGGCTGGACAAGTGGCCTTCTTTTCCCGAATGCAACGAGCCCACGCACGAGGTGTTTTTTCTTCCGGGGGTGAGGCTTTCTGGAGCGCGGGGGTGTTGGGGGGTGGTTTTATCCCTTGGTGCTGGACGATTTGCCTTCTTCTCCCGAGTGCAACGAGCCCACGCACGGGGTGTTTTCTTCCGGGAGGGTGGGGCTTTCTGGAGCGCGGGGGTGTTGGGGGGTGGTTTAATCCCTTGGTGCTGGACGGTTTGCCTTCTTCTCCCAAGTGCAACGAGCCCACGCACGAGGTGTTTTCTTCCGGGGCTGTGAGGCTTCTGGAGCGCGGGGGTGTTGGGGGGGTGGTTTGAACCCTTGGGGCTGGACAGTTGGCCTTCTTCTCCCGAGTGCAACGAGCCTACGCACGGAGCTCTGCGATCCCGGATGACGGAGTTGGGTCTCGAGGGGGTGGGGCTTCTGGAGCGCAGGGGGTGTTGGGGGGGTTAGTTATTACCCTTGGGGCTGCTCAGTTGGTCTTCCTCTCCTGATTGCTGCGAGTCCACGCACGGGGTCCTGCGATCTCGTAAGGCGGGATTAGCTTCCAGGGGGTGCGGTTTCTGGAGCGCGGGGGGGTGTTGGGGGGGAATACAAACCCTTGGGACCAGTCGCTTGTACCAGCACTCCTGACTGTCTGGAGCCCAAGCACGGGTTCCCACGGTCTTCTGTGGCGTAGTTTACTTCTGCGGGGGTGGGGTTGGTGGTGAGCGGGGGGGTGGTGGTGTCCCGATGGGGCCTTCAGATCCTGGGGAGGTCTTGATCCCGGTCCTGGTTCCGTACAGGAACGGCTCTCCTACCGCAGTTTGTTGAGGAGTTCCCTGGAACAGCTCTGATGTGATAGCTGTCTTCAGTTCTGCTCCTCACGACTCTTGAGACTGTTGCCTGTCTTCAGGTTCGTAACTCACCTAGTGACTCGGCGACGTACCGTAGCGTACAGTCTGTTGTTGTGTACTGTATTCGGCGCCGGCTTGGCGGCGCGTGTTGTCTGCCTTAGTAGGTCGCCTTGTCTGTATGGGATTTTACGAACCTTTGGTGGCTTATAACTTCCCGATGCGTTCTCCGATCTTCCTGGTTCGACCGTTGTTGAATTGGGCTTTTGATCGCCTATCCGTCGGTATATAGAACAGGATGATCGGGTCCTCCGAAGGTGTTGTTTACTAACCGGGAAGTTTGGTGCTTAATAACTTGGAGGTCCTGCGGGATATCGAGTGTTCTCCAATTGCACTTGTTAAGCACACACTGCACTACACTTTGATACTATTTTGAGGGTTGTGAGATAAAAGTAAACCGACTTTCCGAATTTTTTGCGCGGAGCAACAAGATGTTAAAGTCGCGGGGGGGCGGTTACTGGGTTAGGTTAGGTTAGGTTAGGTTAGGTTAGGTTAGGTTAGGTTAGGTTAGGTTAGGTTTTTTTTTTTTTTTTTTTTTTTTATTATAAAAAATACATTCTCCACAGACTCGAGGTCCGTGTCTTTCTTTACAATTACTATTTTATCTTACTATTATTACAATTTAAATTATCTCCGCTTATATAAATAATATTAGTTTTTTGTTATAGCTACTTAAAGTTAATTGAATAAAATAAAGTTAAATATTTTTTTTTTTTTTTACATACAAATATATATACAATGTTACTTATACATATACACTGTCTGTGCCGTTTGCGTTTATGAGTGTCTCAACCACGAATTTATCCCTATTTTTCATAGCCATCTTTAGGTTGCCGTTGCTCGCCGAATGAATCTGCTGATCGCGTCATCACTGTTGTCTGTGTAGTACACACAGTCGCGGGCGTGACGCGACACTGCGACGACGGCGTGTGGGACGCTGTCGTGCAGTTGCTGTTTTTCAACTGTTGTACGCATGATGACAACTGAGTCGCTACTTAATCCCTGAGCTTCGTGTATTGTTAGAAGGCGCGAACCTGTACCCGTCCCGTATCCCCTGCTCGACAGAGTTTCTTTTTCTGCCTGGGTGTGTACCAGGAATAGGGTGTTGGGCATGGTTGTTGGTATTTGCGCTCCTGAGTAGTGCCGAAGTTTTAGGGAGTGTACGACTCTTTGGGATGAGTATACGCCGCTGTATACCTCACTTAGGGCGTACGCTACATCCATTGGGTTTCTATGCGTACATAGCAGTTCTTGGCCGATGTTGGTCACGAGGGTTGGTCTGTTATACTTGAGCGGGAAAAGGTTCTCTCGATCGATGTAAGGTAGTTGGTTAGTGTCGCCAATCAGGAGGACTTCGTCCGCTTCTGCGAGACGTGCAGCCATAACTAAAGCACCAAAGTGGTTCATCAGGGCCTCGTCTACGATGAGACGTTTGCTAGGCTTCCTGAAGCCGTTCACTAAGATGGATGCCAGCGTGCGTACTCTAGTTTTAGCATCTGCTCCTATTCGGTTGGCTAACCTTTCCCTAAGATCTTTTGCTGCCTCAGTTGTAGTAGTGACTATGATGTCACTTTTGGCATGAAAATTGCTGACAACCCATGACGTTTTTCCACAGCCTGGAACACCGTTGACCCACTGTATGCTCGGAGTTTTGTATGACGTTGTCTCTGAGATGGTTTTTGCCATTTCGAGGATTCGGTCATCGAGCATTATTTCTGTACATCGCGCTGTTACTACGATGGGGTCATTGGGTGGAGCCTGGAATTTGACTGATTCGTCGCTTGTTAAGGCTTTGTTGAGAGCCACGAATCCCTTGGTTGCACAATATGCTGCCATATGGCCTTTAACGTTACCTCCCCGTAATACTGTTGAGGTGTTGTTATCGTATATGGCAGCTTCTGCTTCTTCGAGGATCGCCGTCAAAAACCTTTCATTTCCTTGATGGAATGTTTTGATGATGTTTTCGCAGTTTAAGGTGTTTACTGCTATAGTGGCTTTTGTTATGGCAAAAAACTCTTGGAAGGCATTTTCTAGGTGATCCCTTGGTTCTTTGGCCTCTTTTAGGTTGGGTGGTTTTACTTGGCCTTTGTCAGCTCTTGTTCGCTTAGAGCGGTTTGCTGGCAGGCTTTTTTCTGCAAAAGATCTGGTTTCGATAAGTCGTTTTCCCGCTTTTATGTTGTGTAATCTTTTCATTGCGAATTTAGGAATGCTCCGGGCCGCTGCTCCTATTGCGCTAAGGATGGAAGTTGCAACGCTTGTTTTGTTGCCAGCTTCTCCCTGTCTTGTGGCGGCTTGTTCGGCGGCCGTTTTCTGCTGGAGGCGTTCGGCACCACTTAGTGATGGACTAACTACTGGGTGTCCCCAAGCATCCTGGGGCTGGGTGGGAGTCGTCGTTGGATTAACTCGTTGCCTGAGGAAGTTAAGGTTTTCACCTCTGTCTTCATAGACAATCACCTCGTGTTTTTCTGAGGCTTTTATGCATCCATTTCGATCGGCGACCGTACCCTTTTCGTAGGTGACAGACATAGCGTCCACACTAATTTTCTTAGGGTTGCCTTCTGTTGCTTCTCCAAATTTGGCTAAAACTTGCGATGCTTGAGTAAAGGGCGTTACTTCTTCGTTCCACTCAAATAGAACGATCGTTTTGTTCCTAGTTTGGATCAAACGGCATCGCCTGCTATTGATTTCTCTTGTGGATAACGCGTCGTAAACCCTTCGTCTCATGCATGCTCTAAAGTTGCTGCCATTCAGGAGGAGCGCTAGACCTGGTGAGATGTCTACAAATCGGGCCCTTACGTTGCAGAAGCTTATTCCTAATCGCTCTGAATTGTCGTCCATGAATAAAGCGACACCGCGAACCCTGATTCCAGGTTCGCCAGCTTCTGCGTACATCAGTAGTTGTTCTTCTGATGTACGGGGATGGACGATATTATGGAGTGGTCTGGGGTGCATGATCTGTGTCTGATTTTGTGTACTGTGAGTTGTGGTGTTTGAACTGTGTCAGGTTAGGTTAGGTTAGGTTAGGTTAGGTTAGGTTAGGTTAGGTTAGGTTAGGTTAGGTTAGGTTTTTTTTTTTTTTTTTATAATTAATTTATTAAGACTCTTACATTTATTTTCTTATAAAAATGTTTCTAGTAATGAATACAAGACAAGGTGATACAATTAAAAAGTCATTCCCGAAGACGCGAGGGATACATCTAGGGGTTTCTTTAAGAAGCAACAAACAAAGTTGCTTTATATAGATTAAATCGTTCTGAGACAGTTGTCTCTCTGATGTTACAAACTAAAATACTATTACAAAATTAAATTTACACACTTTAAAAACAAAATTAGCAAATATATATACAAATTAAAAAGTTCAAGAAACATATTCCACAAATTATGATAAATTCCAAAAAAACAAAAATACAGAGTTATGAACAATTCCAAAATCAATAATAAAAAAAAATATGTGCAAATTCAATTTTTTCCTTTTTATAAATGTCTTTTTTTTTTTTTTGTAAATGTCTTTTTTTTTTTTTTTTTGTTAATGTCTTTTTTTTTTTTTTTTGTAAATGTCTTTTTTTTTCCAGTTTTTCTTTTCTTTTTGTTTTTATTATACTATATAATTTAAAATGTACATAAAACTTAGAAAAAGTAAAATTAAATAAAAAAAAGAGCACAAAAATATAAAGTGAACACTTAAACTTAATCGTAAAATACAAAGACTGATAAAACCGTAGTAAATCAAGTGCAGCAAAGAAATAAGTGCCAAACATAAAGGCACACATGCCCAAGACCAAGAAGGAGTCCCCTCCGAGTTAAGTCCAAGGCAGGAATCGACAAAGAAGATAAAGAGATCAAAAAAAAAAAAAAAGATTTTATTATACAGTTAAAAGTTAGAAAATTAGAGAAGAATGCAAAAAAAAAGGTTTAAAAAGAATCTGAAATTTACTGAGGGTTATGGGGATTATTAAAAGTTTTAAGTTTACTGTAAATTGATTCTATGAAGGTTACAAAAGAAGTAATAAAAGCACGATTAAGGTTATTTTTATCAAATACGAAAGGTTTAACGACGCGGGAATGAATAGGAATGGATGATAAAAAGTTGTGCCGGGCAACATCAAAACGTGCACAATCGTGGAATAGATGTTGAAGATCTTGCGGCTTACCGGAGCCGCACGGGCAAGTAGCTGATGTTACTACATGGAAGCGCGAAAGGTATGCCAGGTTGCAGCCATGTCCAGTTAGAAATTGCGTGAGGAAAAATGACGGAGTGGTGAATGCGAAAAAGTCTATGATGTTAGAGAGATCTGGAAACATGGTACGTGTGACGAGGCCCTGCCGCGCGCTTCGATACCTGGCTTGCCACTCAGCCCAGACACGTGCCCTGGATAAGCTCTTGGCGTAGGAGAGAGGGAAGAAGCAGAAGTTAGGCGCGACTTTGGAAGAGGCAGCCTTAGCGGCTTCCTGGTCGGCCTCTTCGTTGCCCCTGATGCCCACGTGCCCCCTTACCCAGCAGAACTTAAGTCTATCACCCATTCTAGATAGGATTTTGTGTATGTGATTAGTGAGAAAACCAGTGCTGCTTCTGTTGTCAATAGCCTCGAGCGAGGAGCGGGAGTCGGTGAAAATTATGGCGAATTGAAATTTACTTTTATTTTCAAAATACTGGCAAGCTCGAAGGATAGCCAGCATTTCGGCTTGAAAAACAGAACAAGAATTATGCAGTTTGAAATGTCGTCTGATGCTAAATGTGTCACTATTAGGCGGTTGGCAAACAAAAGCAGCACCCACCCCACTCTCGCTCTTGCTGCCATCTGTAAAGATGCTGATAGTGTCATGGCGTTGAAATTTGGAGACTGTAGATTGGTCGTTAGCAATATTGTATTTAATATTGACACGAACAGATGGATGCAACAACTTGCTGATCTCTACGTCTTTATCCAGGCGTATATCGGAAGGAAGGAAAGATGAATTGCCAGTAATACGAGTTACCTCCAACTCCCTAGTGTGTAGAATTTCCAGATCTAGAGGTGGAAACCTAGCTAGGGCCATGGCAGCGTTGGAGGAAACCGTCTTATAAGCTCTGAGAGCGCGCAAAGCGAAGTCTCTCTGCAAAGATGCGAGTTTGGCGCGAACATCCTTCCTCTCGACAGCCTTACCCCAGATACCTGCCGCATATGTGATGGTAGGGACGACGACATGCTTGTAAATGATGCTGATGATTTCTGGGTTAATACCCCAGGTGGGACGAGCAAAAAGAGTCAGTCGCTTATATATGGCACGGGCTTTGCTGATGGCTGAAACTACATGTTTTGAAAAGTTAAGTTTGTTATCGATAACAACTCCCAATAAGGTAAAGCTGTCGGTGAATGAAATTGGGGTGCCACACATAGACAACTGAGCTCTGGCTGCCGTGGGTGAAAATGCCAAGGCTTTGGTCTTATTAGGACCAAAGCTTAGCTTTAGGTTCAGGCCCCATTCTGCGATCCTGTCCAAGATGTTGTTAGCGAGGTGCTCTAGTTCGCGAGGGTTTCGAGCCGACACGATCAGCAGGACGTCATCAGCGTATGCCTGCAAGCGGCATCCCGGCGGAAGGGGGATGTCAAGTAAATCGTCGAGAATGAGGTTCCACAGGGCTGGCCCACAAGCCGAGCCCTGGACGCACCCCATTTCGGTGAGTATAGAGGCCTGAGCCCCGGCGTAATTGAGAGAAACTGATCTGGGTGTGAGGTAATTTAAAATCAAATTGTAAATGTTGGAGGGGCAACCGATAGCCTTTAGCCTGGACAGAATCGCAGGCCACCAGGCTCTATCGAAGGCGGACTGTATGTCTAGAGATATGGCAGTTACGAGGTATTTAGACCGGCGGCGGGATTTTATAAATGAGATGGCGTTATTGAGGGCTAGAGTAGTGGAAGAATTTCTTCTGAACCCAAACTGGTTGCGATTCAGGGTGCCGTTGCAAGCAGATACATGGAGAAACCTTTCGGTAAAGAGTTTCTCCAAAGCTTTGCCGAAGACGGGTATTAAACCTATGGGCCTGTGGGCTTTTAGGGAAGACGCGTTGGAGCAGCCCGCCTTAGGAATGATTCTAAGTTGGGCGTCTTTCCAAACTTTGGGGAAATGAGCTAAAGCAAGGCACTGATTATAAATGTTTTTGAATAGAGCGGGGAAATTTCTGACAACCGTCAGGCAAATATCGGACGTTAGGCCGTCTAAACCCGGGGCCTTTCTATGTGAAATTGAACTAATAGCCTCCGTGATTTCCTCTACAGTGAAATCCGGGTCGTTAGCAGTATTGGGAGGTATGGTGCAAGAAGCGCGAGTCGCTGCTTGCTCACAGGTATCAAGTAGAGCGCTGTCCCTAGGGTAGAAGTGGGACAGCAACGCGTTGGCAGTCTCCTCACTATCGGCAGTAGCGCCAGCAGCAGAGTTGATAGTTGCGGGAGCCTTCTTAGGGAACTTGGGCCTAAGGGTGGGATTGGTAACTGACCAAACTTCATCCAGGGATTGCGCCTCGCAGAACCCCCTGAAATGCCGTGTTGATTCTTGGCTGATAGCCGAAGAATATGCCTTATGGGCAGCTTCAAGGCGAGTGATGAGCTCAGGCGGGCAGGAGAACGGGTATCTGCTCTTGATTCGCCTCACGGTTCTCTTTGCCTGCAAGAGCTCCGCCTTTAGATCTTCTAGTCGCTGACACCAAAAGGGAGGACGAGTGGCGGCAGAGTTGCCACAGATGGTGGGGAAGCTCAGTGAGGCAGCCTTGTGGATAGCGTCAGTTACCTTTTTTATGTAGATATCCAGGTCGGGCGCAGAGAGTTCTAGAGGTTTATTGCTATCAATATCGGATTGAAGAAAAGAGTTACTTAGATTATTTTTGAAGGAGGCCCAGTCAGTGTGCTGGTTGATCCGGTAGCGGCGGGTGGATCTTTGCGGAATTTCAACATGGACAGAATTTAATAAAACATTAAAATATATGAGGGAGTGTTGGGCAGCAGGTATAACAGAGCGGTCAATGTGCCAGTCGGAAACAGAACCGGCCAGGTCGGATGTAACAAACGTTAGATCGATGGCGCTGGTTCTTAAGGAACCGTGACTAAAGGCCTCAAACGTCTGGTCGCCCGAATTACTACATACAAGGTCGTTGAAAGAGGCAAAATTCGCAACAATATCGCCCCTGTCATTACGTCTGCCAAGGGAATCCCAGGAGGGATGCCACGCATTGAAGTCACCTGAGATAATGCAGCGACGGCCATTGGCAAAGTCAAGGACTGACTTGATCCTCTCTAAGAGAGCGGTGGGGACCGTGGAGGGAGAGATGTAGACTGATATTAATATGACACTATTGGTTCCAGAATGGAGCTTGACAGCAACTAAATCGGGGCATGAGAATTGAGAAAGTAGAATTGCTTTAGTTTGGAGAGCGTACCTGTTGTGGATATATATTGCAGCTCTAGTTGGTGTATTGTCTGAGATGATTTGGAAGGTGTCAATGCCTACTCCGCCCATGGCCCCTCCACCCCCCTGGGAGCTCACATAGGGCTCTGTGACCATGGCGATGCAAGAGCGTTTGTTACGCGCAAAAAAACTGATAAAATTGTACGTAGTGGCATAACTTTTATCCAGATTAATTTGGATGAATGAGAAAGATTTTTTAAAGTTACTGGCCATAGTCTACCTTGGACTGCACACGGTTAAGCATGGAGATGCGTCTTGGGCATGAGAACGATAAACTTGAGTGTTTGGCACTTACCTCTGTGTGGAATTTCGCGTTATGCGCAACACAATTGATACAGATGGGGTCAGCTGCGGCGATGGGACAGGAGCGCTGAGTGTGGCCCGGCTTGCCGCAGTGGCGGCAAAGGTCCTCCTTAGCGGTACAGCGCCCTACGGTGTGCCCAAACTGGAAGCACCGGCGGCA
The DNA here is from genome assembly GCA_916618145.1 of Emmelina monodactyla. NCBI lineage: Eukaryota > Metazoa > Arthropoda > Insecta > Lepidoptera > Pterophoridae > Emmelina > Emmelina monodactyla. The sequence goes on from OU745324.1 coordinate 7,652,785, forward strand.
CTGTTTAAGTGGGGACGATTCTTCAAAGTGTACCCGTTGGTGTTCCAGGCGCAGGCGCTCAAGGTTTGAGAGACGGGGCCACGACCCAGGCGGCACGGTGATGGTGGCGTTGTACAAGTGGGGGCTTCTATTCGATGAAACGAAGAGCAAGTTGAACTTGCTCCTGCAGAAGTCGGACAGCTCGGGGTTTTGCGATGTTAGGCACTCTATGAGCTCCTCCCGAGGCACGTCCTTGCTGATGCCTTTAATCAAAATTTTGGGGTCGATCTTCCGCTCAGGCTCTGCCGAGACACCCTCAGATTCAGCGGCGGCGTTAATACGACTCAGTGCGTCGTTTAGGTCCTCCTTCTTTTCGAACTCTACCCTGGTTTTACCCCTGGAGAGCTGGACCACTTTTGCCGCCGTGTATCCGGTTGTTTTGAAGTTGACAAGGCGCCTTAGGGTCTGAACCGACTTCTCCCTAGGAGCCTCTGGGCCCTCCTTGCACGTCATGATCAGGGCAGGTCTGGTAACAGGGACTGTTGGCTTCGCAGAGGTCTGCCATGTCCTCACCTTAGACCCGGAAGGGTTTGGGTAGTGAAGGTCGGTAGGGAAGCGGCGGATAGGCCGAAGCAGCGGCAGCCCTCCCCAGCTCCGTTCGCACTGCCTTGGCAACGGCCTTCTCGATGATGGATGGTATGTCGGGGCTGAGGTTGGTGTTATTCTCAGACGGGGGGGCAGGACAGCCCTCTGCAAGAAGGTTGTTGACCTCCGCAACCAACTTCGCCGCGTCGAACGCAGCCTTAACTGCGTTGCTTCTTCCCGCCTTGGTGACACTCTTGGTCTCGTTCAGTATTTTTGGTATGCTTATCAGATGGTTATAAATCTTTTGCAGGTGCCCAGAGACTGCGGTTCCCTCCAACAAGGCTTCGGGAATGGATGGGAAATCAAGGCGTGGACGAGGCTTCTTCTTCCCTGCCTTGGTGGGAGGTTCTGAGGACGCAGCCAGTGCTGGAGGTGTTTCCAAGTCTGAAGTTTCCAGCCTTAAAGGGGGTGTAGCGTTTAAATCTTCAGGAGCATCACTTGGGTAGAAATCATCTGGTGGGTCTAACACAATCATCGGTGACACATTAAAAGTTCGGTCCAGTGGTGGGGCAGAGTCAATCTCATGCGCAGCGGACGCCTCCGGGGTGAGTGGCCGGTCACGGGCCTGGTAGGCCCTCGATGTTGAAGGCAGCACGTCGTCGGTGGTTTTTTGCACCGCAGATACCTCCGGGGTATGTGGCCGGTCACTGGCCTGAGGGGCCGTCGAGGTTGAGGGCATCTGGTCGTCGGTGGCCTGACGCATATTTGCCGCCTTGACAAACGGGCGGCGCGCTTTGACGGGCGAGTGAGTGATAGGCATATTATAAAAAAGTCAATAAAAGTCACACAGAAAGTCACAAAGTTGTATAAAAAAAAAGTCAAAAAGATTTAACACTTCACTTAGGCGAATGCGTAGTAGTGGGTTGTGTCCAGGGAGAGGCACTGAATCCTTTCCCGAAAACCGCGTGTCTCTATCTATCTCCGTTGAGGAGTTATCCCCTGCGGAGCGAACCGGGGTGATCTGGTGGAAACTGAGTAGCGGGGTGGAAGGGGACCTCTAAGGAGCTACCAGAACCGAAAACAGAACTGGTCTCCGACGCACCGTTTCGAAGATACGAGGGGTTCTTCATCCAAGAGTGGTCCCTGATGTTGGTCCTGGTCTGGTGCGGGGGCTATATCAGGGGGGTCGAAAATGATGTCAGAAATGACCTAGGACGCTCCGTTTAGGAGTTATCCCCTGAAAAGCCAGGAGGGGTGCTCTGGTGGTGGCCAAGTCCCGAGGTGGAAGGGGAGTGATGAGGAGTTGCCAAATCTGAAGACGAACCTGGTGTCCGATGCTCCAGTCCGAAGATATGCTAGGATCTTAATCAAGGAGTAGTCCCTGGTTGTGGTGGTGGATGGTCCTGTGGAGGGGTCGAAACCGAAGTCCGAATTGACCTTCGACGCTCCGTTGAGGAGTTATCCCCTCAGAAGCCAGTAGGGGTGTTCTGGTAATAACTCCTGATGGTGGTCTGAGATGGTGGGGGGAGTTATAAGGGGTCCAGTAACTTACCCGACTTAAAAAAAAGGAGGTCTATGTTGGTTTTTGATTTCGCCCCACTTTTTTTCCGATTTGGCCCCAAAATTGGGGCAAAACACTCGTTCAGAGACGGAAATCTAATAAATTGGGACGAAACTGGGGCCAAAACGACTCGGTCTTGACTGGCGATTTCGAAAACGACACCTCTTGACCGTCATGCGCCGACCTAATGACGCGATTTTCGACCAATCAGCGTCCACGAAGGAATTGAAGTGCGGTTGGTAATTATTTTTGATTCACTGAAAAACGCTGTAACTCCCTCGATCCTGGTCGTATGGGTTTGAAATTTTGAGGGTGTGTTCTTGATGAGTTAGGGCATACGGTGGTGAAAAGTCAATAAACAAAACTTGAGGGGTTGGGGGTGAAAAAGTCCAGTGAAGTTAAAAACGGAAAACCAAAAACTACAAGAACTGAAATAACTTCACAAATATAAATGTCACAAAACTGAAAGTGGTGTCAGAAGAAGCGTCTTGAAGAGGCGCTTCTAACGGTGCTATAAAAACATATGGTCGTCGATCGTTTCGAGGCAGCGCACGCACTTTTAGTAAAAACTTTTCACAAAATGTTTGAAAAAACAGTACCTTTACTCCAGGAGTCACTGAAATCCTTTGGTAATCACTTTGCCTTTTTGGCCACTTATAAACTGCACAAAATGATTCACTTTGGCGAAAGTCCGGTTAGATTTGGAGCACTTTTGCCATCAGAGCGATTTTTGAGCGCGGAGCGGCCTTAGAAAAGCTGCGTTCCCGAGGATGGGAGCGGGCGCACTGGTTAGGTTAGGTTAGGTTAGGTTAGGTTAGGTTAGGTTAGGTTAGGTTAGGTTAGGTTGGGGCAGCCCCCACAGTGTCCTAGAGTACGTCCCCGTCGTCTGCCCTGGACCCTCCCTGTTTGGTGCGCGGTAACGCAGTGGCCAACAGTGGTAGGTGACCGAAGCTCGAAGGACTATACTGTGCGGATTCGAATGTCAATATCTTCTTCCGATATGCCTAAGAAGGTTCCCGTATCCCCCGGGAAGACAAAAGGCCCTTCTGAGGGCCACCCAAAAGGCCCTTTTCAGGGCCAAACAGAGAGGGACCTGCGGGTCGTTTTAGAGCCGCTGGAACTACCAGTAGGTTTCGGGACACCCCGTGGTAGCCGACCATCGTCGGTAATGGCGGACAGCCTGTTCGCAAGGCCGGATGAAGCGCCGGAAGAAGCGCCTGATGAGCCCGATGAGGTTATGTCGGACGCGTCTTCAGTGGGTGATCCGTCGATTTATCGCCGGAAACGCTTACGGGAGGATGGCTCAGAGTCTTCTGATGCCTCAAACTCCTCCAGCAAGACAGTGAGGGCCAAGCGCGGCCGAGCACGTCTCCCGATCACCGGGGAGGACGACGACCTAGCCAAGGCGAAGGCCGAGCTCGCTGAGGCCAAACGTTTGGAGGCCCAACAATCAATCGAGGAGAAGGTGACGAAAATGACGCGCGCTAACAAAGATGCGCGTGCCAAATACCTCGCCATGAGAAATGCTCCGTCTTCTGTGGACATGGAGAGCCCAACCTGCATGCTGTTGAAGCAGGCTGAGGCTGAGGTTAGCACCATTTTCGTGGTGGCACAGAAATCGTCGCAATTGTCGGGGCCTTTTCAAAAGGCTCTCAAGGCATGCGCGGCGACTCTTCGTGACATTGTCGTGGAGACAGTAGGTCGCAGCGCCTCTGACGAAAACCAGAGGTTAGAGGCGACAGTCGAACGCCAGAGCCTTCAAATTGGGGCCCTGGAGAAGGAGATGGAGAAGCTCCGACAACAGCTGGCCAAGGCGCCACCTCCCAATTTAAGGGAGCAAATGAAGGAGATCCTGCAGGAGGAACGTACTTTTGTGCGTTCCTGCCTGGCAGGCCTTGAGGATCGCCTCCTTCCTGCAAAGATTGTCCGACCGTCTCTTGCGGCGGACAGGAGACGCAGTGTAGAGGCGGTGACTCCTGCTCCGGTCTCTGCGCCTGTTGCGCAGAAGCCTTCTGGAGTAAACAAGGCTAAGGGTAAGGTAGACAAACCCTCGGCTTCGGCCCCGGCACCTGCCCAAATAGAACCGGTGGCGAAGCCTTCAGCAGGAAAGAAGGCCAAGGCCAAGGCAGTCAAACCTTCGGCCCCGGCCCCGGCACCTGTCCCGGTGGAACCAATTGCTGGTCCATCCTGGGCGCAGGATACGATGGTTCTGCCTCCGTCCTTACATGAGGACCCCATGTTGCCTTCTGCCACCGCGGCCAATTATGGTTGGTCGACGGTGACTAAGAAAGGCAAGAAGAAGAAGGCAACACAGCCTTCTTCTACGGCGCAAAAGGGGCCTGCCAAAAAGGCGGCCCCCGCGACTGCCCCTAAAAAGGGGAAGAAGAAATCGTCTCTCCCTAAGACAGCAGCGGTGGTGGTAACACTATCGCCAGACGCTGTCCAGAAGGGAGAGACATATGAGTCGGTGCTCATTCGAGCCCGACGAACGGTGAATCCCCAGGAAATGGGGATTCAGAAAGTGACGTGCCGGCGGACCCAAACGGGAGCTCGGATCTTTGAGTTCCCGGGGGTCAATCGGCAGCAGCAGGCCGACGCCTTTGCTGCAAAAATGGTGGAGGCGATTGCCGATGTCGCTAAGGTGGCACGGCCGGTTAAGACCTCGTCCCTGGTGGTATCGGAACTTGACGATTCTGTCACCAGGGGCGAGGTGGCTGCTGCTGTAGCGGCAGCGGGTGGCTGCGGAGTAGAGGCCATACAGGCCGGAGAAATTCGGCCTGGGGCAGGGGGCATGGGCCGTATCAGGCTGCGATGCCCCGTGGCTGCCATAGAAGCCGTCCTTAAAAAAGGGCGGCTTCTCATTGGCTTCAGCTCAGCCGTGGTCCGGGCGCTAGAGGAACAGCCTATGCGTTGTTTCCGTTGTTACGCGCTCGGACACGCCCGCCAGTGCTGCCCATCACCGGTAGACAGATCGCTACTCTGTCTCCGATGTGGGCAGCCGGGCCACAAGCAGGCCTCCTGCAAAAAAGACCCCCGCTGTGCCGTCTGTGCGGCCAGCGGGCGGTCCGCAGGGCACGTTATGGGGGGTGCTAAATGCACCCCCCCATCAAGGAAGGGCAAGGAGCAGGCCGCCAGTCGGCCTGCCCCTGCAGGCGCTCGGGTCAACCCGAGTGTAGTTGATTGTCCGATGGCCGAACAATGTTAAGGTTCGGCCATCGGAAAATTCTGCAGGTGAACCTCAACCACGGCCAGGCAGCTCAGGACTTAATGTTCCAGAAGCTGTCGGAGTGGTTGGGGGACGTTGCAGTGGTTGCCGAGCCATACTCGATCCCAGCCAGCTGGCTGGGTGACAGGAATGGCTTGGTGGCCATCGCGCCGCGGCCTGCTGCGGACTCTCCTCCCCTCTCTCTAATTGAGAGGGGATCTGGGTACGTGGCTGCCGCGTGGGGAGACATCGCCCTTGTGGCGGTGTATTTCTCCCCAAACCGCCCGCTGTCGGAGTTTGAGGACTACCTCCACACTCTGACGGCGGTGGTTGCGCGGGTGGGAATGGCCCGAGTCGCGGTCCTTGGCGACCTTAACGCCAGGTCCGTGACCTGGGGCGATCGGCTCACGGACCACTGCGGCACGGCTGTTGAGTCGTGGGCCGCATCCGTGGGCCTTGTGCTCCTCAACAGAGGGGCAGTGCAGACGTGCGTCCGGGCAAATGGGGGTTCGGTGGTGGATCTATCATTCGCCACCCCCGCTCTGGCCGGCCACGTGCGCAAATGGCGGGTGGACCTGGTGGAGACTCTTTCGGACCATCGTTATGTCCGAATAGAGATCTCCACACCGGGTGCACCAGCCGCGGGTCGGACGGGTCAGTCGCCTTTCCCGCGGTGGGCCCTGTCGCGGCTTGACCGCGACGCGGCTAAGGAGGCGGCGTTTGTCCAGGACTGGCTAGCTCCGTCTGCCAGTCCGGACGTGGACGACGCCGCCCTGCAGTTGAGGGAATCTATGACCGAGGTATGCAACGCCAGCATGCCTCGGTCCCGCCGGCCCCCTCCTAGGCACGCGGTGTACTGGTGGTCGGCGGAGATCGCCGACCTCCGAGTGCACTGCATGGCCGCGAGGAGGGCATACCAGAGGGCCCGCCGACGTCGCCGCCGTGACGCTGAAAATGAGGGTCGCCTCTACGCCGCCTACTCGGAGGCACAGCGCGCCCTCAAAAAGGCAATCGCGGAGGCCAAAGAAAGGGCGAGGTTGGAGATGCTGGAGAGTCTCAACGACGACCCTTGGGGCAGACCGTATCGGGCAGCACGCAACAAGCTGCGCCCGATCGGTCCCCCCATAACGGAGACTCTCCAGCCGGAGTTGTTGGAGGGGGTGGTCCGGGTTCTGTTCCCGGATCGATCCAACATCACCCCTCCAACTATGGATCCGCCTCGGCGGATGGGCCCTCCTGCCGACCCGGAAGTCGTCCCGGTGTCGGAGGTGGAATTTGCCTCGGCGGCGCTCTGCCTCCGAGGCAAAAAGACGGCGCCGGGGCCTGATGGCGTGCCGGCGAAGGTGGTGGCTATTGCCACCGCCCAAATGGGGTCGCGATTTCGGGACCTCTTCGACCGCTGTCTAGCGTCGGGGAGGTTCCCGAAAGTGTGGAAGGAGGGGGCGCTATGCCTCCTCCGAAAGGAGGGCCGGCCGGCGGACTCGCCGGCAGGCTACAGGCCGATCGTCCTGTTGGACGACGCCGGTAAGCTCCTTGAGCGCGTGATCGCCACGCGTCTCAAGGAGCATCTGACGGGGACTGGCCCGGACCTATCGGAGGCCCAATACGGGTTCCGGGCGGGCCGGTCCACAATAGACGCGCTTCAGGAGCTGAAGCGCGTCACGCAGGAGGCGGTGGCGGCGGGGGATGGAGTATTGGCGGTGTCCTTTGATATTGCCAATGCATTCAATACCATCCCTCACGCCACTGTACTGGAGGCACTCCGATACCATGGGGTGCCTCCGTACCTGCGGGCCCTGTTGGCGAACTACCTCCTGGACAGGGAGGTTTTGTTCGTCGACAGGGACGGCCGGTTGGGGCGGCGGAGAGTCGAGTCCGGTGTTCCGCAGGGGTCTGTCCTCGGACCCCTGCTGTGGAACATCGGGTTTGATTGGCTCTTGCGGGGTGGTCTCCTCCGTGGCATGGGTGTAATCTGTTACGCAGACGACACCCTTGTCACGGCGCGGGGACGCACCTACGGGGAGGCGGCCGCCCTGGCGTCTGTCGGGGGAACCCTAGTCGCCGACCGAATACGGCGGCTAGGGTTATCGGTGGCGCTGGAGAAGACAGAGGCCCTCTTCTTCCCGGCGCCCCGGCAGCGCGTGCCACCCGACGCGCACATAATGGTGGGCGGCGTCCAGGTGGAGGTTAAGGCCCAGATGAAATATCTGGGCCTTATCCTGGATGGGCGGTGGAAGTTCGGCGCCCACTTCAGCCGACTTGCACCGCGCCTCCTGAAGGCGGCCGATGGGCTGGCCTGGCTGCTGCCTAATTTGGGAGGGCCAGCTACGGCATGCCGGCAACTATACGCCGGCATGCTACGTAGCATGGCTATGTATGGCGCCCCAATATGGGCGGACTCTCTCGGGAGAGAAAACGTGACCCTCCTCCGTAAACCACAACGCGCCATCGCTCAGCGAGTGGCGCGGGTTTACGGGACGGTGGGTCACGCGGCGGCCTGTGCCATGGCGGGCACTCCGCCGTGGCATCTGGAGGCCGAGGTGCAGTCCGCCGTCTACCACTGGACGGCGGACCAACGGGCGCGCGGAGAGCGCCCGGCACCCGAAGAGAGGGACGTCGCCAGGCGCAATGCCCGCAGGGTCATGCTCCGCCGGTGGACGGCGGAGATGGCTTTTGCGGAGTTTGGCCGGCGTACCCTAGACGCCATCGGTCCAGTCATCGAGGGCTGGACCGAGCGGAGGCACGGGGTCCTCTCTTTCCGTCTCTCGCAGGTGCTTTCCGGGCATGGTTGCTTCGGGAAGTACCTGTGTAGGATCGGGAGGGAGGAGTCTGCGGCGTGCCACCACTGTGGCGCGCCGGTGGACACGGCGCAGCACACCCTGGCCGAATGCTCGGCCTGGGTGGAGCAGCGTCGGTGCCTCCAGGCGTATGTGGGCCCGGACCTCTCGCTGCCTAGTGTGGTGTACGCCATGATAGGTAGCGAAGGGGCCTGGGCCGCAGTAGCCTCCTTCTGTGAGGAAGTCATCTCGCAGAAGGAGGCGGCGGAGCGGGGTCGGGAGGAGGATCCTCTCGCACCGCCGCACCGCAGACGTCGAAGGGGCCGGAGAAGGCGGTTGTACGACCGCTTCCTTCTTCAGCCTGGTGGTGACCTGCGGGTAGGGGGTGTGGGGACACCTCCTCCCGCATTGCACGGGTCGCCGCCGTCGACGGGTGGGAACGACCGGACGCTCCCGGTCGGTCCCACAGGCCCCCCACCAACACCGGGGGGCCGCGCAGGGCCCGTCTTGTCATAGACGGGCTGACGCCGGTGGGGTTATGGAGTGAGGCTAGTCCCGTACCCATGACTCCACCACTAAGGCGTAGAAGGAGCGCGCGGGGTTTTAGTGGGTATACCCCTGGCCGGCAATCCAGCCGTCCAGGAGCAGCGCCCTTTTCAGGGCGCCGGGAGTCCCACACACGCCCTTCACTTCCCCGGTGAAGGGTACGGTGCGTAACGCATTTCCCCGCGTCAACAAAAAAAAAAAAAAAAAAAAAAAAAAAAAAAAAAAAAAAAAAAAAAAAAAAAAAAAAAAAAAGGTTAGGTTAGGTTAGGTTAGGTTAGGTTTTTTTTTTTTTTTTTTTTTTTTTTTTTTATTATTCTTGGAGTACACTTGTATATGTATACATTGATTCACTTTCAATTGCGGAGTGACTAACCCTCTGCGATTTGATACTGAGGGTTAGTCACACCAGTATTGGGAGCACACAAGAATAAAGTTAAATAGAATGAGGGGTAAACGAAAATTAGATAGACAAAATAAATGATTGATCGATTATTCAATTATATAAAACATGTTTGAATCAACTAAGCGAGTATTGTGAATCATAGTTATTTATTGATTTTTTTTTTTTTTTTTATTTTTTTTTTTTTTTTTTTTTTTATTATAATAAATATAAAAATGTATATATATGTATATAAAAGTGTATGTGTATAATATAGTTGAGCCGCATAGGGTTCATTAGGTGCCATTTAGAGTTTTAAGATTATTGATAATTTTATTTACAAAATTTAGATAAGAATTAATTGTGGTTTCTCGTTTGATGAGAACTCTCAGATCGAAAGGTGATATATTGAATCGCTCACACAGGTGAATATGGTCAGAGCGGAAGTTATAAAATATTGGACACTCTTGTAGAAGATGGTTCAAAGTTTGTGAAGTTATGTCGTCGCACGGACAAGTGTCGTTCTGTGTGATTTTAAACCTGTGTAAATAAGCTTTATGGTAGCCATGTCCGGTTAATAATTGTGTGAGCTGGAAGCTGCATTTCACCATCCTGAAAAGGGCAGTGATGTCTTCCAGTTTGGGCAAGAGGTTCCTGGTATGCATGCCTTGTTCAGCGCTACTATAACGTTCTTGCCAAACGGTCTGGTTATGATCCTTGATTCTGGACTTCACATGGGACATAGGACAGCAGTCATAACTGGAAGGGGCATTGCTCATCGCTGCCGCGCTGTTTGCGGCTGCGTCTGCTGCCTCGTTTCCAGTTATGCCCGCATGTCCCCTGACCCATGCGAAGTCTATGAGTCCAGTGGAGAAGCTGTGTAGAGCGGAGTGGATACTTGATACAATGGGATGAGTGTTGCTTCTACTTTGTAGTGCTTGAAGTGAGGACAAAGAATCGGAACATATTAAAACGTGTGAGTATTGTTGTTCGGATGAGTGGATACAGGCTTCTAAAATGGCCAGCAGCTCTGCCTGGAAGACAGAGCAGCTGGGGTGAAGTTTTAATTTGCGGGTTGCGATAGGGCTGGCTACACCGATTTCATAAACAACGAAGGCAGCCCCAACGGAGCCGTCTTCGTGTTTACTACCGTCGGTGTAGATGCGGATTGGGTAATTTGGGTCAAGGCTATTCACAGCTTCCCGATCGGGCAAAGATCTATAGCTGACTGTGATGCGTTTGGATGGGTGAAGCAATTTATGGTTCGGTGTGGGTCTTTCGATACTGACGGTTGGGAGGAGTTTAAAAGTGTGGTCGAGTTTGGTGCGCTCAATTAGGTTGACCTCTCTGACTTTGAGGTCAAGAGGGGTCAACCTAGCCAAGGCAATGGCCGCAACTGTGGAAATGGTGCGAAAGCCCTTAATGATTTTGATGGCGAACCCTCTTTGGAGGGACGCTAGTGCAGAAACGACATATTTTTTATTTACAATGTGCCCCCAAATACCTGCGGCATATGTGATGATAGGTTGAATGACCTGCAGGTATATGGTGCGGATGTTTTCGGGGTGGGCCCCCCACGTTGGTCTTACATAAATTGACAATTTCTTAAATATTTGTAACGCCTTTTGCACTACGTGACGAAGATGTGCATCGAACAATAGTTTCTCGTCAAGTATGACGCCCAGTAATTTCAGCTGTCTCTGATAAGATAGAGTTTGGCCGCCCATAGCCAGTTTGGCGTTCTTGGCCTTGCCAGTGAAGGCAATGGCCTGCGTTTTGTCAGGCCCAAAAGTGAGCTTAACTCCCTTGCCCCATTGAACGATGCGTTCAAGGGCTAGGTTGGTGATAGCTTGGAGCTCAGCAGCACTTTTGGCCGACGCGACGAGTAGGACATCGTCGGCGAACGCCTGAAGATGACATCCTCTGGGGAGATCCAAATCCAGCAGCTCGTCGAGGATTAGGTTCCACATAATTGGACCGCAGGTGGAACCTTGGATGCACCCCTTGGACATCCTCTTTGTGACCCTCTCCCCAGCGTGATCTAGTACGACTGTACGATCAAGAACATAGTTCTTGATCAGTCCGAAGATGTTGGGAGGACATTTGATGTGTCGTAATCGCTGAAATAGAGCGGGCCACCAAGCGTTGTCAAACGCCGCCTTGATGTCGAGAGATACTGCCAGGACCTGATGTTTGTTGGTCTTGGCTCGACGTATTCGCTCCAAAGCGAGGTGTATGGCATCCGAAGTATTAGTTTGCTCCTTAAATCCAAATTGGTTTGGATTTAAGAGGTGTTTTTGAGCGGCATGATAGGTGACTCTTTTTATGAAAAGTTTCTCCAGCAATTTGCCGAATACCGGGATCAATCCTATTGGTCTAAAGGAGTTTAGGGAGCTATAATCAGTTTTGCCCGGTTTTGGTATGATTTTGACGCAGGCCACCTTCCACTGACGAGGAAAGTGCTGGATTTCAAGGCATCTATTCATAATTGCGGTGATTAATTTGGGGTAGGCTGTTGAAAATTGTAGGCAAATGTCCGAAGTTAAGTTGTCAATACCGGGAGCTTTCTTTGGGTTCATATTTTTGAGGTGCTCCAGCACTTCCTCCTCATCGAAAGGTGGATCATCGTCCGCTATGGGAAGCAACTCAGTCTCAGCCCGTAGTTGGTGGTGTCGGGGTTCGGTATCCGGAGCGTCGTCCGGATAAAAGTGGTTGATGAGTGCTTCAGCGGTTTCTTTTGCGGAGTTGGTATGCGTATTACCAATCTTTATGGTGGCCGGGGGTCTCCTGGGAGCTGTTTCCTTAAGGAGCCGGTTGGTCAGAGACCACACGTTCTCCTTAGTCTGCAGCTCGCAGAATTGGCGAAACTGTTTGGTTGACTCCTCCCGGAGATCTTTAGCATATGCCGTCTTTTTGGCTTCAAGTTCGCTAAGAAGCGTGTCATGCGGTTGTTGTTGTTTTATGGCTCTATGCAACTTGTGGTGTAATTTGATGACTTCTTTCTTTTTGCTTTCTAGCTCTTCAGTCCACCAAGGTGGCTTACATTTTTGGTTGGAGCCACGGATGCGCATTGAGTTGCCGCATGCGGAGTGGATAACTTCCAGAACTTCATCTATAAAAGCCTCCAGTTCTGAAGCTTGCATAACGGAGATGTCTCTGTCCAAAATATCGGTGTTTGTCATCAAGGTGTCAAGGTGTTCTCGGAAGGCGGGCCAGTTGGCTTTGGTTCCCGCTTTATACCGGAACGTGGATGAGTTAGTAGCCGGATTATTACTAGGGTTTGTGTTTAAAGTGAATTCTATTGCATTGTGGGTGGAGGAGGGGCATATACTCAGATTGACCTGCCAGTCTGTTATTAGGTTGAGAATTGAGCCAGATGCCAGAGTGATGTCAACTATGGATGTTCGAGCTCTGCCGTGTGTAACTGTTTCAAATGTCGGAACATCACCCTGGTTACAGATGTAGAAATCGTTGCTGTGAAGAATATCCACCACATCGTTGCCTCGAGGGTTCGTCGTCCGGCTGCCCCATATTGGGTGCCAGCCGTTGAAGTCACCCCCGACGATGCAGTGTGAGTTTCGGTGACTGTCGAGGAAAGAGTTAAGGCGCGTAAGTGTGTCATATTCATCATGGAGTGGTTCAACATAGACCGACGCGATGTAGATGTGTCTGTGGTTGAGGTCCACTCTTATGATGCTAAGGTTTGGGCTCGAAAACTGGGTCATGCCCAGGACATTTCCCAGCTTCGGTTTTGTTATGATACACGCCTTAACTCTTTGCCCGTTTGATATCTGGTGGATGTTGAGTCCAGGAATTGCCCGTAGTTCCAGTCCAGGACCCACGTAGGGCTCTGACACGAGGGCAATCAAACACCGATCATCAGCCAAAAAGCCATTCAGCAATTCTTTTAAACTATTACTAGATTTATCTATGTTACACTGTACAATTTTTATGTGGTTAATCTGATCCATAATCAATTCGGTTAGTTATCTTGGTGCGCATGTTCTTAATACTTGGGCATGTTGCTGAGGTGGCTGAATGTTTTGTGTCTAGTTTGGATTTATATCTGTTATTATTCTGGAGACAGTTGAGGCAGCAGGCAGGTTTATCTTTGTTGGGGCATTGAGTCACACAATGGTCAGTGGCTGCACAATGTGAACAAGATTCGCTCTTGGCGGGGCAGAGTGACTTTAGGTGCCCAAATTGAAAGCACTTAAAGCACTGCACAAACGGGCAGAAGTCCTCAACGTGGACCCGCTGGTAGTCCAGTGATACTCTGCCCATGCGTGTCATTGCCTTGTAGATGTTAGGAGTCACTTGGATGACAACATTGTACAATTGGGTGTTACGGTTATTGCGCTTGAATTTTATTTTGATGTCATCGTCCGACTCAATTTTCTCTGCTATTTCAGGATTTTGAATACGCAGAATTTCAACAATATCCTCCTTCGGCACATCATTGGAAACTCCCTTGAGTTGCACCATTGGTCTAATCTTGCGGGCAGGTTCGGCCTTGACCTGCGTGGCAGTGCTGAGCTGTTTAAGGACATCGTCTCGCTGCTCAATGGTGTCAAATTCGACGCGCAGTTTATTATTTGAGACCGATTGGACGCGGGCAGGGGCAAAGTTCCGGCCTCTGAAACTGACACTATTCTTAAAAGCGGTGATGGCCTCCTGCTTTGATTTCACGGGGTTGGTGGGAGTGACGAGTATCGCGGGTTTGGTGGTGGTGGGTGTCGACGCTTTGCGCTGAGAGGCGGGACCTCCACTTCCAACGGAGTGTGGGGCGGCAACCGCAGCTTGACTCGCATAGGTGGGACGCTTTTGACTCGCGATGAATTGTGTTTTAAATATAGTCAACTCGTCGCGTACCGCTGTGATTATGTCGTTTTTAAGCTCCTCGCCGGAGGCAGCTGATGGTGGCTGTTGGACCGGCGCAGCTTCCAAGAGTTTAGGTAAAATTCGGCACGCTGTCCGAATCTCCTCCGCTGCCGTAATGATTTTGTGCTTGCTAGTAGCTTTAACGCTACGGCCCTCAGTTACAGCCTCTAGGATGTAAGCTGCCAGGGTCTCCACAGTCCCTTTAAAGTCATCTATGTTCATGATGTCTGCACAGCTCGGTAGGGGTGTTGGTTGGGACGCGGGTGCCACAGCGGGGGAGGCCTCAGGGGGGGGTGCCATAGGGGGGGCCACCACAGGGGAGGCAGAAGTTGGTCGACGACCCCCGTCGGGGGGCGCTTTCTTCGGGGACCTCATCATTGTGAACAGAGGTCGAAACCGCGATAAAATCCGTCAACTAGATCAAAAGATATGGGGCTTTAAAGTTTGTATGAAAAATGTACCGAGTTGATATACCCAAGGCACTAAAGGGTGGGTGGGCGGGCGATTTTTTTCGGTTTTGATTTTTTTCGGTTTTTCGATGATATTTCCTTTATTTTCAGGTGTATCCAGTCGGGAGAGGTGTCTACGCACGCTACTCGTCGAGCCGGACCACGGGGGAGCAAAAAAACAGGTAAGTACCTAGTAAAAAAATTGAGTTTTGGGCTTTTAAAGTTTTCCCCGTACAAATTTCAAGTTGAAAATACTGAAAATTCGATTTCAAAAATCGGGGGTAGTTATTGGGGGGGTGTGTGGGGTGTCAAAAGACGCGCCGTAAAATACTCTAATTTATGAAACAGAAACTACAAAAATTTTTCATACAAAAATGTTGGGGGGGGGCAAAAAACGATATTTATTGAAAATTGACTAAGTCGAAAATACTAAAAAAATTTATTATTGCGAAATTAGTCTGAAGGACGATGAGGGATGTTTAGAAACGATGGTACGAGTCCAAAAAAGCAAAAATTATGAAAATCGGCCAAGTTATTAGTTAAATACACTGTTTTGAGATTTTGAGTTCGTAAATTTGTATGGGAATACGCAGCGCTTAGGTAACCTCGGTATGCTATTTTAAGATCGGTTTTTCGATGATATTTCCTTTATTTTCAGGTGTATCCAGTCGGGAGAGGTGTCTACGCACGCTACTCGTCGAGCCGGACCACGGGGGAGCAAAAAAACAGGTAAGTACCTAGTAAAAAAATTGAGTTTTGGGCTTTTAAAGTTTTCCC
Organism: Emmelina monodactyla; assembly: GCA_916618145.1. NCBI lineage: Eukaryota > Metazoa > Arthropoda > Insecta > Lepidoptera > Pterophoridae > Emmelina > Emmelina monodactyla. The sequence continues at coordinate 7,667,924 of OU745324.1, forward strand.
CGTACAGATTTCAAGTTGAAAATACTGAAAATTCGATTTCAAAAATCGGGGGTAGTTATTGGGGGGGTGTGTGGGGTGTCAAAAGACGCGCCGTAAAATACTCTAATTTATGAAACAGAAACTACAAAAATTTTTCATACATAAATGTTGGGGGGGGGCAAAAAACGATATTTATTGAAAATTGACTAAGTCGAAAATACTAAAAAAATTTATTATTGCGAAATTAGTCTGAAGGACGATGAGGGATGTTTAGAAACGATGGTACGAGTCCAAAAAAGCAAAAATTATGAAAATCGGCCAAGTTATTAGTTAAATACACTGTTTTGAGATTTTGAGTTCGTGGGTTAGGTTAGGTTAGGTTAGGTTAGGTTAGGTTAGGTTAGGTTAGGTTAGGTTAGGTTAGGTTAGGTTAGGTTAGGTTAGGTTAGGTTAGGTTAGGTTAGGTTAGGTTAGGTTAGGTTAGGTTAGGTTAGGTTAGGTTAGGTTAGGTTAGGTTAGGTTAGGTTAGGTTAGGTTAGGTTAGGTTAGGTTAGGTTAGGTTAGGTTAGGTTAGGTTAGGTTAGGTTAGGTTAGGTTAGGTTAGGTTAGGTTAGGTTAGGTTAGGTTAGGTTAGGTTAGGTTAGGTTAGGTTAGGTTAGGTTAGGTTAGGTTAGGTTAGGTTAGGTTAGGTTAGGTTAGGTTAGGTTAGGTTAGGTTAGGTTAGGTTAGGTTAGGTTAGGTTAGGTTAGGTTAGGTTAGGTTAGGTTAGGTTAGGTTAGGTTAGGTTAGGTTAGGTTAGGTTTTTTTTTTTTTTTTTTTTTTTTTTTTTTTTTTTTTTATGAGGCAGCATTGATGCTGCCCCTTCTGGCACCTCTAACATTGGTCAGAGCCTTTATATATCTAATTTTACATTCTGACTATCAATTAAGTAAAAGTTTCTGCTGAAAGAGCCTTTTGTATAATTACAATTTATTACAGTTTTTTAATTATATCTTAAGATTCAATACTATTGTTTTAATACACTATTTTGACTAATTTTGAAAGCATTCTGTTTTAACAGTTTCTTAAATTTTTATACGATTATTACAAAATTTAGATTTTAACTTTAAACAGTTCCACTATTCTACTACTACATTTTATTTTATCTCTTAATTTTACTATCGCGACTAGAACAATCATTTCCACAACACTTACAATTTTGTTATATACATATAATTTCAGGTACTGTGATTTAATTTTAAAATTTTAAGCTATTTATTATTATATAATTATATATTTTATTAAATATTATTACACTTATGTTTTTGATTGTTTTTGACTAGATATATAATTATTAACTATTATTACTATATATAGCTATTTAATATTATATAATTCAAATATTTTATTAACTGCTATTACACCTATTTGACCAGATATATAATTATACATATTATCATAATACATTTATTTACATATCCTGCCCAATTTTTGTGTTAACAGATATTTTAGTCTTATTTTTTGTTTTTCACTAGGTGTTGGTGTGACTATTCCAGATGTGCTGTTTTTACTGCCTAGGGCCTGGCAAACTTTTTGCGTTGCGTCACTGAATGCTGTGGGTTTGGAGGCCCTGTGCAGCACTGGAACTTGTGTTGTGTTATATAATTTGGCTGTGTTGCAGAAATTATGCCATAGAGCGTCTATTATTTTAAGTAGAGGGCCCTCAGCAGTAATTTATTTTGGCTCTTGCTAACGAGTCCCACTTTTGGCGTATGGTACAGGCGCCGTCAAAGGCGTTGTGTTCGACGCTGTCCAATTTCGCGGTTGTGCAGTTGCGGCAGCTGGGCGGGGCTCCGGAGGCGCGTTGTTCGCACGCCGTTGCGAGATGTGCCCCCCCGCAGTGGCTGCACAAGTCTGCCGCCTCGGTACATAGCCTACGTCCGTGTCCATAGGCCAAGCACCTGGAACACTGAACCAGTGGACTTTGATCTACTGCCACTACGCGCTGAAGATCTATGTGCACGCGTCCCACTTCTGTGATTCTGTGCCATATAGGAGGAGTGACTTCTACGACTATATGGCACACGTGGGGGTTCCTGGTCTTTTTCCGGTACTTGACCACGAGCTCCTGGGTATCTAGGTCGCCGATGATGTTTCGGTTTTGAGTCCTAATCGATTGCAGTACCTCTTCGTCGGTGTTCACCGAGAGGACGTGCCTAAGGATGATGAGCGGGTTTTTGTTTCTGGCCGTTTCGACCAGAAGACCCTTGTTTGAGTTCTTAATTTTGCTCATCACCCTTTGGCGTTCCTCTTCGGTACTGCAACCGATTATTACTTTTTGGTCCTTCGCTTTCCGGACTGAATCGACCCTAATACCAGAGGACCGAGCGTCGACAGCCGTGCGGATGGTCTGCATGACGTCGCCGCTCGTGTCCTCTACTCGCTCGGATGACACTATGAGGCTATGTACCTGCGGCAGTTGGACATACGCTTTAGTGTTTGTTGTGGGTACTCGCGTTTTGGCTGTGGCTTCTGCGTAAGTAAGCCGCTCTACAACATCTGCAAGCTTTTTGCACTTCTCGTCGAGGAGAAGCGACTGAAGCTCGATTTGCTGCAGAGTTGTAGAGGTGCCGTCGTCAATTCGCCCCACATTGCTGGTGGTCATGAGGTCTCCGATCTTCTTCTCATGCCTCTCCAGCATCTCCTCTATCTTGGGAATGATGGTCTGCTCAACCACGTTCGAGTCTGATGTTGGTAGGCTCTCGTGTTTGAGCAGATCCTCAATCCTTTTCGCAACGTGTTGCATATTGTCAGCGTTGTTATTGACCCCCAATTTTACTTCGGTCCGTATGTTCCCAGACTGTTGCATTAGGCCCTTGATGTCGATCGCGAGCGCCTTAATGAATGCAAGGCACTCAGCGATTGAGCCCAGCTCTGGAAACTGCGGTAAGGACGAAGTGACTGTCTTTTTGACAGCCTTGGGGGCCTTTGACAATGTTGCGCTCTTTATAACCCTTGTCAGACTCAGATCCTCCGTGGACTCGATGCGATCGATACTGGTCCGTACTTTGCTGGATACAGCTTTGGACGAGTCCACGGACGACCTGTGGGTGGGAGGAGTTCTATGCATTTTGGGGGGCGATTATTTACTCAGCTGTAAAGGGGCTGGTAAACTGTCAATAAAATAAAATTAAAATAACACGATTTACAATGATAAATAATAGAATTTAAATTAAAATTTCAATTCAAAATTCAATAAATATTAAAAACTAAATTAAAATTTCAAATTAAATATATATACAATGAATTAAAATATAAATATTAAATACTACTTAAAACTAAACACTTTTTTCTTTTTATTTACAGGTGCAGCCGAGCGGAACAACAAGGACGACACAGGTAAGTAATGGTCAGGTACGTATATAAGTCAGGTACGTATATAGGCTATTTTATAATTTATATATATATGTATATATTTATACACTTTCAGGTACGTATTGGTAAGACAAGTCTAGAAGTGAAGACCGCGTTGCGATAACTCTTCTCGTTTAAAAGTTATAAGCGTATAACTGTCACTAGAACTGAAGCGAGTTGATGTACCCACGGCAATAAAGGGTGGGTGGGCGGGCTATTTTTTGCGGTTTTTCGCGATTTTCTCAGGAGTTTATCAGCCGATTTTCCTGTTTCAGATGCCAGGCGGTTCGGGGGACCGAGCCGCGTCTACCAGGTGATAATTTGGTGGAAAACGAGGAAAATCGGGAAAACTCAAGGTCGGAAAATGCGATTTCCCAAGAAAATTAACGACCAACCCTACCGAGTGGGGTGTCTATAGACAGAGCTTAGCTAGTTCTATCTAATTATGAAATAAAAAGTGACAGCGTCACTATTAAAAAATTTGGAAAAAATTCAAAAACTGATGTTAAATTTTGTTAAAGTAAAAATTTGGAAAATTAAGAAAATTTGTCGATGGATTTTCGCGTTAGGGGCTTCAAACAGCGCGGACGCGCGAGCCTCGTCTAAACGAACGAAAAACCACACCTACCCAATACAAAAATTTTAAAATCTAGACTTAGTCTAGATTTTTTAAGAGGAAAATTCGAATTTTCAGCGAAAATGAGTTTTTCCGAATGAAACGGAGTATGTCAATAGACGTAAAACAACTAGCTGAATACGAATATATAAAAATATATAATATAGTCAATATAAAATTTTGAACTTTCTATTCAAAAACGTCAAATTTTTGTAAACTTTAGGTATTTTTAATAGGTATAATTAACCAAAACGTCACGCTAATTAATTAGGTATATAAAGAACGCCGATATTTAATTTATAACACAAAAAATTTTGAAAAAATATCAGTATTTAGTGACAGAATTTTGAAAAAAGTGTTTGAATCTAGCTGTGCGTCGATTCACCAAGTAACCTCGGTTCGATACGATTTCATACAAAATGTATGGAAGACTGTATGGAAGGTCTAATTTTCGCGGTTTTTCGCGATTTTCTCAGGAGTTTATCAGCCGATTTTCCTGTTTCAGATGCCAGGCGGTTCGGGGGACCGAGCCGCGTCTACCAGGTGATAATTTGGTGGAAAACGAGGAAAATCGGGAAAACTCAAGGTCGGAAAATGCGATTTCCCAAGAAAATTAACGACCAACCCTACCGAGTGGGGTGTCTATAGACAGAGCTTAGCTAGTTCTATCTAATTATGAAATAAAAAGTGACAGCGTCACTATTAAAAAATTTGGAAAAAATTCAAAAACTGATGTTAAATTTTGTTAAAGTAAAAATTTGGAAAATTAAGAAAATTTGTCGATGGATTTTCGCGTTAGGGGCTTCAAACAGCGCGGACGCGCGAGCCTCGTCTAAACGAACGAAAAACCACACCTACCCAATACAAAAATTTTAAAATCTAGACTTAGTCTAGATTTTTTAAGAGGAAAATTCGAATTTTCAGCGAAAATGAGTTTTTCCGAATGAAACGGAGTATGTCAATAGACGTAAAACAACTAGCTGAATACGAATATATAAAAATATATAATATAGTCAATATAAAATTTTGAACTTTCTATTCAAAAACGTCAAATTTTTGTAAACTTTAGGTATTTTTAATAGGTATAATTAACCAAAACGTCACGCTAATTAATTAGGTATATAAAGAACGCCGATATTTAATTTATAACACAAAAAATTTTGAAAAAATATCAGTATTTAGTGACAGAATTTTGAAAAAAGTGTTTGAATCTAGCTGTGCGTCGATTCACCAAGTAACCTCGGTTCGATACGATTTCATACAAAATGTATGGAAGACTGTATGGAAGGTCTAATTTTCGCGGTTTTTCGCGATTTTCTCAGGAGTTTATCAGCCGATTTTCCTGTTTCAGATGCCAGGCGGTTCGGGGGACCGAGCCGCGTCTACCAGGTGATAATTTGGTGGAAAACGAGGAAAATCGGGAAAACTCAAGGTCGGAAAATGCGATTTCCCAAGAAAATTAACGACCAACCCTACCGAGTGGGGTGTCTATAGACAGAGCTTAGCTAGTTCTATCTAATTATGAAATAAAAAGTGACAGCGTCACTATTAAAAAATTTGGAAAAAATTCAAAAACTGATGTTAAATTTTGTTAAAGTAAAAATTTGGAAAATTAAGAAAATTTGTCGATGGATTTTCGCGTTAGGGGCTTCAAACAGCGCGGACGCGCGAGCCTCGTCTAAACGAACGAAAAACCACACCTACCCAATACAAAAATTTTAAAATCTAGACTTAGTCTAGATTTTTTAAGAGGAAAATTCGAATTTTCAGCGAAAATGAGTTTTTCCGAATGAAACGGAGTATGTCAATAGACGTAAAACAACTAGCTGAATACGAATATATAAAAATATATAATATGGTCAATATAAAATTTTGAACTTTCTATTCAAAAACGTCAAATTTTTGTAAACTTTAGGTATTTTTAATAGGTATAATTAACCAAAACGTCACGCTAATTAATTAGGTATATAAAGAACGCCGATATTTAATTTATAACACAAAAAATTTTGAAAAAATATCAGTATTTAGTGACAGAATTTTGAAAAAAGTGTTTGAATCTAGCTGTGCGTCGATTCACCAAGTAACCTCGGTTCGATACGATTTCATACAAAATGTATGGAAGACTGTATGGAAGGTCTAATTTTCGCGGTTTTTCGCGATTTTCTCAGGAGTTTATCAGCCGATTTTCCTGTTTCAGATGCCAGGCGGTTCGGGGGACCGAGCCGCGTCTACCAGGTGATAATTTGGTGGAAAACGAGGAAAATCGGGAAAACTCAAGGTCGGAAAATGCGATTTCCCAAGAAAATTAACGACCAACCCTACCGAGTGGGGTGTCTATAGACAGAGCTTAGCTAGTTCTATCTAATTATGAAATAAAAAGTGACAGCGTCACTATTAAAAAATTTGGAAAAAATTCAAAAACTGATGTTAAATTTTGTTAAAGTAAAAATTTGGAAAATTAAGAAAATTTGTCGATGGATTTTCGCGTTAGGGGCTTCAAACAGCGCGGACGCGCGAGCCTCGTCTAAACGAACGAAAAACCACACCTACCCAATACAAAAATTTTAAAATCTAGACTTAGTCTAGATTTTTTAAGAGGAAAATTCGAATTTTCAGCGAAAATGAGTTTTTCCGAATGAAACGGAGTATGTCAATAGACGTAAAACAACTAGCTGAATACGAATATATAAAAATATATAATATAGTCAATATAAAATTTTTAACTTTCTATTCAAAAACGTCAAATTTTTGTAAACTTTAGGTATTTTTAATAGGTATAATTAACCAAAACGTCACGCTAATTAATTAGGTATATAAAGAACGCCGATATTTAATTTATAACACAAAAAATTTTGAAAAAATATCAGTATTTAGTGACAGAATTTTGAAAAAAGTGTTTTCAGGTTAGGTTAGGTTAGGTTAGGTTAGGTTAGGTTAGGTTAGGTTAGGTTAGGTTAGGTTAGGTTAGGTTAGGTTAGGTTAGGTTAGGTTAGGTTAGGTTAGGTTAGGTTAGGTTAGGTTAGGTTAGGTTAGGTTAGGTTAGGTTAGGTTAGGTTAGGTTAGGTTAGGTTAGGTTAGGTTAGGTTAGGTTAGGTTAGGTTTTTTTTTTTTTTTTTTTTTTTTATAAACTTTGTTTTTCGCAAGATTTTATCGTATTTCACAAGGAAATTATGTTCGCCAATTTGTTTAGTCTTTGATTCGCTGTTCAACCTAATAGGGTCGCTGTTAGGGATGCAGCTCGCCTATTAGGATGAAGTTTGTGCATTAAATATATATTTTCTATAATAAATATAAAGAAGAAAATAAAAGAAAAGGACAGAAAAGAATTATACAAAGATAGGAATAAAACGAACTTAAAACTAAAATCATGAAATTATTGATTTAGATTCATGTTGAGGCCGAGTTGAAGAACTTCAAGTTCTTATAAATGCAGGTCACGAATTTAATGAGTGACCTTAGCTCATTGCTGGTCTGAAGCACATCTGTTAGGGTAAAAGGGTCGTAAGCTTGGTCTAGGGTTGAGCAGTGGGCCAGGTGTTCGGCCCTCTCAGCATCAAATCGAGCACATGTGCGCAGCAGATGCACAGGCGACTGCACAGATGTGTCGTCGCAAGGGCAGGTGTTTTGCTCGCTCAACCCAAAGCGATGGAGATACTCTCTATGGGCCCCATGCCCAGTAAGATATTGGGAAACATAGAAATTTGGGGTGAATACGTTACGAAACTTTCCTATGTCTCCGAGGCTGGGAAATATTGCACGAGTGTGCGAGCCCTGTTCGGCGGACTCATATCTTCTGGCCCAGTTTGTGCGCAGAAGCTCCCTTGATTTCTTTTTAACATAGGAAAGTGGGAAGTTAGCGTAATGTGCTGAACGCTTCAGGCGAGCGGCCTTGCCCGCCTCTGCGTCGGCTGCCTCGTTGCCCGGGATACCGATATGGGCCTTTACCCAGCAGAAGTGGATTTTTCCTGTTCGTTGGTGGTTGTGAATTAAATTATGGATGCGATTGACTAATATATTACAACTATTGCGGTTTTGAATGGCCTGAAGGGCAGAAAGAGAGTCAGATAGGATTACAGGGTTTCTGAAGCCTCTCTCTACGACAAGCTTGCACGCTTCAAGTATACCGAACAGCTCGGCCTGCACTACTGTGCAGGACTTGTGCAGCTTGAACCGTCGAGAGAGACTTGGTTTGCCGGGATCGTAGCAGACTAGGGCCGCCCCCACAGAGCCGTCCTCCTGCTTGCTGCCATCGGTGTAAATTTTGGTACATTCGTAGGGATACAGCTCGGCGATGGCATTCAGCGAGGAGGCTGACCTGTACGGCGGCGAAAGTCTCTCGGCAGGGTGCAGGAGAGTGGCTACGTGAGCCGGCGCTTCCCGACGCACATCCCCCGGTAGAAAGGTGGTGGTTCCTGTGACTCTGGAGATTTCCACTTCCCGGGTGTGGAGAATCTCCAGGTCCAGCGGAGGGAATTGGGCAAGAGCAGAGGCTGCGACGGTTGAAACTGTCCTATACGCTCTTAAGGCCTTAATAGCGAAGCCGCGCTGGAGCCTATCCAGCTTCTGCCTGTTCGCCAATTTGAGGGCAGCTTGGCCCCAGACTCCAGCTGCGTAAGTTATTGTTGGGACGATTACGTATCGGTAGATGGAGTCTATGATTTGTGGGTGCAGACCCCAAGTGGGTCTTACGAATATGGATAGCCGGGTATAGATGTTATGAGCCTTGGCAATGATACAGTCGATGTGTTTACTAAATTGGAGCCGATTATCGATGACTACCCCAAGGAGTGTAAAATGTGAGCAGAAATGAATAGGCTCTCCCAACATGCTGATGTTGGCTCGAGCGGCCGTGGGTGAGAAGGCCAGGGCCTTAGTTTTGTGGGGGCCGAAGCTAAGTTTGACCCCCATGCCCCATGAAGCAATGATGTTGAGGGCTGAGTTGACATTAGCCTCAAGGTCGGCTACTTTAGCCGCTGAAACTATCAGGAGGACGTCGTCCGCGTACGCCTGGATTCGGCACCCTAACGGAAGGTCTTGTTCAAGGAGCTGGTCTATAATGAGATTCCACAACGTCGGGCCGCAAGCGGAGCCCTGAACGCAACCTCTTTGGGCAGTTCTCGATGCCGCTACCCCAGCGTGCGAAGAGACAACAATTCGCTCGCTGAGGTAGCTGTTGACCAGTCTGAAAATATTGGAGGGGCAACTGATGTACTTAAGACGTGTCAGAATAGCTGGCCACCAGGCACGATCAAAAGCCGACTGGATGTCTAGCGATACCGCCACAGTGTGCAATCCGGCCGAGGTCTTGCTTTTGATGTAAGCGATGGCATCATGCAAAGCATGGACAGTGGACGTATTTCTACGGAAACCGTACTGGTTAGGATTTAGCAGTTTGTGGGTTGCAGCATGGTGAGTGATTCTCTCGGTGAAAAGCTTCTCCAGAACCTTACCAAAGACCGGGATCAGCCCTATAGGTCGGTGACTCTTAATTGAGTCGTCTGTGTTACCAGCCTTTGGCAAGATTCGGAGGGTGGTCAGCTTCCAGAAGTTAGGGAAGTAGCCGAGGGAAAGGCATCTGCACATGATGGCAGTGAAAAACTCAGGGAAGCAGTCGAAAGCTGCCAGGCAAATATCGGAGGTCAGTCCGTCGTGACCAGGAGCCTTTTTTTGAGAGATGCCTTTAATGGCATCCCTGACCTCGTCAATGGTGAAAGGATGGTCCTCAGGTGTTGGAGGTGGCTCTCTGCAGTTACTGCGCATAACAGACTGCTCCAGTGAGTCTTGTTCTGGTGGGTCTTGCGGGTAAAAGTGCTCCAGCAACGCGGTGGCGGTGTCTTCGGCGTCGGTGGTGTGCCGGTCGCCTATGCGCACTGTGTTGGGGGGACGCCTGGGTGCTTTGATTTTGAGTAGCGGATTGACTGTAGCCCAGATTTGGTCTGGTGAGTGTGACTCACAGAACTGTCTGAAGTGGGCTGATGATTCCTTTCTGATAGCCTGGGCATATTCGCACTTAATGTCATTTAGCCTGGCGACGATAGGGTCAAGTTGGTCCTGCGGCAGGTGTCTGTTGCGGGCTTTGGCCATCTCCCGTTTTGCGGCAATGACCTTAGACTTGAGCTCGTCGAGCGCATGGGACCAGAAGGGAGCTCGAGTTGGTTTCTGGCCGATGGGGCGAAAGGCTACGTCTGCCGTTCGCTGTACCGCCGAGGTGACATGGCGTACAAGATGCTCCATGTGCTGCTCGTCAAGCTCCGAGGGAGATCTGTCCAGAATCCCTTCCTGGATGAAAGCTCTCATTAAATTGTCTTTAAAAGACGTCCAGTCTGATTTGTCACTGGTGACGTATCTGCGCGTGCTTGTAGGGGGAGGAGCTGATGTTACGCTGTGCGCTATGTTGAATTCAATAGGGACGTGCTGGGTGGTGCAAATGGCGTTCGTCAGGGTGCGCCAAACGGATACCTTCCCCAGGAGCCCATCAGACACAAAAGTGAGGTCGACGGCGCTGGACCTAACTCCGTCGCGGGTATATGACTCGAAAGTGATCTCCCCGGAGTTGCAGCAGGTCAAGCCGTGATCCGTCATAAACTCTGAAACGGTTTTTCCCCGAGAGTTCTGCCTGTGGAGACTGTTCCACGTAGGATGCCACGCATTGAAATCCCCACAGACTATGCTGTCGTTTCCAGAGGAAGACAGCAAAAACGAGGATAGAGCAGTTAGAGAGGGGGTAGGGTCGGAACGAGGTTGTAAATAGATTGCTATAATGTCGATTTGGGATTGACCAGTGAAAAGACGGGCTATTGATAGATCAGGGTTTGAGTAGTTAGTAAGAAATATGGCATTGGCTTTGTTTATGAAATTATCTTTAATAAAAATAGATGCTCTTACTGGGCCTCCTCCTGGCTCTTCGCTCCTTTTCTGGTAGACAGTCACGCCCGGCATGCTACCCCATACGTAACCGTGGGAACCGACGTAAGGTTCGCACACCACAGCCACCTGATGGGGGCTGCTGGCGAAGAAATTATTGAACTCCATTTGGCTAGCGTACGACTTGTCAAGATTGCACTGTAAAATGTTCAACGACACGCAAGGGTTTTTGGGATTATTAACAACCATAATCTGTTTTTTCCTCTACCCTCTTCTTCATTGCGGCGTTTCTTGGGCATTCATGGGACAAGGTGCGGTGTTTGGTGTCTGTCGATGTGTGAAATTTGGCGTTGAACGAGATACAGTTTCCGCAGGTAGGTGGAGCGGAGGCGGTGGGGCAGTTCTGCAGCAGGTGGTCGCTGCGCCCACAGTGGTCACAATTTTGCTCCGTCTGGGAGCAACGCGCCTGCGTGTGCCCATATTGGTGGCACCTATGGCACTGTACGAAGTTGGAGAAATTTTCCACATGCACTCTCTGGCAGTTCAGGCTCAGTCGCCCCTTGCCCGTGAGAGAGCGCCATATGGTTGGAGAAGTAATCAGGATGGCGTTATAAAGATTTTTGTTTCTATTGTTGCGAATGAATTTTAGTTTGATATCGTTTTCGGAACACTCAGCGAGCTCTTCGTTCTGTTCCAACAGCAGAGGAACAATGTCGCTTCTTGGGACGTCCTTGCTGACGCCCTTCAAGATGATCAGGGGCGAAAGCTTTTTCTCCTCCTCCGCGGTGACGCCCAGGGTGGCGGAGGCAGCTTTGATCCGCTTGAGGGCGTCCTCAAGGTGACTACGGTTATCAAATGCCACCCTGGTTTTACCGTGAGAGAGCTTCTTGACACTGGCGGGGTTATAGCCCGCGTCCTTGAAGTTGATGATTTTGCTGAGGGCCCGGGCCGTGGTTTCCCGAGGGGAGCCGTCGCCTTTGCACGTGACAACCAGGGCCGGCAAGGAGGGTTTCGGTGCCGGTGGGGTGGGAAAGATGTTAGAATCCGCCCCAGACCTCTGTCTCCTGGATATCTCGGCGAAAGATGGTGTTTCGGCAACTTTGCTGGCCGCTCGCCCCAACTCCGTACGCAGGGAGTCGGCAACCGCACTCCTCACCTCGGTCCTAACAATGGTTAGGTTAGGTTAGGTTAGGTTAGGTTAGGTTAGGTTAGGTTAGGTTAGGTTAGGTTAGGTTAGGTTAGGTTAGGTTAGGTTAGGTTAGGTTAGGTTAGGTTAGGTTAGGTTAGGTTAGGTTAGGTTAGGTTAGGTTAGGTTAGGTTAGGTTAGGTTAGGTTAGGTTAGGTTAGGTTAGGTTAGGTTAGGTTAGGTTAGGTTAGGTTAGGTTAGGTTAGGTTAGGTTAGGTTAGGTTAGGTTAGGTTAGGTTAGGTTAGGTTAGGTTAGGTTAGGTTAGGTTAGGTTAGGTTAGGTTAGGTTAGGTTAGGTTAGGTTAGGTTAGGTTAGGTTAGGTTAGGTTAGGTTAGGTTAGGTTAGGTTAGGTTAGGTTAGGTTAGGTTAGGTTAGGTTAGGTTAGGTTAGGTTAGGTTAGGTTAGGTTAGGTTAGGTTAGGTTAGGTTAGGTTAGGTTAGGTTAGGTTAGGTTAGGTTAGGTTAGGTTAGGTTAGGTTAGGTTAGGTTAGGTTAGGTTAGGTTAGGTTAGGTTAGGTTAGGTTAGGTTAGGTTAGGTTAGGTTAGGTTAGGTTAGGTTAGGTTAGGTTAGGCTAGGTTAGGTTAGGTTAGGTTAGGTTAGGTTAGGTTAGGTTAGGTTAGGTTAGGTTAGGTTAGGTTAGGTTAGGTTAGGTTAGGTTAGGTTAGGTTAGGTTAGGTTAGGTTAGGTTAGGTTAGGTTAGGTTAGGTTAGGTTAGGTTAGGTTAGGTTAGGTTAGGTTAGGTTAGGTTAGGTTAGGTTAGGTTAGGTTAGGTTAGGTTAGGTTAGGTTAGGTTAGGTTAGGTTAGGTTAGGTTAGGTTAGGTTAGGTTAGGTTAGGTTAGGTTAGGTTAGGTTAGGTTAGGTTAGGTTAGGTTAGGTTAGGTTAGGTTAGGTTAGGTTAGGTTAGGTTAGGTTAGGTTAGGTTAGGTTAGGTTAGGTTAGGTTAGGTTAGGTTAGGTTAGGTTAGGTTAGGTTAGGTTAGGTTAGGTTAGGTTAGGTTAGGTTAGGTTAGGTTAGGTTAGGTTAGGTTAGGTTAGGTTAGGTTAGGTTAGGTTAGGTTAGGTTAGGTTAGGTTAGGTTAGGTTAGGTTAGGTTAGGTTAGGTTAGGTTAGGTTAGGTTAGGTTAGGTTAGGTTAGGTTAGGTTAGGTTAGGTTAGGTTAGGTTAGGTTAGGTTAGGTTAGGTTAGGTTAGGTTAGGTTAGGTTAGGTTAGGTTAGGTTAGGTTAGGTTAGGTTAGGTTAGGTTAGGTTAGGTTAGGTTAGGTTAGGTTAGGTTAGGTTAGGTTAGGTTAGGTTAGGTTAGGTTAGGTTAGGTTAGGTTAGGTTAGGTTAGGTTAGGTTAGGTTAGGTTAGGTTAGGTTAGGTTAGGTTAGGTTAGGTTAGGTTAGGTTAGGTTAGGTTAGGTTAGGTTAGGTTAGGTTAGGTTAGGTTAGGTTAGGTTAGGTTAGGTTAGGTTAGGTTAGGTTAGGTTAGGTTAGGTTAGGTTAGGTTAGGTTAGGTTAGGTTAGGTTAGGTTAGGTTAGGTTAGGTTAGGTTAGGTTAGGTTAGGTTAGGTTAGGTTAGGTTAGGTTAGGTTAGGTTAGGTTAGGTTAGGTTAGGTTAGGTTAGGTTAGGTTAGGTTAGGTTAGGTTAGGTTAGGTTAGGTTAGGTTAGGTTAGGTTAGGTTAGGTTAGGTTAGGTTAGGTTAGGTTAGGTTAGGTTAGGTTAGGTTAGGTTAGGTTAGGTTAGGTTAGGTTAGGTTAGGTTAGGTTAGGTTAGGTTAGGTTAGGTTAGGTTAGGTTAGGTTAGGTTAGGTTAGGTTAGGTTAGGTTAGGTTAGGTTAGGTTAGGTTAGGTTAGGTTAGGTTAGGTTAGGTTAGGTTAGGTTAGGTTAGGTTAGGTTAGGTTAGGTTAGGTTAGGTTAGGTTAGGTTAGGTTAGGTTAGGTTAGGTTAGGTTAGGTTAGGTTAGGTTAGGTTAGGTTAGGTTAGGTTAGGTTAGGTTAGGTTAGGTTAGGTTAGGTTAGGTTAGGTTAGGTTAGGTTAGGTTAGGTTAGGTTAGGTTAGGTTAGGTTAGGTTAGGTTAGGTTAGGTTAGGTTAGGTTAGGTTAGGTTAGGTTAGGTTAGGTTAGGTTAGGTTAGGTTAGGTTAGGTTAGGTTAGGTTAGGTTAGGTTAGGTTAGGTTAGGTTAGGTTAGGTTAGGTTAGGTTAGGTTAGGTTAGGTTAGGTTAGGTTAGGTTAGGTTAGGTTAGGTTAGGTTAGGTTAGGTTAGGTTAGGTTAGGTTAGGTTAGGTTAGGTTAGGTTAGGTTAGGTTAGGTTAGGTTAGGTTAGGTTAGGTTAGGTTAGGTTAGGTTAGGTTAGGTTAGGTTAGGTTAGGTTAGGTTAGGTTAGGTTAGGTTAGGTTAGGTTAGGTTAGGTTAGGTTAGGTTAGGTTAGGTTAGGTTAGGTTAGGTTAGGTTAGGTTAGGTTAGGTTAGGTTAGGTTAGGTTAGGTTAGGTTAGGTTAGGTTAGGTTAGGTTAGGTTAGGTTAGGTTAGGTTAGGTTAGGTTAGGTTAGGTTAGGTTAGGTTAGGTTAGGTTAGGTTAGGTTAGGTTAGGTTAGGTTAGGTTAGGTTAGGTTAGGTTAGGTTAGGTTAGGTTAGGTTAGGTTAGGTTAGGTTAGGTTAGGTTAGGTTAGGTTAGGTTAGGTTAGGTTAGGTTAGGTTAGGTTAGGTTAGGTTAGGTTAGGTTAGGTTAGGTTAGGTTAGGTTAGGTTAGGTTAGGTTAGGTTAGGTTAGGTTAGGTTAGGTTAGGTTAGGTTAGGTTAGGTTAGGTTAGGTTAGGTTAGGTTAGGTTAGGTTAGGTTAGGTTAGGTTAGGTTAGGTTAGGTTAGGTTAGGTTAGGTTAGGTTAGGTTAGGTTAGGTTAGGTTAGGTTAGGTTAGGTTAGGTTAGGTTAGGTTAGGTTAGGTTAGGTTAGGTTAGGTTAGGTTAGGTTAGGTTAGGTTAGGTTAGGTTAGGTTAGGTTAGGTTAGGTTAGGTTAGGTTAGGTTAGGTTAGGTTAGGTTAGGTTAGGTTAGGTTAGGTTAGGTTAGGTTAGGTTAGGTTAGGTTAGGTTAGGTTAGGTTAGGTTAGGTTAGGTTAGGTTAGGTTAGGTTAGGTTAGGTTAGGTTAGGTTAGGTTAGGTTAGGTTAGGTTAGGTTAGGTTAGGTTAGGTTAGGTTAGGTTAGGTTAGGTTAGGTTAGGTTAGGTTAGGTTAGGTTAGGTTAGGTTAGGTTAGGTTAGGTTAGGTTAGGTTAGGTTAGGTTAGGTTAGGTTAGGTTAGGTTAGGTTAGGTTAGGTTAGGTTAGGTTAGGTTAGGTTAGGTTAGGTTAGGTTAGGTTAGGTTAGGTTAGGTTAGGTTAGGTTAGGTTAGGTTAGGTTAGGTTAGGTTAGGTTAGGTTAGGTTAGGTTAGGTTAGGTTAGGTTAGGTTAGGTTAGGTTAGGTTAGGTTAGGTTAGGTTAGGTTAGGTTAGGTTAGGTTAGGTTAGGTTAGGTTAGGTTAGGTTAGGTTAGGTTAGGTTAGGTTAGGTTAGGTTAGGTTAGGTTAGGTTAGGTTAGGTTAGGTTAGGTTAGGTTAGGTTAGGTTAGGTTAGGTTAGGTTAGGTTAGGTTAGGTTAGGTTAGGTTAGGTTAGGTTAGGTTAGGTTAGGTTAGGTTAGGTTAGGTTAGGTTAGGTTAGGTTAGGTTAGGTTAGGTTAGGTTAGGTTAGGTTAGGTTAGGTTAGGTTAGGTTAGGTTAGGTTAGGTTAGGTTAGGTTAGGTTAGGTTAGGTTAGGTTAGGTTAGGTTAGGTTAGGTTAGGTTAGGTTAGGTTAGGTTAGGTTAGGTTAGGTTAGGTTAGGTTAGGTTAGGTTAGGTTAGGTTAGGTTAGGTTAGGTTAGGTTAGGTTAGGTTAGGTTAGGTTAGGTTAGGTTAGGTTAGGTTAGGTTAGGTTAGGTTAGGTTAGGTTAGGTTAGGTTAGGTTAGGTTAGGTTAGGTTAGGTTAGGTTAGGTTAGGTTAGGTTAGGTTAGGTTAGGTTAGGTTAGGTTAGGTTAGGTTAGGTTAGGTTAGGTTAGGTTAGGTTAGGTTAGGTTAGGTTAGGTTAGGTTAGGTTAGGTTAGGTTAGGTTAGGTTAGGTTAGGTTAGGTTAGGTTAGGTTAGGTTAGGTTAGGTTAGGTTAGGTTAGGTTAGGTTAGGTTAGGTTAGGTTAGGTTAGGTTAGGTTAGGTTAGGTTAGGTTAGGTTAGGTTAGGTTAGGTTAGGTTAGGTTAGGTTAGGTTAGGTTAGGTTAGGTTAGGTTAGGTTAGGTTAGGTTAGGTTAGGTTAGGTTAGGTTAGGTTAGGTTAGGTTAGGTTAGGTTAGGTTAGGTTAGGTTAGGTTAGGTTAGGTTAGGTTAGGTTAGGTTAGGTTAGGTTAGGTTAGGTTAGGTTAGGTTAGGTTAGGTTAGGTTAGGTTAGGTTAGGTTAGGTTAGGTTAGGTTAGGTTAGGTTAGGTTAGGTTAGGTTAGGTTAGGTTAGGTTAGGTTAGGTTAGGTTAGGTTAGGTTAGGTTAGGTTAGGTTAGGTTAGGTTAGGTTAGGTTAGGTTAGGTTAGGTTAGGTTAGGTTAGGTTAGGTTAGGTTAGGTTAGGTTAGGTTAGGTTAGGTTAGGTTAGGTTAGGTTAGGTTAGGTTAGGTTAGGTTAGGTTAGGTTAGGTTAGGTTAGGTTAGGTTAGGTTAGGTTAGGTTAGGTTAGGTTAGGTTAGGTTAGGTTAGGTTAGGTTAGGTTAGGTTAGGTTAGGTTAGGTTAGGTTAGGTTAGGTTAGGTTAGGTTAGGTTAGGTTAGGTTAGGTTAGGTTAGGTTAGGTTAGGTTAGGTTAGGTTAGGTTAGGTTAGGTTAGGTTAGGTTAGGTTAGGTTAGGTTAGGTTAGGTTAGGTTAGGTTAGGTTAGGTTAGGTTAGGTTAGGTTAGGTTAGGTTAGGTTAGGTTAGGTTAGGTTAGGTTAGGTTAGGTTAGGTTAGGTTAGGTTAGGTTAGGTTAGGTTAGGTTAGGTTAGGTTAGATTAGGTTAGGTTAGGTTAGGTTAGGTTAGGTTAGGTTAGGTTAGGTTAGGTTAGGTTAGGTTAGGTTAGGTTAGGTTAGGTTAGGTTAGGTTAGGTTAGGTTAGGTTAGGTTAGGTTAGGTTAGGTTAGGTTAGGTTAGGTTAGGTTAGGTTAGGTTAGGTTAGGTTAGGTTAGGTTAGGTTAGGTTAGGTTAGGTTAGGTTAGGTTAGGTTAGGTTAGGTTAGGTTAGGTTAGGTTAGGTTAGGTTAGGTTAGGTTAGGTTAGGTTAGGTTAGGTTAGGTTAGGTTAGGTTAGGTTAGGTTAGGTTAGGTTAGGTTAGGTTAGGTTAGGTTAGGTTAGGTTAGGTTAGGTTAGGTTAGGTTAGGTTAGGTTAGGTTAGGTTAGGTTAGGTTAGGTTAGGTTAGGTTAGGTTAGGTTAGGTTAGGTTAGGTTAGGTTAGGTTAGGTTAGGTTAGGTTAGGTTAGGTTAGGTTAGGTTAGGTTAGGTTAGGTTAGGTTAGGTTAGGTTAGGTTAGGTTAGGTTAGGTTAGGTTAGGTTAGGTTAGGTTAGGTTAGGTTAGGTTAGGTTAGGTTAGGTTAGGTTAGGTTAGGTTAGGTTAGGTTAGGTTAGGTTAGGTTAGGTTAGGTTAGGTTAGGTTAGGTTAGGTTAGGTTAGGTTAGGTTAGGTTAGGTTAGGTTAGGTTAGGTTAGGTTAGGTTAGGTTAGGTTAGGTTAGGTTAGGTTAGGTTAGGTTAGGTTAGGTTAGGTTAGGTTAGGTTAGGTTAGGTTAGGTTAGGTTAGGTTAGGTTAGGTTAGGTTAGGTTAGGTTAGGTTAGGTTAGGTTAGGTTAGGTTAGGTTAGGTTAGGTTAGGTTAGGTTAGGTTAGGTTAGGTTAGGTTAGGTTAGGTTAGGTTAGGTTAGGTTAGGTTAGGTTAGGTTAGGTTAGGTTAGGTTAGGTTAGGTTAGGTTAGGTTAGGTTAGGTTAGGTTAGGTTAGGTTAGGTTAGGTTAGGTTAGGTTAGGTTAGGTTAGGTTAGGTTAGGTTAGGTTAGGTTAGGTTAGGTTAGGTTAGGTTAGGTTAGGTTAGGTTAGGTTAGGTTAGGTTAGGTTAGGTTAGGTTAGGTTAGGTTAGGTTAGGTTAGGTTAGGTTAGGTTAGGTTAGGTTAGGTTAGGTTAGGTTAGGTTAGGTTAGGTTAGGTTAGGTTAGGTTAGGTTAGGTTAGGTTAGGTTAGGTTAGGTTAGGTTAGGTTAGGTTAGGTTAGGTTAGGTTAGGTTAGGTTAGGTTAGGTTAGGTTAGGTTAGGTTAGGTTAGGTTAGGTTAGGTTAGGTTAGGTTAGGTTAGGTTAGGTTAGGTTAGGTTAGGTTAGGTTAGGTTAGGTTAGGTTAGGTTAGGTTAGGTTAGGTTAGGTTAGGTTAGGTTAGGTTAGGTTAGGTTAGGTTAGGTTAGGTTAGGTTAGGTTAGGTTAGGTTAGGTTAGGTTAGGTTAGGTTAGGTTAGGTTAGGTTAGGTTAGGTTAGGTTAGGTTAGGTTAGGTTAGGTTAGGTTAGGTTAGGTTAGGTTA
The DNA here is from genome assembly GCA_916618145.1 of Emmelina monodactyla. NCBI lineage: Eukaryota > Metazoa > Arthropoda > Insecta > Lepidoptera > Pterophoridae > Emmelina > Emmelina monodactyla. The sequence continues at coordinate 7,686,507 of OU745324.1, forward strand.
GGTTAGGTTAGGTTAGGTTAGGTTAGGTTAGGTTAGGTTAGGTTAGATTAGGTTAGGTTAGGTTAGGTTAGGTTAGGTTAGGTTAGGTTAGGTTAGGTTAGGTTAGGTTAGGTTAGGTTAGGTTAGGTTAGGTTAGGTTAGGTTAGGTTAGGTTAGGTTAGGTTAGGTTAGGTTAGGTTAGGTTAGGTTAGGTTAGGTTAGGTTAGGTTAGGTTAGGTTAGGTTAGGTTAGGTTAGGTTAGGTTAGGTTAGGTTAGGTTAGGTTAGGTTAGGTTAGGTTAGGTTAGGTTAGGTTAGGTTAGGTTAGGTTAGGTTAGGTTAGGTTAGGTTAGGTTAGGTTAGGTTAGGTTAGGTTAGGTTAGGTTAGGTTAGGTTAGGTTAGGTTAGGTTAGGTTAGGTTAGGTTAGGTTAGGTTAGGTTAGGTTAGGTTAGGTTAGGTTAGGTTAGGTTAGGTTAGGTTAGGTTAGGTTAGGTTAGGTTAGGTTAGGTTAGGTTAGGTTAGGTTAGGTTAGGTTAGGTTAGGTTAGGTTAGGTTAGATTAGGTTAGGTTAGGTTAGGTTAGGTTAGGTTAGGTTAGGTTAGGTTAGGTTAGGTTAGGTTAGGTTAGGTTAGGTTAGGTTAGGTTAGGTTAGGTTAGGTTAGGTTAGGTTAGGTTAGGTTAGGTTAGGTTAGGTTAGGTTAGGTTAGGTTAGGTTAGGTTAGGTTAGGTTAGGTTAGGTTAGGTTAGGTTAGGTTAGGTTAGGTTAGGTTAGGTTAGGTTAGGTTAGGTTAGGTTAGGTTAGGTTAGGTTAGGTTAGGTTAGGTTAGGTTAGGTTAGGTTAGGTTAGGTTAGGTTAGGTTAGGTTAGGTTAGGTTAGGTTAGGTTAGGTTAGGTTAGGTTAGGTTAGGTTAGGTTAGGTTAGGTTAGGTTAGGTTAGGTTAGGTTAGGTTAGGTTAGGTTAGGTTAGGTTAGGTTAGGTTAGGTTAGGTTAGGTTAGGTTAGGTTAGGTTAGGTTAGGTTAGGTTAGGTTAGGTTAGGTTAGGTTAGGTTAGGTTAGGTTAGGTTAGGTTAGGTTAGGTTAGGTTAGGTTAGGTTAGGTTAGGTTAGGTTAGGTTAGGTTAGGTTAGGTTAGGTTAGGTTAGGTTAGGTTAGGTTAGGTTAGGTTAGGTTAGGTTAGGTTAGGTTAGGTTAGGTTAGGTTAGGTTAGGTTAGGTTAGGTTAGGTTAGGTTAGGTTAGGTTAGGTTAGGTTAGGTTAGGTTAGGTTAGGTTAGGTTAGGTTAGGTTAGGTTAGGTTAGGTTAGGTTAGGTTAGGTTAGGTTAGGTTAGGTTAGGTTAGGTTAGGTTAGGTTAGGTTAGGTTAGGTTAGGTTAGGTTAGGTTAGGTTAGGTTAGGTTAGGTTAGGTTAGGTTAGGTTAGGTTAGGTTAGGTTAGGTTAGGTTAGGTTAGGTTAGGTTAGGTTAGGTTAGGTTAGGTTAGGTTAGGTTAGGTTAGGTTAGGTTAGGTTAGGTTAGGTTAGGTTAGGTTAGGTTAGGTTAGGTTAGGTTAGGTTAGGTTAGGTTAGGTTAGGTTAGGTTAGGTTAGGTTAGGTTAGGTTAGGTTAGGTTAGGTTAGGTTAGGTTAGGTTAGGTTAGGTTAGGTTAGGTTAGGTTAGGTTAGGTTAGGTTAGGTTAGGTTAGGTTAGGTTAGGTTAGGTTAGGTTAGGTTAGGTTAGGTTAGGTTAGGTTAGGTTAGGTTAGGTTAGGTTAGGTTAGGTTAGGTTAGGTTAGGTTAGGTTAGGTTAGGTTAGGTTAGGTTAGGTTAGGTTAGGTTAGGTTAGGTTAGGTTAGGTTAGGTTAGGTTAGGTTAGGTTAGGTTAGGTTAGGTTAGGTTAGGTTAGGTTAGGTTAGGTTAGGTTAGGTTAGGTTAGGTTAGGTTAGGTTAGGTTAGGTTAGGTTAGGTTAGGTTAGGTTAGGTTAGGTTAGGTTAGGTTAGGTTAGGTTAGGTTAGGTTAGGTTAGGTTAGGTTAGGTTAGGTTAGGTTAGGTTAGGTTAGGTTAGGTTAGGTTAGGTTAGGTTAGGTTAGGTTAGGTTAGGTTAGGTTAGGTTAGGTTAGGTTAGGTTAGGTTAGGTTAGGTTAGGTTAGGTTAGGTTAGGTTAGGTTAGGTTAGGTTAGGTTAGGTTAGGTTAGGTTAGGTTAGGTTAGGTTAGGTTAGGTTAGGTTAGGTTAGGTTAGGTTAGGTTAGGTTAGGTTAGGTTAGGTTAGGTTAGGTTAGGTTAGGTTAGGTTAGGTTAGGTTAGGTTAGGTTAGGTTAGGTTAGGTTAGGTTAGGTTAGGTTAGGTTAGGTTAGGTTAGGTTAGGTTAGGTTAGGTTAGGTTAGGTTAGGTTAGGTTAGGTTAGGTTAGGTTAGGTTAGGTTAGGTTAGGTTAGGTTAGGTTAGGTTAGGTTAGGTTAGGTTAGGTTAGGTTAGGTTAGGTTAGGTTAGGTTAGGTTAGGTTAGGTTAGGTTAGGTTAGGTTAGGTTAGGTTAGGTTAGGTTAGGTTAGGTTAGGTTAGGTTAGGTTAGGTTAGGTTAGGTTA